>CM052899.1:32869308-32970392 GCA_028534135.1 Potos flavus | reverse complement strand
CCCCCCCCCCCCCCCCCCCCCCCCCCCCCAAAGACGGGAAGACGACACACTCCACAGCGGGGCCATCACCTTCTCGTGGCAGTGACAACAGCGACACCCAGTGGGGTCGAGTGCAATTGCAATCATGACCATCTTCCCAGAACCTTTTTAAATTGCTGCACTGAAATCACCTCCCAGAGTAATAATTATTATCATAATTCAAAGAGTTGCCACAAATGTCAGTATCTGTTTCTTTGACGGCCACAGGAAAATACGGTACTTGCCGAAGGAGAACTTCAGTCCGTATGCAGAAATCCCCATGACTTGGAAGCCAAGCCAGGCCCACCTGCCTGCTGGCCCATTTTCATCCGCTTGGTAAACACCCACTGGGTGCCTGTCGTGTGCCAGGTGTTGGCCTGGCCACTGGCGGTAGGGAGACAAAAAGGCCTCTCGGAGTTCACAGGCAGGAGGGGGGTGGGTAAGCAAAAATGCAATACAGTGTGATTGCTGCCGCCTCGAGGATGGGGAAGCCTTCACCCAAGAGGCAGAAATTTGGCGGGAACTCCGAGTGCAAAGTGGACAGTGAGAGCATTGGGTCACTTTGGGAATCGGAGTTTTAGAAGCCCTCAGACTCTCCGAGACAAGGGTCCGACAGGCAGCTTGCCAGAAACGTGTGAAGGTCACGAGGGCCGTCCGAGATGGGGCTAAGCTTCGGGACCAGCTTTCGGAGGCGACTGTCAGGAAGATAGGCCCGGTCATTTTCAAGGGCCGAAGGCAGTGGGCACGTGCGGGTTCCTGGGAGCTGTGGCAAAGCACAGACTCCACTCCCCCCAGCACCTCGAGGTCTGCATCCGTTTCCCCAGCGGATGAGCCCCCGCCCTGGGAGCATACTCACTCTCTGCTGTTCTGTTCTCGGGGTCTCCCGCCCCATGACGTGCCCACCTTCAACATCACATTCGGGCCTCTCTACCCTCATGGTCCCCCCACCAGGGGCAAGGAGGGCACGTGAATGGCACATTTGCGAAGAATGGACTGGGCATGTTGGGGGTAGTTCCCTCCTCTGGGAAGCGTTAGAATTCCCGTCCCCTATTCCATCTGCCTGGGCCTGGGGGGGTGGGCGCCCTGGCGCGACGCTGCTGTCACTCTCACCCTCAGCGGGTGTCAAGTAGCCTTCATCAAACAATGCAGCTTTTGGCTTCTGTCCACTGACACCATGTCCTAATTTACCATTCGTTTAAAACCTGCGGGAGAATGGTGCTATTATGTGACCCCCTTTATTCTGAAAAGGCCTGTGAGGCTATCAGAACCTGCGAGGACGGGCAGATGTCATCTGAAAACGCTGCTCACACAAACATCACACAAGGGTGTAGAATTAGAGAAGGCCGAGGATAGAACCCGAATGTCCACATGTGAGGGCAGAAGAGAAGACGATTATGATTCTAAAGGGCAGCACAGTACACGGAGCATGCGCCATCAGAGGCTGTCTTCTTAAAGGGAGGGTGGGCTTCACGTGCAGAAAACACTGCACCCCTCCTGTGTGTGCGGGGAGCTGACACTGCGGGGCAGCCCCCAAACGGCTTCAGCTGTCTTAGAGCGCCTCCCGTCCAAGGTTCTAGAACCCCAGGCTGGGCCATGTTACTGGTGAGCTTCCAAGAACAGACATTTAGTAAGGAAAGTTTGAGACGTTATCACCGTCCGCTGTGCCTTCGGCAGTGATGCATCGTGTTGTCTTCTGATCTCTTGGAGAACTAATCTTTAACATGCGATGTGTGGGGCGCCCGGGTGGCTCAGTGGGCTAAGCGTCTGCCTTCGGCTCAGGTCATGACCCCAGACTTCCAGATGGGCTCCCTGCTCTGTGGGGAGTCTGCTTCTCCCTCTCCCTCTCCCCCTTCCCCCGGCCATGCTCTGTCTCTCAAATAAATAAAAAATTAATATGATGTGTAAACATCAATCTCTTAAAATTTAATAAAAACCTCACGCCCATTAGATTATCACAAGAAACACCAGCACTTTGATCTATTTGCGTAACTCTCCTAAGGGTGGCAGGAGTCCCTGGTGTTCCTTGCCTTGGCCAATGCCTTGGGGCTCACTGTCCCCTCAGACTAGGGGACGTGTCTTCGGCTGAGCTGCACACACACCGACCACCCATTAGACATGCTGCCTGCTGTGCTGCCACAAGGGGCTGTCTGCCTTTTACAACAATAGTAATTAGAAGAGTATTTCCCTAATTACAGAAATAAATTCACTTTAGAAAATCAGAAAAATAAAGTATAAAATCAATAAAAATTATTCATCATTCCAACTTCCTAAAATAATGAATATTAATATTTTGGAGTATTTTCTATTTCCACATACTTTTTTTAAAAGATTTATTTATGGGGCGCCTGGGTAGCTCAGTGGGTTAAAGCCTCTGCCTTCGGCTCAGGTCATGACCTCAGGGTCCTGGGATCGAGCCCCGCATCAGGCTCTCTGCTCGGCAGGGAGCCCACTTCCACCTCTCTCTCTGCCTGCCTCTCTGCCTCTCTTGTGATCTCTCTCTCTCTGTCAAATAAATAAATAAAATCTTTTAAAAAAATAAAATAAAAAATAAAAAGATTTATTTATTTGAGAGAGGGAGTGAGAGAGAGAACATGCGGAGACGGAGGGGGCAGAGGAGGGGAGAGGGAGAATCTCAAGCAGACTCCCCAGTAATTGCAGAGCCTGACACGGGGCTCGATCCCACGACCCTGAGATCATGACCTGAGCCAAAACCAAGAGTCAGACACTTAACCAACTGAGCCACTCAGGTGCCCCAACATATACTTAAAAAAAAAATAAAATCGAGATTCGTTTTTTACTCTGCTTTTTTATTGAACTATTCTATTGTGAATAATCCTCAATGGTTATTCTTCAAAAACATGATTTTTAATGGCTGAATAATGTGCCATTTAATGAGTATACATACCATCATTTAACCGTGCCCGTTACACATGTGGAAATGTTACACATTTTCTCTATGATCAAGAACTCTGCAATGAGCATCTCTAATGATTTCCTTAAGGCAAACTCCTAAGAGCGGAGTCACTGAATCAAAGAATCCACTGATATAAAATACATATAAGCTAGAATGTCAGTTCTCTGTTCCTAGGTGCAAAGCTGACAGGCTATGGTTAAGGCCAAAATCAGTTACCTTGAGAGTAAGGCTCAAAAGGCAACACTGAGGATCCTAGCAGTGTCCTGAACGAGTCAATTTAAAATTTAAATAAAATCAAATAAATGCCCAAGGAGTTATAGGCTAATCTGGGGGAAAAGGAGAGGATGAAGAGGGAAAATAAGGAGATAGCTGGGGGACGGAGGGGAGAGAGGGAGCTACTGAGAATCCCCACTACGAAAACCACCAGGAACTGCTCTATCCTAGACCACCTCTCATGGCTTCCCTTCCTGGACTACAGTTAAATGTCTGCATTAAGATTATGTCACAAGGTGACCGCTGCATAAGCTCCAGAAGCATGCCAGTCTGTCTGCGACAAGTTGCTCACCACACAGGAGCGCGCACGGGCAGCAGCGGCCGGCCCGCCTCAGCGTCCCCCCAGCACTCGGGCCGCACGCGGTTCTGTCGGTGACAGCTAACGAGACACAGATGTCGCCAGGATGGAACGAAGTTGTTGTGTACTCCTCTCACTCCCTTTTCCTGTGGTACTTTATCTCCGTAATGGTGGTTCAATCCACAAAGATAATGAGAAAATCAAATTACATCATGTGGTTGGTATCACAGATCTTTTCCAACATAAGGAGTGGTGGATGGAATTTGGGTGCTAGTAAAGATGATCTTTGGGGGGGGGGACATCTTGCAGCACTAACATTTTTCAAAAAGCAACCGTCGTGTCTACTTGTAAGACTCATTTGGAAACTGAGCAAGAATCTGAACAGGCAAATCAGAGAATTATTAGATGATCAGTAAATACATGAAAACAGCTCCATCTCAATTAGGGAAATACAAATTAAAATAAGATACCATTTTCATTTCTAAGACTGGTAAAAATTTTGAAGTTTGAGGACATTCAGTGCTATTGAGGATGTGGAAAATGGGCACTCTTGACCACCAATGGTAGAAATATAACTTGGTATAAAATTTTTGAAGGACGATTTTGTACTACTTATCAAATGTACATGCCCTATGATTTAGCAATCTCTTAAATTTAGTTAAGATGAAATAGAGTTAAAAATTGAGTTCTTCCAGAGCTCCAAGCTGGCTTGGTTGGTACAGAGCATGTGACTCTTGATCCTGGGGTTGTGAGTTCAAGCCCCAGGTTGGGTGTAGAGATTACTTAAAAAAAAAAAAAAAGTCTGAGTTCTTCCACTGACCTGATTACATTTCAAGTGCTCAACAGCCACATGTGTCTAGTGGCTACCATATGAGGCCAAGCAGACTGATCATTTTCACCATCAGAGAAAGATCTAGGCAGCGCGGCTATGGAAATATTTACACAAGTGGACAAAGATAGTCAATGCAGTATTGTTTATAAAGCAAAAAACGCAATACAGTAAAAAGGAGAATAGTTAATATCACATTTATAAGTCAAGTAGAATAAAAAAAATGTGAGGCAGAGCTATATAAACAAACAGAAAGAAGACCGTGATATGTCAAATTTAAACATATATTGTAGGGCGCCTGGCTGGCTCAGTTGGTTGGAGCATGTGACTCTTGATCTTGGGGTTATAAGTTCAAGCCCCATGTTGGGTATAGAGAGGACTTAAAATCTTTTAAAAAATGAAATAAAAATAAAGTATATTGCGAAACAAGATGCGCATTTTCACATTTGATAAAGATATTTATGTAATCTCTAAAGACACTGGGGCGCCTGGGTGGCTCAGTAGGTTAAAGCCCCTGCCTTCGGCTCAGGTCATGATCTCAGGGTCCTGGGATGGAGCCCCGCATTGGGCTCTCTGCTCAGCAGGGAGCCTGCTTCCCCCCCTTTCTCTGCCTGCCTCTCTGCCTACTTGTGATCTCTTTCTCTGTCAAATAAATAAATAAAATCTTTTTTTAAAAAAAATTTTTAAAAAATAAAATAAAATAAAGACACTGAAAAATATTTGCAAGCATTGAACTGCTAGAGATAGTAGAAAGAGGGACTGGAGAGAGGAATGGGAATTTTCACTTTTTTTGTGTCTGACTGCATTTGTTGCAACCAGCATGTTTTTAGAAAAAGATTTCAAAAAGAGTTCTATTTTTAGAAAGGAAGATATTTACCAGTAAGCCCTGAAGGTGTTACAGCCTACTCATTTCTTTCCTAAGCTGGTATCTCCATTCTTCGGTTATTATTTCTCTAGATCCAGTACTCAAAGCACTTTCCTGAGGCCCTGAGGGGAGCCACAGATGGGTCTCCTCCAGCGCTGGCCGCCTCCTACCAATCTCTTCCCCACAGCATTTCCCCAACTGGACTCTTCCCTTTGCCCGTCTTTCTGCCCACACCCCCACCCCACTCTTTCTCAGACACTTACACCACCACCAGTATGATCCTGCTCTACCACAGTGCCATAGGAAGCAGGCACCCCAACAGATGCACCTCTGCCCAGTAGAACAAAACTCCCAATGTCAGTCCTCGGCCTGAGTGCAGAAAAGCAGTGGGAGTGATAAACGAGAGTGGAAGGGAAAAGCAAGAGCACAGGTATGTCAGACATACCACTCTAAATACAAATCCCACCCACCACTGATGAGAGTATTTTTTTTTTTTTTAAGATTTTTATTTATTTATTTGACAGAGAGAGAGACATCACAAGCAGGCAGAGAGAGAGGGGGAAGCAGGCTCCCTGCTGAGCAGAGAGCCCGATGCGGGGCTCCATCCCAGGACCCTGAGATCATGACCCAAGTCGAAGGCAGAGGCTTAACCCACTGAGCCACCCAGGCGCCCCAAGAGTATTTTTCAAAACAAACCAATCACACCCAATATAAGAAAACCACCACGAGCAAGTCAGATGAGCGATTATGTTCCAAATGTGATGGGTTTATTTTATTTTACTCTGATGCAAAACCAAAGATTCCACTAGAGCACAGAGACCAATATATTAAAAGGTCATGAAAAAGTGGTGTGGGACATGCAGGACGTGATGTACAAACTGGAGGATCGGGTCATTTCCTTTGTAACATGACACTACATTGTCGCTGAGGAACACATTTAAAATAACACTGCGGAACTCAACTGAAATGTGGCACAAACATGACAACTTCCAGGCATGCCTTCAAGTACCTCCCTTAGGATGGACTTGCGATCTCTAGACTTCAGTGTGGGGAGGATTACAATTCTTTGGAAGAATAAAAAGTTCACACTTTTGAAATTTCACAGAAGAATTTTAAGGCCAAAACATAGTGGGTTCTCTTCACCTCCAGGGACAAATCGGATGCTTTACTCAAAACCACGTTAAGCTTCTAGTTCAAATCCCAACCCAACCTTGTGACCTCCTGCACTGAAGTTCTTTCCATCGATTAAAGCTGATAGGGTCAGTTTGACGCCTAGGAAGAAGAAAACACCACAATCACTCATAACAAGTATTACAATCTTATCTTCATTTCTAGAAACAATGGACAGAGTCAAGGGTACAGATTACAACTGGGTGTAAGAATTACAAGCATTCAGGTACAACTAAGTCAACACAGGTTATCTATAATCATCTGATCTGCAATGAGCAAAGCATAATCACAGCGAACTTCATCTGGAGTTCAGGGTTTAGAATAATGAGTGATCAACCAAACTTACAAGCCAGAGTGATCAAATTATAGTAAGAAATATATAGATACTTTTTAAGCAAAAGCACTTGATCTGTTTTACTTTGTATGAACAACCAACTGTGACAAAATGGTCTGAACTGACCTGCGGTTGATTGTAGGTTTTATAGGTTATTTTCACTATTCCTCCATTACCTCCTACCCACGCCCGTTGTTATTGATTCCTTTACTCACCTGGTCGAAGGGTCTGAGTATAACCCAGTCCAATCAGGCTGGCATTATTTACTTTAGCCTAAGATTAGGAGGTGAAATAGAAACAGTTAGAAAAAAATCAACTTCATAATATGTGAATCCAGTACAACCACTATTTCATGCTTCAGATTTCCAAAACTAAAGCAACTTCGGGCCAATCTAGAACTACCAAAACTGAAAATTAATAAAAAGGTAGAAGTCTCTTCCGTTAATAGGACTGGTAGGGATAGTAGGGTCCTTGAGAATGCATGCTTAAAGGCCTCAAGCAAAATTTTTAAAACACTGTGCATCCAAACACCCCTGGTGTACTGAATTTTTTGAGATGTCAGTTTACAACCTCTGACTGGTTAGAATATGAACTCTTGTGAGAGAAGATCTGGATTCCAATCTTGACACTGCCACTTATTTTGTGACTTTGAGCAAGTTACCTGACCTCTCCAAGTCTCAGTTCCCTCATCTATAAAATGGGCATGAGGATACTACTCACCACATGGAGTAGTTGGGAGGATTAAATGAGATATTACACATTAAGCCCTTAGCACAGTACCTGAAATTTAAGAGCTCAATTAGTGTCATTATGAATAAGAATTACTAATAACAACAGGAATAGTAATCAAATCCCATGAATTTACAGATAAGAAAATTTTGAGGCCAAAGAGATGACTCCAGAAGGTCAGACAACAGCCAAATGAATACAGGAGGAACTAGGACTAGAATCCACATTCCTAGACTTGAGGTATAATACTCTTTTCACTACACAATGACCAGCTCACTAAAGTTAATAAAGAACATGCACACAACAACCAAATCACAACATTCATTTACAACTTAGTTGACACCCAATCTCATAGTACATTCTTACAGATAGAGAAGTTCTACAATCCAGCTTGTATTTAGCAGCGATGCCAAAACGCGTATTGTTACTGCCGGCCGTCCAAGCAAGGTTTATCGACGTTTCTATCTTCTCATTAACCTTCTGGTAGATAGACCCTCCAAATTCAGTGCCATCATTCCTATTTTGATAGTATAAGAAAAAATCATAAATATCTAGTTTGTACCACTCTTAGGATAAGGAAACAAATTCTAAGACTGTTTAGACAAAGATCTCATATTTCAGCAAACTTCTAGTATAAATAACTACCAAACAAAACAGGGAACTAAATCCAGTTACGTAATTTATAATTGGCTAATTAAAATGTAATTAACATTTGACTCATTTACTCAGCTCCCCACAATGTAAATTTCTTAGACATAATTCAATTATGCACAAAGGCAGATACCTCAGGTAAATATGATCTATAAGTCTATGAGATGTTCAAAGAATTCAGAAACCTGAAAGTATAGTTCAATAAAGATTTCTGCAAAACAAAAAATACAGCAGTACAAGAATAAGCCAATTCTGGACTTCATTTGAAACAACCCTAGAGTCCAAAAGCACCACCCCCACAATACCTAGGGCACACTGCTCTAGAGAAGTGCCTAAATTATTGCTTCGAAGCATCCCAGAACTTAGTCCCTGAGTTTTCATGGTTTTCCTGATCATACTGTTTCATCAGATTTTGTTTGTTTGTTTGTTTCATCAGTTTTAATGCTACTGTGTCTATACCACTGCTTGACTTTATGTCAGGCATCGTAGTGAACTGGAATGTCTAGTGGAGAGCAATCTATAACACTTCAAAAACAGAGTTCTTCCTTTGCTTTTTTTTTTCCTGGTATACTAAGTGCCCAGGAGGCCAAGACATAAACTATAATTTAAAAGTTCAAATTCATTTAACCAATAAGATGCAGCCTACAGAATTGAATCCAGGATTGCTTTGAGGATTTCTACTTCTTCTGAATGCAACAGGGGTGGCTGGGTTGTGACCAAGAGTACCCAAAAACCTCCGCAGAATCACTGGGGATGGTCCAGGATGCTCAGATCAATTACGTGGTTGCTCTCCATGATCCAGACCTGCTTCCAGATACTGCCAAGCTGAGTAAGGCACGAGAGGAAGCAGAAATATCTCCAAAGGATCCCTTTTATCAGGAGGTGACCTATGCCCAGTCTTTCTCCATCCCAGTGGTTCTTGTAACAGATTCTAGATCTTCCTAAAGTTTGGGGTACAGGCTGAGAGGCCAGTAATTACCAGTAGCGCAGCACAATGCACTGAGTGCACTAACCTCTGGCAGTGTTTTACTGAATAGGAAAATAGTACAGTGAGGCTAGATGTCCACCAAAGCATATTAAATGCAAGTACGATCATTTCTAACCTTCTCAACATGCTAATGGCTACCATCTTTTTGGGCAACTGCACCAGTGCTAAAGGCAGAATAAATTATAAACACTCACACATGAGTGTGCAGCTGGAAGTCCGCAGCCTTGTAACCCAGGGCGAAATTATTCTGTGACAGTTTGGATTTGCCTGTGTCAAAACTCATCTGATAGCCCGCAAGCCAACCTTCAAAAGCTAACACAGCCCAGCCATAGATGGTTGGTCCAGAAAAATCAATATCAACATTACTGCCAAGACTGAAACAATCCCGTTTATAAGAGGCCTTCAATTTTCCACTCTTCTTTCTGTAAGAAATAAAAACAACATGAGTTTCTACTACTGTCCGGAAATCTTTAGAGTAAGATCCGTTCTCTCCCCCAATGTAAATACTATTTTGGTAGATGGCATACATATAGGAAAGTTTCAAATGACTTAGCGCTACAAATATAATTTTGTTAGGATTAGAAATGGGCACTGGGGCACGTGGGTGGCTCAGTCAGTTAAAGCGTCTGCCTTCAGCTCAGGTCATGATCCCGGGGTCTTGGGATCGAGCCCCACATCAGGCTCAATGCTCAGTGGGGAGTCTGCTTTCCCCACCATTTGTGTTCTCTCTCTTGTGTGTGCACTCTAATAAATAAAATCTTAAAAAAAAAAAGAAAGAAAGAAATGCATATACTATTTTTACCTATTCTTCACTGTAAGTTCAAATGATAGGATATATCATGATTAATATCATGAAGGCATGAATAAAAGTATAAAAAGGAATAAGCTATCTCAGTATCAAATTAATAATCTGAATATGTATTTATTCATGAGAACTCAAATTTCTTTAAATATTTTTAAAATGCCCAAATGCTACAAAACATAACACCTGACACACTTCACATCTAAGTAATTAACCTATCATGAAGAGAAGTGTATTTTTTTTTTTAAAGGATACAGTCCTTTAGTAAACATATTCATTCTTCCTTAAAGTCAGTGTTTCCTCCCTGGACAACATTAGATGGATGGAAGAGAAGTGTACACTTAAGAAGAACGGTACTGAAAACATCAAATTGTTTTTTAATCATCCTTGTCCTTATTTAATCAGGCTTCTGAGAATATCTGTCTGGAAGATAACTAAAGTGTGTGGCAGGAATGATACACATGTTGTTACAGCTGAAGAAAAATGCCACTTTGCCTTTTTCTAGCACCAACCCATGTGAGGCAGATAGGAAACAACATGATCCCTGTTTTTCAGACAAAGAAACTGAAGCGGAGAGGTTAGGAGATTTCTAAAGGCTAACAAAGCACGTCAGTAGCAAAACTATTGCTTATAGTGTTCCACAGCCAGGAGATGACACTGTTTTCTTAAGAAATTAACTTCTCAGCAAAATACTACATCCATGAATCTTAGAATAGCTTAAGAAATATCTAGTCTTGGGGCGCCTGGGTGGCTCAGTGGGTTAAGCCTCTGCCTTCGGCTCAGGTCACCATCTCAGGGTCCTGGGATCGAGGCCCGCATCAGGCTCTCTGCTCAGCAGGGAGCCTGCTTCCCCCTCTCCCTCTGCCTGCCTCTCTGCCTACTTGTGATCTCTTTCTCTCTGTCAAATAAATAAATCAATAAAATCTTTAAAAAAAAAAAATCTAGTCTTGGAACGCCTGCTGGCTCAGTCGGTAGAGTGTGCAACTCTTGGTCTCAGGGTTGTGAGTTTGAGCCCCACATTGGGTACAGAGATTACTTAAAGTCTTTTAAAAAAAAAGAAAGGAAGGAAGAAAAAGAAAGAAAAAGAAATATCTAGTCTCAAACCCTTCTAGCTCCTGAACCTTTCCTATAATGTGACTCTGAACTACCTTTGTATTTTTGTTCATCTGTTCAATTTTCAAATCAAAACTTTACCCTACTTCAAAGGAATCCTCCTTTCTCTTTACTACACATACAAGGTCCTCTGGTATTCCTAACAGCAACCTCCTAAGTTTTCCCTGCATCTAAACTTTTCATTGCAATTCCCTAGTCTAAAGCGCTCTCTCCCTACAGTCTACAAAAACATTTCAGAAAATGGGGTTTGGATAATTACCCTGTGTTCGGTACGAATATGGTATCAAGAGTCAGTTTCAACCCTTCAGCCAACTGAAAAACAAAAATTTAAACAATTAGTAATTTTCTGGTTTTTTGACCTAATATTAAGTTACTTACTAAATTATGTCTTTATCCTTCCCCTCCCCCTTAACCCCAGGTTTCATCAGATTCTCTCACCGAACACCAGGTTTAAATGTGTAGTCAAATTCTATCGCAGCCAATAATTACATTATTAATTACAGTTATTAATTACACTATTAATTACAACGTTAATTACAGTAAAAAAAACAACAAAATTTCAGTATAACCAAGTAATCTTGATACTCTCTTGAAATTACTGTAATGAGATAACCTGACATTTAACAAGTCAACCTAAGGAATTTATTCGGCTATGTTATCTATCTATGGTAGTGTGCATGTAGACGTACCTCAAAAAACAGTGCCCTATATATAGCGAATACTTAACGAATATCTGCTGATAAATTTTTCTCTTTGAAGACATTATAGAATTTAGAAACATTTTTCTGTGGAGCCAATTTTGCAACGATTACAAAATAAAATCAAACTACCTCACTATGAATAGTTTGGTTTACCCATGAGAGGTCAGTTATAAGCAGAACTGGTCAGAACAAAGATGTAATGTGATAATTATGGACTCACAAAGCTTTATTTCCAGAAATCTAAGACATATCAAAGACGGCCACATGCAGAGTAAAAATGTGGCTACTATCTAGGTTATAAGATCTTGTTCACACTGTATGTGGGGTTTACAGATCATTTTATCTGCAAGATAATTTAGCCTACAAATAACTTCTAATGCTTTCTCTTACCTTATTCTCCAAAGAGATTTCTGTTCCAAGAGTATTGTCTGTGTTCCATTTCTGGGTGAAGGTAAGTCCATAGTTACAGATCTTATATTTCGTCTCTAGGTTGCCTGACGCTTTCCCTGTATCAGTGTAGGCATGACCAGAAGTAGAAAATTCCTGATAAGCAAGAAAAATAATTACTTTAAAATCAACTCATCAAACAGAAAATACTCATTTCAGAAAGTAATGTTGAATGCATTAGAAACCCATATAGTTTGTTACCACGAAGTATTTCCTGCTTTCTCATTTCTAAAGTTTAATCAGTTTCAGATCTTTCCATTATTCTACCTCTCTTATTGATACTTCTTGTTCCATATACTCTCTTACTAA
Organism: Potos flavus; assembly: GCA_028534135.1. Taxonomy (NCBI): domain Eukaryota; kingdom Metazoa; phylum Chordata; class Mammalia; order Carnivora; family Procyonidae; genus Potos; species Potos flavus. The sequence continues at coordinate 32,957,951 of CM052899.1, read as the reverse complement.
AATGGGAATCTTAAATTCTTTCCTTTAAAAGAGAAATATCTTTACTAAAAATAAATGCCTTTACTAAAAAGACAAAAATATTGAATCTTAAACATTTTACTTTCATGAACTGAAAAAAGATTATTCGTTCTCTATCGTATCTTTCAAACTATTAGTTAATTTTAAAGTCCTTAAAAATCCCCAGACACTAGAAAGGATTACGCTACTCTTTTTTTTTTTTTTAAGATTGAGAGGGGAGAGAGAGAGAGAGTGCGTGAGCATGCAAGAGCAGGGGGAGGGAGAAGCAAACTCCCTGCTGAGCAGGGAGCCCCACATGGGGCTCAATCCAAGGCACTGGGATCATGACCTGAGCCAAAGGCAGATGCTTAACTGACTGAGCCACCCAGATGCCCCAGCCCTACCCTCTTTTAATAGAACTTCAGTGCATTAAAATTTTTTTTTAATTTTTACTGTGGTAAAATACACCTAACATAAAATTTACCATTTTTAAGTGTGCAGTTCAGTGGCATTAAGTACAGTTACACTGTCATGAAAACTTTATTGCTTTGGTCCATAAAACTATCAGTCAAACTTCTGGTGTAAACAGTCTCAATATTTGAAAGTATGTACCCATTTTCACAAAAAAATGGAATGGCATAACTTGTTTCTCTCCCTTCTCCCCCTCTACCTTTTAAAGTACTTTCTATCAAATAAGTTACTATGAACACCTTAAAATATATCCTCCCTAGGTAGGTGTCATTTCAGTCATATGACAAGGAAGCAAACAGTCAACACCTGTCACTGACAATCTATGAACTGTCAAGAAATAAACCTTCTGATTGGCCCTGTTTTTAGAGAACATTTCTGAAATACTGCCAACAGTCATGAAATGCTGCCAGCCCTGAGCAGGTCTGTTTCACTGCCCGCAATATGAATCCTCCCTTTACCAAATAGCCTGCTCCCTACCTCTAGTTCTACAGGCTGATGAAACAACTGGGAAACTATGATCTGTTTATCAACACCATGCAGGAAATTTTCCAAGAGAGTATCATACTGCACATTTTAGGGCAAGGCCTCAGTACAAAATGACAAAATGCTAGTCATGTTTAATAGTCCACACAATTATTTAATGCGAGCATTGCTTTTTTTTAGTAGATCCAACTATCCAGTGTTTTATTTTTCATATATACCTCTCATAAACTTGAAAGTATAGCATAGATAAACCTCAATTTTACTGTTAGGAAAACTTCACACACAAAACTAAGGTAAAAGTGTATTTAGTCTACATTTTTTCCTTGTTACCGTCACTTCTTAGTTTGAAGTTCTCTGAAAAGTCTAAAATACTGGAAGTACAAATCTTAAAGAAAAGGCCAGAATTTTTTTAAGTTAAAAATTTTAACTGGCTCAAAATTGCTTCAGTTTTTCTCTAACTTCATCATGAGATCAAACAGTGCAAAATACATTTATAACATGCATATAACATCGATAGCTCTACAGTAAAGGCTAGTAAGCAACAAAACCACCATAAAAATGTTACTGTTAAGTAGATGGCATATGATAAAAATATTAAGTGCAATCTAAGAACTGACTGGAGCAATGGATGAAATTTATCCTAAATCAATACCAGAGACCAAAAGCAGCAATAAAAACAAGCAAACAAATATGCTCTATTTCTCTTACCATCTGAATGAATAGTCCCACACCACAGCAGCATGGAAAGGAGATAAAATTTTAGTCGATGATTTTTGCAACACAAACCTAACTTACCAAATTCTGAAACCCTATTCAAAGTTAGTATAATTTTTCTATTTTAACAGAACCTTATAACAATATGCCCATCCTAGTAGTAGCTGCACATATATTTATTTACCACTAGAAAAACCCATGGAGAAAATGATAATGACAAACCAGGAGTATGAGACAAAGTATCATAAGAATTCCACATTCCTTTAGCTCCTCTAATTAAATTACTGCATCTGGAAATAAAATTAGCACTGGTTTAAATAGGTAAATTCTAAAAACATACGCTGTCAATGAGCAGAAATCAGAGAATGAAGTGAAGGTAAAGTTAATCTATTTGCCAGATTTACTGAATAAAAGTTCTGGTTAATGATACTTTGAAAATATGCCTGTATCCTTCACTATATTCTTAACTTCCAGTAAAAAAGACCTTATGAACATCCAATAAAAACTATAGATTAATCCTTTACATGCATTTTAGTTCTACATTTGTTTTGACCAATTGTGAAGGGATAGACTATCATTTGTTTTTGTAAGAGGGCAATAAAACCTTCATGAACCCATCATAATGGAAGTAAAGTTTTTAGTACCCACATACGTATTCATGAAAGTATAAAGATATGATACGGGTCAAAAAAATACATATATTTTATATCTCCTGAGAGTAAAATGCAGCATATTCTTATTATGAGGGGGAGAATTATTATTATTATTCTTATGAGAAACTTTGTTCTTCCCCAAAATTCAACCTGATTGTCTAGGGTGAAGGCAAAGATGCTCACTGAAATCTGAGAGTATGACAAAACTGTAGGGAAGACAACATAGTGCCAAATGTACACTGACTCACAGAACTAGACTAAACAATTTTTTAACAGGTTCCTTTAAGTTAATTATGCTACGTCTATTAAAATTATATTGAGTACTCACCACTCCACTACAGGACTTGGTTCTCAGATCTATTTTGACCATGCCAAATCCTAGGCAAAGAGAAAAACACAGTAATGTACAAAATGTGATATTCAGTTTTTACAACTTAAGAGATTATGAAAACAGTCCATGTTCCTTCTATATGGAAAATACACAGTATCCTTATCAGGTGAGCGTTCCACTGAAAACTGAATTATAATGAAATAAGTATAACTTTTAAGCTCTCAGAAAAAAATTATCAGAAAATATTATGCTTATGTAAGTATAAACTTAATTATACTAGTTAGTCAGAAAAATCAAATGTATATAGCACAAAAATTAAAAGATTAAGTTTTAAAAATCAAAAATAGGGGCGCCTGGGTGGCTCAGTCGTTAAGCATCTGCCTTCGGCTCAGGTCGTGATCCCAGTGTCCTGGGATCGAGCCCCATATCAGGCTGCCTGCTTGGCGGGAAGCCTGCTTCTCCCTCTCCCATTCCCCCTGCTTGTGTTCCCTCTCTTGCTGTGTGTCTCTCTCTCTCAAATAAATAAATAAAATCTTTAAAACAAAATATCCATTTGGGATCAAGAATATGTTACTCCAAAGAAGTCAAAAGTTCGATCTTCATGCCCATGAAAACACTGCCATTATTTGGAGGAAGAAAAATGTACCCCCCACTTTAACTGTCCCCAGGGCTAGCCAGAAGAGACAGAAGTATTACAGATTTCTATTGCTTCATCTTACAGATAACATTAAATATGCAAATGTATACGCACACATATATGTATATAATTGATTTTAACGCTGGTAAGGCACTCTACCTCTAAAGAGTCAAGTTTAATAATCTGTTGATAGGTATTCCTTTAAATCTTGTGAAGTAGATTAATGTTAACTTAACCTCATTTTACTAGCACTGCATCTGGCATATAGTAATAAGTATTCAACACTAACCCTTACCCCAGATTGGAAATGTACAATAGCATACTTACCATATCCTTTATTGAAGACATCCTTGGCGGCCTTTCCTAGGTCACAGTAAGTCGGTGTGTTACACATATCTTATGAAGAAAAATAAGGAAAAAGGAATAAAAACAGTCATTTAGTATTTATTCACCCACAATCCTAGTATTTAGTCCTGTGAGAAGAGGTATACAGTTTTCTCTGCCTTTGCATCATTAATGCTTACACCCTAATGGAAGCGAAGTGAGGAGAAGGCATTCTGCTTCTTTACAAAGAACTTTCCAGAATATGGGATAATAAAAGGGTTTTTTCATGAGATTCAGAGAGATCATCTTTCTGACTGCATGTCAAAGAAAAATTTCTCACAGGCTGAAGGAGATGCTTCGTTAAATTGGACTTTTTACTTTAAAAAAAATTATATATATATGCAAACTCTACATTGGAAAAACATTTCTTGGGCTGTTATAAAGCCAAGAGCTACTAAAGTGACAAAGTAAAATTGTTTTGAAGAACTGTAAGAATAGATGCATTAAAAACCTTCAGGGTTAACATTTTTGCCCTGTGAAATTCAGCTCTTAAAATAATTACCATACTAATTGGAATGCATTCATCCAGAATATGTCCTTTCTCAAAGCTCTTTTAAAAATAAAATTATATGATCTTACCCATTAACCACAAACAGGATAAATTCTACCTGCAGTAATTCTTACCAAAAATTGGTGTATACTCTAAAGTTAAAGCCTTCAAAAATCAAAGGTGCCTTCACCTTTCACCTTACCTACTTGGTACTCACACAGCTTTTCTATTGCCAATATGGCTCTCACGTTAAAGTTCTCGGAAGTTCTGCCTACACGGATGAACATACCACCCCTCTGCCCCTCGTCCTGCAGAAGCCTCAACAGCCATGTCTAGCCAGTTGTAGAACCATCTCAAGCAGTCCCATCAGCCCAATACCAGAAAAATCCAGAGCACCAGCTATCCTATGAAATTACTATCTGAATTATATACATGATCAAACTAATATTTACTTACATTTAGCCTAGCTCTTAATCTTCCCTTCTGCTAAGTTTCTGCCTATACCATCATATCTGAACACAACATATGTTTATGATGCACTTTTTAATTGTGAATTCATTTAAAATTTGTTCCTTAACCTAAACTGTCAAATATGACAGATATTATATGATAAGAGGGCAGAGTATAATATAAAATATATATATAAAGAGGAAAGAGTATAGTAAAGGTAAAAGAGTGAGTATAAATGTACTGACTCATAAGATAATAAAACTTTGTCCTAAGCCAGGGTTTCAGAGTTCATTTCCAGGGCAATTCTTTAACAATTCAATTTCCTGCATTCAAATTATCGATTCTAGACTATTTACACATTGCCAATTCCAATTTGATATTGCTCTTTTATTATTTCAACCGATGCTGGTATCTGATGAAATCTGCCAGAAGTCTAAATTTGAGGAGGTCGGTATAGAAAGACAGGCACTATAGAGTCAAATAAAAATGTTAAGCCTTTACAGTCTGGATTTTCATCTACTGACAAGAGAAAAGATACACTTAACTGTTTAGAAACATCCATCTACTGAGTCTTTTAGCACTTTGCTTTATTTTTTCAAAACCACTGCTAGACACTTTGCAAAAGTGTAGCCAGTTTAGTTTACTAACTGATCTCAATTCTGCCTAGTTCAAGCTTACTTTTTCAGACCCATGATTCTGATGGGTAATGCACTGCTGGTATGATCTAGCAAAAAACAGAGAAGACACAGGGACTTCATGTCACTCGGGAGTAAAGCTATCATCACGTATTTCTATCAGCTCTACAAAATGCACTTGTTCGTTGGCATGCACAACGTACCAAGTTGCTTTAGATGCAGACAGAGGGGGAAGGGTTAATTAGGTAATACTGCTTTACACAATTACTAACTTGACAGTCAGTAAAGAGCCCCTTTTGTTCCTCGTTTCGCCTTCAGCTGCACATACAGCATCCTCCCCTCGGCGATAAGGAGTGCTACAGAGCTCCCCTGATACTGGACAACAATTCCAGAGAGGAAGCTGGGGCCGGGGGGTGGGGGTGGGGTGAGTTTGGGGTTCGAGGATCCAACTTCCCTAGAAACCAACCTCCTTTCTGGCCTGACGCCTAGAAAGAAAGTCCTGTGGGCCCACCAGGGAGGGAGAGGGCGCTCCGAGCGCCGCTCTCCACGCAGGCGTTGCCGCTCCATCACCTGAGGCGGCCAGGGGAGCAAGGTACCCTCTGCGGTCCGCTGCCCGACCGGGCCCGCGCCCCGTTAGGCTCCTCTCTCCCTTTCGAGCCCTCCGTTAGGCCCGCCTCCCGTTGGGTCCCCTGCTCGGTGGCGGGCCGCTACCCACCCCGGCCCGGCCCCATCGGGCCGCCGGCCGCCCGGCCCACGGTCTCGGGTCCCCTCACCTCCAACTAGAGGGCCTGGCTCCGGTCCGCCAGGGCAACGCTGAAGGTCTTCTTCAAACCAACGCCGTCCGCGCCTGCGCGGCCTCTCTCTCCCCGCGGCGCCTGCGCGCCCCTACCCGCCCCTCCCGCGCACGGCGTTTGCGCCGTAGTGTCGCGCCGGGGGCGCGCGCCGCGGGTCTGAGTGCCGAGAGGAACAGCTGGGGCGAACCCAACTGTCCGTCTTCGTGTGCGCGCGTGCGCGAGAGGGCCCGGCGAGCAGGTGGCAGGAGCGGGAGTTGACGTAGGCGGAGAGGCCTGGGGGACCGCACCTTTGTCCCCGAAGGGGCTCGCTCTCGCGAGAACGCCCGGAGGTTACTAGTTACTGTTGCTATGGGAGGGGCTGCGGGCCAGGAGAGGACCTGGGACGCCCCTGATGGATGCTGTGGCCTGGCATGTTTCGTTCAGATGCCGAGAAGATCTTTATGGGAATTTCGTCTCCGGCTGACTAAAATTCAAGAATGTGATCCTTAGGTTATCTCATCTTAAGGATGAGTAAACGGGGCCCCCTTGCGTAAGTGACGTGACTTATTCAAGATCACACAGGTGGCGATAGATTATAATTCAAAGGGAGAGAGGAGGTGGAGGAGAGAAAACTCTTCTTTAGAGAAGAATACCAGCTAATAAATACAGAAGAAATTATAGAAAGAGAAAATCACCACTCTGGATCCACCAATTTCAGGCAAAAGTTATCAATAGATGCTAGACATTTGAAGATAGTCACAGAGTTCCAAAGTATCAGCCTACAGACTCCTTACTAAAGAGTATCTTCTCACCCTTAACCAAGTGATCAAACCTGACAGGACCAGGGATGGTACAGACCATGTCATGCGCTCCCCATGTGATGCACAGAGGACACAAAGGTAGTATTCTTGCTAAAGGTGTGTCTCTATTCATGAAACAATCAGACAAATCCAAATTGAGGGACGTTCTGCAAAACAACCGCTGTGTCTTCTAAAATGTAAATTTCAGGAAAGATTAAGAAAAAGGCTAATGAACTGTTCTAGATTAAAGGAGACAAAAAAAGGTACGGCACTGCAAGCAATGTGATCCTAAATTGAATCCTGGATCAAAAAAAAACAAGAAACAAAACAAAGAAACAAAACAAAAAAAAACAAGAAACAGCTATTGAGAAACATTATTGGCATAATTGGGAAAATTTGACTTTATTATGTTAGTATTACAACAATGTATAATTTTCCGATGTTCATAATCATATCTTGGTTATGCAGAAATGGCCTTGATTTTAGGAGATGTATGCTAAAGTATTCAGGAGTGAAATAGCATGTATCTGCAACTAACTCAAATGGTTAAGAAAAAAAAGACAAAAATAGAAATGTACAAAACATTAAAAATTGGTGAATCTAGGTGGAAGACATATGGGTGTTCATTGCATTATTCTTGAAACTTCCCTGTAAGTTTTAAATTTTTAAAAAAGCCCCACAAAGTTATTGATGTTCAGTCTACAAGTCGCTGCTTGAATCAGTAGGCAGATATCATTATTTGTCTGGTGTGTGTAAGGAAGGCATTTCAGGTTAATAGATAAGTAAGATAAATGCTCCCAAAGGGCTCATAATGTAGGACTTGGACAAATACCTGCTGGATGAGGCAGAATATGATAAATATCAAAAGCAAAGCAGTATTACTTAGTACGCTAAATAAAATGAGCTTTGGAGTCCAAAGAGGCTGAGTTTGTATCGTAGATAGGCCAGCTCCTTGGTCTTAGGCAAGCAACTTAACCTCTATATGCCTCAGTCTCTACCTTTGTGTAATAAAAATAAATAGTATCTACTTCAAAGGATTGAGTGGATAAGAAATAAAATAATGTATATATATAATGTATATATAGCATATAGTGGCATATGGAAGATGTTCATTAGTTAACAGATGAAAATGAATATACTGTAAGAGTTTAAAAGTTATACAAAGATTATACACACACACACACACACACACACATGCACACATATATACGTTAGAGCCACACTTCAGCCTGTACTTTGGCACAGACTTGACCTTTGTCAGATACAGCAGGCCATTAAAGGCTATTATAAAGAGCACTTGAATGGGAATTTGGCAACACTCCTTCCTTCAGCTTCTGTTATCCAAAGATCTTTCTTGTGAAAGGACTTGACAACACCCGTCCTAGGTCATGCAGAGAGACTTTCTCAGGAAGGTGATGAAAGAAAGTGTTAAGGAAAACAGCTGCCATCCAGGAAATCCTTCCTTTGCTTCATGTCCCTCAGCCCTGTCAACTCAGCTGGATCCAGGTTCATGTTCAATGTCCATAGCAAGACCCTGGCCTTGACCACCTTGAAACTACAGCCAGTTGTCATTCCCCCACTTGCCATGGGATCTAAAGTCTTGGGAACTTCAGATCCTAGTAATATGGCATTCTTCTCCTGTAAAGTCTCTAGAAACAGGATTTTAGAGCAGGGAAGGGATTTTAGACTCCTTCATGGGTGAGACATTTGCTAAGTACTTGTACTTGCTATGTGCCGGGCTCAATGCTTAGAGCTGATGTAGGAGGAAACAGCCCTATGTATCAGTGCTGTCTGGGTCCAGAGGCCCATGTCACCTTGAGAGTGAGGAGTTTCCCAGTACAAGTCACCTGCTCTAGTCAAGACAGCCTGCTGATCTGCCTCCGTTACCTTTTTGAGAGAAAAATCTTAGAAGGTTAGTATAATTTTACCCTCAGAAATGAAAAACAACTAAAGAGCAGAGGCCCCACCATGAAAATTTGGTAGTTCAATTACGCTAAACATAAAAAATAAGATTCTGAAGCCAGCGGTATTACTTAATTCTTTTCATTAAAGCAAAAGAGCTCACTTGTTTGTTTTCAGGGACTCCAAAGGGCTGATGAGGGGTGAGGATCCGTAGTCACTGAGCAGCTGAAGGCATCTTTGAAGAGAAGGAAGGAGGTGCAAACCATGTCCCTCGGCCTTCTACAGGGAGGCTGCAGGGCACAGAGGGGTGAAAGCCCCTCAGTATGCTGGGGGAGGAGCCTGAAGGCTGCTCTGAGGAAGTGATGTCTCAGAATGGCTCAGGTGGACAACAGGGGAACGGCTTCCAGCACAGAGGAAGAGAGTGATCAAAGATGCCGATACACCATACCCTGAAATTCCATGTCTAGGGGCTCGTCTCAAGGAAATAATCATGGGGGCACCTGGGTGGCTCAGTCGTTAAGTGTCTACCTTTGGCTCAGGTCACGATCCCAGGGTCCTGGGATCGAGCCCCGCATAGGGCTCCTTGCTCAGCAGGAAGCCTGCTTCTCCCTTTCCCACTCCCCCGGCTTGTGTTCCCTCTTTTGCTGTGTGTCTCTCTCTCAAATAAATAAATAAAATCTAAAAAAATATAATAATAATAATAAGGGCCTGAGGATAAAAGAAAAATAGCCCCAAATGATTAAAAAGAAAAAAAAGGAAACAATCATGGATGTGTGCAAAGACTTCTCTTAATAGTTTGAATGATTTAGAATAGCAAAAATTTAAAACAAGCTAAATGGTCAATATTTAGAGGATTCATTAAATAAACTATAATACACCCATATTCCGGGTTATGGTACAGCCAAATGTTCTGATTTAACACTTGATGATCTGAGAAAAAGGTTCAGTGAAAAAGAGGAGGAAGCAAAAGTAAATACACTGTAACCCCAAGGGGTGTGTGTGTGTGTATGTGTGTGTTGTAATTTCACTTTAAGAAAAAGCAATGGAGGGACACCTGGGTGGCTCAGTCGGTTAAGCATCTGCTTTCGGCTCCAGTCATGATCCTGGGATGGAGCCCCATGTCTGGCTCCCTGCTCAGCAGGGGAGTCTGCTTTTCCCACTCTCTCTGCCCGTCCCCCTGCTTGTGCTCGCTCGCTCTCTCAAATGATTTTTTTTTAAGATTTTATCTATTTGTCAGAGAGAGAGAGAGCACAAGAAGCAGAGGGAGCGGAAGCCTCCCTGCTGAGCAAGGAGCCCAATGCAGGACTCGAACCCAGGACCCAGTAAATAAAATCCTTAAAAGAAGAAGCAGTGGGAACGCCTGAGTGGCTCAGTGGGTTAAAGCCTCTGCCTTTGGCTCAGGTCATGATCTCAGGGTCCTGGGATCGAGCCCCGCATCAGGCTCTCTTTTTCAGCAGGGAGCCTGCTTCCCCCTCTCTCTCTGCCTGCCTCTCTGCTACATGTGATCTCTCTGTCAAATAAATAAATAAAATCTTAAAAAAGAAGAAGAAGAAGAAGCAGCAGCAGCAATGGGTGCTAACCATAAACACCAGTGCTGGGGAGGCAGACGGGGTGCTGACTAGAGGAGGTGAACATGGGGTCGTGTAGGCATTAGTAATGGCTAGTTTTGGAGCTGGTGATAGATTAATTATATTGTATATTAAATAAATAAATGCTATATGTATATGTGTGTATGTACCTGCATAGAGAGAAATTGGGAGGACTTACCAAAATTTGATAGTGACTGTCTGCTGGGTCAGAGTATAGGTGACTTTTATTGTCTTTACACTTTTCTGTATTTTACAAAATTTTTAAATTTGGAAACCTGTTTTTCAGTTATAATTAGAAAGCTTAAGGCCACTCTCATAAGGTGGGGAAGTACTGAGGTTTATAAGAAGGGAAGTAGTGTTCCATGGGGAATTTCCACCAAAAATTGGGAAACGCCTCTGGAATGGAGTACCTGGAGCTTAAACATCGGGCCTTCTGAGCGCCCACTTCACTTGACCACGAGAGGGCGCAAGGAATCAAAGTAAAAGCAAAGCTAAACCTGCCAGCGTGCCCCCGGCTTGGGTTTGTGAATCAGGGTAACGAACCCTGCCCTCCTCTTGCTCCCAGGAGCTTCATCGAAATTCTTCACAAGGTTTGAATACAGGTATGAACCCTACAGGATTGGATGGTGTGTCCGAGGGCTGCCCTACCAAAGTCGGGCTCCGCTAAATGTCAAAAGGGCACCCTTAAATCTTTGTGAGTTGTCTTTCTGAGGAAATCGTTTTCGTCAGTGTACCATTTGTGGATTAGGGCACAGCCTGACCGACACAACCTGCAAGTTATTTAATCTTAACCGCTATAGTCACATTTCCAGAAAGGATAATTTAGGGGAAAGGTGACATAGTCCTACAGTTGTATGTAATCCAAATACGGCAATACAGGCAGTGTTCTCTGTGATTTTATTTCTTAGTGAATCTACAGCTACGTTTCAAGCGATTTGATGTTTGGGGACTTCCGGTAGCAAGTAGTGTAGGGTGGCGTAGAGGAAAAAATAAACTTTGGAACCAGAAACCTGATGTTCAAATTCTACATCTATCCGCAACTCACCATCTGTGTGCCTGGGCAAATTACTTGGCCTCTCTGAACCTCAGTGTCTTCATTTTTAAAATGGGGACCCCCAGAAGTAAACTCCTGGTCAAATGGGGCCCACCCAGAGGGCTCCAGGCACATATAGCTTTCTTTGGCCAAAGCTGTGAGGAAGCTTGGGCCACCTCCAGAGGACATCCATGGTAGGAGCCTGGCCAGAGAAGGCTGAATCACACCCTGAGTCAGAAACATCGCAACACCCGGGGACATGGACTAACCAGATGAAGACTTCCCCTGGAAGGGTGACTCTGGGGGACGGATACTCAAGCTAGGTGGGGCCCCCCTGGAGAACACGCCAGGGAAATTCAAAGCAAGCGACTCCCCCCCCTCCACAAGCTGATTCCAGAGCTCCTGTGTGCAGAGCTCATGGGTGGGCGTTCTTTTATTTTCTAGTGTCACTAAAGAAACAATCGACATACAACCCTGTGTAAGTTCAAGGAGTACAGTGTAATGATTTGATACATGTATATATGGCAAATGTTTACCACAGTCAGGTTAGTTAGCACATCCTTCATCTCACATAGTTACCATCTTGCTGTTGTTACCCTGAGAACAAGTACACAGCACAGGATTGCTAGCTATAAATCCGAGATAGCCACTCATTTTTAAAAATGTGCTTCTTCGGAATTGGGACTCCAGGCAGGTTTGGGGTCTCCTACTGCAATAGGAGTCACTCCTTCCTTTTGAGGGAAGAGAATCAGACCCGGTTTGGTCTGCATCTTAGGGTATCTCGATCCAAAGATGGCAGAGCCTGGTTTGTCCTGGGAAGAGGCTGCAGGCAACCAAAAGGCTGAAAAGTCCTCAAGAAGTCAGCTGTAAACTACTCTAGAAATGTAAATATCATTCAGTTAAAAAAAAAAAAAGTTGTTTTACCCATGCTCAGTAGACTGCCACTGGGGAACACGCTGGCACACGTCCTCTTAGCTCGCTGACTCCTTCGCTGACCCAGGAAGGGCCCTGTTACCTTTTCCTACTGATATGCATTGAGACATGGTCAACTGTTTCATTTTTTCTGGCCTTTTCATAGTAGCGTCTGTTGTCGCACTCCCCTGCCCCTCCCTGCCCCCCATTTTGTGCAACATGATATGTCGCCGATGACAGGGCATGGAGGAAGAAGAGTATGGTCTGACTGCATCCTCTCCAAATTTCTCGATTGCCATCCTAATGCCTGATGCGGTAGATTTAGAAGGTAGGGCCTTTGGGATCATGAGGGGGAAGCCCTCATGAATGGGATTCATGTCCTTATAAAAGAGACCCCGGAGGGCTTCCTCTCTCCTTCTCCCCTGAGGAGACGGCCACTTAGGAGCCGGGAAGCAGGCCTGAACCCGCCCACTTGGGCGCCCTGATTTTGGCCTCATCTAATTTTTTAAGTAAAAGGAAGGCAGAGCCCATCTTGAAGAAGGAAGGAAGCTCATGGAGGCCTGGGGCTGCTCCTGGCCGGGGGCCTGGAGCAGAGTCAGGAGAGCTCTGGGGCTGTTGCTGCTGGAAAAGGGAGCTCCCTGGTCCCCCTCGTGGGGCAGCTCCAACATGGGGGGCGATTCACAGAGACTAGCGTCTGAACGGTGTCTCCTGCGGCTCAGGGAGCCCACCCTCCGCTCCAGGACGCTGGCGGGTAAGAGGCCTTCAAGAACGTGAGGACCTAGGCCAAGCCGTGATGTGACCAAGCCAAGGCCACACGGTCAGGGAAGAGTCCAGAACCATGTCCCCGGCCTCCACTCCGCCGCCCCCGGGGGCTGCCCCCACGCTGAGTTGCAAACCATCTGACAGCCCCCTCCTCAGCCTGGGCGACGGGTTGCTTTACCTCCTGACCTCCCGCAAACTAAACCGTAACCTTTACAGCCGCTCTGCGCTTGTATCCTGCAGTCTTTGTCTTTTCTCGACATGCCCTTCTCCTCTTTTATTTTCTTGAACATTTCCTGTGAGATTCTGCCAAAGACCTGCTTGTTTCAGCTGCTTTGATTTTCTTTTAAGGAAAGCAAAATTTATGGAAATCAAACCGGTTTTGACACAGGAGCCGTAACAAATAGCAATTCCCATTCTTTAGTGCCTATAAATCACGGGCTCTGACACTCTGCCTTTGACCTGAACCAGAGCAGCTGTCACTCGCGAGGCTGCAGGCGGGGGCCCTCACACGCCAGCCTGCCGTGCTTCCTGGAGAAGCCCCGTGGGTCCCCCACCCCACGGAGGGGCAGCCGAGCGACAGAGCGGAGGCTGGGGCCCTCGGGAATTTCTCTGGGAATTTTCACTTCTGAGCTCAGGCCGTATCGCTCCATCTGAATGTTCCTTTGGCCCCGATGCTCAATGTGGAACTAAGAGGATCAGCCTGAGATTTTCAGGGAACCCCTAATCCCTGCCAAGATGGCAGCATCTGGGCCAAAATTGCAGGTAAGGTTGCACTGTTCTGCAGCTGACCGAACTCCTGGGGTCTCCTAGGGAGGCCCGGGGGGTGGGGGGGCGCGCATCGGGAGTCCTCTACAAGAACTTGGCCTCCACGGTCTGCCTTTGTGAGCTTAGGTGCCCTGACATGGGAGTAGAGAGAATGCCTTTGATGCAGACACATTTGTAAAGCTGTCCTCTCCCCGCCACCCTTTGCTATAGCCCCAGCATCGCTAATCCCCAAATAATGGAGATGCAGCTTCACAGTAAATGCTGCCCAAGGGGCATCTCCTTTCTCATTTTGGTTGCTGGCATCCCAACTGAGCCGTGATTCTTAACGAGCCAGCAGCCTTGGCAGATTTGAAAATGTACCAAAAGCCATTTTCCAGGAAGACCTCACATTCTTTTTTTAAAAAATTGATTTTGTTTAAATCCAATTAATTAACATGTAGTGTATTGTTTCAGAGGCAGAGTTCAGGGATTCATCAGTTGCATAGAACACTCACTGCTCATCCCATCACGTGCCCTCCTTAACGCCCGTCACCCAGTTACCCCATCCCCTCACCCGCCTCCCCTCCAGCAACCCTATTTGTTTCCTGGAGTTAAGAGTCTCTTATGGTTTGTCTCCCTCTCTGATTTCATCTTATTTTATTTTTCCCTCTCTTCCCCTATGATCCTCTGTTTTGTTTCTTAAATTCCACATGAGACTTCATAGTCTCACTTCCCTCAAAGCTCTGGCTTTTTAGGAGATCTAGAAACCATGGCCCCATTGCCAAATAAGGCCTCAGTTTAGGGGAGTTAGCCTTGGTGAGTTCGCTCCAACAAAGATCTGCAGAGAGCCTGCCATGGAAGGGCCCTGTGTTATGCTGCGTACTGAAGTTTATGCAAAGTTCTGACCTAGAAAAGAGGTAAAAGACACCTGTTTAGAGTGTTATGAGTGCCAGCCGCTGTACCAGGCCCTACACACGTATTCCCACACTGAACTCTCCAAATGAAGTCATTATGGAGGAAAGGAGTGCGAGCTACCGGTTGGGAAGGTTGTAGCCCAGAAAGGTAAAGTAACTTGCCCAAAGCCCCAAAGTCACTACACATTTTTTTTGTGCATCCATTTATCACATCAAAATTATATGGAACTTCTACTGAGAGCCATGCCCTCGATACATGAGGTTATGAGGATGAATCAGCTATGGCCCTGCCCTCACAGCCGTTTATCATCTAGCTGTAGAGATGGATAAGTAGACAATCACAATAGAGCTTTGCAAGTACCATGACCAGTAGGTGGATAGATGCGTGGGGGAGGTGGGTGTTGTGGGGACGTAGGAAAAGCCAGTCGTGTGATCCAACCAGGCCAGCTCGACCCCAAATCCTATATTCCCTCCATGCAGAGAGAGACAGAGACAGAGACGTCTGCTTTTCCGTCTTGGCCTGTGCCTTATTAGTGACCCTCCAGGGTCTGATGTCTGCATCCTCTCGTCCCCTCTGTCTGTGGGAGGCAAGATGGAGAGCATCACTCATAGAAAATATCTCAGTGTTAGATATTTAGCTAGAACTTGATGATCTGGATAGCTTTCCTCATGGCCACCTGTCACCCTCTCCCCCCAACCTGCTCTTCATCCTGAAATCTCTGCTTTCACACCACCACAATCCACCCACGGTGGGAGATTAGAAACCGCCACGTTCTCTCAGGTCTTCCTCTCCACTCACTCCCCACCTCCCACATCAACTGTTAGAGTTCCACTTTAAAATCCCACCCTTTGTTTGGTTCTCATGGCCTCTGTGCCAAGGCCTGACGTTGGACCTCCTCCTCCTCAACTGGGCAGTTACAGCTGAGACCTGAGGGACGGCCCAGCATCCCCTTTCACCCACCACAACCCCAGCCCCACACTGCCACCAGCCCCACTTTCTGAAGAAGCAGTTTAGGTCATGCCCTTTTCAAGCTTCAATGTCTCTGATGACTTTACACTGCATGTAGAATAAAATCCAGTTTTCTTGGCACGGTGTATCAGGTTCGTCATCGTCTAGCCTCATCTCATCTGTCCATCCCCAGCCCCAGCCATACAGAATCTCTCCCTAGAGCACCTAGAGCACCTCTCTGCCCTCCCATGTGCTTTACCCTCTGAGCCTGGGGTGAGACCATTCCCTACTTCTCAACCCAGGAAACTCCTACTCATCCCACAAAACCCAGCTCAAATAGCACCTCCTCTGTAGATGCATTTCTTTACTTCTCCAGAAGGTCTAGTCATGCCCTCCTCTGATCCTCCAGCCCTGCGTTTACGCCTTTATCTTAGTGCTTGTTATGATTAATATATTGGAATCATCCCTAGATACATTATGTGTCTTCTGACTGGATGCTAGCTCCTCAGGGCCGAGGACTGTGTTTTATTTGTTCTTCCCAACATCTAACCACAGGTTCTGCTACATATGAAGTGCCAATGAATGTTGCGCTGTGTTACAGGATTTCCCATCAATCCTTTTGTCTGTGTTTATTGCCAGAGGCCTTTGGTGCCCCGATAGTCTCTCTTCAGTTGGGTAACAGGAAGCAAAGATCCCCAGCAGAGAGGGAACCCTGGGGCTCTCTCCTTTATCCTTGGTCATAATTGTCCAATTTCAAAATAAATCCTGTAACACACCTAGTCATCAGGCTTATCGTACTATCAAAGGGTGTTTGATGTTTTCAGTTAAAGCAAAAAAAAAGGAGTGCTTGCAGAAGTAGCTCCCATGCACCATTTGAGTGGTGGACAAGCAGCCCCAACCCAAGGGAGAGAACCAAGGGAAGGAAGCCTCAGGTCACCTGTTACTAAATGGCACTAGCCATTACTCAGGACCTGGAAGGTTCCCGCGGCACAGAGTGTCGAGATGGATTTCAGTAGGCTGATGTTCTAGAGGAAAACCCAGTCATACCCAGAGTGCCATTTATGGCTTAGACACTATGCATTTTTAGCTTTTGTTGTTGTTGTTAAAGATTTTATTTGTAAGTAATCTCTATATCCAGTGTGAGATACCCTCACTCCAAGATCAAGGCATCCCTGCATTTTTAGATTTTTATTTATTTGTTTGTTTATTATTTAAGTAATCTCTACACCCAACGTGTGGCTCGACTCATGACCCCGAGATCAAGAACACGCCTTTCCTGCTGAGCCAGCCAGACACGCGGCCCACCACCGAGTATTTTTAGATTTTAAATAGCAGCTCCCACCTGAGATACCAGCATGAGTCTACGCTGAGAATAATGAAACCAAAAAGTGAGGGGGGAAGAAAAAGTGTTTTGACCCAGATCTAGATTGTTTTACTGCTAAAATACTTCGGCAGTGATAAGCACGGGTCTAAATGATTTGACTTCTCTAACAGTCTGGCTGAAAATCAAGGAGACAAAACGGGAAGAAGCAGATGTTTTTAAAAATTCAAATTAGGAAAATAGAAAATGAATGAAATCCCACCTAAAATCAGCTAGAGACTTGGAGACCTGTCCCAGCTCAAGTCCATTTAACACAGTGCGATACAAATTAAATACATTGCACATAAAATGCATCTGATGCTCCGTATTGAATTGCATCAATCTGCGTAAGATGGGCTTTCTGCGGTTGTCCCCACCACCAAGAAAAGGAGAGGGGGATTGTTATAATTTCATTATTTTCCTAATTAAATAACCCTGGCTTCAAACAGTTCGATTGGCAGTTTAGGAAGGATTATTTGCCAATTGACACAGAATCGGAACAGGTGCTATTATGTTCCCAGCTTTTAAGCTGTTGGGATTTTTACATCTGGATGCCAGAACTAATCAGAAGGCATTTTCTCTCTTTTCTATCTGTCTTCATTATCTGAAGCAGAGTTTAAAGCTTCTCGGGGTATTTTGTAACTCATTAGTTTTTGGCATCCTCCGTAGCCATATTGGCCAATATGATTCATTCTTTCTTTGAGCACAATTAGCTGTGAAAACAGATCTTAGGACAGACTCCCTCCACCAGTGAAGGATTACTGAAGGTAGGAAATGCAGGTGATTATCAGAGTTCGCCTTTGATACAGACATCCTGCTCTTCTGCTAACCCTTTGAACTAACTTTGATATGCAATAATTAAGAGGGATTCAACCCCTGGAGGAGAAGCCACCGTGGCCCTGCCCCTTCTTTCCCTCTATTGAATCCTTGTTTTGAACTATTGATCAAACAGATTTAAAGGGATTTGTTGAAGCCTGTGTGGGGTAAGGAGGAAGGAAATGAAGGAGGAGGGGGGTGAAGAGAGAGGAGGGGGCACATCTGGTATAAATAGTTTCAGAAGGAACCTGCTCATAAGAGTGCACACACCTTACAGAGACAAAGATTTGCTTCCCCTTTGGGAAAAGCAGTTCTAGACGACCTTGCAGGGTTTCCGTTTTGCTTTCTTGTGGGGTTGGAGCACCCCAATTTGGAGGGTGCGGAGAGGCATTAGAGGATGGCGGTGGTGGTCTTGCTGGGGCTCAGCTGGTTCTGCGCCCCCCTGGGAGCTCTGGTTCTGGACTTCAACAACATCAAGAGCTCTGCCGATGGGCACGGGGCTCGGAAGGTAAAGGGCCCCTAAGGGAGCAGGGGCAGATCACAGGGGTAAGGCTCACCGAGGGGTAGTTGGCAAATGGACGCAGGGGTTGGTGGAACTCCCTAGAGGAAAACCATCAAATAGGAATGGCACAAACACCAGCATCATAGGTACTCGACCTGTAGCTCAGCTTCTCGGAGTCCTAGATGTACATCAAAAATCTCACCATCATCTCTAAGACACACATGGGAAGGCATTTTCTTCCATTTTCACAAGAGCACAAGACAATGAAATCCCGAGTTTTAAAAGTAGGATGATTTTTCGAACGCAACCTTTGCAGCACGTAAGTTTCTTCATCGGGGATTTGATCTCCCCTTTGTGGGAGAAGACCAATTATATTGAAAAATGAAGGTGCCACCGAAGGCCTGTCGCCGCATGCAAGGTGTCACTGTGATTCGGCTTCCTCCCCCTCCACTTTGAATTAAAAGTCGTCTTACACCTTGTTGGGTTCCCCAGCCCTGTGACAAGTTTTTCCTTACAGGGTTCACAGTGCCTGTCTGACAAGGACTGCAGTTCCAGAAAATTCTGCCTCAAACTTCAAGATGAGAAACCATTCTGTGCCACGTGTCGTGGGTTACGAAGGAGGTGCCAACGTCACGCCGTGTGCTGCCCTGGGATGCTCTGCGTGAACGGTAAGCTATTGTAAACCCCTGCAGGACCGCGTGGCCCCAAGAACAGTGGTTTCCGACTGAAGATAGCATATGAGTCTCATAGGCTAGAATATTCCAAGATGGGCACTCTCCGAAGGTCTCCTGGATTCACGCTTGAAGTCATTCATGCAGCTGCCTTTTCTTAATGCAATAAAATAGTTTATTTCCTGGCAATAATTTTTTTTAAAGATTTTATTTATTTATTTGACAGAGAAAGATCACAAGTAGGCAGAGAGGCAGGCAGAGAGAGAGGGGGAAGCAGGCTCCCCGCTGAGCATAGAGCCGGACGCGGGGCTCGATCCCAGGACCCTGAGATCCTGACCAGAGCCGAAGGCAGAGGCTTAACCCACCAAGCCACTCAGGCACCCCTCCTGGCAATAATTTTTGTCAACAACTTAGAGATAATGATTTTAAAGGAAGGGGGTCAAGATGGGATCTTTCAAATTCTTTCATTTTCCCTTGGATTCCACTAATTACTTAACTGCTTTCTTCGCCATATGTGCATGTAAATATTTAGTGCATGTGTCCCAGAAATCGTGAAAGTTATGTATAAACTGAAGGCAGAGGTACTGCCAAACTATGTAACAGTGTAATAATTAGCATGTCTGTGGTCCTAACCCTTGAAGTTAATAACTCTAAGCGCAGCTGGTTGTCACTCAGATGTTTGCACGACAATGGAAGATGCAGCGCCAATACTGGAGAGGCAGATCAACGAGCAAGATGAAATGGACAAGAGAGGAACAACTGAGCATCCAATTCAGGAAAACAAACCCAAAAGGAAGCCAAATATTAAGAAATCACAAGGCAGTAAGGGTAAGAAAAGCATTCTGAGCACTTTTTTTTTTTTTTTTTTTTTTTTTTTTTTAGAGAAAAGCATTTCCTGGGGGCACTTGGGCAGCTCAGTCCGTTAAGCATCTGCCTCCAGCTCAGGTTCTGATCTCATGGGTCCTGGGATCAGAGCCGCTGCTCAGTGGGGAGCCTGCTTCTCCCTCTCCCTCTGCCGCTCCTCCTGCTCATACTCGCTCTCTCTCAAATAAATAAATAAAATCCTTAAAAAAAAAAAGAAAAAAAGAAAGAAAAACATTTTCTCCTAGGCTTTTAAGGATAGGCTGAACCTGACTTGATTCCTTCCCACTCCAGAAACACAGAGGGATTGTGTCCTGTTTCTAATCTCTCTCTGCCCACAGTTTGGAAGATCATGTAGGGAGTAGCATAAGGCAGTCAGCCAGTGAAGAGGACAGGGAGCTAGCCACAACAACGAACTGGTTGGCAGAAAAATCTTTTAAGTGAATTTTACACATACATGTTTTTATAGCCTGCAGCTTAACAAATGGAGGTTTCCCTTTCTAAGTCCTCAGGATACAAAAGAAAAGAGAAATGAAAGTTGATGCATCAACTTTTTATTCTCAGACAAAATACAAACTTCACTAAGATGAAGTTTTTACAAAATTGTAGTCTCAAATTCCAATCTTGGACTTAAAATAACTGGAACATTTGAAGGCAGTGGATTGGCCAGTCTGTGTCTCCAAGGCTAAGCGGCCCCTTTATAAGTCATGATCTGTGTCCATATAAATCCCATTCAGTAAAACACTGATGAGGGATACTGATTTCATTCCTCAATACTGGAAATCTCATCTTTCTTTGAAAATGTTTGAAGTTTATAAAACAAATTCTATTCGGTAGGACTAAAATTTCCATGTCATCTACTTTTGGCATAAGATATAGCCCTGGAGACCTGCATGCTTTTATTTTTACTTTGTGACCTTCAGTTCTAGATCCTACACCTTCATCCCAGCTACAAGCCCCCCACATGCCACTTTCCCCCATTTATTGTGACAGCCCATATGAATCTTGTTACAGGACAAGAGGGAGAAAGATGTCTTCGAACTTTTGACTGTGGAGCTGGACTTTGCTGTGCTCGTCATTTCTGGACTAAAATTTGTAAGCCAGTCCTCCTGGAGGGACAGGTGTGCTCTAGGAGAGGGCAGAAAGATACGGCTCAAGCTCCAGAAATCTTCCAGCGCTGTGAATGTGGTCCTGGACTATTATGTCGAAATCAAGTGACTGGCAACCGACAGCATGCACGGTTAAGAGTATGCCAAAAAATCTAAAAAGCTGTAAAGATTTCAAAATAAAGCCTACTCCTTATTGTATTCAAACAGAAATCTCAGACATTAATTTAAAAATCTTTCCATGATATCTCTGTAAATCCGATCTTGTGGCAACTGGGATAGACTGACCTAGAGCACTGGGAGGTGCTGCCTTGAGGATGAATGAAAATGGGCTTTGGCTTTTTGTCTATTTCTACAAAGTAATGTGATTCCACAGAAAAGTTTAATTTGATCTAGTGACTCAATTAGTTCAAATAAATCTTTACATAATTTCTGGTAAAATTCTGGTAACTGACAGTAGCTTGGGGGGAAAAAAGTAATGGTCTGCAGCTAATTCTATTTTTTTTTTTTTTTTTTTAGATTTTATTTATTTATTTGACAGAGAGAGAGATCACAAGTAGGCAGAGAGGCAGGCAGAGAGAGAGGGGGAAGCAGGCTCCCCACTGAGCAGAGAGCCCGATGCGGGGCTCAATCCCAGGACCCTGAGATCACGACCTGAGCCGAAGGCAGAGGCTTTAACCCACTGAGCCACCCAGGTGCCCCTCTGCAGCTAATTCTTATCTTACCAGTGAAAATTATCACAGTAAATTAAGGGAAAAAACTTTTCCTTAAAATTTCTCTTGTTTATTTTCTTTCATTTCCCTCTTGTAAGGGAAATGCCCCTTCACTACAAAATAATTTGGTTAATAAAGAAATAAAACTCAAAAGGTAGTATTTTACGTGTATTATAGTCCTCTGCAAGTTATAAAGCATTTGCACGTATTTTGTTTTCAACAGCTTTAATCATTTGATAACTTTTTACATTTTATATTTATGTAACTTTTAATTATATAAATTAATATCATTTATATTATATACATATGCTTTATATTTTAAATTACATATACTTATATAATTATGTGTAATTTATTATTAAATTATATTAATCTAGTTATATTAATTACATAGATTATATAATTTCAAAGCTAGGGTCTTCGAGGAGTGTTTGTACTTTCAATAGCTTTACTTCACCATTTGATGATTTTTTTTTTTTTTAAGATTTTATTTATCCATTTGAAAGGGAGGGAGACAGAGCACAAGCATGGCGAGAGGCAGAGGCAGAGGCAGAGCTGGGAGCCTGCCCTGGGGCTGGATCCCAGAACCTGGAGATCATGACCTGAGCCAAAGGCAGATGCTTAACCATCTGAGCCACCCAGGCACCCCATTTGATAATTTTTTATATTTTATATTTATATAATGTTAAAATTTATATGAAATATATAAATTTATATATAAAACTGTATAGACTATATAATGTACATAATTAACATAATTAATCTCTTTTATATAATTTCAAAGCTAGGGCTTTCAAGGAACGTTTTTATTTATATGCTTGACCATCTGAACTTAAAAATTACCTTGGAGGAAAACTAGGGCAAATAAGTGAAATTTTTGTTTGAAGTTGAAGAGGCCATATTTTGTACATATGGGTGCATATTATAAATGGTTTTGCTTAGGGAAGCTTTTTCTCATGAATTACAACCACTTTCAGATTTCATTTAAGAGATAAACCACACACCTATTCTTAGGTTTTAAGTATATATGACAAAACTGAATATGGGGACCAAGCCGACCAAAGAAAAAAATTAAATTTATGAAGGTCACTAATTTCTAAAGAATATTGAATCATCATCCAGTTTGTGCCCAGTCTCTGACTAATCTGTAATTAATAAATGGGAGGAAAAGTAGTAGGGTAATGTGGTTTACAGCAGAAGGGCAGAAAATGAGAAAATAAAAATTCCCATTGAACATTGCTAACATCTCATCTTTTGTCTCCACTAAACCCTTAGTAAAGTGTGATCATGAACATACATGATGTTATTTGCTAATAAAATAAAACTTATTTGCTAATAAAATAAGAAGAACATCTGATCATAGTACGAGAGGCTTTATTAACTACAATGCAAAGCTAAAGCATGAAGAAGAAACAATCATTTAAAAACACCAAAGACCCTTACATAGCAAAGGTTAAGAAATAAATTAAGACTCCTGCTGAGCTGAGCTGGCCTGAGAAGAACGGGCCTCATTCACTCCGATCCTTGGGTTCTCGATATTTCCACTGGATGTAGTCAAAGATGTCTTTCTCACTATCCACTGGCAGAGGCTCTCCAGCAACTCCTGCAAGTATGGCAAAAAAAAGAAATTTACTTACAAACTGGTTTTGGAATTTAGTTATGAGGGTTTAGGGACAACAGTTATATGGGACTCACTTTTAGAAGGAAAAGAAAATGGTAACCAAGCCACTAAAACATGATATTGACCTCCCCTCCCCCATCCTCACACATGAGCTTGTGTTCAAGCTTTGTCACATATATTACCAGTGCTACAAAAGGAACCTGAATATTCCAACTAGGGCCATTGAAGTGATCCTAATCCACGATTTTCCTCTCTGCTGGATATCCACTCGTTAGTTTTCTTTGCAACTCAAAATGTGGTCCCTGGACTAGCAGTATGGGCATCACCTGGAAACTTCCTAGAAATGCAGAATCTTGGGCCCCCCTCCAATTAGAATCTGCGTTTAATGAGGTCCCCATGTGGCGTGCACACATATTTACAGGTGAGAACCACTGCCCTCATCTACCGGGGAAGAAAGCCCTATTTTATACTTTCAGGACAAAATGACAAATTTTCCTAGTAAAGAATAGTAAGCCACACAGTACATTGTGAAATGTTAACAAGCATAGATTAAGCAATTCTTACTCTTTAAACTTTTTTTGTTTTTAAAAAATTTTTTAAGTAAGCTCTGTGCCCAAAGTGGGGCTTGAACTCATGACCCTGAGATCAAGAGTCACATGCTTACTACTAACTGAGCCAGCCAGGTGCCCTAACTCTTGAAACTTTAGAAGGCATGAGGCTGAAGCTACCAGGTTTGTCCTGTCACTAAAAGCCATGACACCTAGGTTCTTCAGAAGTCTTGGAGATACATGAAAAACAAACAAACAAAAAAAACCACTTTAGACCAATACGATTTTTTTACTGACCATCACTAATTCCATCTAATAGAGCTAGAAAGAACCCTTGCCATCAAAGCCTCCAGTTGAGGGCCTGAGAGCACGTATGGATTTAAAGACCCTTTTGTTGCCTGAGGGACTCACAATACAAAGAAACTACAATTAACTGGCAGAATTACTTAAAGGCTTTTGAGAAACCAAAGCGGCTCAACCAAAGTAGCCCTGAAAATAACTTTCTCTCCAGATGAACAGGATTATCTCTCATGCAGACACAAATACCCACCAGTGACTCCCAAGGGACGGATTGTGTACTCATTAATTGTGAAGCCCTTTTCTAGGGCATGAGCTCTCATATTCTTATTGAAAATATCACTCCCGGTGAAATAGAGAACACCACAGTAATACTGATCCTTGGGTATCAACCTAAAATAAATGGATAAACAAGTAAATCTTTCACCACAGATTTCAAATTTGGCAAAAATAGGACTCTTATAATCAATAAGGCACAAAACACCTAAAATAAGTCTATGTGGTCTAGTAACCTAGGGAGGAGACTATCATTAGGTAGACTGTTGAAATTACTCCAAGCTTGCAGTTGGTGTGGTTTCAGTAAACTATGTTCTGCAAGAGGTGTGGAGAAAAGAAAAGTAGTAGGACATATTACAACTAACTTTCCCCAGGCAGGAAACTACTTTTGAGCTGTGGAAGGCATCATGATGAGATGCAAATCTAGAGAAAATGGAAGAGAGTCTGTAGACAGTCATTATTCTTTGCATATTTGCAGGCTAAGCATTGTCTATACCACGAACATACAGCATTTCAGAATGAAAGGGGGTTCTAGACATTTAGGTGAATTCCAAGATACACAGAGGACAAAGGAAAGAGAAAAGAGAAAAATTAATAGGTCAGCAACAAATTTTGAGTAATACCTTATATCAATTCTCCTGTGTGGATACTCCTTTTCATCATTTTTACTGGGAAGCTGGCAAACACCCTAAAATGGATATTTCAAAGAATGCTTAAAGACATTTTTAAACTTCAGGCTTAACTTTAATCGAATGTCATTAAATGTGAGGTTTTTGCTTTGAATGCAAGCAGTTTTAGAATCCTGGGCACTTTTAACTTAGTGGCTTTTCTATGCACTTTATCTTGTCGCCACCTTCCTCTTACACTTTGTGGTAATTAAAGAACTACAGGAAACAGCAGGCAAGGATTCTAGGTATGAGGATTTGGCCTTGGTGTGATTCTAAACAAAAGCTAATCAGGGAAAGCATCAAACATGAAAGACACAGACCAAAACAAACAGAAAAGCAATCTGGAAGAAACAATTATGATTGAAGGAGAAGAACATTAGAAGAGCTATCAGTAATATTCTAAGATAACAGAAAATATTCCATACGTGAAGGGCAGAATACTACAAAAAAAGAACACTTAAGGAAAAGGTTTAAATCAAAATTAAAAGTACGATAGCAGAAGTAGAAGAGTTTAAAATTGAGGAAATCTCCCAGAAATAGAAAAGACAGATGAAAAATAAGAAAATTTTAAGAGATAAGAAAATTACAGGATCATTTTCTTTCTTCTTTACAGGTGAGTTTTCATTATAATTCTACAGTTTTCAAACAAAAGTTATCAAGGTCTATTTAGTAATCTTTTCCTTTTCTAGAAAAATGGGCCAAAATTCTGGACTGGGGAGCAGTCCATAAATTAATAAAAAGAGCCATAAATATCAGAAACTTCCAATTAAAAAGTTTCAAATGCCACATTCAAAGAAAAGTACACATGTGACAGGCTTCTGGTCCTAAAGAACAGTCAACTTAGTAAACACTAAAAGCTATACTTTTTCACTTAGCAACATAGAAAAATTAAAATCTAGAATCTAAAATGGGTATTTTCTTTAGCTGTTGCTATGGCTAAAAGATTAAATGAAACCTGTTTATCTTCGAAAATATGAAACCTACCTTCTTAGGCATTAACAAGTTCCAACTCAACCTTCAAATGGATAAGAAATGCTTTCCATCTGGATTACCAAGAGGTATTACCTTGAGGATATGGATGTTGGAGTGCCACAGGCAATGATCTTGCCGTTTGTCACATCAGTAATAGGATTTCGTCTAATGGCTTTGTTTCTTTCCTAAAGGCTCATTTTATTTCCTGCACTTTTTCTGAAGTGTTAATGTTAAGGAATTCCTCTGTATTATTGTAAATTCTTTATTAGATTGAGTGGATTAGTTTTGTTTGGCATTTCAATTGAGTAGCTTCATGCTGAGCCTCTGAAATAAAGCCTCTTTCGTTGCCTCAGGGTAGTCAAGGGATCTTTCTTCTATTGTCCCTTGAATGCTTACTGTAGATACTTCACAGAAAATCATCCCAGGCCAAACTTACACAAAATGCTAAAATCTGAAAGGTACTCATATATATGAGGCAAACAGGCATCTAAATGCAGAGGAAATATTTTTTTTCCTTCCAAATGCTCTTTTATTCACAGGAAGGGTAACTCGATTACCTAAAAATCATGGCTCTACAAGAAGATCTGGAACATTAACCCTGGCTTTCCTAAGGTTTGGTGACTATTGGTTTAAAGGAATTCATGTTTTGAAGAGTGCTTGAAAAACACATGAATGGTCTTTTTTTTTTAATTATTTTTATTTTTTAAAGATTTTTATTTATTTATTTGACAGAGATCACAAGTAGGCAGAGCGGCAGGCAGAAAGAGGGGGGAAGCAGGCTCCCTGCTGAGCAGAGAGCCCGATGCGGGGCTCTATCCCAGGGCTTGAGATCATGATCTGAGCCGGAGGCAGAGGCTTTAACCCTCTGAGCCACCCAGGCGCCCCGAATGGTCATGTTTTAAACAGCAGTCAATAGTTATGGCAACAAGAGGTTTTGAAATCAAGTGGATATGGAGCGAGAATGGTTTATTCCACTCTGGTATTTTTGTTTTCTGTAATCTCTACGCCCAACATGGTGTTCGAACTCACAACCCCAAGATCAAAAGTCCCAGGCTCCACTGACTGAGCCAGCCAGGCGCCCAGGTTCATCCCACTTTGTAAGCTGAATTCATTCTGCGGCCAATTTCCTTTCAGAAACAGAGATCCCAACTTCCTTGGCTATCTCTGCTAATGACCACACCCCCTCATCACTGCTCTGACTCCTGCCATGCTCTCTGACTGGCTAACTCCCTTACCTTAAGTCCTTCCCCAAGGCTCCTCCCCTCAAATAGGCTGCTTCCAACCATCCTATTCAATGGGTTTCCTGTACATCCATCTCCCCAAACTCTGCTCTTCCTTTTTTTAAAAATAGTACTTATCATCTTGGGATGCCTGAGTGGCTCAGTCAGCTAAGTATCTGCCTTGGGCTCGGTCATGATCCCAGGTCCTAGGATCCAGCCCCGGCGGCGGGCTCCTTGCTCAGAGGGGAGCCTGCTTTTCCCTTGGCCTGCCATTCCCCCTGCTTGTGCACTCTCTCTCTCTGACAAATAAATAAAATCTTTAAAAAAAGAAAAATAAAAACAGTACTTGTTATCTTAACCTAACATGCAATTTACCTATTTATTATGTTCATTGTTAATTATCAGTCCCTTCTCACACCCCCCAAATATAAATTCGATTGAAATTCACTGGTACATCCCAAGCTCCTAGAATAGTGCTGGGGAAGTAAGAGATGCTTAAAACATAGTTATTGAACTGGCCAAACACACCTTCTCATCCTACTGGTGCTCATTCTCCCTATCTTTGCTTCCACACCACCATCCTCCCTTACTTTCTGTCTCTCTTTTTGTTTCCCAATTTACTCCTTACCAGTCGCTTTCGCGGATCTGCTTCCAAACAAATATTATATCTACATTATATCATATTATATTAGTATAGCACTGTACAATTCTTTGAAGATCCAGTCATATGAAGATACATGTACAAACCCTTCAAAGTTTCCATGTATATTACTTAATTTGATCTGTGTAATAGTCCTTTGACACAGGAGAAGTGTATCATTTTATAGATGAATATATTAAGGCCTTACAGAAGTAAAGCAACTTGCCTAATGTCATACAATGAATTAGTAATGGAGACAGAAAAATATTTGACAGCTTCCATATCCAAGTCTATTCCTTCACAATGCAACATAGCAACACACATCCTTTCCCTTGCAACTAGATATAAATCCCCTCTTATTGCCTCTACAATAAATTGATTTGAGAGCTAATCTGGACCGTTCCTCATCCTAACAAATACTAATTATAAATGTCAAAACAGCAGGCTCAAACATGGCATTTTTTAAGTTTCAGAGAATATATGAGCCACATGTACAGTATCTGAACTTTATACGCAAACCGTCCATCCACTAAGATGGATTCTTGCATCGCAACATAAAGGCCTTAATTTCCTGCTCTAATTGTCAAGTTGTCTTGCTCAATTGTCAAATTAAAAACAAAAAACCGCTTTCTTATTTTTTAACCTGTTTTCTTCTGGAAGTAGATGTGAGGGATTCTCTTTCTGGCAAAAGCTGTCTATGTGCTACTAGGAATATGAGTAAGAGATTGGGAAGGCCGGATAGAGCAAAGGTTTCCACAAGTCCAGCCCTGTCCTAGGACTGGTGAGTGGCCTTAGTCTTTCAAGTATCACATACACAGTAAGGTCTCAATCAGCCTGGTTTGCAGCAGTCACTGGAATTCGGCTGCGAGACAAAGGTCTTCTCTGCTATGACTGAGCAGCTACTGGGATAACCCAATTCCACCACTGCCAGCAACTCTTTATGTTCACATTCACCTGGCTACCCACCTTTCCTTTTCAGCTTATATCCAGCCCACCAGCTTGTAATGTTTCTTTGTATTCTTGCTAGCTGGATTACTAGCCTCTGCTGCTGTTTCTTCTGGATGTCTCTTTGAGCACAGCACAATACTATTCAAACTGCAAAAAAAATGCTTCTGCTACCACATTGCATAAACACCTTCCTGGTCGCTGACTCTGGAAAGAACTGATGGGCTTCCCCAGCAGGAAGTCCCAGGGCCTTTCACAGAGATGACTATTAGAGGTAGACAGTTAGGGCAGATGGGGTCCCCAGAATATGCACAGGCATACCAGGACACTTTATTAACAATGAAAAAAAAATTTTCAACTTGTCTAGCACATGTTATTTTTAGGATTTTATCTGAGTGTTCTTTAAATTTAAGATTTGTGCACATTCATTTTAAGAATTAATAAAATCAATCTCGATTTAAAAGGGATATTCCTGGAACATATAAACCCTATTTTGAATAATATCTCATGTGTCTAGAGGCATCTGAGTGGCTCAGTCGTTAAGCCTCTGCCTTCAGCTCAGGTCATGATCCCAGGGTCCTGGGATCGAGTTCTGCATTGGGCTCCCTGCTCGGAGGGTAGCCTGTTTCTCCCTCTGCCTCTGCCTGCCGCTCCCCCTACTATGGTCTCTCTCTCTCTGTGCGTCAAATAAATAAATAAAATCTTTAAACAACAACAATAAACATCTCATATGTCTATATTTCTGGGCCTAGAGTACAAGCTCCAAATCTGATAGATTTGGGAGAACAGCTCATAGATTTGATTCCCAAAGACAGACTAGAATTTTTATTTTTACCTTTCCCAAAGTTCTTCTGAAAACATTATAAAATGTGGCCAACTTGTGGCAATACAGTTTCATAGTACCATTAAAATCACCATATTGAATCTAATGACATGATTTTTTGGGTGTCTGATTAAATATATACAACATAAAGTTTGCCATTTTAACCATTTCTAAGTGTGCGGTTCTACAGCATTAGGTATATTGACACTGTTGTGCAACTACCACCAGCATGGGCCTGCAGAACTTTTCATCCTCCCCAACTGAAACTCTGTATCTGTTACATAGTAACTCCTTCTTCCCCTTCCCCATAGGCCCCTGGCAGGCACTATTCTACTTTCTGAATGACTCGCTATTTGAATTATCTATATCAACCATCTTCTACTTTTAAGCCAAAACAAATCAAATCTATGCAGTAAGACTCTCGCTAATATTAGCCTGTCCAGTTCCCCCAAAGCACAGTCTCTTTCCATTTCACGCATATAACTTGGGAAAAGGGGGATTCAAAGTACGAATTTCAGTGAGCAGTAGAATAAAGGTAACTATTACCTTAGTCCTAGATTGCTATTTGCCTTTCTGTAGGTTTTTATGCAGGGACATTTATTAACCACTTTTTAATTCATTTGCCATTTGTCTTGAATCTTCAAAGCTTAATCTCCTAGGAAGATTACAGGATTTTAACAGTTCATCATGACGGGTGTCACTGTGGAAAATCTCTGCAAGCATCCCCCTCTATTAAACTCCTCTGCTTATGATGCCACAGATATTGTTTGTATCACATACCCCCATTTCTTTTCTTTCTTTGGTGTTGCAACAAATTAATATTCTTCAGACAATTCTACCCTCACGTACTGAAGAATTCTGAGTCAGAGAATATAAGAACATTTGCTATTTTAAGGAAAACTTATGATGTGTCAAAGTCATTTATAGAAATTTTAAAAAGAGTAGATTATGCCTAATTATGTATTCCAATGGCACAGATTATTTACAAGTGCGGAATTTAAAACAAAATTCTTTACTAAAATATTCTGAGATTGGCATCCTGTTAATTCTTCTATATATTCTCATGGATATCCTATTTATTGACTGTAATATTAAGAGGCAGTGAGGTCACATACTCAGAATGGGTACTGAACAGTTTCCAAGGTTTTTTCCCAGAAATGTTAACTCAAATGAGTACTTACCATGAACTTTGTTTCACCTTTTGACAGAGTATCTGTAATAAAATGGACCTTCTGTAACTGGTCCACAACACGATGTAACAGCTTTGGCTGTGGAAACATACATAGGAAACAAGAAACATACGTAGGAAACAAGAAAAAGAATAAGGACTCTTATAGCAAGAAAACATTTTTAACATGATTATCTGATTATCTATGGAGAAATGCCGTTTCCCTCTAAGTACTTTTTTCTTCTAACACAAAATTCATTTATCAAATGAAACATATTTTTAGGAACCGTCATTCTTCACCAATATCATGATACCCCCAAACAGATATCATTTGTGTTTATCTGGTCATTAAATCAAAAAGTTAGCTGCTTCATCTTTAAAAGGTATATATTCTAAAATCGAAAATGTTTTGCCTTCATGGGTTTTCTAATAGGAATAAAGTTTCTTAATGATATTGTTTAATAGAAAAATATCCCCTTAATGAAAACCTGAATATTATACTGGATATTTCTAAAATATCCATGAAAGACAATAAATAATTCTGGAAATGTTTTACTAAATTTCATTTTTTTTTTTTTTTTTTTCCAAAAATCAGATTACTCCCTCCATTCCTTGTAGAAAACCACTGTGTATCCCTCTCAACCACTTACTTTGCCTTTCACAAAATTCGGTCACTACAAAGCACTTAAACTGACTTTTCAGAAAGATTAAAACAAAAATTCATTCTGAAATATCCAACTATCATTTAGAAAATGATATTCGCTGTTGTCTAACACTTAGCACATTTGATTAGAAATTCTATGGTACCTGTTTGGTTGATTCAGAGGTAAAGCTTGGATGGGTCAGAAGAACATCCATGTCACCACTGGACTCTGCGCCTATGATAATAAAAAATATGTATGGAATTCTCTGCATAAATCTATCAGTTAGGCAAACAGAACCAAAGTGATGTCACATTGAGAAGCCTTACTTCTTACAGCCTAACTCTCTTTTTCACTGCATTTCATATTCACAATTAGTTACAAGATTTCAATTTTCTGTCCAACTACTCAGGTATACTGATGTAAACAGAAGAATCTGGGATAACAACAGTAATTGGCATTAGATATGCATTATATACAATTGGCTAAACATATTAAAAATGCACCTAAATAATTACTCAATAATGAATAAAAACATTTAAAAACAACATTCTTGCAAAGATGACATTCAAATGGCCAATGGACACATGAAAAAATGCTCATTATCACAGAAATGCAAATTAAAACCACAATGAGATACTACCTTACACCTGTCAGAATCAACAACACTAGAAACACTAGAAACACTAGAAACAACAGGTGTTGGTGACGAGAATATGGAGAAAGGGGAACCCTTCTTGTGCTGTTGGTGAGAATGCAAACTGGTGCAGCCACTCTGGAAAACAGTATGGAGGTTCCCCCCGAAATTAAAAATAGAACTACCATATGATCCAGAAATTCCACTACTACATATCTACCCAAAGAAAATAAAAACACTAATTCAAAAAGATACATGCACTCCTATGTTTATTGCAGCATTATTTACAATAGCCAAGACAGATGACCAAGTGTCCATTGATAGATGAATGGACAAAGAAGATGTGGTATATATATACACAATGGAATATTACCCAGCCATTAAAAAAAGAATGAATCTTGCCATCTGCAACAACATAGATGGATATAGAGTGTATTATGCTAAGTGAAATAAGTCTGCCACAGAAAGACAAATAGCATATGATTTCACTCTTATGTGGAATTTAAGAAACAAAACAGACAAAGAAAATAAACCAGACTCTTAAATATAGAGAACAAACTGGTGGTTGCCAGAGAGGACGTGGGTAGGCGAGGATCGGTGAAATAGGTGAAGGGAATCATGATGAGGTCTGAGAAGTGTACAGAATTGTTGAATCATTAAATTGTACACCTGAAAATAACTATATATTATACTTGGAAAATATGATTTAATATTTAATTTTATTATATTTATATATAATATTTAAATATTAAATATTTACATTTAATATTTAAATCACATATAATAAAATATAAATTTAAAACCCTTGTTTAAAATAAAGCTTTAAAATACACCTACAAACACTATATATTTGAAAACCTCAAATTAAACAATATGTCCTAGCCCTGTAAAGATTCATGAGAAAATCCATTTCAATTCTTATGACTGAGTTCATTTAATGAATATTGGTAAAAATTACTATTATGGTATGATGGATAAGAATATAGCATTTGAGGGTCACCTGAGTGGCTCAGTCAGTTAAGTGTCTGCTTTCAGCTCTGGTCATGATCTCAGGGTCCTGGAATAGAGCCCCACATCAGGCTCCCTGCTCAGCAGGGAGTCTGCTTCTCCCTCTCCCTCTGCCCCTCGCCCCCCGATCATGCTCGCTCTATCTCAAATAAATAAATAAAATCTTACAAATAAAGAATATAGCAGTTTATAATGACAGATTTTAGCTCTGATTCCCCACTCTACAACCACATAACTTTAGGAAGATTATATAAAATTGTTTATGCTTTTTTATTATAATACTATGAAGTTTTTGTCTCCATTTAAATGGTTTTTTTCACTTTAAATTTTTTATTCAATATTGCAAATAAGGACTGTAACTCCTCTAGACCTCAGTTTTTCTTTTTATAAACCAGTAAAAATTACTCTATAGGCCATTGTGCAACATATGTGAAAGCATCTAGAATAGGGCCTGCCACCCAGTTGGCATAAAATACTATTTTCTTTGTATTTTTATAAGTACAATATATGTAAAACATACTTTTTTTCCAAAATTTTATTTAAATTCAAGTTAGTTGGGGTGCCTGGGTGGCTCAGGAGTTAAGCGTCTGACTTTGGCTCGGGTCATGATCCCAGGGTCCTGGGATCAAGCCCCGCATGGGGCTCCCTGCTCAGTGGGAGGCCTGCTTTTCCCTCTCCCACTCCCCCCGCTTGTGTTCCCTCTCTCACATCTCTCTCTGTCAAATAAATAGATAAAATCTTTTTAAATAAATAAATAAATAAATAAATAAAATAAATTCAAGTTAGTTAACATATAGTGTAGTTTTAGTTTCAGGAGTAGAATTTAGTGATTCATCACTTACATCTAAGTAAAATATGTTTTTGGTCACCGAAGACATGGCAGTGTCTCTGGAACACCATCTTATACATCAATAATGTTTAACCAGATATTTAAACATAAAGACTAGATTCGATGTGTACTGATCCCAGGACATACATGGAAGCTATTTTAAGAAAGAAAGTTTTTTCTTCTTTTCATTTCTTCCTCTTAAAAGTTAAGTGTCTTTTACCATCTACCTATCACCAAAAATGTATTACTCTAACCATTTAAAAAGCAAAACAATTACTTTTTTTTAAAAAACAATTACTTCAGCAAAAAAAGGAAAACAATCCAAGAATCTATTAACAAAGGAACGGATAAAGTATGGAACATCCACATAACCAAATGTTATGCAGGTATAAAAAAGAATAAGGATGCTCTCTATACACTGATGTGGAAAGATCTCCAAGATGTATTTTTAAGTGAAAGAAGTAAGGTACAGTACTGTGTATATATTATGTTACTTTTGTAAAAGAAAGGGGGAAGAGGACAAGAATGTATATTCACTGGATAAAGAAGATGTGCTACAAATTTACAATGGAATATTACTCAGTCATAAAAAAGAATGATGAGATCTTGTCATTTGTGACAACATGGGGGGAACTAGAGGGTATTATGCTAAGTGAAATAAGTCTGACAGAGAAACACAAATACCACATGACTCACTTACTTGTGGAACCTAAACAACAAAACAAATATAAACAAACAGAAACAGGCTTACAAGTACAGAGAACTAGTAGTTGCCCGAGGTGCGGGTAGGTGGGGAATGGATAAAATAGGTGAAGGGGATTAGGAAATACAAACTTCCAATCATAAAATAAGTAAGTCATGGGGATGAAAAGTGCATCGTAGTTAACACAGTCAATATCACATTAACATTGTACAGCGACGGATGGTAACCACATTTATCGTGGTGAGCACTGTGTGGTATACAGAATCGTCATCACTGTGTTGTACGCTTGAAACTAATATAACACTGTAGGCAGCTAGACGTCAAGTATAAAAATTTTTTTAATAAATAAAAATTAAAAAATGGGAAAAAACAATGTATATTCACATTTATTTATATTTACATGTAAAACCACTGAAAGAACACACAAGAAAGTGATCATTTATGGATAGTGGTGGGAGGGAGAGGGGAGAGTGAACTGGGATGGGGAGAAGGCAGATTTCTTAGTGTATATCTTTTTTATATTAAAGCATGCAACTATATAACCTACTCAATAATATTAGTAAAAATAAAATGGAAATATTGAAATCCAGAAAGGTGGTCATCTTCAACTGAGCATGCATTTGGCTTGCTGTGTATCCAAGTCTGTGTTTTGAAAAATTTAGATTCCAAGGCCCCACCCTAAGAAGATTCTTATTTAGTAGGTGTGTAGCAGGATATAACGATGTGTGTGTGTGTGTTTTTTTTTTTTTTTTTAACTTTCTAGGCATTTCTGATGCACAGAAAGACTTGACAACTGGTTAACTTTAATCCTCTCTTTTGGAAACATGGAAAATAGGATGTGGAGAGACAGATAGACTTCAATCTACAGTGACAGCAGATTTGGCCTCAGGACCCAGTTCTTTAGGCCCCAATCCAGTGTTCTTTCTATTTATCAGCAATTATGGATTTAGCACTTTTTCTCCCTAACTCCAGATTCTTACAGCAACTATCCCGAGAATTTGTGATAGTTCATCACCTACTGCCTAAGCAAAACTCCAAAGGCGGCCAGAGATTCGGTTAGATATCTATGCCAAAAGTTTTAAATCAAGTTTTTGTATTCCAATTTTTAAAGTTAAAATTTTAAAATTATGTTACCCTTCCAAATTTTGAGCCAGTAAGAAACCAGGATTCTCTTGATTCTCACTTAGCTCACATTCACATATGAAAAGGAGATCTTCGGAAGGACCTGGTTGTTGTGAGAACTGATTTGGAACTAGTGCTTCAGTGACATTTTCAGATCCATTACAGAAAACTTAGAAAATAAAAAAAAGTAAAAACAAAACAAAACACCCCACCACCTACCCACAGCTCACTAGCATCTAGGCAGACAATCACTCTTAGGATTTTAATATACATAAAATTATTCTATAAAATTTATTAAAGCTAGTCATTAAAATATCCTATAATAAAATCAGGATGAATTTCCTTTCATTTTTAATACATATTCCTATCTATAGACAAATAAACTTAGCTAACGCTCTACTGGATCTTAGTAATGTGAAGTAACACAAATTACATCTCTTTAATCCTTTTTTTTTGTATACATTAGGCAATTTTAAGATCAAGGCATGAATAACCTAAGATTAAGAAGTATGTTACCTCTTCTGAAACTGCCACAGACTGTAGCAATGTATTCAGAATCCACTTTTTTAACTTCATTTAGTACAATATCCTAATAGAAAAAAAATTAAGTCAGTATTCTAAAAATGGCTTTCACCAAGTGACATTCTCAATTCTAATCAAAGAATACAATTCAGCACACTCTTACTTGCATTTGTAACATCTCCTCACGAGGAATTCTTTTCTCAAAGTCCTCAAAATATCTATAAAGACAGAATAAGTAGACAAAAGATTTTTGTGAAATTTAAATCTTCTTAAAAAGTAAATTGCCTACTATATCAAGTGCCCTTATACAGCAGATCATTCAAAAATCAAGACTAAAGTTCTGTAAGAAGGTAACAGTAAAATTGGGGAGTGGGGATAGGTTTATTTCTTAACTCAGACCAAAATTTTTAAGTGCCATCCTTTATGATATTCCAGATACTCCATCTAAATTTATTTTTTTAATCTAAACTTATTTTAAATAAACTTCACATTCATATACCAAGAGTAAATAAATATATTTAAATTAGTATGTTTCCGAATTAGACTGCTCCCTACTGGCAAGTCAAGGGGTTACAGTTTATTGCTCTTAACATCCTGCAAAATTATATTTTAAAACACTATCCAGATAACATTTTTTTTTTTTTTTTTTTTTACTATCCAGATAACATTACGCTAAGTGAAAGAAGCCAGTCACAAAGACTACATATTGTATGATTTCATTTATATGAAATGTGCAGAATAGGCAAATCTATATTGAGAAAAAGTACATTCTTGGGTTGTCAGAAGCAGACAGGGACAGAGAAGGGCAGCTGGGGAGAAATGGCGAGTGATGGCCAATAGATACGGTTCTTTTTGGGATATAACAAAGATGCTCTAAAATCAACTGCAGTAAGGGTTCTACAGCTCTATGAATATATTAAAAACCACTGTACACTTTAAGTGGGTATGATATATGAATGATATATGAAGATTGATTCAATATATTCAATATATTGAATCAATATATGAATATTGAATATGATATATGAATATTTCAATAAGGCTATTACGAAAATATCTCAATATGAAATAACATCTAAAAATGATAAAGCACTGGATCAAAAGCAATTCTCACAACACCAAGTTCTTCAGAAGATCTCTATTATGTAAATGCAAGCAAAGTGAGAACATCCTAGTCCCCTACTGGCTCAAAGTCTTGGAAGAGCAGTGTCCTAAGTTTAAGGTATTATGGTAAGGCATCAACAGGAAAGTTCAGGGTGGGGTATCAGGACTGAATTGCCAACAAGACTACATAAGACAGGACGAGATACATGTTTATGTACTATGCATTAGAAAAAATCAATTAGAAAAGGGGTTCCAGATGGTATCCAGCACATGAGATAATTATGGATGCTGATATACAACATTCCTAGTAGTTATTCCTACACTGTTATTTAGATGTTTGGGGTGTTTTTCTTTTTGTTTTTAATTTAGCATTCCATCTTCATGTCCTAGCTTCTCAGGGAGACTCTAAACTTCTTAAGAGCTTTACTGACCCTGTTTATTTCCTTACCCCAGACCTAATGCAGTGCTTTCTACAATGTTTAAGCACAAAATAAACACCCACTGAATGACTGATGTACTCAGTTCTATATGCTTTAAGAGGAAGTTCTTCACTAAAGTCAAGAGAATGAGGGAAATACTCAAAACAAGAAAACAAACTAGAAGGTAATAACAAAACATGTGAAAACAGGCATATTCTCTATAAAAGTCTGCAACAAATCTTAGCATTCCTGAATAGAAAAATGGTCGTGTTTAGTTAAATTTGAAGAATTATTATGGTGTATGGAAGAATGACTATAAGAAATTTTACTTTTACATCTCAGGCGTCAAAAGAAAAGAAAATTTGCGATCTTACTTCAACCCAATCCGTTGATGATGGTTCAACTTATCTTCATTTTTTCTGAGATCTGTACAGAAGACATACAAAGTTCAGGTGCTAATTTAAACATTTTTGGGAAGAAGCTGTTAAATTTAGTGATTCTTTTTACAAAGAACTACTAGGAAAATATGCTAAAATGACTTTGAAAAGATAACAAAAAAAGAAAAGATAAAAAAAATTCAGATATTAAGAACTAGATAAAATGTTCTTCATATCAATGTAGTAAAATCAAACAGTTGATTTCATGATCATTTTTACTTACTGAATCAAAATTTCAATTATGGTTACACAGAATAATAGATTAAACATACCAAGATCATACCACACTGCACTAACTATAATAAAAGGCAGCCTTATAAGAACCTACATTGCTAACTTACGGTAACAGCAGCAGTAGCAACCACAACTTTTGAATGGTTTATGAATAAGTATTTATATTGCCCATCTGCTGTTCGTTCACTCCTTCATTCAATTAGTATTTATTGAGTAATAACTTTGCAGGCACTGTGCTTAAAATTCTGTTGAAAGGAGAGGTATTATTTTCATTATTTAAATTTAAAAACTGTCATATCATAACATCATATCTTAAATCTAAAAGTGACTTAAGGATGCCTGGGTGGCTCAGTCAGTTAAGACTTCAACTCTTGATATTGGCTCAGGTCATGATCTCAGGGTGGTGAAATGAAGCCCCACATGGGGCTACGTGCTCAGTGGGAAGTCTGTTTCTGTCCCTCTCCATGTGCCCCTCCCCCGTTTGTGTACACTCGTTACCTCATTCTCTCTCAAATAAATAAATATATAAATAAATAAACAAAAGTGACTTAATTCCACTTGGATGTTCCTTTACTGGGCATGAGTACAGGAGTAAGCCTTATGAAAGAAATAGAAAGGTAAGTATGCTCCCAAAGCAATTCCTATAGTCACCCCTACATATTCACAAACATAAATTCTCTCTGGAGATATAAAATGGAGAGAAATAAGCATCTTTATCATACACGGAGCACTTAACATTTCTCATAGCTGTATGTACAGAGTAAACACTGAAAATGCAATGGAAATAATGACATAGATGTTGATAGTTATATATGCATCCATGAATTGTGAAATAATGTAAAAACCGTTACAGCAGATCTCTGACACTTCCAAGGGATGCAACTTTTGGGAAACAAATTCTTGACTCCTTTAACTGATACTTCACTCAGATAAACCAAATATGCCACAGACAGAAAAGCACAAACCCTCTCTGAGACACAAATACAGTATAGAGTTCATTCTCTAGTTATAAGACTCACACAAATTCTTAACTTTTAGTATTACTAATTAATCACGCCTCTTAAGAGTCAGTTACTATTTGTAAGTACTTACTAGGTATCAACCATTGTGTGTTAAGTGCTTTTCATACATTACTGCATTAAACCATGTGAGGCAGAAATTATGATAGCATTTTGTAGCTAAGAAACCAAAGCATCCTAGTCATCCATTCTAATCAAGTGTGGTGGAGAACGGATTCAAACCCAGATCAGTCCCTAGAACCTGTCCACTTAACCATTTGGGTACAAATAGTTGAATTCACAAATAAACCCCACACGTCACAGATACACTGCAACAAATCTCTATTTCTATCTCCATCTATAGTATACCCTTAAAAGTATGAAGCAATAACTTATATTCAAAGGATTGCTATCCTAGGTTTAAGGAAAATGTTTGATAATTACTTGACTTAGACTCTACTTATATTACTTCTTTGAAAGCAAAAATTCCTTCAATAAAAATTGCAAGCCTCTTACAGAATCTTTCTCAATATATATCACTTGGCTGTTAGGCTGAATGTGTAGGATTCTGTTGTCCAAAATTTTATTAGAGAAACAAAGGCAATTTAAATCTAAAAGTCTGCAAATGAAATCATTTTAAACCAAGAAGCCTTCTTGCTCTTCTTGATTTTCTCCTAAGTTATAAACCTAAACATGTTTAACACAGGAATAAAAACTACACTTTATACCTATTCTCTACTGTAGAGTTAAAAAGAAAATCTTAGCATCCTTTTTACTAGTTGAGAAAATGTTTTTCAAATTCTAGTTTGCTAGAGCCTTAACCATCCTTCAGGAGCATATTTGACTTGGAATTGATGACCTATTGTATATACTCACCTTCTAATGTTTTAATTCCTTCATCTACAAACTTCCTTGCAGCAGATGGACTACAACGAAAGAAAAGCATTATCTCAATATCAAGTGAAACTCAGTATATTGAATGAAACTCAATATTATTACTGTCTTCTCTTGTCAAAGAGTTACTATGGAGCTAAACAAGACCTGCTAAAGTGTTGTGGTTATTCTGATGACTTTATTCAAAGAGAAGAATTCTTGAAGCCTCAATCTAGGAAGACAACCATAAACCTGGACATGAAAAAGACATCTAAGCAGCTAGGTGTTATAATGTACATGTACTTTATTCATAGAACAGACATACACACAGGAAAACAGCTCATCCATTCAAATGAGTTTAACTGAGGGCCTGTTATGTGCCAGAAACTCTTCTGGGTGTTGAAAATACAGCAGAAATAAGACAAATAAGTGCCTTGGTCTTACCTACTTACATTTCAGTGAGTAGAGAGGAAAAAACAAATAGGTATATAAACAAACAAAAAAATAACAGGTAAATGAATTAATATATGGTTATGTGACATAGTGGATGGGTCCTACTTTAGACTAGGTAGCAAGGAAAGGCCTGTGAAATGGTATTTAAACTGAAATTTTATTTTTATTTTATTTATTTATTTTTAATGATTTATTTATCTATTTGACAGAGAGAGAGAGAGAGAACACAAGCAGGGGGAGTGGGAGAAGCAGGCTCCCCACCAAGCAGGGAGCCCGATGTGGGGCTCGATCCCAGCACCCTGGGATCATGACCTAAGCCGAAGGCAGACGCTTAACGACTGAGCCACCCAGGCACCCCTAAACTGAAATTTTAATGGCAAAGAGTCTTTGTACAGAAACTGTGTGATACAGAAACAGATATTCATAGCAGAAAGGCAATGTGGCATATAAGTAGAACTGAATTGGGAGTCAGCAAACATGGGTTCTAATCCTGACTCTGGCAGTTATCCCACTTTCTGTATTCAGTGTTCTTGCTGGAAAAGGAAGATAATAATACAGAGGCTCTCTAAAACAACTTCTAACATTTTAGAATGGCCTTAAGTCCCTAAGGAGTCATGCTCATTTTCAGTATACTAAGTTTAAGAATTTAGTATATCTTAGAATAACTTTCATCAAAATGTTGCCATTTATTTATTAAATGTTGCCATTTAAATGCACAATCATCACATACCTAAAAGACTGCCTCATTCCATAAAGATGAGACTTAAGTAGCATTATAGTCTTAATGGGTTTTTCTTAAGATTTTATTTTTTAAGTAATCTCTACTTCCAATGTGGGGCTCAAACTCACAACCCCAAGATCAAGAGTCACTTGCTCTACCAACTGGACGCACGAGGTGCCCCACAGCCTTAATGTTTGAATGCTAATCTTTATGTTATCAAGAAGTGCCCATGAAGCCCCCTTTGGTGCTAGCTCAAATTTTAAGATAAAGATTCCTTCATTAAAAAATGCTTGTTCCAAGTTTATAAGGCACTATAGTAGGTGCTATGGAAAAACAGTTTAAATGCTTAAGATAAATATGCTCAGAGAGGCAAAAGAGGCATAATCTGCAGGGAGTGAGAAGATGTACACAGAGCAAGTGTTAGTGGAGTTTAGAAGGAGATTATTTCTGGCTGGGGAATCAAACTGGTTTTATGAAGGAGGTAACGTTTGCCTTGAATGGGCTTTTAAAATAGAGGTAGCACCAGAAATATCAGCGTCAGACACATAAGATGTGGAAGAGTGAACTATATGATCAAAGACACAGGGATGAAAAGGTACAGGTTTTGAAGAGAAATAGCATGTACTTATTTTGGCTCACGTAAAAAATAAAACCAACTCTATTACTGTGTCTGCTTAGAAAATACTTCTTACCCAATGCCACTAACTCGAGTCAGAAAATTGATAGATGAACTCGTGTCATCCTGCCGAATCTTTAAGGAAAAAAAAAAAGTCTAATAATGATTTAGGAAAGCTTTGAGGACTCAAATGATCTTATTGGAAATGTACCAGTCTGCTAAGAGACCTGAAGAGCCATTTACATTTGCCTGGATAAACATCAATGGTTTTAGATAAGTATCAAAGCAGATGAAGAGGTCTCATCTCTAACTTATTCCATTCTTTAAGAAGGCTTATTCATAAAAGACCATACGTAGTAAAATTACTATCAGGGTGAAATAAAACCATAAAAATGCTTCGGAGAGTTTAAGAATAGAAATTCAAAAATATAACAATGTTTTATCAAAGTTTATAGTTTACCTTCTGAATGATACTGAATATAAGGAGCTAATTCTATCACAGATGTTAACAGTCTCTAAAATACCACATAAAATAACTGAATATTTTACAGGAATAATATTCAAAATTTTAAAAATGTAACACTTAAAACCATAAACTCCACTCCTCTTTTCCTTCCTAGTCTCACTAGGTAAATAACATCAGTCACCCTGCAATGATCCTACATGATAGTTGCTATAAAGGCAGACACTATAATGAAATAAGCAAACAAGTTAAAACTTTACCTTTTCCAGCTTACGCAATTTTCCAGTCGCTAAAAATTCATCAATCTTTTCAGCAATTTTTGTTCCTACTCCAGGCTAATGGGAAATTAAAAATATAAAACTTATATAAATATAATATTTACCAAATCACTCAAAGATAAAAGTAAAAAATAGGAAATGATAAAAAAAAGTGATAGTCACATGACCAGTTTTAAAACAAAGGACACAGAAAATTGAGCTATGATGAAAATACATATTCTCCCAACAAAATCTTTAAATGATGACAAAAGAGAAACACTAATAAGACAATTATAAATGACTTACTTTTTTAAAATTAATTTTTGTTGTAGAAAAATTAGAAGAAATAGAGTTGCATATAGAAAAATATATAAATCACTTGTTAATTTCATTGCCCTAAAATTAAAATAAACTGTAATCTCATCACTTAATATCTGCTGTGTAGACTTCTTTTCTGCTTATATACATAGAGTTATATGTGCATGAACATATATATGTGTATATATACATATTTTTCTTACAAAAATAGAATCATTCTGCTTTGTAAAGTATGGTTTTTAATTTAAAAATACATCAGGAACAAATTTCCATATCAATATATAAATACAACTTCAATATCTTTAATGGCTACGTGGTATATCATTGTATGACTATATCATAATTTACTTAACAAATACCTTACTACCAGAGACATTTAGATAGTTTACTAGCTCTGATATAACGATGTCATGGACTTCCTCTAGAGCAGAGGTTCTTAAGCTTTTGCATTGTCATCACCTTGGGGATGTGTTGAAATACAGAATGCCTAGAATTTCTGGCTTAATAGGTTGCTTTTTTTTTTTTTTTAAGTAAACTCTATACTCAACCTGGGGCTCGAACTCACAACCCTGAAATCAAGAGTCGCATGCTTTACCTATGAGTCAGCCAGGTACCCCAGTACATTGCATTTCTAACAAGCTCCCAGGTGATGCTGCTGCTGCTGGTCTTGGTAGGGCTCTTTGAGAACAACTGCTCTAGAACTGCACAAACGTGATAGCCACCAGCCACGTGTGACATTTTGTTTACATTGTTAAAGTTAAAAAA
The DNA here is from genome assembly GCA_028534135.1 of Potos flavus. Classification (NCBI taxonomy): domain Eukaryota; kingdom Metazoa; phylum Chordata; class Mammalia; order Carnivora; family Procyonidae; genus Potos; species Potos flavus. The sequence goes on along the minus strand of CM052899.1, from coordinate 32,914,001 downwards.
ATTCATTCCTCAGTCCCATTAACCACACTTGAAGAGCTCACTGGCCAAATGTCACTCATGGTTACTGTAATGAACAGCATTGCTCTAGAATATAAGCCCTATGACAGCAGAGATCCTGTTTTTACTGCTTTACCCCCAGCACCTTGGCATATAGGTGCTCAAAAATTATGAACTAATGAATCCTTGTATACATACATCTCTACTGGTTTCCTCAAGATAAATTCCTCAAGATAAAGTGGAATTGCTGGGACAAAGGATATATACATTTTGCCAACATTCGGCCAGATTATCCTTCAGAAAAGCTAGAAATAACCACCAATTTCCATCATTAGTAACTGAGTGTTTTTTTCCACATCTTTATCCATATTGTATACTATATTTGATAGTTTGATAGCACCACACAGTATCTTGCTTTAATTTGCAACTCTGATTATTAGTGAAGTTGAACTTTTTCATGTATTTGATCCTTTTTATTTCCTTTTTATTTTTACTTTTCCCCTTTAAATAAGGGCTTTTTTTAGAGTAGTTACAGGTTCACGGCAAAATTGACCACAAGTACACAGTTCCCATATACCCACAGCCCCCACACATACACAGCCTAGCCAATTATCAACATCCCCCACCAGAGTGCTACATTTGTTATAACTGATGAATGTACACTGAAATAACATCATCAAAGTTTACACTAGGGTTCATTCTTGGTGGTGTTGGTCCTCTTTAGTTAAATGTTCAAATGCATCAACATGTCCTACTATCTCTTAGCCCTAAGTTCACCCTTCTATATTCGTGATTTATTTAATGTTTAAGTTAAGTGTTCCAAGACTACTGAATGCATATTCAAGTTCTGAAAATAGCAATTACCAGATAGAAATGAACAAGACTTAGGAAGTAGAATAGACTAGAAAATGGAAACTGCTCAGGTTTCTCATTTTCTATATCAGAAGATACATACTGACCTAAAGCAATTTAGGCCCAGGCTATTTTCTATAATCTAACATTAAAGATTAAGAGGCAAACACTCATTTCGGAAATATCAGATTTCTAGAAATATTGAGAAGCACTCATATGTGCCAAAGAGTAAGTCAGTGATTTTTAATAAAATAGTGAAAGGAATAATGATGAGATTTTCATATTAAGTACAGTCTCATGCAAAAGGAATTTTGGACACTTTTGTGTTCTTTTTAGGGATATATCATAAGCTCAGATTTGGCAAAAAGTGCATCAGGGCTTGTAAAAGTTTGAATCTAATAAGTGCACAGGCTACATGCAATTAACACAAAAAGGAAATTCAATATTGATAAAAGGAGAACAGAATGGAAGCAGAAGTGGCTCTGGAGGTTAACAGTGCGTGAGTTCACGAAGACAGAAACTCAGAATTAAAATCCAATGTATTTATAACTTCCTTGGCTAGCTAGTCTATTTGGGGAAGATATACTGATGTTGAGACCTGTTTATAGCACAAAGGATTTAAAACCTATTTACCAGGGCGTGATTAGCATTGAGTAATAAATTCAAGATGAACATGTGGCACATGATTACTGTGGATAATCTGTCACTCAATCATAAAATGTACAAGATTTATGGTAATTTTATGACCCTGAAAGGTGAAGATACAAGGATATTTAGGGTTCATATTCTGAAGGCTCTCATGAGAAAATTAAGGACAATCAAATATTGATACCTAAATTCTAGAGGACTTTTGTAAACACAAATGGGTAAAGAAAAACAGAAGAAGGCAATAACTATCAGGACCTAGAATAATCAAAAGCCATATCAGTTTGACATCTTTAACAAAAGATAAATAATATATGGACCACAATTTTGAAGAACTTAGAATCTTTTAGTGAGATTTAGATGAAAGAGAATAATCTATCAACAGACTTTTCTAGGATATTCTTAGCAATATTAATGTAAATTACCAAGACATGTGACCCTCTAGGGACGGTGACAACGTGACACAGCATACAGGGCTTTAAGAAAATTACAAAGAAGAGGACTAAATGCAGTAATATACAAAGGGGCTTAATTATGTGATTAGTAGGTAAGATTTCTTTGGGAACACCAATTCTCATTAACTCACGTAAATTCCCACACTTGGGGATCAGAAAAAGAAAGCTGGAGACCAGACATGCCAATACCATTCTGTCACTATACGGTTCTTGAGGACTAACACTCAAGCTGAAATTCAATGTGAGTACATGAATATATGGCAAAATATAGAAAAAAATTGTAATTACATATATTTAAAGCAAAATTTCAATCCACGCCCTTCCAAGTGGTGGGTGTGGTGAAAACAGGAGTGGTGAAATCTGCCTGTGTGGGTCAAGGCAGCTTCAGAGAGGCAAATTTAGTTTTGTGGGAACCACCAAATTTGTACATATGTGAACTCTTCAATCACCTTGCTCACTAAACTTACCAATTTCTTAGCTTCTGCTCCACTCTTTATTTTGTGTGGGTACTTTGCTATCACAGATGCTGCTTTTCTATAAAGAGAATAAAAAATGAAATTCAGTGAGAAATCCAGTGAGGTCTTAATTTTTCTTAAACTAGAATACACACAAGCAAATATGCAGCTTCAGTTTTTATCACAATAACTAATTTTCCACATTTGTGTCAAACTTAAAAAAAATCAGAGGAGCTGACAGACCACTTGCATAACTTTCAGGAGTATGTTGAAAATCCTCACATGTGAGGATAACATAATTTTACCTGTATATTTAAAACCAGGGAGATTCAGCAAACCAGTAGCCTTTCCTTTTTGGGATTAAGCTAGTTTTTAGAGATTGTTCATAATTTTCATAAAAATGTGCCACCTAGTGGTATTTGGACTACTAGATATGAAACTGGCTTCAGGATGGTGTTTTTTAAGATTCATTTCTTTATTTTAGAGAGGGGAGAGAGAGCAAGAGACAGAGAGAGAGAGAGAGAGCATGCAAACGTGTGGAGGGGGGCAGTGGGCAAGAGAAAATCCCAAGCAGACTCCCCTCCAAGCTCAGAGCCCTAAGCAGGGCTTGATTCCATGACCCTGAGACCAGAACCTGAACAGAAACCAAGATTCAGATGTTCAACCAACTGCGCCACCCAGCTGCCCTTGGATGGCTATTTTTAAATTCATGGCTTAAAACTGCAACTGCACTCCCCTGTGTCCTTATATTTATGTTCTTTTTCTTCATTGCTCTCACTTCCGTTCCACATAAAGCACTGACCTGATTCTTGCCCATCTCCACACACATCCAGCTCAGTAATCTGGTCACCCACTGGGCACACCCTGGGAGCTCACTGATGGTCTCCTGTCTATAATTTCCATGCTAAATGTAGTTTAGCAGTGATGCTGATAAAAGCCAGAGCACATCTAAGTCTAAAGCATAAATATTGGGTAGTCTTTGCCGCCCTCATTTTCATTCTGTTCTAATACATATAAACCTTTAGATTTGGATTTCAACTTCTCTATTATCATATTACCATTGATCAGTCTGGAAAAGTGGGTTGAGGGCAGTTTGTTGAGGGAATTGTTTCAGTAAAGACAAGTAGTTCCAGACAACTGGTATTATGGGGCAAAGCCTGAAGGAAAGAAGAATTAAAGCATGAAAGGCTTTTTGGATGCCACAATGCATTTGGGCTTTATCATGGTAAGGAGGAAATATTTAATTTTCTGATATGGAAGAATGACAGGATCAAATAACTATTTTCAAAAGAATACTTTGGCCACAGTTAAGAGAAATGTATAATCAGGGTACATGCAAGCAACACCTATTTTTCCAGACTTATTTCCCACTCAGGCAAAGTGAATTACTGACTTCTGGGAAAATGTTATACTCCAGGTCTCAATGCCTTGGCACATTTTGTTTCCTTTCTCTAGGCTCTTCTTCCTTTCACTTATCCCCTGACAGGTTCCTTCAAAACTAAACACCTCCTCTCTGAACTTAAATAGAATATAGGGGTGAATATCTCTCTGACTTCTAGATCAAATGTGTGGATGAATAGTACAATTACTTTAAACAGGCAGTCAAGACAGATAAGGAAAGGAGAATAATCAGTTTTTAATTACGTTGAATGGGAGGGGAAGGGGAGAGTTGAGCTCAATTTTGAAAAGATGAAGAAAAAGGTAACAGAGGCCTAAAAATCTTGAGAAAAGCCCAATGAGATACAGATTTGGAGTCAATGACATAACCAGTATCCCAAGCCAAGAACGATAAGATTGCCAAAGAAATTATGAAAATGAGAAAAAAGGACTAACGGCAGGAACCTTCTCCACTAACTAAAAAAGGACTAACCTCCAGGAACTACCAACACTGAAAGGAAGATATAAGAGGTGAAAGAACAGATAGGAGTGCCATCCCGGGATTCAAGAGTAAGACTTGAACGGAATGAGCTAATGGTAAATGCCAGTGAGAGTCCAATAAGGTGAGATGTAGGTGAGAGCATTATCAGAGGAATGGCAGGATGGAAATTATACCACGATGAGATAATGAATGACTAGGGCTGAGGAAATCCAACCAAGAAACAGATTATTCAAGAAATTTAACTGTAAAGTGGAGGAAAGAGACAGGAGCTAGCTAGAGGGCAGAGGGAAGTTAAGACTGCCTTGTTTTTGCTTTCAAGAGCTGAGGGACTTGGACATGTTTGTAGGCTAAGGGGCACAAGTAACTGGATGTGGGAATAATGACTACCATAAGGGCACTGGTGAGATGGACAAGGAGCGGATCCAAGGATCAGCCAAACACCAACCAGATGATTTGATTCCTTGAATCACATCTATCTCACAGCACAGACCTCATCCACTGTCTTTCATTATGGCTTAAAATCAAACTGCATTATCAGCAATTCATATTCGATGATGGGAAAAATACACATCAGCTACACCTATTTTCAATCAGAACTGGGAATTCATCAGAAATGATCCTACAGAGTTCTGCCCAAATTATCCCTGAAATACTGCAGTAAGGTACCACCACAGAGTCAATACCCTCAGTTCTTGCTTTTTTCTCCTCTTGCATATGGTCCAAATATCCACTGACCCCTCGGCCCTGTTAACTGCCACACATCCCAGGACGCATGCTACCAGGGAATGCTGCACCGTCCCACCTGTAAGCATTGTACTTGTGGATTGCCTGGTTCACGTTCTTCTCAAAGTTTGCGAGTTCTGCAAAGGTAACAAGAGGCTGGGGTGAACAAGAACCGCGAGTAAACAAACGAGAACTGAGTTTTTCAGAAGGGGATGTAACAGCTTCTCAAGGGACAGTGAACCCCCGCTTGTACACGGGCCAGACCAAAGACAGCCCAAATGGTGACACAGGAATCCCCAGCAGGACTGACATTCAGCCACCAGCAATGGGCGCCGAAGGAAGAAATCCGCACGGAAGACTACCCGCTGCAAGGGGCCGACCCCATCCACAGGGCTGTGGGGACGGGAGAGAAGCAAGGGAAGGCAATGAGGTGGGAAGAAAGAAGAAAGCCAGCAGCGCCCGGCCCGGTGCTAACCTGTGAGCATGTCGGTGATTCCCCCGTTGAGCGTCTCCTGCGGCGCCTTCCGTTTGCTCATGGTGGCCGGCACTCGAGGACCGCAGAGTGCTCAGAGCCGGGGACTGGCCCCCTCTTCCAGCTTTAAGGAGGGGCCGGGACTTGGAGAGGGGGGCAGGACCAGCCCAGCCCCGGCAAAGCCAGCCAGACCCACTGAACAATGGCTGCCTCTGACAGGAGGCGCGGCGCACGGCGCGCGTGGTGACGTCATGCGCTCGGGGCGTGCCGGGGGGCGCGGCTCGAGCGGCGCTCCCTCCGTGTGTGAAAGAAGGGATCGAGAAGGTGAGGGAGACCTGGAAGGGGAGGCTGGGCCCGAGCTCGGGTTGGGCAACCGGTTTTTTGTGGGAAGACCTGGATTCTTAACCGAAGACATTATGTCTGTTTTCCCTGCACGTTCCTCCGGATTCCTCTCCCCAGAGGAGAAAAGCAAGGAGTCCGACTTTGGGAAGTCAACACTTGAGATGGTGGGGTGGGAGATAGCAATACCGAAGACTACTTTTGTGCACGTATCATCTGTGCACAATAATAGTTATTGAGTGCATGACTTATTATATGTGTAAGAGGCGAACACCGGCATCGTACTTACTGTCCAAGCTTTCCGTAAGAATATAGTGCCAGTGCACAGTGCAGTGGCGTTCCCTACCTCGGGTGCAGGCAGGAGCGGAGAAGGAAATATGCCAATTATAGGAAAGCCTCCTGTACTAAAATTTTTAGCAGATATGCCAACCAGTGTCAAAGATATTTTATTTTTTATTCCCCTGCCTTTTGAGGTAGGAGCTAAAGCGCAACAAAACAAAACAAAAACAGTAGGAAGGGGAGAAGTGCTTAACCTAGATAATGGACAATAAAACTGTCGTTAAAACGTGATGGATGACCTGGGTGCTTAGCTGGCTCAGTCGGTGACTGTGTATGCTCTTATGTACATACTACTCTTCTACTCTTGATCTGGGGGTTGTAAGTTCCGGCCCCTGTTTGGATGTAGAGATTACTTTAAAATAAAATTTAGAAAGATGGAAATGTGACATCAGCAATATTTTATTTTACAAGTGTATCTCCTGGGTTCATACTGAACTGACAATTCCAAACAATCTCTTTGTATGTAAATAAAATTAAAAGCTTATTACAAAAAATACATGGGTGTTGTAGAAATATTTGAAAAACGTAGAAATGGGGAAAAAATAAACGATTATCTCACCATCCAGCTTAATCACGATTAACTTTTTTGTGACATATACTTTTAGTCTTGTAATCCAGTTCTTTAAAAATTACCGTTATTTTTCAATAATGGGATAATGCTTTAGATACAAGTAATTTCTTTGATTAACAAGGTTGTGTTCGATTGTTTTTTTCATAATATCAGTGTACATCTTAAGTTATGCTTATTGGATACTTGTATTTCTTTTGTGAATTTCCTATCTGTATATCTTTTGTTCATTTTTCAATTAGGAGTAGTTGTTCACTGTTAATTTGTTAGCTCTTTTATATGTATAAATACTAATCCTTTTTTGTATATTGTATTTGGTTTGTTGTTGTTTGTTTTGTTTTTCAAAGATTTTATTTATATGTCAGAGGGAGCGTGCAACCAGGGAGAGAGAGAAGCAGACTCCCAGCTGAGTAGAGAGCCTGATGCAGGACTCGATCCCAGGACCCTGGCATCATGACCTGACCTGAATCAGACCCTAAACTGATTGAGCCACCCAGGCGTCCTGTATATTGTATTTGTATACTTTTTGTAAATATTCGTATTTTCCCAACTTGTACCTTGCCTTTTTAAAACAGTTTCTTAACACCTTTGTTTAGATACAAGAGTTGTCTTAGTATTTTTCTCAGTTCAGTTTTTTTCTTACCTAATCCTTATTCCAGGCTCTATTCATATTATTTTGTTCCGAAGAATGATCATCCCTCGTTAAATAAAAAAAGTTTTTATTCAGGGGTGTCTGGGTGGCTCAGTCGATTGAACGTGTGACTCCTGATTTCGGCTCAGGTACTGATCTCAGGATCGTGGGATTGAGCCCCAAGTCAGGCTCTGCCCTGCCTGGAATGCTCTGTCTCTTGAAAAAAAAAGAAAAGAAAAAAAGAGAAAAAAAAGTTTTTATTTACCTTTGAAAAATGAAACTTACAACTTTAGGGAACCGTGGGATCATTTTCTATATAATATTGTGAGTATTTTATATGAGTATTATGCCATTTTTATATGAGTATAAAATACTCATATGGGAGTGTATATGAGGATTATAATTTTAAAAATCAGTGCCAGAGAATCCAAGGGAAGTGATCAATTCTCTGTCCTCATCTTCTTGGACCAACCAGTAACATTTGACCACTTTAACCACTCTCTTCTTGAAATAATTTGTTTTTAATTGGCTTCTAAGATAGCACATGCTCTGCGTTTTCCTTGTTCCTTCATACCCACTCCTTCTTAAGTTTTTTCTGCATGTTTGTGCTGGTTCTTGGCTCCTCCTCCACTCTCCAGCCTTTCTGGGAAAGTGCCTCAGGCTTTGCTCCTCTAACCAGCTTTCCCACTCTGTCCACTTTCACCTTTTAAAATGCCATGCCAGCTTGAAAACTCCCAAATTTGTATTTCTGGCCCTGACCTCTCCCTTGAGTTCCACTCTCATATATCAAACTGCCTGCTGGCTGTCTCTAGTTGTCCATAGTAAGCATCTCACTAATAAATGTCCTAAAGAACTCTTGATTTTTGCCCCACTAACTTCTCCTTAACTTTTTCCCAACTCAGTTAATGACATTTTAATCCACCCTGCCATCAGGTCAAAACCCTAAGAGCCATTCTAATGACTCTTTTCACACCCCACATCTAATCTGTCAAGTCTTGTCTCTTCTGTCTCCAGAATTCGTGCTCTGAATTGGATGACCTCTCACCCCCTCTACCGCCCCTACCCTACTCTAGTCTACCATGATCTCACTCCCCAATTGCTGCCATAGCCTCCTCAGTGGGCTTCCTGGTTCTGCTCTTGTCCCCTGCAGGCCATTCTTCAAATAGGACAAAAGTAGTCTTAAAAACGTATATCAGGGGTGCCTGGGTGGCTCAGTTGGTTAGGCTGCTGCCTTTGGCTTAGGTCATGATACCAGGGTCCTGGGATCAAGCCCCAAGTCGGGCTCCCTGCTCAGCAGAGAGCCTGCTTCTCCCTCCCCCTCTGCCTGCCGCTCTACCTACTTGTGCTCTCTATCTCTGTCAAATAAATAAATAAAATCTGTAAAAATAAATAAATAAATAAATAATAAACATGTATATCAGCATGACATTCATTTACTTAAATACGCTTTCATTACACTTACAATGAATTCCAAATTCCTTCCAATGGCTCACAAGGCCTAATGTGATCTATCTCCTTTCCGCTCTCCTAGTTTAGTTCTTGCCACTTTCCCTTTGTCAGTGCACACGTATCGTTATGATAGCGCACACATGTACCTGCTTCAGAGCTCTTTTATCATTGTTCAGGGCTTTGCCTGCCTGCCTTCCCATCCTTCAAGTCTCAGCCAGGTGGTCATATCCTTGTCACATTCCCGAGCAGCCCCCAGGCTGTCTCTATTACTGTGGAACTACTCCATTCCATGAAAATGATTTGAAACTTATGCATGTGTTACTTTCCTATTATCTACTCCCCGCTCTATTTTTCCTCCCCTAATGCGGATTGTAAGCTCCAACAGAGTATGGACTTAATTTTTTTTGCCACAGAATAGGGGCTCAGCAAATACGTCGTGAACGAATATCTTAAATTGCAATTTTGCTGAAGTATCAAATACTTTAAATTACAGAGGATATTGACACATCATGATGTAGGGTGGCTAACTGCCCAGGTTGGCAGGGACTGCAGGGCTTCCTCGGAGAATTTTTAGGGCTAAAATCAAGACAAGTTTGTCCATCCTAAAATATGCACCCTTAGATATGTCACTAGCAAAACCTAATTTGGAAAACAGCACTGTTTTACTGTTTAAGGGCTCCTAATTGGATAACATCTTTTCTTAGTAAACATTTATTGAATGAGATTGAGCATACTAGGGGAAAAGGAGAAAGAAGGATGAAAAGATACATTAAGCAACACTATTTGTTGTGAAAACTGGAAAGATTCCACATAAACCAAAAGCTTGGTTTGGGAGTAAACCAAAGCTGGTTAGGGGTGATGGAGTAAATCAAGTGATAACAGACCTCAAATTTCCACACAGAAATAATGTTTTGGCTTTTACCAAAAAAAAAAAAACCCTCAAAAAATCATTCTCTACTTTAGAACCTACAAGCCTGTGAACTCTGGGGAAAATGAGAAGTAAGAACTGCCTTGGGTGATCAGATTTTTGAAATATGAACTGTCAGTTTTCTCCTCCCTTCTACCCATCCCAAGCAAAAAATTTTACTTGTTTCACTTCCTCAGCCTAAAGAAGAGACAGAGCTACATAAAAAAAAATAATAATAATAATAATAAAATAAGATAAAATAATAAAAGATAAAAGACACACACAAAAGAAGAGACAGAGCTGAAAGCCCTTGTCTCTCATTTCAGGATTCCAAAAGCCTAACCCCCTTAAAGAGATAGTGCTAGGTACTTCTGACAAAATACGTGTGAGCTAGAAGTGCTCATTCAATCAACAAACGTTTATTGAACACCCACCAAGTACCCTGCCCAGTTCTGGGTGCCGTGTATATAGCAATGAACAGACCAAGTCCCATCTCGTGGAGCTTTTTAATGGATGTTTGGAGGGACAAATAAATATATCAGGTGGTGACAGTGGCATAAAAACAAACAAGTCAAGATAACAGAGTTACAGGGGCACCCCTGGGCGGTGGGGTAGGAGATGGGTACCAGTATAGACGATGTCCTGGGAAGGCCTCTCTGATAAGGCTGCATATGAATAGAGATGTGAACAGAGAGGAAAGGAGCCATGAGGCTCTCTGGGGGAGAGAGTGATCTAGGCAGAGAACAATGTTCGTGTAGACTCTGAGGCTAAAACTAAAAAGTTCTAGGCAAATGGGTACAAATTACGTGACCATTCCAACAAATGGTGATACCAACAACACCTCATCTGAAATGAAGTCATTTTCATTCATTGAGGGTAAGCGAGGAAGGTAGTGCGGGTGGTTCAGGGTGAGCAAGGATGAGAGTGGCAGGTGATGGTACCAAGGAGCATGCAGCATGCCCAGTGGAGAGAGAGGGGGCCAGAGGCTGAAGGAAAAGGGAAGCAGTCAGGTTCTGGATATATCCTGAAGGCTGAACCAACAGGATTCATTGGATAAATTGGATGTGGGGTGTGGAAAAAGAGTAGTCGGGGTGAATCCATGGTTATTTAACTGAGTAACTGGAAGAACAGTGCTGTCATTAAGGCGTTAGGAAGACTGTGAAGAACAAGTTTGAGAGGAAAAAATCAGGAGTTGACTTTTGGAATGCGAGATGTATATCTAGTTGACAATGCTGAAGAGACAGTGGGATATATCATCCTGGGGTTCAGGAGAGAGGTCCAAGCTGGAGGTGTAGTTGTTGTTTTGGGTTTTTTTAAGATTTTATTTACTTATTTGACAGAGAGAGAGAGAGGAAACACAAGCAGGGGGAGTGGCAGGCAGAGGGAGAGGGTTGATCGATGCGGGGCTTGATCGATGCGGGGCTTGATCCCAGGACCCTTAACCACTGAGCCACCCAGGCGCCCCTGGAGGTGTAATTTTGAAACCATCAGCATCTGTATGGTATTTAAAACCATGAAGCAGGGACGCCTGGGTGGCTCAGTTGGTTAAGAGGCTGCCTTCGGCTCAGGTCATGATCCCAGGGTCCTGGGATCGAGTCCCACATCGGGCTCCTTACTCGGCAGGGAGCCTGCTTCTCCCTCTGCCTCTGCCTGCCTCTCTGCCTACTTGGGATCTCTCTCTCACTCTCTCTCTGACAAATAAATAAATAAATTCTTTAAAAAAAAAAATAAATAAATAAAACCATGAAGCAGGAATAAATTGCTTTGGGAGTAAGGCTAGATTAGAGAACTCCGTGTGTGTGTGTGTGTGTGTGTGTGTGTAGCGGGGGAAGGGGGGTGCGGGGGTGCAGCTAGTTTAGAGGTCAGGGAGAGGTCACAGAATCAGCCCAGAAACAGGAAGAGCCACCCATGAGGATGAACAGGATGAGCTTAGGTGAGACATGTAAAAAAAAAACTTTTCACAGAGAAGAAACAGTAGGGTGTATATTAGGAAAATCGAGTACTGCACAGAAGTTGGTGGAGTACGAGGTTAGAAATCAAGACGAGCGTCTGCCGGACTGTGGAGACCAGACATTAGTCTTTGGTGCTGCAGAGTCCCAGAGGGTTTCAAGCAGCCAAGTGACGTTTTCCAATTTTCACTCTAACAGCACTGTAGAAGATGAAGTTTTGTTAAGTGGGAGATGTTAGAACCAGGGAGACTATTTAAGAACCTAAGGCAGGAGAGCATGAGAGGATAATGTTTTTAAAATTAAGAGGTGAAAAATAGGCAGGTCTTGGATGAGAGGAGTGAGGAAGAGTCTAGCATGATCACTCATCTCTGCCTTGTAGGACCTGGTAGATGGCAATGTCGTCACCTGAGCTCACAATTATACAAATGGCATTGGGGGATGGGGAGAGAATCAATTCCGTATTTTTGAGGTATTTAGGTATGTTTACCACACAGGTAAATCTACATATTTGAAGTAGGGATATAAATGTAGCCATCAACATAAACATGATAGGTGAGGCCATGAGCATCAGCCATGGAAAAAAGTTTCCATTCAGTTTCATAGAAGACACATTCTATTTTGAATGCCTATGAAGAAAGTACAGGCCCATTTCAAATATAAAAATGTAAACATGTCAAATAAAATATTAAATAATTGAATTTTTTAAGTTTTTAATTTTTTCTAATTTTATTTTAGAGCAAGAGAGCATGTGAGCGGGTGGAGGGGCAGAGGGAAAGGGAACAAGAGAATCTTAAGCAGGCTCCACGCCCAGTGTGGAGCCTACTCAGGGCTCGATCTCACCACCTGAGCTGAAATCAAGAGTTGGACGCTTAACAGACTGAACCACCCAGGTGCCCCTAAGTGACTGAATTTCAAAACAAACAACTACAGAACAGTGAAACTATTCTGTATGATATAACGGTGGCTACGTGTCATTATAAATTTGTCCAAATCCATAGAATGTACAACACAAAGCTGAACTCTAACGTAAACTACAGACTCTAGATGATAATGATGTGTCAGTGTAGGTTCATCAGATGTAAATAGCGTATCATTCTGCTGGGGGATATGGATGGTGGGGGAGGCTATGAACTTGTGAGCACACGTGGTATATGGGAAATCTCTGTACCTTCTACTCAATTTTGCTGTGATCCTAAAATGGCTTTGGTTTTGTTTTTTGTTTTTTTTTTAAAGATTTTGTTTATTTATTTGACAGAGAGACAGCGAAGGAGGAAACACAAGCAGGGGGAGTGGGAGAGGAAGAAGCAGGCTTCCCACGGAGCAGGGAGTCCGACATGGGGCTGGATCCCAGGACCCTGGGATCCTGGCCTGAGCCAAAGGCAAACACTTAACGACTGAGCCACCCAGGTGCCCCCTAAAACTGCTTTAAAAAAATAAAGTCTGTTGGGGCACCTGGATGGCTCAGTTGGTTAAGCGTCTGCCTTTGGCTCAGGTCAGGATCCCAGAGTCCTGGGATCAAGCCCCTGGGATCAAGTCCCGCATTGGCTCCTTGCTCAGTGGGGAGTCTGCTTCTTCCTCTCCCCTGCTCCTTACCCATGCTTGTTCTCTCTTTCTCTATATCTCTCAAATAAGTAGATAAATAAAATCTTTAAAAAATAAAGTTTATTTAAAAAATCATGGGCATGTATCAATGGAAGAACAGTTTAACATCAGGAAAATCTAAGAGGATTCCCCACAGTAATAGGAGAGAGGAAAAAATGCATCACATTATCTCAGTATACAAATGAAAAGCATTTGACAAGTTAAAACCAATTTGTGATTTGATTTACTCTGATTTTTAAAAAAGTAATCTTTACACCCAACGTGGGACTTGAACTGGAGATCAAGAGTCACATGCTCTTCCAACTGACCCAGCCAGGTGTCCCCTAATTTGTGTTTTTTAGGGCTCAGAAAACTGGAATAGTAGAAAATATCCTTTACTTCATAAAGATGCGGCCAGAAGCCCACAGGAAATATAATTTTTGACAGAAAGGGGCACCTGGGTGGTTCAGTTGGTTAAGCGTCTGCCTTCCCCTCAGGTCATGATCTCGGGGTCCTGGGATCCAGTCCCACATCGGGCTCCACGCTCAGCAGGGAGCCTGCTTCTCCCTTTCCTTTTGCCCCTCCCCCTGCTCAGGCTCTCTCTTTCCCTCTCTCTCAAATAAATAAAATCTTTTTTTAAAAGATTTTTTATTTATTTGACAGAGAGAGATCACAAGTAGGCAGAGAGGCAGGCAGAGGGAGAGGTGGAAGCAGGCTCCCCCCTGAGCAGAGAGCCTGATGTGGGGCTCCATCCCAGGACCCTGAGATCATGACCTGAGCTGAAGGCAGAGGCTTAATGCACTGAGCCACCCAGGCACCCCATAAATAAAATCTTAAAAAAAATTTTTTTGACAGAGAAACTTTAGTCTCAAAAGAAGGCAAGGATGTCTGCTATTACCACAGTTGTGCAAACAGTAAAGTCATTAGTATCAGAAAAGATAAAACCATAATTATGTGCAGCTAAGAGTAACTCATACAGATAATGCAATAGAATTAAGAGAAACTATTGGAACTAATAAAAGTTCAGTAAGGTTCCCAGACACATGATTGACTTACAAACATTAATTCTTCTCTACCAGCAACAACCAATGAAAAAGAAACTGTAGAGATAAAAGATATTGAAAAAAAATGACTTAAGTGACAATATAGGAAGTTCAAAGAGGCAAAACGAGTATGGTGGTAGAGGTCAGAATACGTGTTCTCTTTGGCGCTAAGGGTAATTGGAAGACGATCCAAAGGGGTGAGTGAATTGCATCAGAACATGGCTCAGAGCCCTTCAGCCCTTCAGCCCCGTCTGATGTTGCTCTGTGTCCTCTCTCTCAGTCATGTCTGTGGCATGTGGACAATGTCCTTTAGGGCAAGTTACCTAAAGAAGAAAAACTGCAGCCTGATGTATCAAGGGTTCTATGTGACATGCAGGTGCCCCCTGAAAAGAAAGAGCTAGGGCTCTACCCCTCTCTCAGAGGAGCTCTGAAAAAAATCCTCTCGGTGGGCAGAATTTTGAACAGTATAGTTTTTGTCTACTTTGTCTGGAATAAGAGATGGCTAGAAGTACAGCTGTGCTATGGTTCGTGGGCTGTTACTAACGAATTGGCTGAATGATCAGGAACTTGTAGAGAATAGGCTTGGAAGATTCTCAGCAAGGAAGTCCAGAGAAGAGGCATGGGGATGAACCTCTCAATGGACACAAGACTGAAGATACCTGTGCCTCACGTGACTGCCCACCAGAGGATATCCACTGTCCAGGAGACTCTTGATAATAAGGCTGACAGAGTTACATGGTGAGTGGACGTCAGTCAGTCTTTTGCCCCATCATCTCACTGTTTGCTCCGTAGGCTATGACCACAGTGGCCATGGTGACAGGGAGGGAGGCTACGCACAGGCTCAACAACGAGGCTCAACTTCCTCTTACGAAGGCTGATCTGGATAATGCTACCGTTGACCTGCCGACAGAGACTAACACTAGCCCCCAAGATGGCACAACTGCCCTGGGAAACAAGGGAGCCAGTTAATGGCAGTTGAATGATATTAGAAGCAGCAGATGTTCATTCTTATCGTGATTCCTTGCTGGAATAGATACATGGTCTGGACATGGACTTGCCTTCCCTGTCTGCTTCTGCTTGCACCACCATCTGTGGACCCACAGAACTGCAATCCCTAAAGCATCGCTTCCGATCAAAGAACTCATTGCACAGCAAAGGAAGTGTAGCCACATACCCCACCACCCAAAAGTGGCTGGGAGACCCGAAATTGGAATAGCTTAATGGAAGACATGATTACAATACCAGTTGGCCACAACATCCTAACAAGATGGAGTTCTGTCTCACAGGATGCATTCTGTACATTGAATCGGAAAGCATTTTATGATGCTATCTCCTTATAGTGAGAATGCATAGGTCTGGGATTCAAAGGGCGAAAAGTAGGAGGGACTTCTCTCACTGCATATACAAAAGCCCACTTGCAAAATTTGGGCTTCCCACATTGGCAATCTTGACCTCTTCTTGTCTGGAGCTCTTAGTGCCCAAGGAGGGGAGTACTTCAACCCCTTTGTCCCTATTGAATTGGGACATTTTGGGTTCCTATGCCACTGAGCTAAAAGGCCAAAAAAGGTTACTACTGATTAGAATGATTGATCCTGATTGCCAAGAAGTTGAGTTGCTGCTATGCAATCAGGGCAGTGAGGACTGTGTCTGGAACCAGGGGATTTTCTGGGGCTTCTCTTGAGACATTTCATACTCAATAGTTAAAATTAATGCAAAATTATGGCAAAAAAAAGTCTGTACGATTTTGGACTTGGATCCTTCAGGACCCGACAAAGAATCCTGACTAGCTGAGGCTGTGGCTGAGGGCAGAGGAAATGTGAGATGAGGAGTGGGAAAATAAACCTGTAGCTATCAGTTCCAGGCTCACGGAAGACAGATACCACTTGTAGACGGAAGGACTGCAGTAGCTTTGTGTATTTTCTCTCTGCTTATTATATGTGTGTGCTTATTTGCACATGCTACCCATTTTCTTCTTCTCTCTCCTTCCCAATATTATTTTATACATGAGTTGTTGAAGATAATCTGTACAACTTAGTGTGATGGAATTTGGGGAGCAATTTATATGGCTAGTGATAGATACAGTGATTGTTGGGTCTGTGCATCTTTTGATTTGGGGGAAAAGGTGAGAGATTTTTATGAAGGGTGGCTGTATCCTGTTAGGTGGAAAGATAGAGTTGTTTAGTTTTTGCATGGAGGTTTAAATGTATGGAGAAGGATGCATATGGAAGCTGAGTAGTCACAGGGGCGGACCGTGCTGATTACCGATCCATTGCCTCTTAATTCCAAAACCATCCTTCATTGTCTTGTTTCTGCTACTGGGACATCTCTCTCTTGCCAACTGCCACGATTTTAAACTCCGTCATAAGGGACATTAGAGGAACACCGGAAGAGGAAGGGGCTCTTTTTTCTGGTTCTGGCGGGCTCCTGCTGGCAGTTTCCAGCGTATGTGGCAATCAGCAGGAAGATTTCCCTTGCACCTCAAAGGCGACATACCACCCCTGTTGGCAGTTTCTCAGTGACTTGTGTGGTGCAGTTCCTCCCAATGGACAGCTTTCTGTAGAGCCCGGAG
Organism: Potos flavus; assembly: GCA_028534135.1. NCBI lineage: Eukaryota > Metazoa > Chordata > Mammalia > Carnivora > Procyonidae > Potos > Potos flavus. Next base: position 32,897,148 of record CM052899.1, on the reverse strand, counting down.
AGCAGCTTCCCAGCGAGGTTGGCCAACTCAGCACCAAACTTCCTCATCACCCAGTGGTCAGCCACAGCCACGCCCTCTCAGATGCTGTCTGGATCTCAGCCTGGGGGCGGGGGGGTGGTGGGGGGTGGAGTGGGGCTTTTTCAGCTATTGGGGCTATGACTACTCTTTTTCTGCTATTCCTCCCTTCTTAGTTTTCCTTACCTGTTAGAAACCAATTTTATAATTGGTTTCAATAAAATCTTTAAGATTCTATAAAATCTTTTTTTTAAAAAGGATGTTTATTTATTTGACAGAGAGAGAGAGAGACAGTGAGAGAGGGAACACAAGCAGGGGGAATGGGAGAGAGAAAAGCAGGCCTCCCGCTGAGCAGGGAGCCCAATGTGGGACTCGATCCCAGGATCCTGGGATCATGACCTGAGCTGAAGGCAGACGCTGGACAACTGAGCCACCCAGGCACCTCAAGATTCTATAAAATCTTAAAAAAAAAAAAAAGGGAGGAGGGCGCCTGGGTGGCTCAGTTGGTTAGGAACCCAATTCCCTGTTATATTAAACTTTCCTTGTTAAATCTGCTGTGTAGTTTCATTCCCTTGATTGGACCCTGAATGAAAGAATTATGATAATAGTATTGGAGCTATGTTGAAAACCAAAAAAGGGGTAAACTTTTAGAGATACATGCTGAAATACATACAGGTGAGATGTTTTGATGTTTGAGATTTTCTTCATTAATAGAGCAGCTGGTGAGGAAATAATATGATTGTCCATGTATTGATAAATTTGAATCTGGGTGACTAGAATATAGAAGTTTATTATACTACTTTGTACTTGTATCTTTGTCAAATATTCATAGTACAAGTTTTTTAAAAACTCTGAACATCCTGATGTGAGGGCACAGTAACCAAACAACATTCCAACCAACCGGGGGGCAGTTTGTGTTGAGAAAAATTGGACTTCTGCCCACTCCTCAACACCTTCAGGAAAAAGAGTCACCCTCTCAAGAAGGTCAGATTTAACCTTAGTAAAACTCTCCATGCCTCAATTTCCTCATGGATGAAATGAAGATAATGAAAGCACTTACCTCATTAGAATTGTGAGGACTGCAGGCGGCTATATTTTTAAGTCTTAAATCCATTGAATTGTAAGAAACACCCTCATTTTCTGTACCACTAAGGGAAAAAAATGCTATCAATTAAACTATGCCACAATATCTTCACTATAATCCCGGATGACAAATGGATTAGTCACACCAGCCTCTTGTTGCTTTGAATTTTTCTAGCTCTTCTGAGGGATTCGGCAATTTCTCTCGCCTTCCATTGCATTGCTTGACACGTGATAAACAGTCTTTGCTTGTAGTTCAGTGACAAATGGACAGCCTCTCCTATTCCTAGGTATATTCCTTTCTTAGGACCTGTAAGAATTTGGCTGTTAACTTTGAAAGAAAATATGGAATTATGGTCATATCTCCTCAAGAAGTATTTATTTGACTGATACCAGATTTATGCTCACTGCTCTGTTTTTATGCCTTTCTGGGTACACAATCAATTTCTGCCTCAAATCAAACCAAAAGGGTAATATTTCTGAAGAGATTTTAAAAGGCAATTAAACTCAACATGGGTGGTACCAAATGGATATGGCTCCACTGAGTGACGGCTATGACTAAGTTCACACGTGTAATTCACAAGTGACCCCTGACCCCCGTAACTGTGACCTGCCGTTGATTAAAGATATAGCCCACTGGAAAAAAAAAATGTGTGGTAGAGTTGATGAAACATGCATTTCAAGTAAAGTTAGTTCATTGTCTGGCATATATTAACCAATTCATACATGCTGGTCTTGTTCCAAACACATCTTGTAAAGACAGTGTTTCTCCTCTCAAACTGCTCTGTCCAGTATAGTAGCTTACTTGTCACATGTGGCTATTACTGTTTAAAAGGAGGGGCGCCCAGGTGGCTCAGATGGTTGTGCGTTGGCCTTTGGCTCAGGTCATGATCTCCAGGTCAGGGAATCGAGTCCCACGTCGGGAATCCCAGCTCAGCGGGAAGTCTGCTTCTCCCTCTCCCTCTGCCTCTCCCCTTGCTTGTGCTGTGTCTCTATCTCTCTCTCAGATGAGTAAATAAAATTTTTTTTTAAGATTTTATTTATTTGACAGAGAGAGAGATCACAAGTAGGTAGAGAGGCAGGCAGACAGAGAGGGGGAAGCAGGCTCCCTGCTAAGCAGAGAGCCCGATGCGGGGCTCGATCCCAGGACCCCGAGATCATGACTTGAGCTGAAGGCAGAGGCTTTAACCCACTGAGCCACCCAGGCACCCCAGTAAATAAAATCTTTAAAATAATTTAAAATGAAATAAAATAAAATAAAATTCAGTTCTTTAGTTGCCCTAGCCACATTTTATTTTTTTAAAGATTTTATTTATTTATTTATTTGAAAGAGAGTGAGAGAGAGCATGAGAGGGGAGAAGGTCAGAGGGAGAAGCAGACTCCCCGCAGAGCTGGGAGCCCCGATGTGACTCGATCCCGGGACTCCAGGATCATGACCTGAGCCAAAGACAGTCACTTAACCAACTGAGCCACCCAGGCACCCCCTAGTCACATTTTAAATGCTCAACAGTCATATGTGATTAGTAGCTACCTACGGGCTGGAGCAGATTCTAACATTCTCATCATCACACAAAGTTCTTTTGAACAAGTTTTCTAGGAAATTCTATCAATTATGACATCAAATTATATGCTGTAATATCTTTATTTAAAGTTTTGAATCTTGCTGAAATTGGGGTCAAGATGACATAGAGGGGAAAAGGAGGTGCTACCTCATTTATTCATCAGGATGGGTCTAGAAGAAAAGGATAAAGATAAAATTAGCCTTGCTGACTAGCAAATAGATTATTGTCAATTTGCATTAAGCACTTATTATATACACAGAATATATTATTAATGTTCATGTCACTCACATTCCCCACATTCTTTCCATTTCTGCTCATACCCTCTATTGTCCACGTTTCCTCTCTTCCCCTCACTCAACCCCCAGCCTGGCACCCATCCACAAAACTGGGCTTCTACCTCTAGGGATTTCTTTATTCTTGGGTTTTTTTTTTTACTTTTTATTTTAAAATAATTATAGATTCACAGGAAGTTGCAAATGTTCTATAGAGAGGTCCATGTCCCCTTCGCCTGGTTTTTCTCAGTGATTACATCTTATGTAACAACACTACAATATGAAAAGCAGGTGAGTGACACGGTCCGGTGTGTGCCTATGGTTCTACGCCTTTATCACGTGTGATTTGTGTAACTCCGCCAGAATCAAGTTACAGAACTGCCCTATCACCATACAGGTCTCCCCCATGTTTTCCCTTGAAACACCCACCGTCCTCCCCTCCAAGATGCCTAATCCCTGGGAATTACTAATTTCTCTTTCTTCTCCATCTCTATAATAATCTTTTGGGACTACCATACAGATGGAACCAGATTGTGTATGACATTGGAAATTCACTTTTTTTCACTCAGTATAACACTCTTGTTTCCATCTGAGTTGTTGCATGCGTTTTAATGCTAAGTGGTTTTCCACGCTATGGATCTATCACAGTTTGTTTAACCATGCACCTGTTACAGGAAATTTTGCTTTCAGGTTTAGGTTATTAAAAATAAAGCTGCAGGGTGCCTGGGTGGCTCATTTGGTTAAGTGGCTGCCTTTGGCTCAGGTCATGATCCCAGAGTCCTGGGATCAAGTCCCGCATAGGGCTCCTTGCTCAGCAGGGAGCCTGCTTCTCCCTCTGCCTGCTCTGCCTGCTGCTCCCCCTGCTTGTACTCTCTCTCTCTGACAAATAAATAAATGAAATCTTAAAAAAATAATAAAATAAAATAAAGCTGCAACAAACAGTTTTTTGTATGAACATACGATTTTATTTCTCTAGGATAAATGCCAGGAGTGATTGCTGGCTCATATCGTATCTAGTTTTGTTTTAAAGATTTTATTTGCTTATTTTTTTAGAGTGGCAGAGCATGAGCGGGGGAGGGGAAGAGGGAGAGAAAGAGAATCTCATGCAGACTCTGCGCTGAGCACAGAGCCCCACACGCGGCTCAATCCCACCACCCTGAGATCACGACCCGAGCCAAAAGTAAGAGTCTGACGTTCAACTGAATGAGCCACCCAGGCGCCCCAGTTTTGTTTTGTTTTTTAAACTGCCCAGATATTCCAAACTATCACTTTATATTCCCAGAACAACGTATGAGAGATTCTGCTTCCCCACAGGTTTACTAGCCCTTGATTGCCACTATTTTTTTTAAGAGTTGGGGAAGGGCAGAGGGAGAAGGAGAGAGAGAATCTTAAGCAGGCTCCACACTTACCACAGAGCCGCTGAGCAGTGAGCCTGATGTGGGGCTCGATTCCAGGACCCTGAGATCATGACCTGAGCTGAAGGCAGAGGCTCTAACCCACTGAGCCACCCAGGCCCCCTCCGATATGATTTTAGATAGAAACCCAGACATTCTGAGTGTTAGGTCATGAGACTCTGGCTTTTATTTAGTTCTTCTGTCTTAGCGGGTATCCTCTGACATCATTCTGGTGGGGGAAGCAGAGTGCTGCGTCATTACTACCAAGGGCAAGCGGAAGCCCCAGGCTCTCTCCTAGGCTTCTGCTGACACCCGAGTGGAAAGAGCTCTTCATTACTGTTGGGGGGCAGTATAGGTTCAGGCTCCCCAGTAGGCCTCCACTGACACCTGCAGGCAGGAGCTCCTTGTTACTCCTGGGCAGGGGTGGGCTTTAAAGCTCCCACCTGTGTCTCCACTGATACCAATTTACTGTTCCCCATGTGATCTCCAATCAATCCATGTGGGAGAGATCTTGTTACTGCTTAGCATCACTGAAAGTCCCAGTTCCTCACCTGGGCTTGTCTGACATCACTCCAGTGGGGCACTTCATTATAGCCTGAGGTGCCTAGAAGTTTAAGCTTCCTACCTGGGCTTTCTAGCAGGAGTGAGACATCTTTTTTTCCTGTGGTGTTTCTGGAATAGAGTGGTTATTGTTTAAAATTTTTCTGTGATGCTAAGCTGTCCCCATCCTGGCTCTTTGACTAGTGTAATGGGGTAATCAGTGGCCCTGCAAGAGGTATGTTCATGTCCTAATTCCCAGAACCTGCCACCTTTTTTTTTTTTTAAAGATTTTATTTATTTATTTGACAGAGAGAGATCACAAGTAGGCAGAGAGGCAGGCAGAGAGAAAGGGGGAAGCAGGCTCCCTGCTGAGCAGAGAGCCCGATACGGGGCTTGATCCCAGGACCCCGAGACCACGACCTGAGCCAAAGGCAGAGGCTTTAACCCACTGAGCCACCCAGGCACCCTAGAACCTGCCATCTTATATGGCAAAATATGTGATTAAAGATTTTTAGAAGAGGAGCTATCCTAAAGTATGAAGATTGGCCCTAAATCCAACAGTAAATGTCCTTACAGAGACAGGAGAGATTAGACAAATAGAGCAGGGAATATAACCACATATATAGAAACTGGACAGATATAGCCATAAGCTAAGGATCACCTGGAGCCACCAGAAGCTGGAAGAGGAAAGGAACATATCTCCCCTAGAAACTCGGGAGGAAGTGCAATCATGCCAGCATCTTGATTTCAGATTTCTGGCCTCTAGAACTGTAAAAGAATACGTTTGTGTTGTTTTAAGCCACCCAGTTTGTGGTAATTTGTTCCAGTTTGGGACTGGGAAGTGGAATGCTGCTATAAAAAATACCTAAGAATGTGGAAGTGGCTTTGGAATTAGATAATGTTTCTGAGCGTATGATAGAAACATATGCTCATAGAAACATAAGGCTTAGGTTACCTTAAGCAGACCACTGGTATAAAAATGGATATTAGGGGAGCCTGGGTGGCTCATTCGGTTAAATGTCAACTCTTGACTTTGGCTCAGGTCATGATCTCAGGGTCGTGAGATCGAGCCCATTGTTGGGCTCTGTGCTCAGCACAGAGTCTGCTCAAGATTCTCTCTCTCTGCCCTCCAAGCCCCGCTCACACACATGTTGTCTCTTAAAAAAAAAAAGACATTAAAGACATTTGATGAGGGCTCAAAGTGAGAAGCATGGTAGATAAAGCTTCTATCATTTCAGAGAACACATATATCATCATCGACAAAATGTTGGTAGAAATATGTTACTTGGCCGAGCTGTGTTCTGCCACTATGTGGAAAGCAAAACTTGTAGGCAATGAACCTGGATGTTTAGCTGCTCAGATTTCCAAGCAAAGTGTTGAAGGTGCAGCCTGATTTCTCCTTGCTGCTCATAGTAAAAAGCAAAAGGAAAGAAATGAAGAAAGGACTGTAAAAAAGAAAAAAGAACCGGCACTTGATGATTTTCAGTTTTCAGGCTACCTAGATTGCAAAAGATGCTAAAATTAAGAAATTCACTGTTGGGAAAGCATCCTCTGCAGAGTAGGCCGAGGGTGCAGCTAGACAACCTTTTGCCGAAGAGATTATGTGTGTGACTCAGACTCACTCAGTCACCTCAGCAGAATCCAGGAACAGAGATGGGGTTGCCTGAGAAAGCTCTGTGGACCTTTTGTCTAATGGTATGGACTCTCAGAACATATACAGGAGACCCACACAGTTTTTGAGACTATCACAAAAAAACCAGCTTGGACTGAAAGGGGCAGAGAGGGGATGAAAAGAGAGGTCTGTTGGACTTCCAACACTCTGGAGGCTGGGAATGATTGCTAGAGTCACTCAGCTGTAAACACAGGCTAGCCTTCAAGAAAAAGTGGGAGTGATTCTGAGGGCACACATTTGGATACGAAGGCAGAGGCCAGAGGAGCAGGCACAGAAGCACTGTGAGTCACTGTGGGCACAAACTCAAGAGGCCTATGGAGCTGGCATGGGCCCAGCAGGCAGAGCCTCAAGTGACGGAGAATCATTCTCAAGACTTGAAACCTAATGGAATTTGCCTAGCTGGATTTAAGGCTTGCTTGGGACTGGTGACTCCTTCATTCCTTTTAATCTTTTCCTTTTGGGATGGGAATACCTATTACTTGCATATCTTGCCACTGTATCTTGGAAGCAGGTAACTTGTTTTCTATTCACAGGCCCACAGATGGAAGATTTTTGACCCAGGACGGTTTGTGCCAAGTCTCCCCGAATGTGACGAGGATGATGAAATTCAGGGCTTCTGAGCTGACGACATTTAGATTTTGGTCGTGGAGCTGGTTCTGTAATGGGTTGAGACTTCTGGGGATGTTGGGTTGGGGTGAATGTATTTTACATGTGGGATGAACATGAATTTTGAGGGGCTGGATGGTAGACTGTAGTGGGTCAAATGGTGGCCCCCGCTGGAAGCAATGTCCACACCTTAAACCCCAGAATCTGTGAATATTGCTTGATATGGCAAAACATGTGATTAAATTAAGGGTCCTGAGAAGAGGAGCTTATGCTAGATTATCCAAATCAGCCCTAAATTCAGTCACAAGGGGTCTAATAATAGGCACACGGGGAGGGGGGTGGATTTGACAGGCAGAAGACGGAAGGGCAAGGTGACCATGGAGGCAGAGATGCAGCCACAAGGGGAGGACCACCTGGACTCCCCAGAAGCTAGAGGAAGCAAGGAAAAGAATCTCTCCTCCAGCCTTCGGAGGAAGCGCTGTCCTGTCAGCACCCCCAGTACAGACTTCTGGCCTCCAGGACCAAGAAAGAACAGATTGCTGCTGTGGTAAGCCACGCAGTGGGTGGTAATTTGTTACAGCGGCTCTGGGAGCCTTATACCACTAGAGGGAGCAGGCTCTTCAGTTGCGCCTGTTGGTTGGCTTCTCCCCCACCCAGCTGGGGGCAGATGAGGCAAAAGGAAAACCCAGGGAACTCACCACTCCGTCAGTGTTCAGGTCCAAGTTCTCCAGCCGCTCTTTGGCCTTCTACCTTTCAGCGACTACTTGTCTTTATAGATAACGCTGATGGATCTTAGTTATACTTAAAGGGAAGATTGGGGAAAGTACATCTACTTCATGTTTTTGGGGAGTGGAAGTCCTCCCTCGAGTTTTCACCTTTTTTAATCAATTAGCATATTCCAGTTACATTAGCCTTTTTAAACCACTGCTTTGGTGATGTCATTTTCTTGTTCGAAATTCTTCAGTGACTCCCGAGTGCCTATAAAATAAGCCCATAAACCTTTAGCCCAACATTCATTCCCTCCCCAGTCTGGCCCCATCCCAGCCTGTCTTTGTGGTCTGATTTCACACTACGCTCCTCACCAGTGTTTCCAAAATCATGCTGTCTCCAACTCCAGCTCTTTGGGATGTTAAGAAATGTGACACTCACATGGGGGGGGGGGGGGAAGGCTCTATTGTCCAACGTGTTCGGTGAACAGATTGACACGGTTAAGGCAGTTTATAATCACAGGACTCTCAGAAACTTTAATATGCCAGTGTACAATGTGACTCTCCAAGAGACGATTAAAGCATGAAGTGTTTCCTAAACTTCCTTGACCATGAAACCCTTGGTACTGTTTCCACGGAAGCCAGTTTATGAAACTCTTGTATTCCAATTTCCTTCTCCGACCAAACTCTCCTATTTGTGATCATCTGAACTCATTTTGCTTTCCTGCTTTGACGCACAGAAGGCTGGTGAAATGTCGAAGAAGCCGTGCTAAGCACGGCCCAGCACCACGGGACCCATGTGCTACTCAATTTTATGACATTTTGCATTAAGTTGGTTTTTGAGTTCCCAAGTCCTAACCATAAATATTGTAAAAAATAGATTGTGGAACCCGCTGCAAATGTATGAGTTCTGTTACAAAATATAGAAACTATTTTTTAAATAAGTCAATTTAATAATACTGCTAGATGACAGGAGAAGCAGGAGCTCCCTTGGCCTATCGCCGCCCCACGCGGCTGTGTCTGAGCAAGGACAGGCGTAGGCACTGCACCGGCAGACGTGGAGCTGACAGATCCCCTTCTTTCCTTCTTCCCCACAATGAGTCGCTCGCAGGCGGTCTCGGGGACCCGAGGGAAGGAAACTGCTCGTCTGCACTGGCTCTTGCGAGCCGCTCTGTGGTGGAAAGGATGGTGGCCGGGGAGAGCTAGCATGTACCTACAACCTTGCCGAGGGAGCACAACCACCGAAGTCGTCAGGGAAAGGGACGTTTTAGCAGCAGTGAAATGCAAAGAGGAAGAGAAAGGATGGGGCCAGGCAAGTCTACCGTTTTGAAGTGTGTCTGGGTCCGAATCCAGATGAAACACTGGCTGTGAGGAAGGTGGATCAGGGCCTCTGGAGATTAGGAGGGGTCAGGAGAGGACAGGCTGACATCGAGTGTCCTTCATACTTTGTCCTGAAAGAGTCCTGTTAGACATTCGCCCAGCGGTCTGTGGGGCAAGTACCTCGAGCGCTTTTCCAGAGCAGGGGAAGCAGCTCATGCCTGGCCTCAGTGTTTGCTGAGCCTCTGTGATGGAGGACTTTCCAGTGTGCAGACAAGTTGCTGGTGGTGCCCACGGAGGGCCACAGCCCCGGCCCGCGGTGAATGTCACAACTCCCGGCGAAGTGAGAAGACCTACGTCTGGGTGCTGAAGACTTCTGGGACATCGTTAGAGCAGGGGGCCAGCGTGGGAGGACCTCGGGCCAGGCAGCCCCATCGGGTGGTCAGGGCCACCCACACAGTCAAGAGGCCCGTTCCAGGCTGTTCTGCTCTTCTTCTTCCGTCTGTAACCAGCTCCAGTCTAAAGACTGAAAGTCAACAGGCACGTTAAAAATACAGCGGCCACCAATACACCCGGGGTTGTTTGTCTTCCTCGGGACGGCGCAATTTAGACCAGCACAATTTAGAGGGAAATTTCAATCCTCTCATTAATAGCAATTTTGTTATAATGGCTACTCTTGGGCTAAAGCTACATTTTCAAAACCGTACAGGAACTTTCCTCTGGCCCAGTGTGAAGTCCCTTAGATGCTGTGACCATGGAAACCAGACGGGGAGTCTCAGTATTCCTGGCAGCTCACGGCACTTACTTTGCTCGCTGTGGGTAGGTGGTACCAAGAGCTAACCTCAGCCACCCGTTTCCAACCCTACCAGATGAAATGGCCTGATAAGACTTCCTTTTCCTCTGGCAGAAGTGCCACTCGGCAGCGAGATGCTCAAAATACATCCCGTCAGGAGGAGGACGAACAGCGACGAAGAACAGAGAAAGCCCCTCACCGGAGACGGACACTCGAATCAGTAAGAAGTGATTACGATCAGCAGTGCTATCCTGTCTGATTCCTCGGACAACTGAGAAATTAGGGGGAGGCTAGCAGGTCACGGTCTGGGCAGGAAAGGGCTTTTCAAGATCTGAGGAACGACTTCGGGTCCTCTCAGCAATGCAAGCTTTGCCTTAAAATGTACCTGCGTCTTGACTCACTTTTTGTCAGGTTAGCGTCCCTGTAACTAGTACTACCTACTGCTGAGCTCTGAGCCCTGAGAGGTGGGGCCGTGACAGGGTCCGGTTCTGTCCCCAAGTCTCGCACAGCACTCCCCACACACAGACGCCCAGCAGGGCTACGGAAACCTCAGGGAGAGAACGACCTTCTCAGGATGACGTCATCTTCCTTATAAAAACTGAGTGTTATGAGGACTAAATGAAATATTGCACACGAAGTACCTGTTCCCATCCAATAATTGTTAGCATCACTATGAGTAATAGTATGTACTAGCAAAGCATAAGCGAAGCCTGAGACGGAGGACACGCCGGATTGCCTTTCCGTTTTCTTTTCCTGGTTTGCCAGGGAAAAGACGGGACATGGCATAGCTGGGATTCACGCAGCCCATTACCCTCAAACTCTGGTCCTGCTCTTTGATGGTGTCTTGCATTGCATTTTCTAGCTGGGTGCAGAGAGTATGTGCTTCAGCCACCAGTTCTTCGCTAAAGGAAAGGATCACAGTGTTAGAAAATGCTCGACGTGATTTTTCAGAGATAACACTATCGTTTAGAAAACAGGCTACAGAGCTTTTGACAAGATTTTAAAAATTAAATCCCAATTACTTTGATGCCGAGGCTCTTAAAGCACCAGGTCCTGACTAGTAATTTCATTCGTCTCACTAAGCACTTTTCAGAAGCCCATACCCAGCCATACATAGGCATTACCGTTCACAGTGGGAAAAAGATCTCTTTTTAATAGAAAAGTCAGAAGTAAATGAACGTTCTCTGACTTAACTAGATAGTTGAATTTAATTCTCTCCAAACTGTGGAAATCTGAAGATATCTCACAAATCATCTGTTTTCCAATTTTTGAAATAGAAAAAAAAAATTATGTAGACCAAGTAATTGCACCATTTCCACAGTTCCTTGAGGTCTGTGAAAAAGCAAGTTCTGGGAGCTGATTTGATTTGATCTGCTCTTTCTTTTCTAGGATAAGAGATGCACCTGTCCATTCAAGAACCGCCCTCGGGGGGCGAGGGGGGTGGGTACAGTAAGCCGCTGTCCTATTCCAACCTCAGCTCTAGGACATGCACAGACCTCCTGTGCTCCTGGAAAAACTTCCCAGAGCTTCCAGGATATCACTGGAGGGACTATGCCCAATGCAGGAAGACAGTGCCCTGGAACTCTGCTCACCTTGTAAAGCATGACACTCGGATGGAAGGAACACAGGCCACATTTTTGCTCAGCCCCTTCCACACGGCTACTAACTAGGTTGAAGGCTCAGTGCCAGCTCCAGAGGGCAACGGAAGGGACATAGGACCTGGTTATCATCCTCAAGCTCACAGCAGGTTGGGGAGAGTTAAGAATCTAAGGCCACATATGATTTAGTACCACAACACCAGGCTAGGACCTCCCCAAGCACAGGAACAGGACTTTTAAAACTGCTTTATTGAGATGTAATTTACATGCCATAAAGTTCACTCATTTAAGCTGTATTAATTCGATGGTTTTACTATATTTACAGAATGACACAATCTTTACAATCTAGTTTTAAAACATTTTTATCATCTAGAAGGAAACCTTGTACCCATTATCAGCCCTTTCCCATCCCCCTCTCCCCCACCTGCCCTAGGCGATCATTAATCTATTTTCTATGTCTGAAGACTGGGTCATGGGAATGATTTTAACCATCGCCAGTGCCTAAGGCCTGACAAATAGAAGGTGTTGAGGAAACTGCAGGGGGCTGAACTAGAAAGAAAACCCGCACAGGCGGTCCAAGAAGAGAGAGCTCTCTGTGTGTGAGTGGTCAGGGCACTGGAGGAGGGGGAAGCAGATGTGTCCCACAGAGGCAGGACCACCCAGGGCAGGATGCTGCCCAGAGGTTCTGGAACCTCAGCGAGCACCAGCAACCAGCCCAGGCTTCTGAAAAGCTGCCTGCTGGGCCCACCCCTGAGCCGCTGACTCAGCATCTGCATCTCTAACAAGTGCCCAGATGCCGCTGCTGCTGCTGGTCTGGATCAGACTTCCAGGACCGCTGGGCTAGGCCGGGAGTTTGTACGGGAACAGATCAGCCTGGACAGTGGCTCCGAGGTGGCCGCGTATGTTTGAAAAGGCTCAGCTTGGATCCTCTAGGGCAGTGGGAAGCTGCTACTAGTTACTGGCCAAAAAAATCACTTGATCCAAGGGCATTCTGTGAAGACTCACTTGACCAGAAAGGGCTTGGAGGTGGTACTAGACAGGAAGCAGGGAGGGGAAACGCTCTGTTCGCCACCTCGGTGGCTGTGGCCCCAGAGACAGGAGAGGAAAGCAAGGGAGGAGTGGGGGGTGAGGACAGGCAGGAGGCGGCAAACCGTAGCTTGGTAACTCAGAGTGGTGGGGGGTGAGGGAGGAGGCAAGATGACGGAGGCGCGACCACCAGGGCCTGCCCTGCAGGGAATCTGGAACAACAGATGATGGCTCACAGGACTAGTACTTTCGATATCCTCATTAAGCAATTCGTAATCTAGTCCTCAGACAAGAAAAGTACTTAGCTAGCAAATTATAAGGGGCTAGGAGAGTAAAATACCACATCTGCCTAGCATATGAACCAACACAAAGAAAAACATGCACGAAATCACTAGACAGATGAAATGATCTCTCAATGATAAACAAGCATTTCCATCCCCATGACCTCCTGAGGCGCCCGTGGCTATCACACCTGGCACTGAAGAGTGACCCACCTTTTCCTGATGGCCTCGGGTAAGCTGTTGGGGGCAGCAGAAGGCTGAGACAGCAGCTGACCCGAGTGACTGAGGCGAGAAGCATTCATGCTGTCTGGGCTTCCGCTGACAGGACCACGGACTTTGCTCTGAAGGACAAAACCAAAAGAAAGTCAACAGAATTTTGGAGCAAAGGAATGATCCCAACTTTGCATTCACACCATGGTATTTTCTCACGAAACAACTGGTCACAAGACACTAGGTAGTCCTACAAATTATGAGTCAACATCCCTACTCATGACCACAGTTTGCATTTTGGCTTAGAAAATCCTTGTCTATAGGTATGCCTTTTTTTTTAAATGATTTTATTTACTTATTTGACAGAGAGAGAGAGGGAGAGAGAGAGAGCACACACGTGCAGAGGCAGAGGGAGAAGCAGACTCCCTGCTGAGCAGAGAGCCAGAACCCTGAGATCATGACCTGAGCCAAAGGCAGACGCTATAGGTGTACTTTTTGACAAAAGATTCTAAATATAGGGAAATTCGAGTATCCTGTAGTTGCAGGTTTTATTCATTAGTTTGACTGCTTAACAAACTGTAACAAGGAAATTAAGACACCGATGGCTTTGTTTTTCCGAGTAGAAGACCGAGACACACAAAAAGCTTGTAAGTGGCCTTCTGTGAATCGCGTCACCTGTGGGACAGCTGATGCATCTTGTCAACCTATGGGACGGCTGAGAAGAAAACCACGCCGTTCTGACTGCCCCCCGGGGGCCCACTGGCTGCTGCAGCCACTCCACCTCGGTCAAGGTTAAACCAGTGGCTGGGGCTCTGGTTGCTTGCAGCCTGCAGACATGACCTACTGTCAACCTTCCCAGCACCTCACGCCCCTCCCCTCTCCAAGTCCCCAGCCAAACGCTCATCTGGTGGCCTCACCATCTTCTCGAGGACCTGACTCCTGCCCTTGCTGCAGCCCGTGTGACTTCAGTCCCACTCAGCCTGGCAGGCTGTAGGACCCGCCCTGGTTCCACATCCTTCCTTCCAGCTGAACGCTAAGGTCCAGCTTTCACCAGTCAGTCAAGCACCCAATTTCACCCTGCCGCTCGTCAGCCATGGAGACACCCAGCCACCCACCCCCTCCGCTCTGCCTGGGCCTGCGAGTGTGGCGGGAGGGCAGCCCTTCCACTGCCCTTCCCTGCGCACCACGGGGGGCTCCGCGACTCTGGCCCCCCCAGTGCGGCCCCTCCCTCTCAGGGGGTGAGGTCTGTCCAAGCCTCAACTCCGTTCTCCAGCTGCCATGAGGGATTTCTCTAGAACCCAAATGTGATCACACCATTCCCATACTTAACTTCTTGCAACACGAAAGATAGAAACAAATTCTGCGGTGTTTTCTATGCCTTCAGAACAAAGTGCGGCCTGCATTCGTGCGGACCTTGCCTGCCTCCCCACTTCGTTCCACGCGACACCCTGCCCCACCACACCACAACACTCTGTGTGTAGCACCCAGAACACAGCCACTCTTTCAGGCCAAGGTCTAGGCCTCGGATAGAGCAAAGTCTTCTTTCTGGAAGGTCCTCTCCACCTATCCACCTAACTCCTACTCCTTCTTCACCCGAAGCACCTCCTCATGAACATTCTACGTGCCTCCCTCCCCTCGGAGAGGCTCTCTGCAGTCACGCTACAGCTCACCTTACAGCGCCCTAGCTGCTGAATGACACTTCCTGCCCCCAAATTCAAATTCGCTTCCCTGTGCGTGCCCCTCACCAGATTACGAGCTGCTGGGTCAGGCACCATGCTTCTTTCCTCCTTTACCTCTCGTCTTCGTCACATTCCTAGGCTCCTGGGTACATGGTCAGGGCTCAATAAAAGCCACACGAATGAGGACGGCAGATCAGGCCATCCCTGGGAATACCTTGACTTCCCTCTCCTTCCTCAACCTTCTCTCCTTGTCATCTCTTTTTTCTCTTCTTCCCTTCTTATGGGAGGAAACGTCACCCCCCTTCCCAAGGCCGAGGCTTCCACGCACGCTCACCTCGCTGCTACCCCATCCTTCTCAAGGCTCGGAGACTCCACTGGCTCCTGCCTCGTTGATACTGTGACTGTCCCAGTGCACTGTCTCCTTCTGCGTGGCCTACAAATCTGCTCCAGCCCATGATCTTAGAAACACCACCCTTGCATCCTGCTTCCACCTTAAGCAACTATCTTCCCATTCTTCCCTTTGCTCTTTAATAGTACCAGCGACTACATCACTCTTCATCCCCGGCAACCTCTCTACAGCCTGCACAGATTCGGGTCTGTCTCCCATCAGCTCTGGTTTCCATGGCCTCTACCTGGCTCTTCTCCCTCTCTGTCTTAGGCTCTTTTTGAGTCCCATTTTCTCTCTGAGCAACACGCAGCGGAATCTCAGCTACAGCAAGACCGTGGGGGGAGGAGGGGCACCTCAGTGTCTCAGATGGTTAAGCGTCTGCCTTCGGCTCAGGTCATGATCCCAGGTACTGGGATCGAGCCGCATGTCGGGCTCCCAGCTCAGCGGGGCGTCTGCTTCTCCCTCTCTCTGCCACTCCCCCTGCTTGTGCTCGCTCTGACTCTCTCCCTCTCAAATGAATAAATAATTCATATTTATTTTATGAATAAACTTGGGGGACAATACTGAGCAGCACAGGCTCGGGTGAGGGTCAACCAGTCCTGCAGACGTGCCCTGTAGTGAGCTGCACGAAGATCCCCCAAAAGATCCGCCCATATCCCAACTCCAGGAAGCTGGGAATATGACCTTAGTGGAAAGAGGGTCTTCGCAGACGCAGCCAAGGATCCTGACAGGAGATCCTCCCGGACTACTGAGAGGGGACCCAGATCCAATGGCATGGGTACTTATACGAGACACCCAGGAGACAGACACAGAGAAGAAGGCCTTGTGAAGACACGGGCAGATGCTGGAGTGATGCGACCGCGAGCCAAGGAACACCTGGGGCCACCAGAAGCTGGGAGAAGCAAGGAAGACTTCTCCCCTAGAGCTTGCAAAGGGAGCCCAGCCCCGCCAACACCCCGCCCAGCCCCGCCAACACCTTCCAGAACCATGAGGGAGTGACTCTGTGGTGGCACCTGACTGCAGGGGCCTCAGGAAAGGCACGCAGGCGGAAGTAAAAACACCTGGCCCAGGCCGGACCCCCCCCCGCCCGGCCCGGAGAGGGGCAATGAGAGCAGAGGGGAGCAATGAGAGCGGAGCCGCGGCAGCTGAGCGCTGGCCAGTGGCTCCGTGGTCCCCGCTCAGAGGGTGCTGACAGCAGGCTGAGGGCTGAGGGCCGGGCTGTGGGACTCACTCACACAAGCGATCTTCAGAAGATTCCAGAGCTCCTTCTGCCGCTTCTCCTGAAGCCGGACAACGGTCTTCTCATCTTCGTTCATCAAACTCACCACCTCTTCCACCTTGGGCAACAATTCCAGAGCCTTCTGCTTGCATACCACAGTTTTGCTGTAAAGAACAAATGTGACAAGCTTCAGTGGCATCAGGGTTGGAGAGAGCAGGAGAACACAATCCCTGGGAATTACGAATCCAACAGCAGCTACAGATAAACTTTCTCCAGGTTAAGCAAATGAGAGGGGAGTGAGAAAATGACCTCACGTGTGGCCTCACTGCTCCCCCGAATTCCACCCTCAGGAAGGGAAGTCGGGGCGAATACCTGAGCTGTGTATAAATAACTCGCACTTTCTTCTCAAAGCCCTGGATGGCCTGGAGGAGCAGCCGGACCATCTCCTGACTGTCGCCATCTGTTCGCTGGTCTGGAAAGAGGGAAAGAGCCGCACAGTTCCTTAAGGCAGCTAGCAGAGAGCGCCTACACCGCACACTGACAAAACAAGGCCCCACGTACCTCTGGGTTTCTCCCGAAGCCTCCTGTAAAGCTCCCTTGCCTGCTCTTCTCTGAAACACACAAAGGAGAAGCTCTGTCAAGATGTGAGGTCAAATAAGCACATTTGAAACACTGGTTAGCGGGGCGCCTGGGCGGCTCAGTTGTTAAGCGTCTGCCCTCAGCTCAGGTCATGATCCCAGGGTCCTTAGATCAAGCCCTGAGTCAGGTTCCCTGCTCAGCGGGGAGTCTGCTTCTCCCTCTCCCACTCCCCCTGCTTGTGTTCCCTCTCTCACTGTGTGTGTGTGTGTGTGTGTCTCTCTCTCTCTGTCAAATAAATAAAATCTTTAAACAACAAAACACTTGTTAGCTAACTTCTGCCAGTACAATGACTTTTATTTTATTTTTTAAAGATTTTATTTATTTATTTGACAGAGAGAGAGAGAGAGAGATCACAAGCAGGCAGAGAGAGAGGGAAGCAGACTCCCTGCTGAGCAGAGAGCCCGATGTGGGGCTCGATCCCAGGACCCTGAGATCATGACCTGAGCTGAAGGCAGAGGCTTTAACCCACTGAGCCACCCAGGCACTCCTAATTACTGACTTTTAGAAGCAAGACTGGCATTGTCTTGATTGGAGAAAATGATCACCCCTGAAGATAGCACAGGTGATGCCTCCAACAAGGAAATGATGGCCCCCGTCATCAAACCTGAACCATCGCTAAAGTTTAATGAGAGAGAGTCTCAAGGAAGGGAGTTTCTACTCTGTCCCTTGGAATTTCCTGTCCACGTGGCTTCTGCAATAACGACCCCAGTGCCATCACCGGGCCTAAGCCCAGAGAATATGGGCCCCCCTTGAAAACTCAAGCCCAAAGGCAATGCAATCTCCTACCCCTTTCTGGACTCAACACAGTGAAACTGACATTTTCAGCGGTGACTTTCATTTGAAAACTAAAGGAGATGTAAAGGGTTAAATAACTGGAGAAAATACAGACTCCGGATCATCAGATTTCTGACATTTGAGCTTCTGGTCCTGAGAACCCTAGTAAAGGCATCAGAGGACCCGGCTGAGCCCAAGCCAGAGCTGCTGTGAGTCTGAGGCAGTTTGCCTGCTTCCCTCCACCGGCACCCCGGGAGCTCTACGCGATTCCCTTCCAGTAGGACGGCTTTGCCAGGACACCTTATCACCGCCGAGAGCCAAGGCCAAATTCCTGGTAAAGATGCAAATGAATAGTTTCCGGGTTCAAACTCTTAAGACTGACCCGGCTTCCTTCTCTGTTGTACTTTCTGCTCTTTGAACCACGCCTGGATCAGGGCGGGCTGCACGCACAGTGACGTCTGATAGCATGGCAAAGGCTGCTTCTCTCCCGGCCTTTACGATTTACGAACAGTGGCTCGATCTGAATCATGTGATTTGACCTTCACAACTCTGTGAGGTCAGACAGTTCCGCTCACCGCTGGAGAGATGCGGAAATGAAGGCTGCCAGCGATGGATTTGCCTGTGCCCATCTCTGGAACGCCTCTGGAACATGCCACGATGCTTGGCCAGAGGGTCACGGGCTCTACAGCACAGTGTCACAGAGCTGCCACAGTAACCACTCTGGAACCCCTGGATGATGGCGACACCCTCGCAGAAGCCTGTCTGGGGCGCTTGCGGGTGGGCCCACTGCCTAGCTGCTACTCACAGGTCGTCCAGCGTGCCCCCCTGCTTCCGGCCCATGGGGCTCCTCTGCAGGTCCACGATGTCGGTCTGCAGCGCCATCATCCGCTCCACCAGGTGCTTCACCTCGTTCTCCTAAGGAGAGAGCTGTGCTAATGTCAACTGATGCAATAAGAGCCTTCTGAGGTGTGCGATTTGGGGGGGAGCACCCTGCAAATGCACTGAAGACTCTCGACCAACTGGCTAGAAGGGATACAGGCTTTGGAGCCCGATGGCCGGGGTTTGGAGCACAGGTCCCTCACTTTCTCGCTGTGTGACCTGTGGGCCACGAAACAGGCTTCTAAAGGGGCCACTGTAGGGGTTGGGTAAGATAGGGCACGTAAGTACCCGGCAGGAGGCCCGGCATAGAGATGATGCCTAAAGCGCATTCCTTTCTCTTCCCTTAGTTTGTCCATCCAATGTGGGGAGGCCCGGGCTCCCCCGTTTTAGAGGTTAAAGCATGCACGAGCCAGGGTGGGGTGCAGCACTCACTGTCTCTGTGGCTGGGGGGCGTAGATTATCTACGTACTACCCACCTTTAAGCACACATGCCAGTATTGGGTCATAGAAACTGAAATTAGGACACAGAGGTGAAGGTCCCTTCCCAAGTTCACAGCAGAAAATGGAGAAAGGCCCAGAAAAGGCCTTGGAGCCTTCAGTCTTCAATTTGTGTGGGGTTCACCAAAGCTATACTTACTTCCCTTACCTCAAAATTAACGTTTTTCAGTGGTATTGGATTTATGCTGTCCTACGACTTTATGCTTGGACTTTTTCTCTTCTGTCGATTTAGTGTCTCAACAAAACTAGGCAAAACCCCTGGCGGGATGGAGCATCGATCATTCCTCCGAGGCCCTGTCTAAGAGGAAGAGGTCTGGGCTGCCTGCAAGGACGCTTCACATTTTTCCTTACTCAAGTCTGCGCCAGGTCTGGGTGGTCCCTCCATCTGCCATCGTGGGCCCCCCCTTTACTGGCTACCACCCTGGCCTCTTCCTAGCAAGGCCCAGTTAAGGTCAGAGAGCAGGACGAGGACAACCAGATTTCAGACACACGAACTGATCCAGTGTTTGAGGAGAGAGTGAGAAATGGTAGTGAGAAGCCTCAGCCCCCCTCTCAGTAAGGACAGGAATCTAAAATGAGTCTCCTACCCGCCCACAGAGCTCCACAGCCTGTTCCATTTCCCTCCAGGCCAGCAGCAGCTTATCTGATGCTGGAAAAAAAAAAAAAAAAAGTAGGGGAAAAAAAAGAAAAACAAAATGAAAACACCACAAAACCAAAATAGAAACAAACAACTCAATTATAAGAGGCAAAAGAAACCTCAGGAAGAGGAGAAAAAAAAAAAAAAAAAGACAGAAATAGTTTCTCCAAACAGATTGCAGGGAATGTACTCACTGATCCCAAACTCTGTTTGCTCACTGTACTTCTCCAGGTCAATCTGGATGCTGGTTTTAAAGAAGTCCAATTTGGCTTTGAGCTGCTGAGACATGGAAGCCATAGAATTCTTCATCTTGGAGAGGCAGCTATTATTCCGAAGGAGATTCATCCTGCAGGGACCACAAGAAACAGAACCTTCCGGCATCTTTGGGATCCAAATATCATTTCCTGGACAATACCGAAACCACCTCAAATGCCAAGGCAGGTCCCTACTATAATTATTATTGTTATAACAAAAGCAGCCACCTCTCATCATAAGGACAATCTCCTAGCCCTCAGTGAGCTTGAGGCTTCTGCACCAAAACTGGAATCCAGCACAGTGCCACGCCAAGGGCCAATAACCCGGAGAGGAAGTTGGGCAGTCCGCGGCATGAGAGTCAGGGAGTTTTGCTGACCCAAATTCCAATGAGCTTTTCCACAGTCCAAATTCTGCCCCTGGTTCAGCCAGCCCGGCCCTCAGTTTCCACTCCCGCTCCATGTGCTGACCTCACTCACCTCGTAAAGTCTAACAGGGCCTCCCCCTCAATCCTGCCCAGCCAACCACTTCCAGCCTGTCCAAACCAGTGTCTCCCTCTCGTCTCTCCTACCAGTGGCTTCTGGGCCCCTGCCTCCGCCACCTCCCTGTGGCAAAAGCCACCAAGCCATTTAAAATAAGTCCCACAGCGCCTGGCACAGTACATGGCAGCTCGCTGTCCCTGCTGCAGTCGGTTACAGTCCTCCTTCAGGGTTTGGATGCTGTGCCAGACCTGGCCCCACACCTTCCTCAGCTGGAAGAAAGACAGGTTCCTCTTGGGCTCTTGAACTGGAACAGAGACATACGCGACCGTCAGAGAGTAACTGCCCTGAGATTAACCGTGTCCAGCCTCGCGACATCACTGGTACGTTTTACATTTTTTAGTGATAGAATGACTATGCAGGGCGCCTGGGCGGCTCAGTCAGTGAAGCGTCTGCCTTTGGCTCAGGTCAGAATCCCAGGGTCCTGGGATCGAGCCCCGGTCAGGCTCCCTGCTCCGAGAGGAGTCTGCTTCTCCCTCTCATTCTCCCTTTGTGCTCTCCTTCTCAAATAAATAAATAAAATCTTAAAAAAAAAAAAAGAAAAAGAAAAAGAAAAAGAACTACTATGCTACTGCATAACTTTTTTGGGTGATAAGCCTGGTTACTGTCACATACATTTTTTTGTACCCCATTAATAGCACAAGCATGGACCAGTCAATAAAGAGCTATCGATTTGAAGAAACTGTGAACCACGTATAGACAATCACATGTATACAAGCGCTATGCTTTCAGTAGAAACCTTCATGTTTATAACATTAAAGGTCATATGACGTTTTCTAAAAATCCAGCTTCAACCAGTAGTACTAGAACATGTTTAAATAGGCGGGAAGTCTGGAACTAAGACTTTGGACTTCTGATCTGTTTATTCTAAATGTGTGTGTGTGAGTGTGCATGGGTAGCAGGAATGGGGGATGCATTAATTTGTCCATCTAACACTCATATAATGGAATACTACGCAAGCATTAGAAAATAGGGCGCTCAGGGCACCTGGTGGCTCCATTGCTTGAGCAGCCGACTGGATCTTGACTCACATCATGATCTCAGGGTCCTGGGATTGAGCCCTGCTTCGGGTTCTAAGCTCAGTGGGGAGTCTGCTTGGGGGTGATTCTCTCTCTCCTTCTCCCTCTGCCCCTGCCCCCACTCCCATGCACACACACACTCTCTCGAATGAATAAATCCTTAGAAAAAAAGTTTTATTAAAAAAATTAGGGAGCTCTATACGAACCAACAGAAGAAAAAATCTCTAAAATATATTATTAAGTGAAAGAGTCAGGTGCAGAACAGTACATGTTGTATGCTACCATTTGTTGGGGGGAAAAATATATATATATAAACTTTATAAATGAGTAGAATACTCCTGGAATATATACGCAAGAATCTGACAGGAGCAGTTTCCCTGGAAGAGAACGAGAAACCGGGAAGAGAGGATGGCTTATTTTTCACTGTTTATTCTTTTTGTAACTTTTGCTTTTTTTGTATCACACACATATATTAATTATTAAAATATAAACAAAACTTCAAAAATAAATAAAATGGCCATCTGATTTGATCAAGTTCAGAGACCTGCAGGCAGTAGTCTCTGCCTTGTGTTTCAAGTTCTACCTATGACGTTGAAATTGAAGTCTTCCTTCCCTCTTTTTTGGCTGGGCTACTCATAAGCCCCAACTAAAGAAGGCTGCCCTGGGGACCAGGTAAGCTCATCTCCTTGGTGTGGACCCCTCCCCCCATCCATGTCTCTCCCTCCTCCTACCCTGTCCCAAGCATTAGAAGTGATTCTTTTTTTAAGAAAACAGTGATGTTCTTACGGATACAGCTGACACTTTCAGGTTGGGGCCGGGGGGAGATCTGAGTCTCATAGGCGATTTTACTGTTGTCAAAGAGAAATACGAGATCCATGTCCAGCGTGCGGCCCTCGTTCAGCTGCAAAGGAACAAGAATAAGATGAGATCTTGTGGATCCCACCCCTGCTTTTTCCAAGTCATAACACAGGAATTTCACAGCGTTTCCTACTGTTCACCAATGGCATCATCTTCAGCCAGGAAGTACTGAGTGCCCATGCAGCCTTTCTTTTTTTTTAAGATTTTATTTATTAATTGACAGAGAGAGAGAGAGAGAGAGAGAGAGAGACAGCGAGAAAGGGAATATAAGCAGGGGGAAGTGGGAAAGGGAGAAGCAGGCTCCCAGCAAAGCAGGGAGCCCTATGCGGGGCTCGATTCCAGGTACCTGGGATCATGACCTGAGCCGAAGGCAGATGCTTAACAACTGAGCCACCCAGGCACACCCCATGCAGCCTTACTTAATGACTCCAGCCTAGGCTTCCCTTTCCTGTTCCTTTTACACTTATTATCCAAACGTATGCCTTATTTACAACTTATTACTTTCTATCTATTCTCTACTGTCTTTCCTCTGCAACGTACGTAGACATTCGTCTTCCCTCTTCCTATCCCATGCTTGTTTCTCCTACGTTGGCTTTCTCAGTTCCTTGGGGCAGGGACGGTGGCATGCACCGCGGTGGCTGTCCTCATGGCTCTATACACGGGACGTACACTGGAAACAGCTTTGGCTGGCTCGGAGGAATGAAGCATTGCTTGGTAACAAAGGCAATGGAAAGGCGCTGCAAGCAGTCTGGAAGTAATGAGTCAAGCGTGGAGGGATTCGAGTCTCCTGTTAGGCCATGCAGGGGATCGGACATTCCAGCTGAAAACACAGGCAGGTGTCTGCACCGTATGACAGGGCAGAGCTGAAATCCGAACAGTTGGGCGGCACAGTGCGAGGAACACAGGGCCTTCGGTAGGGAGCGGGGGCTCACCTTGCCGTCTGAAATACACTGAGTGGCAGGCTTGTCAGGGAGCAGCGCCAGCCCAGCTTCCTGCAGCAGCTCCTGGTCCTTCTCGGGGATTCCTGTGTCCTGCTGGATTCTGGCCTGCAAGCTCTGCAGACTCTCGTCCTCTGTCACTGGATAGGTGTGAATGATGCCTGTGACCATGTTCAAGATATGAACCAGCTGCAACACAACCCAGATGTTACTGGAAAAAACCCCATCTTTACAGAGAGGCCCTCCTCTTTGCCTGGATCGTCTGCTACTCCCGACATCTCCCAGCCGCACAAAGAGAGGGGCTAGGTTAGCGGGGGGAAGGGAGCCCCAGTGCCGAGGCTCACACATTCTGGTCTTCAATACTCCTATTTGTCCACAGTTACCACCTCACAGCTGACGTCAGCTGGCCCAGGGGCAGGCACTCCCTCGGGGCCTCCCTTCCCACTGCTCGGATGGCCCTGGACCTGCTCTTTAAGGCGCTCTTCTTTCTCCCAAGCCCCGCCACCGCCCGCGGGGGACCTGACTCGCTGCCTTGAGGCTGACCTGGCTCCGCACTCACCTTCAGGTTTAAGATGTCATCCAGGGCCTTGAAGCAGCCGTTGGGCCCGTACACAGGATCGGTGCCCCTCTGTCGTGGGTGCCACATTAGCATCAGCTGCAGCCACTTCTCCAGCCGCTGTGCCAGGATGCTGCGGAGCACAAGAGCACGGCGTGGGAGGGGACGGCTCCAGCGCCGTTCTCAGGCGGCCTCCCAGGCGACCTCACATACCCTCACCGCTGCACACACCCGCGGCAGCCGATACGGGATTACTGAAAATGAATTTTATCTGAGGGAGAGTGAACATTTTCCAGCCAAACTAATGATTCGGGTGCTCATCCCTTCTGGTCTGCTATGACACCCTCTGAAAACCAAGATTTCCCAACAGATGGGTCAACAGACTCACATCCACCTGGCTGCGTGAGAATGATCTGTGAAGCTCTTTAAACGTCGCAGGCATGTCCCACCTCCAGACGAGCCCCACACACAAGCTAGATGCCATCCTGCCAGATTTGTTAATCCACCCCCCCGCAACTAAAATAAACCACTCATGGTCCCACAACAAAGTTCACACTCCTTCCCAGGCACAGGTCCTCCTCATGCAGGTGTTCTCAGCCTCCACAGAGGCCAACTCCCTACTCACTGCCCCCTGGAACGTGCCTTTGCTCCCCTCACTCCTTCCCCTCAAACTTCGTTCCTCTTCATCTACCCATGTTCTGCACATCTTTCCAGATCCTTCCAGAAGGTTCCGGCGTATCCAAAGTCATTCCACACAGCCCTAGTCCACACAATTCCTCGTTCTCCATTCTCTAAATACTCATGGTAATTACTATCCATGCTACTCAATTGTGTGTGACTGCCTTGCCCTTTCTTTTGTACTACTACCCAATGCTGATATAACTATTTAAGTGTTCACATTCGGACTCTAAGACTAGATTGCAATGCTGTTCAAACTACAAAGATTTGTTGACTGTGACACAATATGAGGCTACCACAGGCGTGCAAAGAGAAGTAAAATATAATTCCCTACCCTGAAAAGGCTTACAGTTGATTTGGAGATAAACCCTATGCAAAACCAAATGTAATACAAGGTAGAAGCTAGTAAGGGTGGTAAGAGGTACAGATACATTATGTGAATTTAGGAAAGAGATGATTTCTAGATGGGGTGAGAGGTGGGAATCCATTCTAAGTTTAAGATGGAGATGGTTATGTCAAGTCCTTAGTCACGGGATGTTACCCTGATAACCTCTTTAAAAGCTATCCGGTGTCATCGCAGACATTTATTTGTAAAAGAGGAAGAGAACTACGTAGAGAAGCACCACTGGGCCTTACCTGTTGAGATTATTGGGGTAGGGTAAGGAGCTTGAAAACTTCACAGCTCCGTTCAGGTCCTCACTGACGACGATGTCCATCTCACTCTTCTGCCGGACTTTGGAATGCCTGCAGACGGGTCATGTCCTTAATTACAGCCTCTAAGTCACTTAGCAGGCAAGACGCACTTTACATCTGTAAGATCACTTTACAACTGTACAAGATATCCCCAGGTCGTGATTTTGTCTTTGGGTGACAGTCAGTGCCTCAGTATCCTGCTGGGACGGCTTCTTTCCGAGCCAGAGGCTAGTCTGGACTGCCTGCCGGGGTGGCGGCAGCAACCATGCCGCCCCCAGAGCGCCACAGCCAGCACCGCTGACTCCTGATCTCACCCTTGGTGTGTCTTCATCATTTCCTCTACTTTTCATTTTACCTCCCACAAAATTCATGTTTTGACAGAGGATAAAATGAGAACTTCCAAACCAGGCTCCCTGCACGTGGATCACATCAATGGGAAATACGCGCAGCGTGTGCACGCACAACGCACTTCCCTCTAAATGCAGGTGGCTCAATGTCATCTCTCGTGGCAAAGGAGCTTGTACATTTCCCAACTGAGAGAACTCACGGATGCGTGGACGCATTCGAAATAGTATGTGAAGGGACAAAGTGTTAAACCCAACTAGTTTCAAAGCTTTTTGGTGATAAGGAAAAGAACTTAAGTGTGAATAATGCTTCAAAGAGGACCAAGTAGTTCGACACTGAACACGGACTCCTTTGCCGCGATTATGCCATGTGAGAGACCCTGTTTCTCGTCTCCCGTTCAGTGGGAAGGAAATGAAGATCCACTGGCTCGCCCAACGTCGCACAACTACAGAGTGGCAGAAAAGGGGACTCAAACCCAAAGTCTGCTGTTCTTCCTACTCTCTGAATATCCAAGTCTTTCCTTTCCAAAAACACCTGGGAAATTCAAATCAAAAATGTTTTAGTCCCGAGTGCTTCTCCTCGAAAAGGGGTGAGCTGGCCCGGGGTGGGGGTGGAGCACGCGGGGAAGCCATGTGCGCTGGCATGAGGTGGCAGCTGCTGGTCACAGCTCTGGCTGGAACCATGACTGTAAGGGCAGGGGCACCAAGAGCATCATGACAGACAAGTGAGACAGACGATCCTCTAGTGGCAAACTTAGTCTGTCGGTGGGAAATTATAAACATGAAATAGTAAATAAAATGCTTATTGTTTAGTTCCTGAAACGTATGTCAAAGTAGCTTTACACGAGAATTGCGAAGCTCAAAGTGCATCTGTCCCGAAATTACTATCCACCTGCCTGCCACCTGAGATGAGAGAGTGAAGTTTTTAGAAAGTTGTCTGAGGCATTACAAGGCAGATGGGACACACGCTTCTCACAGACTAGTACACTGGACAGCTCCTGACTGGGGGGTCCAAGAGGTCTACCTGAAAGTGTCATCTGCTCTTCTAGCACTGGTGAGCGGAGTTCTAAGAAGCTGCTTCTCCAGACAACGGACTTACCATAAAGATGCTGAGACATTAGGGATGTATTTTCTTTTTTTTAATATTTTATTTATTTATTTGACAGAGAGAGATCACAAGTAGGCAGAGAGGCAGGCGGAGAGAGAGGAGGAAGCAGGCTCCCCGTTGAGCAGAGAGCCCGATGCGGGGCTCGATCCCAGGATCCTGAGATCATGACCCGAGCCGAAGGCAGAGGCCTTAACCCACTGAGCCACCCAGGCGCCCCTGGGATGTATTTTCAAATAGCACTTGTCCTTCCAGTTCAAATGGATTTTAACTCATCTTGTTAAAAATAATGGAAAAACTCAACATTTGAGCTGCAGAAATGCAGTTAATTCTTTGGTTAGTTAAAAATACTACTGCTGTACAGATATTTAAAGTTCTTTTTATGATGGTTACAGTATCAGGTGTGACTATAAATTGATGAGCTAATTCCTTAATATTCCAGAACCTATGTAGGTCAACAAGTATTGCTTGTTTTAAAATAAATCACCACAGGAGGGCATACTTTGCCATTTCGCCAGACTCCTGGAGAGCAGGGACCTGGCTGCAATCATCTTCGCATTTCCAGTGTTTGGCTTATACGTGTTGACTAAACTGGACTACCATCACAAAAACCACTCTTCTGGAATGGATCTCCAAGGCTACATCTTATAAATAAATAATTCATGATGCAAATACCTGTCCTTTGAAAAAGTTAATGTTTTCATTACTTCCAGAAAGGTATTAAGAAAAATGATAACAGCAAGTGCTGGCAGTGGTGTGGTGAAAGAGGCAACTTGGTATGTTCCTGGTGGAAACATTATTTGTATAGCCTTTCTGCTGAGCATTTTGATACACATCAAAAACCTTTAAAATGTGCATAGTCTTTGATCAGTTAATTCCATTTCTAGGAGTTATCATAGGGAAATAATTATGGATATACAAGGATTTCCATAAAAGGACATTATTCTTGGTGCTCTTTTTTTTTTTTTTTTAAGATTTTTATTTATTTATTTGACAGGGAGAGAGAGATCACAAGCAGGCAGAGAGGCAGGCAGACAGAGAGGGGGAAGCAGGCTCCCCGCCGAGCAGAGAG
>CM052899.1:32765807-32868808 GCA_028534135.1 Potos flavus | reverse complement strand
CAGAGAGTCCGATGCGGGGCTCGATCCCAGGACCCCAAGATCACGACTCGAGCTGAAGGCAGAGGTTTTAACCCACTGAGCCACCCAGGCGCCCCTGTTGGTGCTCTTTTAAGAAGTAAAAATTAGGGGTGCCTGGGTGGCTCAGTGGGTTAAAGCCTCTGCCTTCGGCTCAGGTCATGATCTCGGGGTCCTGGGATCGAGCCCCGCATCGGGCTCTCTGCTCGGCGCGGAGCCTGCTTCCCCCTCTCTCTCTGCCTGCCTCTCTGCCTGCTTGTGATCTCTCTCTCTCGCTCTCTCAAATAAATAAATAAATAAAATCTTAAAAAAAAAAAAAAAAAAGTAAAAATTATAAACCGCCCATGCTTCCAGCAACAGGGGGATAAGTTAAAAAAAAAATTCCACTACGGCCACTCAGTTGAATACCAAACAGATATCACAAATAACGGAAAAACATAAGGCATTTTCAACAGCCAGACTGAAAAGCAGGTTATATAAGGGTGTTTGTAGTAATTTATTTGTGGGCTTTTTTTTAAGCTATAGCATATAGACTGAAGAGCCTGGAGACTCACACAAACATTCATAGTGGTTGTTGCCGGATTGTGTGAAGGAAATTCTCACAGTATAGAAATGCTTTGGGAGCACATGCGGGGCAGTTCATATTATGCTATCACTGATATAAAGAAGGGGTGAAACCCATAAATGAACCAACAGACAAACAGAGGCTAATTTGCTTGTACCCATCTGAAACACCCCTGGAAACACCAAACATCCAAAACCAGTGCTATCAGCTGCCTGGGGGGAAGGAAGCCAGGTGGCTGGAAGGCCAGTCAGAGAGGACTGATTTTCAGTGCATATTCTTTTATTACTTTTGGAAGCCCGAACTGTGTGAACTTATTACTGCTCCAAAAAGACAAAAACTGGAAATCAAGACAAAATTTGGAAAAACAATAGCATCATTTAAATTAGCGTGCGGCCTCTCAAGAAACACTCTGAATTAACCTGATTTAGGGGAATGTTAGTTTTTGAACTGTGCATTTTGGTAGTGAGGAACCTTCACATATACAACAAATACTTTTTTTTGTAATAAAAAAAGGTAAAGATAGAATTTTTAAAAAACTTAATTGTCTCCTTTAGTTTTTTATTAATAAATCTTTTTTGGGAGTAACTTATTTACGTACATATTGGTTCCTATTTTAAGCCACTTTCTTGTGCTTTTGAAACAAAAATTTCTCTTGTGGTACAGTAAAATGTGTCAGTAATACACTTCTGTGTAAATACTTCTCATGTGTCATGTGTGCATGTCCTGCATTTGTTTACTAACACATAGCATCCTCAGTGGAAGTGCACCGATGTGTGCAAAGGGCTGTGAACACGGCCATGTTGCCGTTGCACACACGGCAAACATTCATCCGGTGTTATGTTTAAAGATGCTAACATTTAACAATCGCTCTGCCTTTCTAGGAGTTCAGAGCCTGGACTGCCCGCATGCTGGGCCCTAAGGGGACATCCTCTATGGGAGACAGATGATAGATGTCTCGGGCTGGGAGCGCCCAGTGAGATGGGAGCAGGTGAAGGGCATGACAAAGACAGAGGGACACACTCCCCACTTTAGGGGGCGCTCCTGGCCCCACCCGCAGGCCCCGGTCCCTCACTCACCACTGCACGGGCTGCCAGTTAGGGAGAAAAGGTCGGAAGCCGGTGATGCACTCAAAAGCCAAGGTGCCGAAGCTCCAGTAGTCCACGGTCACCGTGTACTTCTGCTGCTCCAGGAGCTCCGGGGCCTGTGGGAGAATAAGTGCTGGGGAAGCACTGAGCGGCTCCTGCTGCTGGGGGACCTCCACGGGAGGGGGCGACCGGCCCTTCTCATCATGTCCCCCTCCTCCCCCGACTGCATCCAGAGGACACTGGCATGTCCACTTGAAGGGGAGGAGGTGACCACACGTGTAGCTGGTGGTATCTAGAAGTTCTCTGTACCTCATTCACTCCTGATGCTGATACGAGGGCCCCCAGGGGTATTTTTAGGTGGACCAGAGCACATCATATACCCTTTCCTTGGGTGCTGTGTCCAGGTGGGAAGGTAGGTTACATACAACAAAGGAAAAAGACACCAAGCTAGACACATCGAATGCATAACACACATGTTAAATGCTAACCACTTCTCCTAAACTGACATGCCTCAGGATGTGTGGTCGTGCAATGGGATGGGATATTTACAATCGGGCAGGAAAGGAGCCAGATGCATGACCGCTGCCCAAGCAGAGAGAGCTGGAGTGACCAAGCAAAGCTTTGAAGCACAGGTGGGAATGGAACCTGGCTCAGAAGAAGGCCCCTCACGTGAGGGTCTGCTAGGAGACATTAAAGGAAGGAGCATTGCAAGCGAAGGCAGGGAGGCTGGACTGTGCACGGACTGGCTAGATATGTGACACTTATGGAAGGGCCAGGGAGTGCAAACCACGAGGAAAAATTGGAGGATGGGCAGATTAGACTGTATCTGGTTATGGACAGAAGTTTCAGTTCCTGAAGGTAAAGGATTTGACTGAGCATCCTGGTCAGAGCACGGGGTCCCTCTGCTTAACTGTTGCTGAGCCCATAAGGATTTCAGAAGATGCTCAGAAGGACCTACATAACTATGTGATACAGACACAGTGTCCGAATCACAGCCCCCATAGGTCACCACTCTGAAACCTCTATTCCACTGAGCAGGTCATAAAGGAATGGAGCCCAGTACCCTAGTTGGTGGGCTAAGTGGGAAGCAGAAATGCACTCAGACTTCAAATAATCTTTCTCTTCTTTAAGAACTAGATAAAATAGGGATGCCTGGGTGGCTCAGTCGGTTAAGCAACTGCCTTCAGCTCAGGTCATGATCCCAGGGTCCTGAGATCAGTCCCACATCACGATCTCTGCTCAGTGGGGAGCCTGCTTCTCCCTCTCCCTCTGCCTGCCGCTCCTCCTGCTTGTACTCTCTCTCTCTCTGACAAAATCTTTAAAAAAAAAAAAAAAAAAAGAAAACTAGATAAAATATTTAAGCTCATTTAGCCCAGTGGCTTTCGACCCTTGTTTGTTTTTTTATTAAACTGCCGACCCCTGGATTCAATCAAAATTTTACTGATTGTTACCATCCACAAGCAATCTATGAGCAAGTCTAACTGAGTCTCTTGCTAGGCATTTCTTGACTTATTTTCTACATCCTCGCTGCTACCAGCAGCCCTGAGTTGCCTATCACAACAGCCTCCTTACCTCCTTACCTCCCCCATGATTTACTCTTGCTCAGCGCAATCCATCCTCCACACTGCATCAAGGGTGGTCTCTTCAAAGGGTAAACCTGATCCCTCTCCAAATTAAAACCCTTCAATGTCTTTCTGGTCCTCCACGAACTACATCCTTTGCTTCAATTTCCTCTCCTTTCCCCTACCTCCAGCCCCTTGCATCTATGCATTCTTCAGGTCTCAGACTAGGTGAGGGCCTCCTAATACATATTTTTATAACACCCTGCATTTTCCCTCTGTAGCACTTGTCACAATTTTAATTTCTTAGTTATCTGTGTAAGCGTGGGGTTAATGCCTGCTTTCTCACTAAACTCCGAGCTCCTAAAAACCAGGGAAATGCTTGTCTTCTTTCTCATTGCATTGCCAGCTCCCAGCACAGTGCTTGGCAAACAAACATAGACTACTATGTCAGTACTTCCTGAATGAATGAGTGACTCACATAGAACCCCAATATTCAGACCAAGTGATATAAAGAAGGGGTAGGGGCTCAGAGCTCAGCTCCTTCTTGCTGGCCCGAGACATGTCATAGAAACTGTGGCTTCTACAGACCAGCAAGAATCTAGTTTAAACTCTTTATTTTCAGATAAAATACTAAAGCCCGAGACGTGACAGGATGTGTGCGAGAGCGCACGCTAGCAATGCCCTTCTGATATCAGAGGAGGTGACCCTATCCTTCCATTGGGCCTCCACTGGCAGAAAGTGCCGACTTCAACAGAGTACAGTCTCTGTCATACAACAATTCCTGTACATCTGGGAAACCTCAAAAGGGCCGGTAAGATTTAGATGCTAGAAGGCACAACGAGAGAGGAGCCGCATGCGGACAGCCATCAGCGAGCAGCTGAGAAGCAAACATGTAGACCCCATTTCTTACCAGGTATTGCAGGGTCCCCACAAAGGAAGTACAAAGACTGCCCTGATCCAGTTCCTTAGCATATCCTAGGTCAATAATTTTGTGTATTAACTGAAAAAAAAGGAAAAATCGGAGGATTATGAAGATACCCCGACCTTCTATAAGAACTGACTGCTGACCAGAGCAGAGGATATTCTGAATTCCCAGGTTGTGTTAGAGCCTGAGTTCCTAAGAACCACCCAACACACAAGAGACCGCCTTCAACACGGCAGACAGAGGGCAAGAGGAAACCTACACGGTAAGAATGCTGAGAAAAGGCACATGTTCTCCTTGGCTCTGCAGCTACTCACCAGAGGAAGGTCAAAAGGAACAGACTGCACCAGCCCTCAAGATTGCTAAACCTGGACTTGATGATGGGAAGGACCTGCTCCGTGACTACCCGTAGTTCTCAAATCTTAGACCCACTGGCAAGAATGAGTGTGAACTGGAACCAGGGTGAGCGGTAGGACAGTCACGGGTCAGGCCCGGAATGCCGATGGAAGCTCCACCAGAAGGGACTGAGTGGCCCACAGGTTGGGTTACTACATTCCGCTTGGCTGAGCCCTTGCTTGTCACCCCCAGCTAAACGAACAAGGCCGTGAGAGAGCACAGCGCCAAGCCCCGTGGGGAGGTAACTGCCACACCCCAGCAGGAGGGCCCCTGAGGAGGGTCCCGAAGAGCTCTGGGGAGACTGCAGGCTGGGCCAGGCCCTATGGGCAGGTAGCAGCTCCAAATGCCTCCTCTGCGTCACAAGCAGAGCCAGCCCCAAGCTGGTTTCCAGGTCAGCATCAAAAGTTTTACTCTCTAACACACAGAAAACAAAGAGTCTATTTCTCGGAGGTGCTGGTCTCAAAGGCCAGGGCGGAGGTGGGAAGAGAAACATTATTTTCCTTATCAGATTCCTGCAACTGGGGAAACTAACAATGTGACCCATTCAAACTTGCCTCCATTAGCGGGCAAGAGCTTTTTGCCGAATTCTGTTTCAAATCAAAAGTGTTCCCAGAGAATCAAAGCAAATACAAAGTCAAGGAAACGCAAATATAAACAAAGTTACAAAGGGTGTTCTTTCTCTACCAGATCAGCTCGCCTGAGGCCGTCCCCAGGACTTTCCAGGAAGATCACTCACTCTTTGCTCTCCTTGCTGCAGGACGATGTTTTCTGGCTTTAGATCCCGATGGATGATTCTGTTTTCGTGAAGGTATCTAAGTGCAGAGGCTGAGAGGGTGGAAAGGGGAGTCAATTTTCATTAAGCCTAAAAAATGTGTTTCACTTCAAAATCGCCTATCCTGTGAAAGATTGTGCTCCTGACCCGCACTCTGACTTTCAGCGCAGACTCGGAGGGAGGGACAGGGCCTGGGGCAGAAGCTCCTGGGGTGACGTGAAGGGAGACCTGGTTACTGGAGAATTTGGAGCATCATAAGAATCTGGCTTCTTGGCACAAAGTCACCAATGAGTCTACAGCAGTGGTTCCCCAACTGCACTGCCCAGACCAGCAGTGTCTGAACTTGTGAGAAACGCAAAATTCTGGGATCCCACCCCAGACCTACTAAATGAGAAATGTTAGGGGTGACCCCACAATCTGTGTTTTAACAAGATCTCCAGGTGACACTGATGAAGTTTGAGAAGAGAATTGTCTCTGGTGTAAGGCTCAAAAGTCTAAATTCCACGGGGTGGGTAAAGGAGAAGGGACCTCTTGGCAGAGAGCACTCTGCTCACTGGATCTGAAGTCCACTGATGTCCAAGGCAGCTTCAAGGAAAAAGTGGAGAGCCCGGGGAAGAAGAGACTAGGAGCACATTCCACGCACCTTGCAGTTCAACATGGGTTTATTATGTGCTCAGTTCTGTGCTAGGCTCTGGGAGGTACATAAAATAAGAGGCATGATACCCAAGACCTCAGAATCCAGCTGGGAAGGAAGGAAGGAGCCTGCGCGACCCTGGCTGTGCGGAGATGTGAGCGTGTTGTACGGGAAGGTCACGGCGCACAGAACCAGGGCTCCTGCTGCAGCTGGGCTCCAAACCCGATGTCATATGCACCCATAAAAGAAGTTTAATAACTTCAATGGAAGTCCTAGCTCATTGTACTACAAAAGAAAAAAATGGGGTAAATAGTGGAAAGTGATCAAATTATCATTATTTGGAGATGAGATGACTCTGTGCTTAGAAACTCAATAGACTAGGGGCGCCTGGGTGGCTCTGTTGGTTAAGTGTCTGCCTTCGGCTCAGGTCATGATCCCACAGTCCTGGGATCAAGGCCCACGTCGAGATCCCAGCTTAGCGGGACAGGGAGTCTGCTTCTCCCTCTGCCTCTGTGCATGCTCTCTCTCTCTGTCACAAATGAATAAATAAAATCTTTTAAAAAAATATTTTAAAAATTTAAAAAAATAAAGCAAATGAAATGCCTTTTTCCACCTCTTCAGCCGGCAAGAATTTTAGATGAGAAATAAAAAGCATTTCGCTACATGGCTGGAAGGAAGAAAAATTGCTGTGCCTTTTTGGGAAATATGGCAATATCTATTAAGTCTTAAAAATGTACATATTGTTAGACCCATTATTTCCACGTCTAGTAATCTAGCTTATAAAATCCAAAGCTCCATAACATACAGATAAGGATGCCTATAGCATAGCTTGGAGTAAAATACTTAGAAATGAACTGGAAGTCATCAATTAGGAACGGCTGGACAAACGATGACAGAGCCACGTTATAGCAGGCGCTGGTCTCAAAATCTTTTAAGCTTATAGAGAATATAACTCAGATATAGATAATTCAAGTCAGAAGGATGTCAAAGATGGGGGTTTTTTGTTTGTTTTAAAAAGGTCGTAAACAACGGGGCGCCTGGATGGCTCAGTCAGTTAAGCGTCCAAATCTTGATTTCGGCTCTGGTCATGATCTCAGGGTCATGAGATCGAGCCCCGTGTCGGGCTCCATGCTGGCTGGGGGTGGAGTCTGCTTGGGATTCTCTCTCTCCTTCTCCCCTTGCCTCTCCCTGCTTGCACTCTCTCTCTTAAAAGAGAATTAAATTAAAAAAGGTAATAAGAAAAGACAACACTAAGATGTTCAATAGTGAGGCTTCCCTGTGCTGCCAGACCCCTCACCACAGACACACACACACACACACACACTCTCTCTCTCTCTCTCTCACACACACACACACACACTCATCACACCAGACAAAACGCAGGCAAAGCAGGGACATGGGTATTTCCTGTCTTCTCTGCAGAGGGGGAGAAGGCCTTCCACAGAAACCAAGTTGTCAAACACGCTGCATAAAGACTTTTCATGCTGAAGGTTTCCTGAAAACACATCTCAAAGTCCAACCCAGACAAACAAGTGACTTCCATCTTACTAGGGGAGTTCCATTGCAAAATATTAAGTTAATTATGAAACGTCTAATGACAGCTGCCCTTTTAACCCAGCCTTTGACCACATAGTTCCAGTATTTCATACTTGTTCCTTATTTTTCTTTTCTTTCATAACTGAATACGGAGGACTAGCTTAGGTCCAATGAATGTCCGAATGAAGTGAAAGACTCGCTGCAAAACATTCCACTCTATCTTGTTCCCAACTGTATTAACTTTTAAAGACTGATGCTTCTGGGGGTGCTTGGGTGGCTCAGTTAAGCATCTGCCTTCGGCTCAGGTCATGATCTCAGGGTCCTGGGATCGAGCCCCACATCGGGCTCTCTGCTCAGCGGGGAATATGCTTCTCCCTCTGCCTCCCCCCACCCCCACCTCGTTCTCTCAAATAAATAAATAAAATCTTAAAAAAAAAAAAAAAGACTGATGCCTCTGACCAGCACTTTCATTTGTTTTACTAATTTTTTCTCAGAGAAAGAGAGAGTGCAGGGGTGGGGGAAGGGGCAGAGGAAGGAGGAGAGAGAGAGAATCTTAAGCAGACTACTCTGAGCCTGGAGCCCAATGTGGGGCTAGATCTCACAACCATAAGATCATGACTCGAGTCCAAATCAAGAGTTGGATGCTTAACCGACCGAGCCACCCAGGTGCCCCTACGTTTTCCTAATTTTTATTAAAGGACCAAGGCAAAGTATAGCCAAACAGTCAAATAACTGTGCAAACACAACTTTGCACGTGGGGACAGTGCAGCTGAAGCGGATCTCGTGGCTGGCTGGCCGCGAGCCTTGCGTGCAGTAACTCAACATGTGTGCACACTGACAGACTCACAACAGGCCCATTTTGGTTATCTGACCAGCATGTCAGGGCACGATCTCTAAAATTGTGGGCCGGTCTGCTCCAAAGCAGAATGTACGAAAGTGAAGACGACTCACTGTGGTTTGAGCAAGTACACACACTCAGGCTAACGAAACTCCTCTGAAGTCAGATGTGCACATCTCACTGCATATACCGTGGGCCACAAGCTGGGGAGACGTCCCAAGGAGCCCCCCAGTGATGGAGAAGAGCATTCAGATCAGCCTGCAAGCACTACTCCCTACACCGGGCTGACCGGGAACTGTCTGCTCTTCAGTGTGGAGGGACGCAAGCTGCTAACTAACCCAATGATGACTATTAACAGCTGTCTACTACTTTTAAGCAACTGTGCATTACAAACTTTAACCCTTGACTCTCGACTCTCCAATACTTCTGTCAACTTACTATTACGTCTGGAAATAGAGAATCCTTCAGGGATTGTTATATGTAGTTTGTTGGACTGAACAAGATAGTTGAAATGAGAATATGAGATGAAGAAAAATACTTTTGCACCTGAAAATTTGTTAAAAATCTAAACCCTTGGGGCACGTGGATGGCTCAGTCAGTTGGGCGTCTGCCTTCAGCTCAGGTCCTGGGATCGAGTCCCGCGTCAGGCTCCCTGCTCACCGGGGAGCCTGCTTCTCCCTCTTCCTGTGCTTCTCCCCCCGCTTGTGCTTGCTTGCTCTCTGTCAGATAAACAAAATCTTTTTTAAAAAAAAATCTAAACCCTTAGTGATAGTGATAATACACGTGTATAAAAATTGAAAACCACATCACAGAACATAGAGCCTACGAGTTAATTTCTCACATTCTAATTCTAGAAAAGAGTTTAAGAAGCATTGACTCTGTGAACTTTTAAGCTACAAAGTGACACTTCCTAGGATAGACTGTAGAGAGGGTCCAGGTTAAGGACTTGCCACAGGAGAACAACGGCCTTCTCTGTTATCCCTGTCAGAACGGCATCCAGGTAGTTACCCTGGCTTTCCCTTAGCTCATGAGAAGACACAAATATCTAATCGCAGAAATGCGACACTGGAGTTCTTACTGATGAACCAGAATTTCAAATCACAGCTCCTACATATTTTTTTCAGATTACAAACCACAAATCAGGGACCAGTCAGGATCAGCTAGATTACCATGCAGAAAAGCAGTTTTGTAAGAATTCCATTGATGAATCCCTACTTACCATACCCCAGATTTAAAGAGATTACTAAACTCCCTAAGAAGATTCTTGTTTGGGGTGCCTGGGTGGTTCAGTTGGTTAAACATCTGCCTTCGGCTTGGGTCATGATCCTAGGGTCCTGGGAAGGAGCCCCATGTAGGGCTCCCTGCTTGGTGGGGAGTCTACTTCTCCCTTTCCCTCCCTCTGCCTCTCCTCCCTGCTCGTGCACTCGCTCTCTCTCTCAAATAAATAAAATTTTTAAAAAAAGTAACATTCTTGTTTGGGATACATTCCATGGAAAAGAAATGGAAAGATAAATGGACCAAAAAACTGAGACAGAGATTAGAGGAGAAAGGAAAGGTAGTCACCAAATGATTTAAGTCACCAGTGACTAAGACGTACAACAGGATGTTTTTCAATCAATAAAAATTGACTGTGTTAAAAAAAAGAAACAGGTCCAAAATGGTGCCCCTGGTGCTAAGGCTACATCACCAACAGGTACTTAATACCTAACCTAACTGGGCACTTGGATGGCTCAGTTAGTTAAGCTTCTGCCTTCCGCTCAGGTCATGATCCTGGGATCCTGGATCGAGTCGTGCATAGGGTTCCTGGCTCAGCAGGGAGTCTGCTTCTCCCTCTGCCCCTCCCCCTGCTCGTGTTTTCTCTCTCAAAAAAAATAATAATAAAATAAAATCTTAAAAACAAAACAAAGCAAAACACCTAACCTAATTGCATTTTCAGTCTGTCCTAGAAATGTAATCTTAACTAGTCTGACTAGAACTACTGGGTCAGCACTAGTGAGGTCATCTGCCTTATAGACCCTTGTATCCCCCAAGGGAAGGTGACCTTGCCTGAAACAATCCACTCTTTGCTAGTGACTTCCATGTCCCTCCCCCTTCTGTCTATAAGTCTTTCATTTTGTACAGCTCTTTGGAGCTCCTTTCTATTTGCTGGAAGGGATGTTGCCCAATTCATGAATAGTTGAAGCCAAGAAGATCTTTAGAATTTACTCATCTGTCTTCTGTTCTTCAACATATTTGGGGACAACTGTGGGATCTGAAGGAAACTACTGACAACTTCGGGAACAACAAGAAACACAGGCATGGTACCCTCGAACCCTTTAAGTTCTCCTTCTTGTTCTCCGTGGGCCATTGGTAAGTTCCTCTTGGTTCTGAGCTTGACTCTTTGTACTAATTGGCAATAAGATGGCTCCCTACCTAACTGGCTTTCCATAGTTCCCCATTTGATTGGCAACCTCGGCCCTTGATTCAGACCCCAGATTCCGTCTTGGGAACTGCTGGAGATTCAGTTCACAGTTCCCCATCTGTTTAGAATCCCAGCCCACAGTCCCCATTCTTTGGAGTGTGCTCCTTTAGTCCTTTCCCCAGTCCCCAGTCCCATGTGAGGAATTGCTGGTGGTTACTCAGATTGGGTCCAACGTGATTTGTGTAGATGAAGGCTACTGTTAATCTCAGAGGCCAAAATCCACAAAACTAGTGGGCACAACTGAGCATGTAAAAAGCTGTTAGAATGTG
This sequence comes from Potos flavus, assembly GCA_028534135.1. NCBI lineage: Eukaryota > Metazoa > Chordata > Mammalia > Carnivora > Procyonidae > Potos > Potos flavus. The sequence goes on along the minus strand of CM052899.1, from coordinate 32,857,753 downwards.
TGCTACCTAACTCTTGAGACTCCTGTGTCTTACATTGGTCATCTAACTTAAGAATAAATTGGTTACAGGTTGGGTTAGCTCGACACTAGGATACCTGCAACCTCAAGAAAATCTCCACGTGATGAGGTTCCAGTACAGCACCTTATAATCACTAAACCAGCAGCATGTTCTCCTTTGGGATTAGGTTGGCTCCAAGGGGATCAAAGCCTTAGCTAAGAAAAAAAAAAAAAAAAAAAATCCTTAAATTCCAAAGAGTTGAGTGCACTACCTTCCAGCAACCTGCTAATTTAATGACTAAGAACTATGGTTTGGGAAGCTATAAATATCTACAAAACTGGCAAAATCTTACTAAAAAACAACCTAGAATTACAATGGCCAATATGGGGAACATTTCAATTAAACGAGATCCTTTATTTAAGAAGTACACTTAAAAGCAAGGGTTCCCAAATCAAACAAATAGAACGGGATACTTATTTTAACAGATGTATAGAAGCTTCCAAAAGGTTTCAAGATTCCAAAATAGCTTCATTGGAAGTTTCACTGCAAAAAGGCTAATGGAAATCAGACACAAAAGGTATCTAAGACACACCGAGGAGCGCCTGGGAGGGTCAGTTGGTTGCATGTCTGACTCTTGATTTTGGCTCAAGTTGTGATCTCAGGGTCGTGGGGTTGAGCTCCAGGCTCTGTGCTGAATGTGGAGCATGCTTGGGATTCTCTCTCCCTCTGCCTCTGTCCCTCCCCCTGCTCATGTACATGCTCCTCTCTCTTGCTCAAAAAATAAATAAAACATCTAGGTCTTCTGCATTGCCACCCTCCCAGGGGTGCATGATCACAAAACTGGCCTGGAAATCAACGTTTCATTGACAATCAACTGGGACACTGGAAAAAAAGTTTTCTCAAAGGTTTTGTGTATGTCCTTCACATATCTGCTTCTGAAGGAAGGCCCCCAATGATGACACTCTGAGGGATTTTCTGGTAAAGTGCTACGTTATTCCCTTAAACAGCTATGGGGAAACTCAAATTAAAACTAATGAAAATCCTTACCGAGTTCTGGCGGACACTGGAGCTACACTCTCTACTTTAAACCCCACTCAGAGTCTACAGATGGGATCCTTACAGACTGGCAGGAGCCAGTTAAGCTGAGAATTCTTACTAGAGTCAGCTCTTTCTGATATCTGTCTCTAGCATCCAGTAGAGAGAGGAAAAGAAAATATCTTTTGCATCCTCCCTGGGGAGGCCTCTCGAATCCAAAGGATTGTTCGATACTGCCAGGAATATTCACTGTTTGTTCCAGCTCCAATTTGACAAAATATTTGGAAGGACTTCTTCTTTTTTTTTTTTTTTTTAAAGTAATCTCTACGCCCAGCATGGGGCTTGAACTCACAACCCTCCTGAGATCAAAGGTCGTAAGCTCTACCAACTGAGCCAGCTAGGTGCCTCTGAAAGGACTTTTTAAAAATAACACTGGTCAGAAGTTGGCCAAATTGGAAGCTGATACTCAGAGCCTGGTAGGATTTTTTTTTTAAGGCCCTCTCCCCTCAACTAAAATAAAACTATATATCCAGAGGGAAAGTAAAAAACTTCTGAAGGCTTTGTGGAAGGATCTGCTAAAATATTCCAAAGACAAACGGCTCTGAATCCAGAACACAGCAATCCTTTGATTTTAATTAGAAATCTTTTTCTTGATATAAAAAAAGCTAATTAAAGATAACGTTTAAACAGGTAGATCAGCCTATGCTATCATTTAAGTTACAGCCCAATTCCTTGAGAAATTAAAAGCAACCGTCCTTACTTTACAAATCTTCACAAAACCAGAAATGGAGCTCTAGAAACAATTCAAAGCCCACCTATCCTTTTTACCAATCCCAAAACCTCCCCTAGTTTTCTCGAAAGCCTTGTAAGGATTGGGAAAATTCTGACTTTAGGGAACAAAAGTACTTCTTTTTAGAAATTTTTTTAATTTTTAATTTTTTAAAGATTTTATTTATTTGACAGAGAGAGCAAGAGAGCACAAGCAGGGGGAATGGCAGAGGGAGAGGGAGAAGCAGGCTCCCCGCTGAGCAGGGAGCCTGATACGGGACTCGATCCCAGGACCCCAGAATCACAACCCAAGCTAAAGGCAAACACTTAACCGACTGAGCCACCCAAGTGCCCCCAAAAGTACTTAGAGGAACTCGTGTTCTTTCCTTGAGTCTTGAGAGGTAAGTGCTCTACCTGGTTGTCTCCAGGAACTCTCATCTGGACCATCCCTGATTCCTGGGACTGAAGAAAAAAGTGGGGGGAGGTCATTTACAAATTGCTGTAGAAGCTCCCTTGTTCCAAACCTGATCCGCAGCGTCCGTACATTTACTTTTAAGGACAACTACAAATCTTAAGTGTCTTCCCCACAATATTGGTAGAAAAAGCTTTAGACATCTAAGTAGACATTTCATTTGCCAGAAACCTGATTTGGATCCAAATGCTCTTTTATAAACTAGTGAGTTTTGCATTATCATACCCATCTTGTTGCTAAAATTTTAAAGTGAGAGCTATAAGGGCTCTGTTTGCATATGTCTGCATGTTTACAGGTGGCTATACATATGTGTGTCGCAGATGTGTGGTATACTCTTCCTCTGAGCGGTATTGCCAGAATTCATACGCAAAAGGGCTCTATTTAACTGGCTTAAAAACAAACAAGCATTTATATGAAGTATTTCTAAAATTCTCAGAAATATAATAGAAATTAACCCAGGTTCACATGTTCTGGGAAAATATTCGGTATTAAAGTTAATTTGTTTGTTGGCTCAATTAACATAGACATGTCCTCAGTGTTGTCTGAATTAAATCTAATGCAGACATACAACATTTAGTCTACATAGGTTTACATGTCAAATAACCTGATATTATCTATATGAGGATATGATATGAACATATGAGATCTATATTATATCGTCAACAGGAAAAATAACAGAATGACAGCTGACTTTGTCCAATGTCTCATGAAGTTTCCCTGGGTCGTCTAAACAAAAGCGTATGCTTCTAAAAATTATTAAATATATTCATACATTTGCCAACATAATGAATGTTGGTGTAACAGGCAGGTCACAACTGCTTACGTGTTAGTTTTCACTAGAAAGTAAAGTTTCTAAGGGTTAAAAATTCTAAATAATATGTAATCAAAACTACTGGAAATAAGAAGAGAAATATCTCTGTGCGCAAGGAAAGCAGGGTGTGTGTTTTTGGTAAGAGAAGGTATGAGGAACGGAGAGGCATTTTTGTGGAGGGAAAAGACACTTTGTCCTAAAGTGAGGCTACTTATTTCAGAATGGAAAAGAGGAAAAACACAGGATAAAATCTGAATGTAAAAAAGATGTAGAAGGTTTGTAAAAAAAAAAGGAAATCTTGGGAAAGGAATTTTATGTGTGGTCGAGTTGGCTAAGATTAAAATGAATTTATTTGAACAAAAAAACAGTTTTAAGATCAAAAATAAGCTGGTACAAAATTAGAATTTGGTTTTCTGTTAAAAGGACAAAGTTTTCTTGGACTATTGGTCTAAATGAAGTCTTTCTGACCTTGAACTACCTGGTATTTTGCAGAGGGCTCCTGGAACATCTCAAAAAATTTATTCTCTCCATACAGAGGAGTAGGGAAAGCTAATGGGGCTTATTTGCTATGTTAAATTACATGGAAAGCATTGTCAAATGGGGAGTAATACTAAGCCTTCTTTATTCTGTACTTGTGTAGGTATGTAAGTGTTCCAGGAACTGTATGAAATGCCTGGAAATCTACATGTCCTAGAATATTATCAGTAATAATTCCAGTTTTCCAGTTATTATCCTAAAATGTTGTTTATCACAGAAATTACTAACTTTCCTTATCAAATGAACTTTCATCAGATCTTCAACAATGGGCATATTTAAACCTTTGTCACTTGCAGAGAGTTACTTTTCTACTCTGATGCTCTTAAGAAAGCGTTTCTGCACAAGTGCTCCGTCTTCAAAGAGAACAGGTTTGTACTTTGGAAAGAACTTTGGCGAGTACAGGTTTCTGATCACTTTAAGATCATACAACTGTCCTCAGTAAGAATTTCCGGAACTAATGGAAGAACAGGATTCAAGCAGAACAGATGTTAATTAAATGACTGAATGACTGGAGGAGGATTTTGACTTTTTGTTTGAGACACTGCTGGTTCCTCAATGTTTTGTTTTTCCTCTCCAGATTTAAGGAAACTTTTTAAGTTACCTATGACTTACGGCAGTTTGATAAAGCATACCGTTGCAAAAAAAAGTAGGAATGAAACATTTCCTTTTTCTCCCTACCTGGTCCCTCCAGAATCCAGAAACTCTTGAGTATTCTTTTCATGGTAATATAGTTAGGTATTTGTGTAAGTTCAATAAGACTCTGTTCTTGTAACACAACAAAATTAAAAACATGGGCTGTATTACCAAGGACTTGACTGAAATGTCACATTTAAGAAAGATGTGTATAGATTCAGATATGACAATTTAAGGAACTGCTTGGAAAAATCACTTGGTACCTTGCTTATAAAAGGTTCCTAGCAGCCTTACCAGATGAGTAAGAAAGATCACTTCCTGCCAGGCCCAGAAACCTCAGGATATTTAGGGGAACCTTGAGAAGAGAGATATTCACCCCAATTATTGGTACTGCTGGTAAAATCTGACGGTAAGTCCTTGGAGTGGCTTCCTGGCCTCAGAGGCTATTAGGAGTTCCATCTGATTCTTTATGAAAAGTTCCACAAGGCAATCTTAAAAGGAGCTTATATGACCAATCACTATTCTTGCTGCATTTATCTAAGTAATCAGGCCAAGTTTAATGCAAACAAATCGGTTTTGCTGCAATTATCTTTAATTTAAAAATGGGGGTAAGTGTAAAGAAAAATGGTTTGCACTTTTGGAGATATTAGATTCGAATCCTGTTAATTTTCTTTGAGGTTCTGTTACATATCCCTAACTGAACTGGATCCTGAATTCTTCCAGTTTCTTCCAGTATCTAGCTATGACTCTCCAAACTAACATTTCTTCTTTTTCTCCCAGCCTTCTGATTTGGAATCAATAAAGACAAAGATTGCCCATGAATGTCCTTGGAAGGGACTCCACCCAGATGGCAGCCAGACTTCACGGACTTAGGTCCATGTCTTACTAATTAAAAAGGGCTCCTTCAGACTTCAGGAACTACACACCAACTGAAGACCTCAAAATCAAATTGGCTAGGAAGAGAAAAAGCTAACCCCAAAGTAGACTACTTCCACCCAAGCCACCAGATCAAGACTTCATACTTGAAACATGAAACCCTTTCTTTCTCCTTTTCTGTCCTTTACTCTGGCACTGGTCTGGGAAGAGAACACCAATATCTGTATCCGGGAGGCCATTGCTAAGGGGGCTAAATCAAACCTCCAAACAACTGTTGGGTATGCCACAATGCCAGTGATTGTGTAGGTCTGCCTCCCACAAACTTCTGATTTCCAATGTGTCAGTTTCTCTGGAACAGACTCTGCCCCCTCCCTAACCTTGGGGGCCCATTTCCCGGTCTCTGGTTAACAATCCCAAACCCAGGGAACCGTGCATCCAGGCTCTACACAAAGAAAGGGACACAAGGCAAGGATGACCAGACTAAAAACCGCCTCTGTGGTCCACAGACCCCTAAATTTTGCTGGCCTCCATGCCAGTCCTGTGCCATAGAATCAAATGGGAATTACCAGGAGGCATTCAAAAATTAGCTCCCTTCGGCAGATTCCTGCTTTCCCAGTTAGGAGTACAAATGATCAAGAAGCTCTCCTTACCTCTTAAAGCAACAGCTGCCCAACAAAAATCCTTAGACTCTGACCAGAGTTTTGCTTGATAAAGAGACAGTCCTTGGTAATCCAGCAGCTGAGCAAGGGGTCTGGGCTATGGCCAACACAGCTTGCTACCCATGGATTAACGCTTCTGGGGAAGCTGAAACTCAGCTACATGAAATCACTGAACTAAGCCACCTGGCTTAACAAAGGGACTCAACGCAGTCTTTGATTTTGACTGGTTTGGGTCTTGGGGACCATGGCTCGAAGTACACTCTAGACATAAGGGATCACCCTGTGTATAATAATCATTGTAATCTCCCTGGTGCACTGTATTTCCTCAAAAAGTTTTAAATGCATGTTCATAGCCACCAATCAACGATCTCCCTAAGACCGGAATGTCGAAAAAGGAATGAAGAGAATTACTGATTGAAAAAATGAGAACCTGAAGTCGTGACCCGTGAATACCACAGAGATTCGGCAAAAAAACAGTAAGAACTTAAGAGCAGTAGCTGGGAGTGGCGCTGTTGCCTTATATTTTGATCACATCTTTGGTTAAGCTGAAAGTCTAATCAAAAGGGAGGAATTGTTAAAAAAAAAAAAAAAAAAGAGACAAAAGGCCCCAAGTAGAGTCACTTGTGCTAAGCCCACGTCACCAAACTGAGACTTAATACCTAACCTAACTGTAGATTCAGCCTCTCCCAAGAATGTAATCTCAGTCTGGAATTACTGGGTTCGCACTAATGAGGTAATCTGCCTGATGGGACCCCTGCCATCCGCCAAAGAAAGGTGACCTTACCTGAAACAATCCACTCTTTGCTAGTGACTTCCCTTACCTGCCCCCTTCTGTCTATCAAAGTCTTTCATTTTGTACAGCTTTTCAGAGCTCCTTTCTGTTTGCTAGATTGGATGCTGCCCAAGTCACGAATCACTGAATAAAGCTGATAAGATCTTTAAAATCGACTCAGCTGAATTTTGTCTTTTTCACATTTAATACTACTACGTGCCAGGCACTCTGTTGTCGCTGGACTTTCCAAACAAAACATACAAGAAAGCCAAGAGTGAACATGAGGAGAAAGATTTCAGCCAGCTGAGGGTTTCTCGGCTAAAATAGCCCCTAGGACTACTGAGCAAGGTAACAAGGCAGTCACACCGGGTGCTGGGAGAAGAGTGCACAACCGTTCTTGTTCGTTCAGCAAGTACTGATAAGGTAGCTTGTATTTCCTGGGTATCATGGAAAATGTGTCACTGAAGCCCAGGCATGTTCTTCACTCACTGCAGAGTCTGGCCAGTGGGCGCCCCCCCCGCCCCGCCCCCCCCCCCGCCAGAAGTCAGTCTCTACTGACGAGCAAGAGCAGAGACCCCATAGTGAGAGCGGAGACACTAAGTACCGAGTGAGAGCAGGAGGCAGCAGGGGGGAGGCAAGCCATGAGAAGGAGAAGCACCGTGAGTGACGGGTCAGGGCAGGTCTAAAGCCGTGCCCTGGAAGCCAGGAAGGCTGAGGGTCATGGGGAGGTGCAGGAGCAGCATTCTAAAGGGAGCGGCCATGAGCGAAGGGGAGCAGGATGGATGAAAAGGGGCTTTTGAGAGCCATGTAGATGCTAAGTTGGCGACAGTGGATTGAGAGCAATGTGAGGTGAAGAGGTCTGGCCTTGAAGGATGATGATAAAAGTGACCTCTTCAAAAGCATGAAAGATGGGTGAGTAAGATGGGGCTATGAAGGCCAGGTGAGGGGTCATGACAGTGATTTGCTCTCACACTGAAGTAGTGCAGGCAGCGGGAACAGAGGGGAGAAACGGGATATGTGACACGAAGAGGACTGGAAGGATCTGGAGTCTTTGATTGGGAGGGTACGGAGCAGGAAGAGGGCAGGTTATAAGAGATGAGATTCATGTCTGGGTTGCTGATGGCAAGATGGGCTGGTGACACAAGAAAGGGATGCTGGTAAGGGATCTGGCTTAAGGAAGACATCTAGGTCTTCCACTTGGTAATGACTTTGGGAGAAGTATACAGACACGGGTATGGAGTTGAGGCTAGAGCCCAGGGCTGAATACAGACTTCGGAGGGAATATGGCTGGTAAAGATGTCGTGAGAACAGCCTGGCAAAAGAATACTGGGAAGCAGGGGCACCTGGGTGGCTCAGTGGGTTAAAGCCTCTGCCTTCGGCTCAGGTCATGATCTCAGGGTTCTGGGATCGAGCCCCGCATCGGGCTCTCTGTTCAGCGGGGAGCCTGCTTCCCCCTCTCTCTCTGCCTGCCTCTCTGCCTACTTGTGATCTCTGTTAAATAAATAAATAAATAAATAAATAAATAAATAAATAAATAAGAAAGAAAGAAAGAAAGAAAGAAAGAAAGAAAGAAAGAAAGAAAGAATGAATACTGGGAAGCAGTGGGCAACCAGCCCACTGCAGAGAAGGACAAAGGGAATGGAGCAGGAATGAACAAACAGAAAGCATCTAGGCAAAACTCTGGGCGAAGATGACACATTTAGGGGAGAGGTGAGAGACACCGGGCAGGCGGTCAGGCTGGGACAGCGGAGAGGGTGTCAAAGACATTCTGGGGCAGCCATTCGGAAAACCAGCCCCCTGAATAATAAAAATGGAATATTTAGTTAGAAGGGACCTTAAAGACCACCTAGCTCAAACTCTTTATTTTAAAGTTGAGGACATGTAGGCCCAGAAAGTTACCAGAGTTTTCCACAGAGAAGAAATGAAAAGATAGGGGCACCTGGGTGGCTCAGTGGGTTCAAGCCTCTGCCTTCGGCTCAGGTCATGATCTCAGGGTCCTGGGATTGAGCCCCGCATCGGGCTCTCTGCTCGGCAGGGAGCTTGCTTCCCCCTCTCTCTCTGCCTACCTCTCCGCCTACTTGTGATCTCTCTCTGTCAAATAAATAAATTAAAAAAAAAAATCTTAAAAAAAATGAAAAGATAAACAGACCAAAAGGTCCTTGCCCAAGGTGACAGAGCTGGGAACATGGAGAAGCCAAGACCGAAAGCCAGTGGTCTTCTCTTTTATTATTATAAAGTTCATTTATGCTTTCCAACATACTTTATATACCTATGATCGGAATTTCCGCGATTGGGTAATCCTCTTGTGTTATAAATCCAGTTAGAGAGAAACACTAAATAGAGAGGTGAATTTTCTGATTCACAGAGTGAAGTTCTCTTCCCTAGAGCCCTGTGTTCTCTTTGAAACCCTCTCTGCTTTTTAATGTTGATGGACTGCTGCTGCGAGGAGCAGCTCCAACAAGGACAGGGATGGTGACTCTGAGAATACAGCACAGATGAGATGGGGAGCGGGGTTCCTGAAGGTTCAGAGGACAAGATGGTCAGTCCTCACAGTGAACTGGCCATCCGGAGGATCAAGGAAGATCAACTCAGACTTAAGACCCGGTAAGGCCATGAGATCACACAACTGGACAACCCAGGTGACCAATGGCACAGGCAGGTCCCCATCAGACAGTGGAGACATGGGCCTCCGGAGTGTGCCCGTCTGTCCCCCAACCTTGAGTGTTCAGGAGTTGGCGCCTCCGCCAGCAGAAGGAAACACTCCAGTATTTTCCAAAGGATAATGAGCAAGACCGTTTAAATAAGAGTCCACTTAGATGTAACTTCCTTGAGCTATTTTAGGGTTACATGGAAATCCAGATCATTTCCGGCTGCTTCTGTACCTGTCTCCAGATCTACCAGCATTATATTTGTCGAGGGGCGCCTGGGTGGCTGAGTCGGTTAAGCATCTGCCTTTAGCTCAGGTCACACGGCTCAGGCTGCATCAGGTGCCCTGCTCAGCGGGAAGTCTGCTTCTGCTTCTCCTTCTGCCCCGCCCCCCCCACCACCCCCGGCTCGTGCTCGCTCGCTCTCTCGAATAAATAAATAAAATCTTTAAAAAAAAAAAAAAGAATTTGTCTAATGGGTCTGTCCTGGCATATGCTCACCAGGCAATGGCTCATCTTCTCCTATGTACTTTGTAGTACTTTCTTGGCCACTATAAAGTTCATTGGAAAAATCTTTTCTATTATTTTGATGCTGCTCTGAGTGGGCATCTCTATAAGGTTACTGGCACAGAAAAGGCTACGTTAAAACAGGTTTAATGCAGACGAGAAGGTGAGGAATTCTGGACCCAGGGGTCAAGGGTGTGGCTCGGCCGCTTATCTGAAGTTGACCCAGCCGAGAACAGCAGCGGCAGCTCCAACAAAGGAAACGTCAGGCCAGCACTTGGAACAAACTGGAACAAAATATGCTCAGGAAATGTTTCCGAATACAAAAGAGTTATGTTAGATGAGCTCCAAGAAAAGCTTCTGAACTCTCGTGGCGAGATCCTTGCAAAAGAAAGAAATTTGATAAATCTTGTACACAAGTCAGAAACAGGAATGAAAGTTAAAATACAAACTTATCAACAACCTCCACCACAACCACAATACCGAGGGATGTGACTGCCCCCCCCGCCCCCAAAAGTGACTGACACAGGAACAGGTCTGAAAGGTAACCGTTTCCAGGAAGGGAAGTTTCAACAGGGCAATCAGCAGCCTGGCTTACTAGATCCCAAATCAGGGTGACTGAGGTTTTTCAAAAGGAATGCTAATGAATCCAAATTAATAGCAAGGGGGAAGGAAATGAGAATGGAACAAACATGTCCTGACCACACATGATGCTCGGAGCTGAAAACACAGTGCTGGCCGCTTTTGGTCTCTCACCTCATTTGATCCTCGTAACAATTCTAATGAGGTGAGTGCCAGGCTCATTCTATAGCTAACAGAGAATGTTCTAAGATGTTCTTAAAAACTAGGTAACATGCCTAAAGTCACAATGCCAATTAAGTGGAGGAGTGAGTATTTGACCTGGGACTGTTAATTATATTGTGGTCATTTTTTTTTTAAGTAGGTCCTTACTTATTTTAATTTCCTTTGGGATTTATGTCATTCACTTGACAGATATATACAGAGAAGCTGCTATGCAAGATGCCACTATTACAGATGCTGGAGATATAGCAAGGACTCGAGTCTCTGCCTTCAAGAATTTAATTCTAGTGTATTCGTACTTCAAAGCCTCGTTGTTTCCAATTTAGGGTCACAAAGAGGAAAGATAGGGACTCAGTGACCTAAAGAATTTGCATGTTCATTCACCTACAGGAGAGCTGAACCACATACGCCCTTGGGAGTTTACCAGCGTTCATTATTCTGACTTACGTACGACTCAGACACACACCTACAACTTCAATACAGAATACGAAAGCTGGCACACCAGTCAATGGTAACTGGATACAAAATGTACCCAGACCAAAGAAGACGCAACCAGTAGAAGCTCTATTAATATCACTAGAGAATCACTTGAGGAAGTAAAAGTTGTAAGAGGAAGTACAAAGGTCTGTGTACTCCAGCCAATAAAGTAAAGACTTTCTTAACTATTTGCTGAATGCACAAATAATCTCATCAGTGAAAGAAAAATATCTGCGAGAACATTTAAAAAAATGACTTAAATTTCTAACCAGAGAGAAATAAAAGAATAAGTTTCCCATGAAGAGCAAAAGAATATTCCCCAACCTACTGACCTGCCTTTAAGGGAACTCAACAGAGAATAAATGAGTAATCCGGCCACTGGCTAAGCAAAATGGCTTGGCAAGCCATGTGGCAAGGTGTCAGGAGAACAGGTGGGATTCTTAACCTATGGACTAGACCCGCTAGGGAGACAGACGGCCCTTCCAGTAGACCCACACAGGCCAACTCATGAAGGAATCAGCCTGGCTAGTGGTGGACGCCATTCAAGTCAGATAGAACTAGGGCAACGTCAACTTGTGCTCACAGTGAACTCCCTTCAAAGGACAAAGACATGGGAAACAGAGGGAGATGGAATTTTCTAGTTAGACTGTTTGGATCCTAACTTGATGTCATTGCTGGACTCTCCCTGCCTTCATTTCCTTCTTGCCCACCCTCTGTGGAAAATGGCACAGGGTAAGGGAGAGGCGGACCCACACTAACGAGGCAAAGTGTTTTAGAGACTGGAGGCCCACCTATCCTTCCAGGACAAGAGTTGGAAAACATAGGTTTACAAATGTGGCAAAACAGTAATGACTGGTGAATCCCATTGAAAGGTATGTGGGTTTCACTGTACTACTCTTTCAACTTTCCTATACACTTGACATTTTTCTTAAAAAAAAAAAAAAGTTTGAGCCAATGAAAAGAAAAAAAGCATGCAGCTTCAAAGAGATTGCAGTGGAGAGGGATGAAAACTATATCAGTTCCCACGTCTGGGGGCAAACACTCAGTGGTAAGCTCTGGATAACTTTAAATCTTAAACTATCAACTTGTACCAACAACCTCGGAGATTTAAAAAAAAAAAAAAAAGGGAGGCTTGGGTCAGGCCCTCTCTCACGTCTGACGTCTGTCTCCCGGCGGGAGCTGTGTGCTGACCGGCAGAGAACCACCTCCACACCCCCTCCCGGAGCAGGCACCAGGGTCCAGAAGACTGCATCTAAGCTCTGGGACCTGAGGTCCCTCTTTTCCCCGACCTCCTCGGAGCCAGTGGCAGACACCCTCGTCTGAGGACAGTAATGGCACCAAAGGATTCCAAGGGAGTTTTTCCTATGCCTATAATAGGCAAAAGAACTGCCGATGTGGAAGTGGAAAAATTAGTTGCCAAGGGACGAAATTCACTCAAATGACAACCTATTCCACTACTGGCCATTCCAGGAAAATAGGGAATGGAGCTTTTTAATGGGAAGGAAATCTGTTATTCTATATACATCATAATTCACTTCATGACTTAGTCCGGAAGGAAGGGAAATCTATTTGAGTTCGGCACCTGCCTGACTAGTCCCCTGTTGACCTCCCCACTCCGCCTGTGCCCCCTCACCCCCACCCTCTGTGGGGAACACAGGACCAAAATAGCTCCCCTCCGTGCTCCGCCAGGACTCACAGGCGCACCACACACTCTCCCCGGAGGGCACAGCCCGACCTCCAGGGCTGGGATTTACCAATGTCACTCAGCAAGGTGAGGATGGCTCCTTCCCGCAGGCCACAGCAGTTCTCGAACTGGTTCAGGTACTGTCAAGAAGGGGAAAAGCAGCATCAGAGTGAGCGGTCCCTGACCACCAGCAAGCCCGCAGTGTGTGTTCCCAGCTGAAGTCCTCTGAGGGCTCGCCCCAGCCCCGGGCTCTGGGGACCTGGGCTAACGGGCGGCCCGGGCAGCAGGACTGGCAGGACCTGGCCCCAGGAGGAGGAGGAGGAAGCGGTAGTGAGAACTCCCAGAAGCGCTCGAGCAGGTGAGGTGTCTGAGTCATTCTAAGAGGAGGGCTTTTCAGGCTCACCTGAGCTGCCGTTCTGAGAGAGGCAGGCCAGAGGCCTCGCTCCACCACAGGGGGACGGCTGCCCCTCAGAGTCCCGCAGAGGGCAGGGTGGAAGGCACTCACTGAACGCCACGCTCTACTTCCCCAACACGGCCAGTGGGATGATGATGGGGGGGGTATTTAATGAGTGCCTACTATGTACCTGGGACCCTCCGCACGGTTTAGCTCCATGAAGCTCCGCCTACGTAGAGGCAGAGCTCCCACTGCCGCCAAGGGAAGTACTGTCGGCACCTGCACCTCACGGGTGAGGAGCCCGAGACCGGAGGGCTTCCGTGAGGCCTACTCACGCAGCCACTTGAGCGAGGCCCTGGGATAGGAAGCCGTGTCTCGCTGAGGCCTGAGCTCGAACCCTCGCCCTCTCTGCCCTCCCGGCCCTGGCTCAGTCTGCACTGGCGGCTGGCCTTGAATGAAAACAATGGAGAAAATAACTTCCCAGCTGAGGGTTATAGTCATTAACTAACATTTACATCCGAGAACATCGCAGAGCCCGTTTCCTGAGCTGGGCACACAGACTTCACTCTTTCAATCAGTTTTGGCTTCTACCTTTGCTCACGCGCTGGCCAAGCTGGTCTCTAGGAGCCCAGGGGAGGAGGCTTTGAACTCTTAAGAGGAGAGAAAGACAGGCCCCCTCGTTTGGAGAACAGAGAGAACAGAGGGCCCAAGCGCTGTGGGTAGCGGCGCCCTCCCTGCACTTCCCACCCGCCCCCCACCCACCCCCCCCGCCGTGGGGGGGCCCTACGGACAAAGGCCCCTTAGAGTGCAAGGACTTCCTGCCTCCCCCAGATTATCTTGTGCCCCACGCCAGGTCAGTCATGCTACAGTTTGCATCATCTTCTTCCCTGGCTGACTGGCTCTTTGCTGCCTGCAAGATCAAGTCTCAAGTTCTCTGCCGGGCTTCCGAGCCCTCCGGAATCAGGTCACATCCCACCAACTGCCGCGCTGCCCTCAAAGAACCACCCACTCCACTGCGACAACATGACTCTATCTCCCATTTTAAATAACTGCATTCAGTAATAGGATGGTTGTCAAAGGTTAGAAAAATAAAGAGGAAAAGTGAAGCATTATCAAGTTCCCCATTTCTCATCCATTATCAGTCCCCAGCTTGTGGGTCATGCCAATGACTGTTCACATCCTGCTGCGCCACTCCCTCGACCTGCCTAGCTCCCGTGGCAGGAGAAAGCCACTCGGGCAGATCAACCCTTCTGGAAAGTTTCCTCTACAAAAAGAAAGAGGAAGGGGCCAGAAAATAATGGGAACAGAACACGAAGCTGGGTCCAAGAAACTGCCATGTCAAGACGGAAGAAGTGCCTGGGTATCCTGCCTCCCCCATCCCTGCCCCCCATAATACCGTGACCCTTCTTCTAGAGCGAAGAGTTCGGGAGATGTGCACTAACAGCGCAACCTCTTTTTCAACACAAAAACAACTTCACTGTCCAGAGACAACTTTTATTTTGCCTCCTCCTACGTGGCATTCCTCGGTGTCCTGGATGGAGAGGGGGCCCGCAGTTGGCGTCCCATGGGCTGTGACCCAAGTTCTTCCACGTCGCAGCTGTGCCAGGCCTGGTAACCCATCTCACCAGCCTGGGCCGTGGTCTACAGCCTTCACGTGAGACGCATGGGCTACCAGCGTCACAGGGATGTGGAAAATCCAACAAGGCCAAGTACAGAAGTAGGCTGTATGATCCCATTGGGGACCACGCTGGGGAGGGGGCCAGACACAACCGTCCCTGAGACAAGGGAGGGCTTCGGGCACTGACCCTGCGGGACGCACTCTGCTAAGAAGAAGTTAATGCGCTAGAGGGACGAATGCCCAGATGGTGAGTCAGGGGTGGCTCTGGAACATCAGCCCAGTTCCCTGCTTACTAAGCCGGCTCTCTTCCTGCTCCACTCTGTGACCCTGTCTGCAGTGTGGCCACATCTGGGGGACAGAACCCCTCCCAAAAATCACAGCGGTGACGCGGATGCTGAAGGACGGTGGTGGCCCTAACATGCCCAGGGAAGGAAAGTTTGTTTTGGAACTGGTCCAGTCTTTCCCCATCCTCCAAACCTGGTGACTTTTTCTTGTCATTTCAGTAATCACCGTGCAGGACATACATTCAGCGAGCCCCTCCCTGACTTTCCCGTAAGAGCTTCTGATTCAGTCTCTTGATTCCCATCACGCACGTCGCCCCACCCTGAGCACGGAAGGGGGGTATCTGAGGAAGAAAAGTAAGCCCGCCGGAGGCACCGCAGCTGCCCGAGCTTCCGGATGGGGAAAGGGGGCAAAAGGCGTCCCTGCTGCTCCCTGCCCAGATGGGCTGCGCCCAGCCATCCCGGAAGCCTCACCTTGCGGAGATCTCCTCCCTGGCAGTACTCCATGGCCAGCAGGGGCAAGTCATTGGGGGCCAAGCTCTGCATCCCCTCGGGGACGTCCCGGGCAGCCACCACATTGGGGTGGTTCAGTCTAGGAAGGAGACGGCAGTGAGGGAAAAACCCAGGCTCTGGCTCAAACCCACTCCCCGCTCCGTCCACGTCTCAGCAAAGCTTTACGACAAAGGCCCAGACTAGCGGAGGGTCCCCCAGGATAAGCGGGAGGACAGAGGTTAGGCACAGGCTACTCACCTTTGCGCTGGGTTCATTAGCGTTCCCCCAGCTCTACTTTCAGCACCGTGAGCTCAAGGACTGGGAGGGCCTCATGTGCAACTTAGTTTTCTTTAGAGTGCCCCATAGCAAGTTCTCACTGTACTTCGAAACTGCTTCGAAAAGCATAGGAAGTAGAGGGACTTCCAACCTCAGGCCATTCAAGCAGGGATGGGTGTGTGTGTGTGTGTGTGTGTGCGCGTGCACGCACGCACGTGTGTGCAAACAAGGTGATGCCTCCCTTTTAAGAGGTTCACGAAGGGAGCCCCTGTTTGAGGCCTTGCAGAACGACCAGGTTGCTAGTTTACCTAAATGCTTACCTAAACCCCTCACTAGCTGGGAGGACAGCACCCATCCAGGGCCTGACAGACCGTCCCCGTCTCCACACTGGGGGAATAAGTATCTGCCATCGGTTCACGGCAGTGGAGAGCCACACACCGCCTTGGAATCGGAAATACAGGAGGGAAGAAAAGCATCTCTGCTGTGACAAAGGTAAAGTCACGGTGATGGCTATTTTAAATTATTTAATATAAGAAGTAAACTGACCAAAAGCCCTTGAGAAGGCCCAGAGTTGGACACGAAGGGCCATTCCTCTAGAAGTCATCTGTTATCCTGTTGAGGGACTGAGATTTAGGACTTTTCCAGATGCAGCAGGTGGGGCTGTTGCTCCAGATCCAGAAGCTCAGAGGGCTTCCCTCCGATTTCACTGCAGTGCCTGAGGCCCCTCAGCTCCTGCGGTCTCCCCGTCCCCCTGCAGTGACGGCCCTGGGCCCTCACCTTCTCATGATCTGGATCTCCAGGCACCACCGCTCTCGATTCCGGGGGCTGAGCTCCTGCCGGCACTGCTTGATAGCAATCTGCTCACCTGTTTCCTGCAGAGAGAGCACGCACAGGGAGGGGATGAGCAGAACTCACAACCGAGCCCACCGAGAAAGCCAGGGGTCCATTAGGAAATTGTCTCCTTAGGGCCCAAAGCATGGATCACGGGACCTCTGGGATCCCGAGGCCCCCATATGTATCCCGATAGATGTCCCCAAGTCACTTGCCAGCCCGACAGGATGCCCACACCCCCACCTCCTCCCTTTCTCCCTTCTAGCCATCCAGAGTCTACACCAAGGCCTTGTTTGGGTCCCACCTCCTCCTCGAAACCCCTGATCACCACTCCTGCCAAAGAGCTCTCTCGCTTCTCTGAGCCCCAGCTGCTACACAGAACCATAGGACATTGCTGTCCTATGTACTGACCACTTTGACCCACGCAAATGGCACTTGCCTATGACTCAAGCTAACAGTGCCACACTGCCTTCGTAGTTCATGCAAGAGTTTCGTCTCTCCAGAGAGAAGGCAAGCCTAGCACAGCAGCTGGAACACAGAGGATGATTCGATTCAGCCTTTACTAGCTCTGTGACCTGGGGCAGAGCACTTGGTCTGACTCAGTTTCTTCATCTGTAAAGTACGAATGCCTACAGCCACCTTTCGGGACTATCCTGAAGCTCAGCACCCAGCAGTGTCCAGCCCTTAGCACCCAGTAACACGACGGGGAGCAGAGCAGACCCAGGTCACGCAGGAACTCGAGGTCTTTAAGATCCCCTGCGGCTTGGTCCCACGCTGCCTTTCCAGCCACTCTCCCGAGAGGCCTCCCGGGCACCAGACCCTGCGGCTGCACCCGACCGCCCGTCCAGTCCCTGCTTCTCGGGTCTATGTTCCCGCTCGCGCGTGTGCGCAGGCGCCCACCTCCAGGGGCCCTTGCTCTGCTCTCCAAGCACACCACTCCTTCACCACACACACCTACCGAAGACTTATTTTCTGCAGAGTCACAGGGTTCTTTTCTCTTTTCTTAGTTAAATTACAGGCTTATCTTCATGCACTTTAACCTCTTCTTCAGTAACTAGCCCAATGCCCTTAGATTTTGTGAAAGGAAGGAAAGGCGATCCATAAAACATTTGTGAATAATTCACTGACTGGCCTGGGTCCTGAGGATTAACTCGTCCCTTTTCCTTGGTCCTCTGGGCAGCACCAAGGAGCCCCAGGGGACAGACTGAAAGGGGCGAGCCCTACGGCTGCGGTGCTGGAGGTGGCGGGGACAGTGGCTTTGGCCTCGGGTGCTCTGCCCACCACAGGGGGCGACCACGACACTGCTGCCACCTCCTCAGGCCCCCGGGGGCCTCCAGGATGGCTGAGGCACACTGGGTGCCCCTGGCCATGCCTCTGGTGGCAGGGGCCTGGAAGCTGGGCGCGCCATCAGTGAGCAAGCAGACTTCTACCAGCTTCCTGAATATTCTGCGTCCACGCAGCAGCGAATGACCTCTCCAACAGCCCTATGTACTACGGGAGAGCCACGCCTGCAGGATGGTTACAGCAAATCCTTCCACAAGGAGAGATGGCAGAACAGTACCAAAATTCTACTACCTGCCCAACTGAAGAAGGATATCCTAGAGGCCGTGACGGATCATTTTCTTAGTTTTGTCATTTTAGGAAAATGCACCCTGAAAAGAATCCTCATTCTTGTAACCGGAGCAATTCATACTGTGCTGAATAGGACTTCAACGAGACACGCGGAGGGCCACCCGGGTGGCTCAGTCGGTGGAGGGTCTGACTCTGGGTTGCCTCTCAGGTTATGATCTCAGGGCTCTGGGCTCAGTGGGGAGTCTGCTCCAGATTCTTTCCCTCCCTCTCCCTCTCCCTCCCCCTCTGCCACTCCCCCTGCTCGCATCTCTCTCCCCCACCTCCCAAATTAATGAATACAGTCTTGAAAAAGACACACGGAGAACGTTGGCAGGCCCTCCCGTGTGCATGCGGCGGTCCCGCAGCCACAGAACTGCATGGCGGGCACGCATTTACCAGACTGGCCGCGATCCCCGAGGGAACACAGACCCACCCGGTAAGAAAAGGGAAAATGGAAGTCTCCAAACATGAGCGGAAGCTGTCGAATAAAACCACTGAATCACTGATAGACCAATCCCTAAAACCGACATGCGAGAAAGAGAAACTTCAGAAAGCAGGTGGAAGCGCCTTCTGCCTCTCACAGCTCCGATGCCATAAAACAGATACAACACCTCTAACGATCCTCACAGAAATTGCTTCTACTAAATCCCAACGCTGCTGCGGTTAAGCTGCCGTGTCATGCAGTTACCTCACACGCCTATTTTTTTTTTTTTAACAGCTCTACTGAAATAGAAGTCATGCACCGCACAATTGATCCATTTAAAGTGCGCGGTGTAACAGTAAGGGGTATGGTCGGCGTAGTACAACCAAAACCACACATCAACTCTAGAACATGTTCATCAACCTCCCAGGAAACCCCGTATCCACTAGCAGTCACTCTTCCCCCAGCCCCCTGAGCAAGGGCAACCACCTACCTTTACGGATTCGCCTGTTCTGAACGTTTCACAAATGGAATCGCACGATACGGGGTCTTTTGGAATGGCTTCTTTCAAGGCCCACCCACGCGGCAGCCACATGCCTGCTTTTGTAATGACACACACTCCTTGGTGCAGCCCATGGCAGTGGCACTGATAACCGGGTCCAGTCAGATTGGTCACATGCTGCTATTAGAACCCCGATCTTTGGCCCAGATCCCAAGGCACTCTCTGAAGAATAGCTGACCTCTTTCAAAAGTCATAAACCCTGTCGCTAATGAACCAATCAGCATAGTTGTGCAAGTGAACTCGGGTAGAAATCGATCTAATTCTTTTCATGAGTTAGGGAACGTGTGAAAATACCATTTCTTCAATTGATGTACAGACGGTTGTTAGATCTCACAAAATGTTACAGCCTCTACATGACGAACTTCCCAATTCCTGTTGGTTCTCGAACTGATTTAAATTTGCTTTCAAGTTTCACTTCCCCTGAGTGTTCGGACTCAAACGTTTTGCCCAGTTCTGTGGTAACTTCATCAATGGTGGCTCTGACATGCCTCTAGATATGCTTGTCTCTGGTCAGGTGGGATCTCCATGGAAACAGACTGGACTGCATAGTTCTACAATTGATGGGCCAAGTGTAAAGCAAGGTAACAGTGCTAGGGAGTCCATTCGGCGGGTAGTGTTTTGATGGACAGTCTGATAAGTAACAGTTCAGAACAAGATAATGCAGCTCGTGGTCTGTTATCTCAGAATGACTCAGAGCTTAAATCAAGATATTTAAAGATCTGCACCTATTTTAACTTCAATACAAAGAACAGTGTGTTAGTTTTTCGTTTTTTGCTTTGTTTTACTGCTACTATGAACAAATTGCCACAAACTTAGTGACTTAAAACACAAATTTATTTTCTTACAGTTCTGGAGGTCAGAAGTTTGGTACAGATCTCACTGGGCTAAAATCAAGATGTCAGCAGGGCCATGTTCTTTTCTGGAAGCTTTAGGGAAGAATACATTTCCTTGACCTTTCCTGCTTCTAGAAGCTGCCTGCATTCATTGGCTCAGGGTCCCTCCCTCCATCCCCAAAGTCAGCAAGGACCAGCTAACTCTTGTCACACTGCATTACTTTGACACTGACACTCCTGCCTCCCTCTTCCACTTTTTAAAAAGATATATGCCTTTCATTTATTTTATTTATTTGATAGAGACAGCGAGAGAGGGAACACAGCAGGGGGAATGGGAGAGGGAGAAGCAGGCTCCTGCTGAGTAGGGAGCCCAATGAGGGGCTCAATTCTAGGACCCTGGGATCATGATCTGAGCCAAAGGCAGACGCTTCATGACTGAGCCACCCAGGCACCCCTTCCACTTTAAAGAGAGAGACAAAGGTAGTGACAGAGATAGCAAGAGAGAGCACGAGCGGGGAGGAGAGGGAGAAGCAGGCTCATCACTGAGCAGGGAGCCCAGTGCAAGGCCAGGACCCTGGGATCATGTCCTGAGCCCAAGGCAGACGCCCAACTGAGTGAGCCACCCAGGTGCCCCTCCCTCTTTCACTTTTAAGCCCCTTGTAATCATACTGGGCTGACCCAGACAGTATGGGACAATCTTCCCATCTAAGGTCAGTCAATTAGCAACCTTCATTCCTCTTTGCCATGGTGCCCTAACATACTGACGGGTTCAGGGGTTCGGACACAGACATCTTTGAGAGAGGCCATTATTCTGCCTACCACAGATAGTATGCTTCCTTCATAAAAATGACACATAGACCCCAGAGGTAGATTTATTAAGCGATTTAGAAAATATTTTAGGTAATCTATCTATACATTGGATACTTGTAGATAATTGTTATCTTCTGTCCAACATAAACATTGGCTCTAACACACAGCTGTTACCTGGCCCAACCCAGAGTCCAGAAATAGATTTTGATATTGAAGACTGATATTAAAGATTGACGATTGGATATCGGCCTCAGTATCCTCATGCAAACTAAAAAGTGAACTTCCCACTATGAATACTAAACGCATTGCGGACTAACTGGGCACAGACCCCAAAACTCACTTTCTGTTTGTGGCCAGCTCAGCTTAGTCCTACGGTTGCAGGGGAAATCCTAACTCCCGGGGCTTGGGAATGTCTCACACAGATACAGACACACGTAAACTTTTCTTACACCGTGGCCCCTGAGGCAGTATTCTAAAACATTCCAGTTTTCCATGAGTAATATTTCATGTGAAACAGAAACCCTAACAGAATGACTTTCTGTTGCTAAAAACATACCGGCTCTAAAAAGCAAAATTCAATTAAAACAGTTCAGAAACAGACTAAAAATACCGGTTTTGAAACCCTGGGGAGTTTGATCTTCACTAGCAATGAAACTCCAAGAGCAGTGGGTGACTTTCTTTATTTGGGCTGGAACTTCCTAGAGTCTTAGCTCAGTTCTGTGGAAACCTAGACTTGGCCCAAACCGTCTCAGCCTTCAACTTCTGATAAGTGGACTCCTCATGTGGGACAAAACTTAAAATTGGTTTGCATTTTGAGAAAATGCAGACAGGGGCCAACGGTGTCAGCCACACTGAATACAGTTTGTCACGAAGGTCCCTCAAGTCTGTGATTCTTTTGTACATGAAAACATAAAACTTTTGTATAAAGGGGGGGGGGACCTCCTCAGTTGGCTGAGAGCCAGTGGAAGGTGTGACAGCACAAGTGAGCTGAAGGCCAGTCCACTCAGGAGCTGGCCCAGCTTCCCAAAGTTAGCCTTCTTCACATGAGGAGGGGAAACTCGCTGGAAGCCAAGAGGTACGTTCAAACCCTTGGCTCAGAAACCTGTCTCCTATTACCGTGGCAACCATCCAACAGGCCACTGTGGTAAAAGGGGCTAATTAGTAATAACCAGCTCGTTCCTCCTCAGGCCCTCCCCTCCAAGATGAACTTCAGAGAGGAAGCACAGAGCTAGGCCTAGTGAGAGCCTAGGGACAGAACTCAGGCCCGAGAGTCAAAAGGTACAGGGTCTCTGGCTACAGCTTCACCCCTGACTCAACCACACGGACCATTCTATGCCGAGAAATCTCTGAATTCAACCCACTCCCTTTGGTGTAAACAGCCAACAGTCATAGTGGCTTCCGAACTCACCCACAGGGGCTTGTGGGGTGAGGTAAGTCGGGGTGTAACTCCTTCATCCTTCACCTGGTGTATGTGGGACACTGGGCCCGCTAGTTTAGCTTCTGGGCTTTTATTCATAAGAGGGAAGAGGACTCTACCCCTCAGTCAAAACGAGATGGAGTGTTCGATATAGAGTGAGTCTCGAGCAAATTACACCAGCATTATTTCCTTTCTCTGGCCCTGTGTCGACGTTACTCTACCCATTTGATTTGTCTTCTCTTCAGACTCTCTACAGTCCGTCTCCTTCCAAGATTCTGCTCAAGTTCCATTTCCTCAAGAAGCCTTCCCTCTCCCTTGAGCACTCAAGAGAGAATATGGATAAAGCGCCGAGCACAGCTGGCACAGGACACACTCGATAAACAGCAGCCATTTATATTTCTACACAATTTGGTGCCCATATTTAGGCCTATTTAATATACTGCTGAGTATTCATTTTACCTCCTCAATTAGAGCATAAACACACCGAGGACAAGGTCGTTTCTTTTTTCCCCCTAATGGAGCTTGGGTCGGTGCGCAATAAATTCTTAGTGAATTCACTGAAGTCTTTAAGACTTCCAAAACACACATGTAAGCTGAAGTGAGCTTAGTCTTGTCCAGTGAGAAATCAAGTCAAAGTCGGTGCTACTTCGTAGAAGAGATAATTAATAACACCGTACCTGTTAGAGCTTTACACTAGCCAGTACGTACATTACCGCATGTCATCCTCACAGGCGTCCTTTGGGAAACCAGGCAGCAATTCCCAGCCTCTTTCATAGCCAAGTGCACACAGAATATATTTGTAAGGCACCCTGGGACATTTCCAGGGTGGCCTATTTCATGCTTAGACTTGAAAGAAAGCAGAAAGCAGTGGCCCTATTTCATGCTTAGACATGCTCACAGCCAAGGAGATCAATGTCTTAGCATCCTCAAAAATCCAAGGGGGAATTGGGCCCAGAGCCATGAAGCTGGCAAGAAACAGAGATAGGACTGGAACCCAGGTATGGGTGACTGGGAGTCATGTGGTTTCCCCCCCTTATTCCCAAAAGGGGCTGCAGGCTGAGGTCACTCGGGTCATCTTTTTCTTCTTCCTCTGTATTTCACAAAGGTCTTATTGAAAACATCAACCTATCTAGTCTGTACTGATAAATGGTTTGTGCTGACCCTCGGGCTGAGGATTTAAGAGAGTTCAGACACGGCAAGGACTGCCAAGGACAATGCTTGGTAACAGATTCCAAAAACTCAGGGAAACAGGATTAGGGGCATTTGGTACACTGCCCTTCCTCACTAAGAAGTATTTGTTTTAGAAAGATTTATGCACGTTGTTCTCCAAAGGAGAGTTTCTTCCCTTAGTGCTTCAAAAGGGTTTAGACTGATTGAAGAGGACTGAGAATGTTCTAGGGGTGTCCATAAGCTTGGATCGCCCACCATGGAAAAGCCACGAGCCATAGCAGAGAAAGCAGGAAGTTGGGATTTGAATCAGTGTAGGTTCAGATTCCAGCTCCTTCACTTGCTAGCTTAGCCTCATTAGGTAAATGATCTAACCTCTCTTTGCTTCGATTTCCTCAGGGATAAACAGAAATAAAGACAATAGGCTAGCTTAGTTGGAGGAGTGTGTGACTCTTGATCTCAGGATCGTGAGTTCAAGCCCCACTTTGAGTGTAGAGATTACTTAAATAAATAAACTTAAAAAAAAAGGATAACAGTTCTTCCTTTCAGGGTTATGCAGACCAGAGGTAAAACATGTAAAATACCTAGCCCACTAACGACACATGGTAGGTTCTCGATAAATGATAGGTCTGATTACTAGGCATCACATATGTGGCTGAGGATACCAATGCTTAGACTCTTTTACATAATGGCTCTTATGATAAACTGAAAATCTCTCTTTTGTAGACAAGATAAACTATATGGAATATTAGGAAACATACACGGTTGCAAAGTATAATCATTATACTGACTGGAGTTAAGTTGTCAAAACCACGTATCCCACCAGCTTTCTTCAAGAGGCTCTGCACTGGGGGATCCACCAGAGACACTACTCCTGTTCTGATCTTGGACATTAACTAAAGAACCTCTGAAGCACCCACAGCAGACCTAAGGATTCCCCCACCCGAGGAACAACCCAGGAGGGTGATGGAGAGCTTCCCGGACTGAGCCAGGCTCATCGGCAAGGTTTCACTAAGTATTTGTGAAAGTTGACTCCTCCTGCTCCCTCAGCCCTCGCCTTCTATTCCCCCACTAAGTCCTAAAATAGCTCTTAGACCTGCCCACTTCTCTCCATCTCCAACCACCATCAGCCCTGTCCAATCTCTCACCTGTCCAGTCTCCAAAATCTTCATGACTGGTTTCCCCACGTGACAGGGCAGTGCCGGTGGTGTCCTGGTACCAGCTCTTCTGAGAGAGGATTATTAAATATTCAGGAATTCGGTGAGACGTGCTAATTAAACTGTCAGTGGCTTGAAACAAGCCATGGTGGGAGCGGTTACCCCGAGGAAACTGGTAAACACTACCACTCAGGATGATGTTTTGGAGAGCTGATTTCCCAGCACGTCACTGCCTGGGCCCCTTCCAAACTCTTCCGGCAGTCAGAGTGGACCCCCTTCCAACAGCTTCCTGTTGCTCTTCAGATAAAAACGAAAGCTCTTGGCAGGGTCTCCCTGTCACTTTCTACGTTGCAGCCCCTGCACCTAGCTCCCCTCGTCCTCCCTTCTGGTCCTGCTCGCCTTTCTGTCCCACCTGCTTGCCAAGACCTGCCCCACCACAGGGGTTTTGAATAGGCTGCTCCCTCTTCCTGGAACTCTCCTCCCACTTTCTTAGACCGCCTAAGCCTGGCTAACCTCTACCAATAACTCAGGCCTGCACTTAAGCGCCACTTCCTTGAAGAAGCCTTCCCCTCCTGCCCCCCAACCCCCTGACCTCCAGACTGATCACATCTTCTGGTATAAGGTATCACTGCCGTGGGCCCCTCTCCTATGTCACACTTATGACAGTTAGGAGCTTACATTTGTAATGATTAATGGCTCTTTCCCCTTTCCAAAAAGATCTTTAGGGAAAGTGAATGACCTTATGTACCTAACGCGCTTATAACATAAAGACAATTGCTATGGGGGAATTGAAAGAAACCCAAAGCCAGACAGGGCCCTGGCTGACCAGGACCTTAGAGCCTTGACAAGACACATTCTTATACACAGACAAAAGGGCAGATATGAAGCATGCCAAATGATTGGAGCTGGGGAATTCAATGGAAGAACTAATTTCCATAGAATGAAGAATGAAGGAGTCCATGGCAGGTTTATTGAGGAGGTGGTCTGGAGCTGATCCTGGAGGAATGGGCAGAAGGATATAAAGCCATTCAGGAGACAGAGGCTCGTCCCAGAGAAGGCTCAGCCAACCAACTTGTTGGGAGCCAACAAGAGGAGGTAATGCTAGAAAGACAGGGTGAGGCGGACGGTGAAGAGGCCTCAAACAGCAGAATGAGGAGTTTGGCTTTTAAAAAATAAAGATTAAAAAAAAAAAAAGAAAAAGAAAAAAGAACAATGATCAACAAAATGAAAAGGCAAACTAGGGAGAAGATATTTGCAAATGGTATATCCAATAAGAAGATATTTGCAAATGATATACCCAATAAGGGAATAGTATGCAAAATATAAAAAGAGCTTACACAACTCAACACCAAAAAAACTAATAGTCCAGTTAAAGAATGGACAGAAGACCTGAATAGACATTTTTCCAAAGACACACAAATAGAAAACAGACATATGAAAAGATGTTCAACATCACTCAGCATCACGGAAATGCAAACCAAAACCACAATGAGATATCACCTTTTACCTGTCAGAATGGCTAGAATGAAAAAGACAAGAAATAACAGGTGTTGGCGAGGATGTGACAAAAGGAGAAACCTCATACACTGTTAGTAGGAATGTAAACTGATGCAGCCACTGTAGAAAACAGAGTGGAGGTTCCTCAAAAACTTAAAAACAGAACTATCACATGATCCAGTAATTCCACTGCTGTGTATTTAATCACAGAAAACAAAACCACTAATTTGAAAACACTAATACATGCACCCCTAGGTTTACTGCAGCATTATTTACAACAACCAAGACAGGGAAGGAACCTAAGTGTCCATCAACAGATGAATGGGTAAAGACGATGTGGGATATAGATATAGATATAGATATATGGATATATATATATATATGCAATGGAATATTACTCAGCCATAAAAAAGAATGAAATCTTGCTATTTGTGACACCATGGATGGACATAAAGAGTATTATGCTATGTGAAATAAGTTAGAGGAAAAAATGTCACATGATGGGGCGCCTGGGTGGCTCAGTGGGTTAAAGCCTCTGCCTTCAACTCAAGTCGTGATCTCAGGGTCCTGGGATCGAGCCCCGCATCCGGCTCTCTGCTCAGCAGGGAGCCTGCTTCCCCTTCTCTCTCTGCCTGCCTCTCTGTCTACTTATGATCTCTCTCTGTCAAATAAATAAATAAAATCTTTAAAAAAAAAAAAGTCACGATTTCACTTCATGTGGAATCTAAACCAAACAAATGAAGGAACAAACAGAAAAAAGTAGAAACGGACTCATAAATACAGAGAACTGGTGGTTTCCAGAAGGGAAAGAGTTGGGGGATAGGTGAAGCAGGTGAAGAAATTAAGAGACAAAAACTTCCAGTACCATAAGTAAGTCATGGGGGGATGAAACAGCATTAGAAATACAGAAATACAGTCACTAATACTGTAAGAACACTGCTTGGGGACAGATGGTGACGATATCACAGTAAGCACTGTATAATGTACAGAATCATCAAATCACGACGTTGTACACCTAAAACTAATATGAGTGTATGCCAACTATACTTCAATTAAAAAATAAAAATGAAAAACTAAGGTTTTTGAACAAGGGAAGGAACTTGAAAGTAGTAATTTTAGAAGACCTATACACACACACACACACATTTTTTCAAGCCCATATCTATAAAGCCAGGAACAAATTCCATCTCACAATAGCCCTCCAGGGGCGCCTGGGTGGCTCAGTGGGTTAAAGCCTCTTCCTTCGGCTCAGGTCATGATCTCAGGGTCCTGGGATTGAGCCCCGCATTGGGCTCTCTGCTCAGCAGGGAGCCTGCTTCCCCCTCTCTCTCTGCCTGCCTCCCTGCCTACTTGTGATCTCTCTGTCAAATAAATAAATAAAATCTTTAAAAAAAAAAAAAAAAAAGCCCTCCAAACTCACAGAGCAGATGGAGGCCATTTTGAGTTAGAGATGACAGACACAGGGCACAGCTGGAGTGAAACCAAACATCTCTCGTTCAGCTGCTGCGAGGCAGTTGCTTTGGTCAAGAATCTAAAAGCTGTGGTCTCCCTAGAAGCAGCGCAGCCCAGGTATGTATGTATGTGTGGCCATAGAATGATCTAGCTCTTATGTTGTAATGCCAGGCCCGTGGTTATACTCAGACCAGAACACATTTGAGCCCGTTGTGTTTCTATGGCCCGCTTGGCCATCGGGTTTGCTGGAATTCCGGTTTCCCAGCTGAATGTGGGAATGACCACCTCCAGGACTGTACTCTGCCCTTCGGCTCTGGCTCCCACATTCCTCCAGGGGTCATTCCATCTACTCAGCGCTGACAGCACTCAGGGCGGGGCCTAGAATGTCTTCCAACTAACTGATAAAGGAAGGTGGCAGTCTGGAATGATGCTCTTACGTGGCCGGCCAGTGGCCTTGATGACTCTCCCGCCGCCTGTTGGAGCTGCCTTCCAGGAAATGGTGCACGATTGCCATCCCTTCAGTGCCATCCCAGCAGAGGGCTCAGCAGGCCCTGATCCAAAAGTAGGTGCCTTCCTTCAAGGACTTCACAGGTCTGATTTTGGAGTCAGGAAGCTAACTTTAGTTATTTGGTGACTGAGGGTTCCCTAGAGCAGGGGTCTCCAAATTGGGTGTGTATGCACCAGGGTTACCCAAGACTGGAATCCGAACAAATCAAAAAGAAATTACGCTTTTCTGATATTAACTTTAGGACACCCTCCGCAGATTATTTTTCAGAAGATCACACATCTCTTGTGGACTTGAGGTACACAGAGGAAAATGAGCATTCCACAGGCACTGGTGGACAGGGGCTCTGGCTTAGGTAGATCATGGACTGTATTCTCCAGTTTCAATAAAATGACTCTCATAAAATGGACAAGTGCCTCAAGAAATTCCTGCAGAGAACTTCAGCACAAGCGAGCAGGAATATGCAAGAACTAACACTTCTATATCGTGAGCAACTCATTTCAGACACAGAAAGAGTAAAACCAATGAGGATCTAATCAGATTTAAAAGGAAATCAGCCCAAATAATACCAAATTATAAAAATTCTTTGAAACATGGATTTTCATCCACTATCCCTAACGATAATTCTCACTTTCATATGGATCTGTATATTTCGTGCTGTGCAGTACTGCAAACAATACTGGGAAGGCATCATAATGAGTACATATTTAAAATATTTTTAAACGAATTTTTTAAACACTTAAATATATTTTACTATGGTCCTCCTTCAAATTTTTCTATTTTTGTATGTTTTGTAACATGCAATGTATTAGTACATGATAGTGTGATGGTAGCACAGATACTAACTTAAGATACATAAAACTGAGGCTGAAAACTTAAAATATTTTTACTATTTACTTGGGGAGCATAGTCAGTAAAGTTTGGAGATTACTAACTTAGAGTCAGCTCGGAAGCTCTGAGGCCCCTTCCCAGTTCCAGGTTGTCAGGTTCTCCCAAGAAGCCCATGGCCAAAGGTGAGGCCCATCCCCCCACCCAGAAGTGTGGGGCAGAAGCCTTTCCAGGGGAACCTGTCTTCCCCACCTCCGACCCCTGCTCGCCCTTAGCTCTTTCCAGCTCCACGGAGGCCCTACCTGATTGTGCCATCGGATGACGTTTCCAAATCCCCCTGTCCCGAGTCGTTCTTTCATCTCCCAGGCCCCACATGTCTGGGTTGGCAGAGAAGGTGACCAGCTCATACTGATGCCTTGCTAACTCTGTAAGCAATTTGGTGTGGGGGACAAAAGATTAAGGTTAAGAAAAAAATGAAAAGAAGATGGAGAAAGTAAGAGAGAACATGCGAGAGACGAAAAACTCAGCTGGTTTTCATTTTGTAAATAAACCAGGCTGTCTGGTTTTTTTGTGGGTTTGGGTAGCAAACTTTTGTTTTTCTCACCTTCCCCCACCTCACTGTGGTGGAAGGAGGCAGGGAAGAAAGTCACTCAAAGGAGATGTTTCTCCACACCCCCTGAACTCGAAAGGGCATCCCAGGCTGGAATCCAGCAAGGGGCGCCCTGCCCCGAGCGCATTCCGCTCAAGGTGGCAGGGACAGAGTTTAACGTTGAGTTTCCCCACGGTCACGTGTGTCTTCACACAGTCCAAATCAATCATGGCTCTCTCCCAAAGCTACCACCTCCAAGAGGCCACCTGGAACCACCCGGGCCACGGCTGTCCCGGGCCTCCCCGCTCCAACCCGCACAAGAGAAAGGTTTGTACTCCCAGAAACCCCGACTTTTAAACTCGACCGAAGTTTCTTCGGGACCCTCGAGTGAGGAGGAAGGCGCGAGCTCGCCTGTGCAGAGGAGACGGGGGTCTGTCTGCAAGTGTCACCGGGGGCCCCCCGCGGCCGCCCGAGGGACTCACCTGTCGGCAGGGACGCGGGGCAGGGGAGCCGCTCCCCGGGGCGGGGGTGGCGGGGGCTGGGGCGGCGAAACCGGGGGCTCTGGCACCTCCCCAAAGACATTAAAATGCGGGAATCTTAAACCTGCCAGCCCAGCGCGACTTCCTCAAACACTTCCTGCTCTGACGTCACGGAGCACGTGGGCCGCGGCCCGCTCTTAAAGGAGCCGCGGGGGGGCCCCCCCGCCGGCCCAGACCACGCCCCGCACCCGCCGCCAGGGATCCGCCCCCGGGGACCCCCTCGGTCCTCGCCCAAGTGACTCTGGGAGAGCTGCGTCTGGCTTCTAGACGGCTCCGGTAAGCCTTGGACAAACTGTGCTCCCTGAGATAAAAGAGTGCCCCTAAAATGAACCCGAATGCGCCAAACTCTCTTTAGACAGTGACTTGAACCTGATGCGGTTTCTGGGACGGGGGAGATGGGGATTTCCTCACCAGAGCCCTCCTGGGGTGAACTTGACACCGCTCCCTAGACTTTTAACTAGGTGGAATTTCCCGTGCCCCGCCAGGATTTATTTAGGGACTGTTTACAAGAATTGCCCGCACCTCCTCTCCTCAGGCTGCATCCCCTTTATCTGGAGGATTTTTGGCTCCGTATCAAGAATGATAAATCGCAGCTGTACTCCCTAGAAGTGTCAGCCCCCACTACCCCCTAAAAAAAATTCAAAAGGGGGAGGAAGATCTCGTAGTGCTAACGCGAAACTGCAGTTTCAGCCGCAGTGATGTGGGGAAATTGTGAGAGAATCTGGAACCCTTGGGGTTCATCGTCCAACTCCTACCTACTTGACATTATAGTAAGGTCTTTTGCTATGGAGTCCCTCAGTTCTGTGGCATTATGCTATCACACAAAAGTAGTGTGTGTTAGTAGATTTACTCAAGCAGGAAAAAAAGTATTAAAGGAAACCAGAAGATAATACCCCACATTTATAAATGCTTACCAAGTGCCAGGTACTGTCTACATACACTCTGTACTTAGAATTCCTCATTCAAACCCTCAGGGCAACCCTACACATGGGACAATAACTGCATTTTTTTTTTTAAGATTTTGTTTATTTATATATTTGACAGAGAGAGAGAGAGAGCGAGAGAGAAAACACAAGCAGGGGCAGAGGGAGAGGGAGAAGCCGGCTTCCTGCTGAGCACGGAGCCCAATGACTCGGGGCTCAATCCCAGGACCCTGGGCTCATGACCTGAGCCAAAGGCAGATGCTTAACGACTGAGCCACCCAGGCACCCCTGCATTATTGTTATCCCCATTTTGCAGATGGGAAGACTGATGTGCAGAGAGGAAAATATGTCAAAGGCACAGGCTAGTAAGTGGATGAACTGATACTCCAAACCAAGTGGCAGGTTCTTAGGTCTAAGCTCTTAATATTTGGCTAAAAGTATACTAATTTCAGAAGGAGGCAAACTGGATTTTGAATCCTAATACTGCTATTGACTACTCTGAGATTTTACAGCCAATTACCTAACCACTCCGAGCACCCATTTTGCTTCTTTAAAATGTGGGCAACATTAGGTTGAATCACATGAAAATTTTTTTTTTTTTTTTTTAATAAAACAGAAACAGTTGAAACACCAGCAACAAACAAGAGTGGTTTCATCAGGTTCAGCCTAAGAGCAGCAGGGAAGACAGGAGGGCACCCAAGTTAGAGAAAGGAACCAGCAGGGTTGTTGTAGACAGAGGAGTGAATGGTAACAGCCATGCCTGACACAGGGGACACTCCTGCCTGCACGGAACCTGAGGCCGAAGTTTTAGGAACATATCGATGTGATTTGAAATGGTGGGGGCCCGGAGCACACGGCAAGAAAGAATTCTTGAGGCATCTTCGGTGCAAAAGGTGGTTTTATTAAAGCGTGGGGAAAGGACCCATGGGCAGAAAGAGCTGCTGGGATTGTGAGGGGCAACCAATTATATACTTGGGAGTTGGGAGAGGTAAAGACCAAGGGAAGTTTCCGAAAGGACTTTCAGATAATAAAGAGGACTCACAGGATCCTGGACGCCTTGCATATTGTCAAGCCAAGGTTGTTTTTCCCTCTAGCAAAACATTAACATTAAGACAGCTAGGAGTTTCCTGGAGGAATGTTTTACTCTGCCTGTTTCAAGTGTTTGTCAATGGGCTGTAGGTTATAAGGAACTTTAATTTTTATCTACATTTCCTTCTGCTTTTGTTCCCTTCATCATTCACCCTGAACAATTCTGACCCTTAAATCTTTAAGGTTGTTGAGGGTGGAAGGGCTTATCTTCTGTAACTTCTTCCTGGTAAATAAGGGCATAGAGGGGCGCCTGGGTGGCTCAGTGGGTTAAAGCTTCTGCCTTCGGCTCAGGTCCTGATGGCAGGGTCCTGGGATGGAGCCCCACATCGGGCTCTCTGCTCAGCAGGGAGCCTGCTTCCCCCTCTCTCTCTGCCTGCCTCTCTGCCTACTTGTGATCTCTCTCTCTCTCTGTCAAATAAATAAATAAATCTTTAAATAAATAAATAAATAAATAAATAAATAAGGGCATCAAGATGCCCCTACCTGTGGGTCAACATTGGTCAGTTGGGGAATTTATATATATATATATATATATATATATATATGAGTTACCAAAGTCAGAGGCAGCCAATCCAAGGTAAACAACATATATGAACCTCCATGAGTAGGAAGGATTATCTGTCAGTGAAGAAGTCTTGGCACCAGGCAGGGAGACACCAGAAAAGACAACAAAATAAGGTGAATATTATAATCAGAAAGAGAAGCCCAATAAAAAGGACATTGATGGGGTGCCTGGGTGGCTCAGTCATTAGGCAGATGCCTTCAGCTTGGGTCATGATCCCGGGGTCCTGGGATCGAGCCCCTCATCGGGCTCCCTGCTCAGCAGGAAGCTTCTCCCTCTCCCACTCCCCCTGCTTGTGTTCCCTCTCTCGTTGTGTCCCTCTCTGTCAAATAAATAAATAAAATCTTTAAAAAAAAAAATGACATCGATAGTTAACTAAAAGTTTTCTCCAGTCCTTTATTGTCGTTTGAAAAGAAATTTGAGATCTTCCACAGATTCACAGGGATAAGAAAGCATGTTAATTTGCTCATTGGTTTCCTGTGAAGGCGGTACAGGTTTTATTCTAGATCTAGGAGCCCATGAAGAGTGCCCCTCTAATTGTACTGCAGTGGGAGTACATGATATGACCCGGTAGGGCCCCTTCCATTTTGGAATTAAATTCCCTGCTGTATTGGACTTCCAATCCTTTAAATAAACCATCTCTCTGGAGTTTATATGGGGTTGGTTGCTAGTGACAATCAGATCAGGTTTAGGGAGGATATAGTTTGCATATTCATTTAGAGATTTATGAATTAACCTGGCCTCAAGTGAATAATTTAACAGAGCATCATAGTGTCTATCTATTGATAGGTCTACAGTAAGAAAAGGTTTTTCATATAGTAACTCAAAGGGACTTAACCCTGTGGGTTGCTTTGGGGCAATCCTTACTCTGAGAAGCTCGAACGAGAAAAGAATAATCCAGTTTTTCTTGAGTCACAATGCTTAAAGTAGAATATCTACAAAGATGTGTTATTGAAGCATTTTCTCTATAGTCTATAATCACCCTCATCTTAAATCAGAGATAGCCAAATCAAGACTAATTCATTTGAAAAACAAGTCCAGTTTGAACAAAGTTGGCCTAATTATTTACATAAGCTCAGCCAGAATATTGATCGGTGATATAGATCTTTTAGAATCTGCTTTGCTGGAACTTTTTGTAAGGCATCTCCAGGTCGAACTTTTAATAGTGTCTCTAGGCCAGAAACCAAGCCAAATACTAGCCATCAGAGATGCAATACCTGTAGATGTGGGCGAATTCCTCTTCCCGAGGTCCCCAAGGTATCCTGAGGTTTCTGCACCTGCTAGGAAGTGATATTCTTTACTCACCTGGTAAGGGTGCTGGAAATTCTGAGGCTACCATCTCCATGGAGCCCTATCAGCTTCATGCTTCATAAAGTCAACTTTAGTTCCTTAAAGCTGTCGGGTCACATCTGAGTCTATGCAGGTCTCTCAAATACGACCTTCCAGTCAAAGCTGCGGTAAAATAACTAATGTTTCTAATGATGTCCTGTTAGAAGGAGAACAGATTCTTATTGAACTTACGCGAATGACTATGATTGCCATGGAAGAAAGAATACTTATTGAGACCTTTTGAATTTCAGAGGGTTCCACTAGAGAGAAAAGGTAAATGCTTCAATTTGTTCACAGAGTGCTATTTTATCCTATTTCTGTACTTCATGGATATCTTAAGAGGAAGTTTCCTTAATCTGGAAGAGCATACACTACAGAACCAACAATGTTTCAAACAAGTGTCACAAAAACCATCTTCTTCCGTTCATTTAGTCTCATGTTACCAATTCTTGGTTCCATATGAAAACGGCTTTTAGTTAGTTCTGGAAATTTTTACCAATTTTAGTTTCAGGATTTTAAAGATATCAAAAACCCATATTTGTCAAAAACTTTTTTCGTGAATCTCCTTGAAGACGAAAATTCCACAAGAGAATAAGAACAATAACTATAAATGATAAAAGACTCAAAAATGGGCATGGTTAAAGATCTGA
This sequence comes from Potos flavus, assembly GCA_028534135.1. Classification (NCBI taxonomy): domain Eukaryota; kingdom Metazoa; phylum Chordata; class Mammalia; order Carnivora; family Procyonidae; genus Potos; species Potos flavus. The sequence continues at coordinate 32,823,249 of CM052899.1, read as the reverse complement.
TGAGAGGCTACAATATAGCTGATAAGGAAATCTGGTCATTTTCGTGACACATACACATCAATAATCAGAATATGAAGTGATGGCTTTATACCAGGACATATTAATTTGGGAATTGCATATAATCTCTAGAATAGTTATAGCCTTTACCCAAGCAACATAAGCAAGTCTTACTATTTAACAGTGCTTCCGGAGTAACTTAACATATGAAATAAACAAGTCTAATTGGTCAAAAAGACTTCATTTATAATTTAAACCTTGGGAAGTATGTTAAAAAAAAAAAACCTCAGGAAGTTATAAAGAACATACCTGAATAGTGGATTACAGATAATTACAAAGCTTATAACTTAATTATTTATTTAACCTTTAGCCAAGGTGACAATAAGAGAGTCAAAGGCGGATATATAGGATTATATACCTGTTAGCAAACCTACCTCCTTTAACTTTGAGATTTATGTAATCAAAGACCTGATAAAGAGAAAACATAAGTTTCATTTTTCTGGGCAGACAAAAAACAAAGCACAAAAACCAAAAGATCCTTTGTTTATATTTTCTTATCAAGCGCAAACCAACATCCAAGAAAACTTTTTTGAACAGAGAGAAGCAACTCTGAACGAAAAAGTTGTAAGAAGTTTATATAGGGATATCTTTGGAAAGGAACTTTTAAAAAAAGATTTGTATTTTTTTCAGAGAGGGAGAGAAAGAACAAGCATGAGTAGGGGGAGGGGGAGAGGGAGAAGCAGTCTCCCTGCTGAACAGAGAGCCCAATGTGGGGTTGGATCCCAGGATGCTGGGATCATAACCTGAATTTAAGGCAGATGTTTAACTGACTGAGCCACCCAGACACCCTGGAAAGGAATTTTATATGTGGTCAGGGTTAAAGTTAAAACGAAAGGATTTTAAAGGTACACTGGTATAAGATTGAAATTCTGCTTTTCTCTCTGTTCCCTCCATCAAATAAATAAATAAAATCTTAAAAAGAAAAAAAAGGACTTTCATCTGCTAAAGAAGACTCACAGGATACTGGAGGCCTTGCTATTGTCAACCTAAGGTTGCTTTTCCCTCTAGCAAAGCATCAACATTAAGACAGCTGGGAGTTTCCTGGAGGAATGTTATACTCTGCCTGCCTCAAGTGTTGGTCGATGGGCTGTAGGTTATAAGGAAATTTAATTTTATCTACATTTCCTTGTGCCTTTGTTCCCCATATCAATATAGCAAACCAAACAGGTGGGTCATCGAGTCATCAGTGCCCAGGAACAACCCCCCCCCCAAGTATTACCCTTTCGTGTTAATTAGCATCCTCAGTTTCAGAGCAGGAAGAGAAAGAAGCATGACTGAATAGTTGCAAAGCACTTAGAATCGTGCCTGACGTATTCTAAGTACGACATAGGTGCTTGTTTAATAAATAAACTAAAATATATTTATTGAACACCTAGATGTTCTGGGACCTATGTAAAGTCTGTTTGCTATATGAAATCATAAAAAAATTTCTCTTTAGGAGCACCTGGGTGGCGCCTGGGTGGCTCAGTCGGTTAAGCGTCTGCCTTCGGCTCAGGTCTCAGGTCATGATCTGGGAGCCCTGGGATCAAGCCCCTGCTCATCGGGGGTCTGCTTCCCACACACACACCCCACTCTCCCTGCTTGTGCTCGGTCATGCACGTGTGCTTTGTCTGCGTCAAATAAATAAAATCTTTAAAAAATAGAAATAAAAAATAAAAAATTTCTCTTTAATCCTGTCACTTCTGCAAATCCCTGTCCCTGGGAAACTTAGCAAGACAGCCACAGCTTCACCAAAGATTTATTCTGCACCATTATAATTTAAGAGTTCTCAGTTGCTCAGCTCAAAATAACTTGGTTTTCAATTGAACATCAATCTCTCTGATAAGGTAGCATATATTTAGATCTTTAAAAATTTGATGATGGCCCAGGAAGGGGCCCCCAGATTTTATCCTATCCCACCGTATTTATCATCTGAAGCCCTGTTTTCCCTCAAGATAAGACATGTCCACTGCCTACGTCTGGTCTCTATCTGGCTCTAGAGGCATGAGCAGACCGTTTCCAAAAAAATATTTTCAGATAGAGCAAAAAAACATAACCCTTTTTCTTCCTGCTTAGCGTGCTTTTTAGCAATGACTATAGGCTAATCAAGAAACACTGAGCAGCCTGAGTACCTGGCACAGTCCTGGGCACCACCAACCCGGGGGATACAAGCAATGTGACTCATCAGAGGTACCCAGAATCTTATTGAGGATGTAAGATGCACGGAAAGCCATCAACTGATGAGTAACAAGGACCAGGCAATAAAAAATCTGTGCTAATTTATTCTGCAGTGGAGGCAGAACCGTACTAGCGATAAGGATACATTTTCTAAAGGGTTTATTTTAAAATAAAATCTTCTTCTGAGCATAAATCAAAGATAGTTATCTTCTTACTCAGTCTTTTTGTGTCATCAGTTGAGAAAACTCTGTTCTCTCCCCTAATAGCAGCCAGGCAAAGCAGCACTGAGCTCTTTCGAATGAGGAAAGAATTGTTTTCTGAACAATCTGGGAGCTGAGTCATACATAGTAAGAGAAGACAAATTAACAGATAGGAAGCCAATGAAACAGACCACTCAGAATAGGAAGGCTTTCCCCAGCCGCCCCCCCCCCACCGGCCCCCCATGAGCCAGCTCTGGTTCAGTGATTTCAGCAACTCTCATTATCTTTCCAATTTTGTTTTACTCCAGCCCTGCAGAGAGAAGACTCTGCAAGTCCAAACTTGCTCCTTGAACAAACAAAAATTCTTCCGCCAGAAAAGTTGGAAAACTCGTTAGTTGGAAGACATGAAGAAACCGCTTGTCTTCTAGGGGAGCTGGTGGGAGATGCAGAAGGGCTGGTGGAGAAAGAGGGTGGGCATGAACTTCAGCCTGCACCCTCGGGGGTCAGCACAGAGCTAGCTGCAAAAGAAGGAAAGAAAACGCGGCTCGCTTCCACCTCTGCGAATGAGATCTGGGCCAATAGCGAAACTTCAGAGAAGCACAGCCTGCCAGTCCACTGTGCTTCAAACCTTGCATGAAACACCGAAAGCTGAGGTTTTAGGGCCCTTGAGTCACCCTTTCTGGAGGAAGATAGCTTGGGGGAGGAAATCACTTTGCATGCTCCCTTCATTTTTACACACACGTGTTTTTATTCCAGTAAATCAAATGAAAGAGAAAGAAATAACTAAAGGACAGCTGCTCAACCCTTGGCAATGGTGGCGAGGGAAAAACTGAATGCAGGCTGGGCAGGTGTGTTTCTTCTCTCACTTTCCTTCTGAGCTTTTACTCCACGGAAGATGAGATTTTGTTCACTGCCACATTCCTAATTCGTGGTACGCGATAGAGATGTAACTCAATATAAATTTACTGAATGAATGAATGAATGAATGGGCCAATGCAAAGACACTGTATTCTTTAGCACTTGGTTATACAAGGTGAGTGGAGTCGGAGAGACATGGGTTCTAATCCCGGCTCTGCATTTTCTTGGCTTTGAGAACTTGGCAAGTTGACTAAACCTCACTGAGCCTCAGTTTTCTCATCTGTCAAATGGGGGCTAATAAAACCTATTCCCCACGGCTCAAAGGTATAAGTGAGATTATATACATGAGGCGCCTACTACAGAGCCTGGTTAAGCCCTCTCTGAATAGTAGTTATTAATGCTGTTACCTTTAAAATGCAATCATCCTGACGTCAACTGAGATCCCTGTCTTCTGTGATTCACAGTGAAAGGGTTTCAGACCTTCCCCTGCCCCTTACAGTAAAAGGCCTCTAGTCCTTTCACCTTTCACATCTTTCCAGGAATTGGGTATAAGAGATGGTGGTGTTTGATGGTGAGCGAGGTGGGGGGGGCACGTATCTTAGTTAACCTCTGATTCTAACCTTCTACTTTTGCAAAATTCTTTTTTTTTTATTAAGATTTTATTTTTAGGGATGCCTGGGTGGCTCAGGCAGTTGGGCGTCTTCCTTCAGCTCAGGCCATGATCCCGGGGTCCTGGGATCGAGTCCTGCATCGGACTCCTTGCTCAGCGGGGAACTTGCTTCTCCCTCTGCTTCTGCTGCTCCCCCTGCTTGTGGGCTCGCTCTCTCTCTCTCTGACAAATAAATAAATAAAATCTTTAAAAATGTTTTATTTTTAAGTAATCTCTATGCCCAATGTGGGGCTTGAACTCATGACCCCGAGATCAAGAGTCGTATGCTCTACCGACTGAGCCATCCAGACACCCTGGCAAAATTCTTAATCCCCCTTGTTAAATAGGTCCCCTTTTTAAATAGTATTTAAATAAATAATGGGTATTTTGTTCCTATACCTCTAGTCCAGTCCTTCAGAGCACCGCTGATTTTTTTTAGAGAGTTCATCTTTTTATGGAACATGTTACCAAAGAGATCTAATCGTAAAGAACAAAGCCTCTGTCATCATTGGACCCTCAATTGCTTCTTTCCTTGCTTCCAGTGTCTTCTCCAGTGCTGAGCCCTGCAGGTGGCAGGACCTCCCGCTGGGGCAAGGCCCCAGCCCCCCTCTCAGCTGCCCAATATTGACATTGGCCAGGGTGAGTCACGGGGCAATAAGAAGATCACATGTTTGGTAATAAGAGGTTTACGCTGCCATCCAGATAAGTCATTCAGATAAAAGTTTTCTCTGGGAATAGCTCTCTTTCTCTTCTGCTGAGCTAGGTTTCCTATTTAAATTCTTTTGGGGGGTTAAGGGGGAGGTAAAGGTTTTTCTTGAGTCAGCTGGGTCCTGATTGCCTTCAGCTCAAAATAATCCAAAAATCCAAGTGGCATATTTTGGGGTCACCTATTCCAGTGTCCATCAAGGGCTGAGTGGATGCAGGTGAACTCACAGCGAGGCCGTAGTGCAGGAGAGTGTTAGGCTAGCCGGGGCTGAGCATCCTGCTGGCTTCTAGACAAAGTGAGGGCCTTACTCCAACTCGGCCTCCGTCGGAAGGACTGAGCACCTTAGCGCAGCTGCAGAAAGGGGGTTCCCACTAATTTTGACACAAAATTCATTTACTATTTATTGCCCGCCTCCTCCAATACTGTCAGCTTCCTGCCTGCCTCTTCGGTGCCCCACATCACCTAGTACAGGCCTCCATGTCATAATAATATTAAATAATAATAATAATAACAATGCATGCACTTGTGACCGCATAGTAGGTGCTCAATAATTCTTTCTGTGTTGGAAGAATTGAATCGGTTTCAGGCCCGTGTTGCTATCCTGGGCTTGTGGATCCTGTTCTTTGCCCAGGCATGGAAGTCAGTCCTTTCCTTCCCATTCATCCAAATGATCATTCACAGAAGGACTTGGTATTTCACGGAGTTCACCAAGAAGTCTGGACAGATGAAAGAATGTTCATCACAGAGTCAACAGCAATTTGAAATTAAACATCGGCCAACTTCTCTTTAGAAGTTCTCATTTCTACCACCTGGATTTCAGCCCCCACCAGCCCTTCCCCCAGCTTCTCAGACCTCCTGCTCTTGAACCAACAACAGATCCCTCCTGCTTTTTCATGCTGAGCAGCCAGCTCTCCTCAGCCACAACCCCCAACCTCAGCTCCGTCCGGAAGAAAAGCTTGCAACCAGGGACTGTGAGACGTCCAGCACAGCCTCTAACTTCCATTCTGATTCCCAATGCCTTAGGCTGCAGCCCAAAGCCTGTCCCATGTCCCTGCTGATGCCACACTCACCAGCTCCTAGCTGCAGCTTCCCGGGCTGACATGACCGACTCCAGACCCTCTGTGACCCCTGGAAGGCTTCCCCTTGGCATGAGCAAGTTCTGAGCTAAATGGGCCACATATGTGGTATTTAATTTCTTTCTCTGTCCCAGCCCAGCCTCCACTTTCGGTAAGAAAACGGGACCTGGGGGAGCCTGGATGGCTCAGTTGTTAAGCATCCGCCTACAGCTCAGGTCATGATCCCAGGGTCCTGGGATGGAGCCCCGCATCCAGCTTCCTGCTTGGCGGGAAGCCTGCTTCTCCCTCTCCCGCTCCCCCTGCTTGTGTTCCCTCTCTCACTGTGTCTCTCTGTCAAATAAATAAATAAACTCTTTGAAAAGAAAGAAAAAGGGACCTGTAGTGATTTTCTATGAATTATGCCTCCCCTTAGAAGATAGAAACGCCAATCTGAATAAATTCACACTGGTCCAGTGGGCAGGTCTGCCAAGCGGGCAAAAATGACATGACCCAGAAGGATAATTCCTTGGAGAAAAAAGAACTATAGATCTCTATTCATTTTATTATCAGAGGATGTCAGATAATTTAAATACACAGATAATCTCCCTACTTCATTTTGGTCCTTTTAAAAAGTCAGGTTTATTGGGGCGCCTGGGTGGCTCAGTGGGTTAAAGCCTCTGCCTTTGGCTCAGGTCATGATCTCAGGGTCCTGGGATCGAGCCCTGCATCGGGCTCTCTGCTCAGCAGGGAGCCTGCTTCCCCCTCTCTCTCTGCTTGCCTCTCTGCCTACTTGTGATCTCTCTCTCTCTCTGTGTCAAATAAATAAATAAAATCTTGAAAAAAAAATCAGGTTTATAGAGGTATAACTTACATATAATAAAAATTTACCAATTTTAATTGTACCATTGAATGAGTTATTTTTAAAGTGTATATAGCCTAGTAACTATCGTGAGAATCAGCCTATAGAACATGTCTATCACCCCGAAAGATTCCCCCAGACTCCTTTGCCATCGGCCCCCTCCCCTACCTATCTCCTGACCCCAGCCCCTGGCAACCACTGATGCAGTCACAATAGTTTTGCAGTTTGGCCCATTTTCACTTAACTTCTTAGCAACCATTTCTAGAGAACTGCTAAGGTGTGGTCAGACCTCTGGGTTGGGCTGGATTTCTCATGCTGAAGAGTCAGAGGCCAAAGATGACCAAACAACTGACCCAACAGGGTAGGGCTCCAGAAGAACACAGGGCTGAGCTCGCCAAGGCGGGGAGGACTGCTAATCACTGAGCCTGCAGAGCCTGTGCCAAGAATGAGGAACAGAGAGGAAAGGGAAAAGCCAGTGCACAGTCTGGGCCGGGCAGGGGGTGGGCGGGCACGGAGGAAGGCCACACGGCCCGCCGTGATGGGAAATTTAATCACAGACCCGGGCTGTGTTGCAATTCAACTGTCAGACCCAAATTCATCCTGAGTCCAGGCTGCCTTCAGCACTTCCTCTTGCGGGGCTCGGTCCCACCTACCTGCCAGTCCCAGCTTCTCCTTTCTGCAGGAGGCTGCGGGCCACTCTCAGGGCCACCAGATCCCCAAATAGGTAAACTGGGTCTTGGTCCCCGGGGCCACCCCCCTTCCTGGCTCAGGAGCCCCAGGGCTCTATCTGAGTGTGTCTCACCCAACTCCTTTCTCCTTTCTCCCCTGGTTCAGGCCCAAGTGGGGCCCTTTGTTGGAGCATTTGAATTTTAATTGGAAGAAGGAAAAGAAGTAAGTAAATCGACTTGTTTGGAACATCTTTTACCAGAGGGAAGGAAAAATTTGACAAGAAGAAAGATGCAAAATGAAAAATAAAAACCTCTCTCCGGGTCTTGATTTTTCCTAGTCTGTCCCCCAAGAGCCAACTTTGTCAAACATCGCTTGTACGTCCTTTGCACAGGAGGAAAGAGGGGATATTGTTTAAAAGCAACATAATATACATGTGGTTTTTCACCGTCCCCTCGTCACCCCAGAATTCATCTTGGAATGCTTTCCATGTCAGCATACATATTAATTTTGATATAATTTCAAACTTACAGAAAACCTACAAGAGTAATAGAACTCATGACCCAGATTCACTAATTATTTGCATTTCGCCCCTTTTATTCAATCGTTTTCTCTGTACCTATCTCTCCATCTACATATTATTTTTCCTGAGCCATTTTAAAGTATGTTGGAGACACTGTAACCCTCCCCCTAATTTCCAGTTTGTATTTACTAAGAATAGGATCTTCTCTTATGTAGCCACAGTTCAATTATTACAATCTGGAGACTTAACATCGATACAAATCCCTGATTCACAGTCTGAAGTTAAATTCTGTTTAGTAATTGTTCCAGTAATATTCTTTTTAGCTATTTTTCCCCTGTCCAGGATCACACATTGCATTTAATTTTCCTATCCCATCATCTCCTTTCATCTGGAAAAATTCCCCAGAATTTTTATTTAAAAAAATTTTATAAAAAAAATTTCTAAATAAAAATTATAGTTTTATAAAAAATAAAAATTGTTTGTATTCCTTGATGTTAGCATTTTTAAGGAGCACAAGCCAGTTATTTTGTAGAATATGGGTTTGTCTGAAGTGATGTTGTGTCTGCTTTAGAGCAATATTTCAGGGGGCTCACGATGTCATTGTATCCCACCCACTACTGGTGCCCTTGACTTTGATCACTTGGTTAAGGAGAGGTCTGCCAGATTTCTACGCTTGTAAAGTTACTATTTTCCCTTTGTAACTAAGGCGATTTGTGTAAATGTCCAATTCCTCATCAAACTTTCATCCATTCAACTCAGCATCCATTGATCACTTTCCTACTACCATCTTATAGGTGGAATTCTACATAAAGAAATTGGGTTTTTTTAGCTGGCGTTCTGCTATAAAAAAGAGCTTTCCTTTCTCTGACATTTATCTGTTTGTGTGCTTGTTTATATTAGTGTGAACTCTTAGATTCTTTTTTTTTTTTTTTTTTTTAAGAGAGAGAGCACAAGCAGGGCGAGCAGCAGGCGGGGAGAGGGAGAAGCAGACTCCCCACTGAGCAGGGAGCCCGATGCGGGACTCGATCCCAGGACCCTGGGATCATGACCTGAGCTGAAGGCAGACACTTAACCGACTGGGCCCCCCAGGGCCCCCCAACTCTTAGATTCTTATATTATTCAATGAGTTATAATCCAATGCCATTATTTTTATTTGTTTTGATGCTCAAATTGTTCCAGATGGCCAGTGAAAGCCACTTCAAATTTAAGCGTCCTCTCGATATGTCCCCATCATTCTTTGAGCACTTCCTTACATTCTGGTGTGAAAAGATGTTTTAGGATCATCTTATACTTTTTATGCAGCAGCCCTGGAATCAGCCTTTTCTCCCAGGAGTCCTGGGTCCTCCTCCCTTTGGTGGAGAATGATATTTGGAAACGGATCAGGCTGCTGGCAGCTTGTACGTTTTACCTAATTGATTTATCAGCTAAGTATTATTCTATGGTGTGTATGTAACATGATTTATATAACCAGTCACCTCTCATGGACATATTTGGAGTGTTATCAGTTTTTTGCTAATACAAAATTGTGCTGCTATGAATATTCTTGCATGTATATCTTGGCTTACATTTGGGAATATGTCTGTAAAGCAAATTTTTAGCAGTGAAATGCTGGATCAAGTTTATACATTCAAAATATGATATGCTTCCAAATAATCCTTGAGAAGAATAGAAAATTATACTGATTTCCATATACTCCCATCAATGAGATATGGGAATGTCTGTTAGATCAAATCTTACCAACTCTAAATACTAACAAAATTTTAAAATTTTGTCAATTCGACTATGGTTTTTTGTGTTACAACTGATGTTGAGTATCTTTCATTGGTTTATTGGCCTTGTGTGTTTCATACGTCCTGGTCACATTTTTTTCTCATAAGTATATATTTTCTTTATTCTTGTTGATATATATATACCTTCCTTGTAAACCGAGAAAATGAGCCTTTGACAAAATGTTTCCCAACTTATTTTCTGACACTGCTTAGTTTTGTTGTGAAAACTTTTAAACATTTATGATAGCCAATTTGCTGATGTTTTGTGGCCTCTGGGCTTTATATTCTGTTTAGACAAGCCTTCCCTACTACAAGATTATTTTTAAAAATCTAATTTTCTCTTTGTACTAAGTTAGTCTCTTTCTTTTTTTCCTATCTCTTTCGCTCTCTCTCTCTCTTTTTTTTTTTAGGGTTAATGATCCATTTAGAATTTCTTTTTTAATGAAGAATAAGGTAGTGATTCAGCACTATTTTTCCCCCAAGGAGCTAGCTTATTGCTCCAGCCATTTATTTAAAAATCCATCTTATTGAGGCTCCTGGGTGGCTCGGTCAGTTAAGCGTCTGCCTTCAGCTCAGGTCATAATCCCAGGGTCCCGGGATCGAGCCCCACATCAAGTCTTACATCAGGATCCCTGCTCACCAGGGAGTCTGCTTCTCCCTCTGCCCCTCCCCCCTTGTGCTCTCTCTTTCTCAAATAGATAAATAAAATTTTCAAAAAAATAAAAATCCATCTTATTTTCTCACTTCATTGAAATGCCACCTTTACCAGAAACATCATTCTCATTTGTTTTGAGTCTATTTCTAAACTCTATTTTGTTCAATTCAGCTCTCTCTTATTCTCCGGGATGGGGGGACTATCTTAATTAATGTAGCTTCATAATATGTTTTAATATCTGGAAGATATATTTCTACATCATTGCTAGTGAGGAAAAGGAAAAGGGATGAAACAATTTGCTCCAGGCTACAGAGAAGTTAGTAGAATGTGGGGACTCACGCCAGCCTCTCATTCCTCTTCAGGACTTGTTTGAAAGGGATTGCCTTATAAACAGTGCTTAGTAGGTTCTGATGTCTCACTAGGATTTAGAAGAATTATCAGCATGGCCGCCTACCCGCCCCTGCCTCCCCCACCCAACAATAAAGTCTTGCAGTCAATCTTAAATAGTAATAGATGTTTCCGAAAGGTTGTGTTAACCAATTTTTATAAAGTGAATCCTTTTTCCATATGAAACAGAAGGAGTCCCTGTTGAAAAGAACCCTTTAAAGATCTTCTAGTAAAACAGAGTCTTTTTGCAATTCTTCAATTTGCTCCTTCATATGGGGGTCTCCTGATTGAATGAGGGTCACCAAATGTGGGGTGACCGATCGGGTGGAGGCTGGCAGGAAGTGTGAGAGCGGTGAAAGAATCCACAGGAGGCAGAACAAAGGAGATAGAAGTTTATTGAATACACCGAAAGGAGCGGCGGACAGGACAGCAAGGGAGAGAATGTCTGCCATCAGGTGGGGGGGGGGGGGGCTGTCCTTAAAGGGGGGAGGGGACAAGGTTTGGGAACGTATGGAATTTTCCTTCTTTGGTACCTGTGTCCGGGTCTAAGTAACCCATCGGTCGGCTAGGGCTTATGGCTATTTTGAAGTGGGCGGCCTGATGGGCCTGTCCATATTCAGCCAGGGAGTTGGGGGTCTCTGTGGGTCCTTCTACCGTGCTCAGCTTTCCATGGTTCAAGCTGGTGGCCTGAAAGCAGTCTCTACACTTCATTTATCTGTTCTGCGATTCATACTTGGAGAAGATATCTGGGCCTCTTAAAAAGAGGCATACCCATCCTATTAGAGTCCAATCACATCATGCCCAGAATGCGGTGAGACCAAAGATACCCGTGAAAGAAGCAATAAGATAGAGATCAGAGCCCCCTGGGGAGCATCCTTCTTATGTCCTCAGCATCCGATAGTCATTGAACAGTTGTCTGGCAAAAATGAGCAGTCAGACAAATGATGGTATCAACAGTCTAAACAGCCAGTTCATCTTCCTTAGGCAGGAAACTTGAAATTGCTGCGGCAGGACAGTCAAAGGGCAGAAAAACTGCAGGGGAAACCGGCTCTTCTCACTGGGATGCTGTGGTTTTCTGCAACAAGGTCGAGAAATATCTCCTACATCTAGACATTTCCTGATATTGCAGAGCTAGGATTTGGTAAGTGCTGATCCATGGCTGATCTCAGTGAGGGGCTTCATATAAATCTATAAATTTATAAATTGGATCCTCATACGTAAGTTTTATGACATACGCTTTTCCTGTTTAAACTCATTTTTTAAAGGCAAAGCGGCGTATTTCCGGGGGAAAAATCAGAACAATACAGCAATATATAGCACAGAAAGTGAAAAGGCCCACAAGGCCACTCACAGAGATAGTCTTCTGCAATCTTTTTCTACTTAATACTTGCAATGTCTTGAAAATATATCTCTGCCCATTCTTATTCTTTTTAATAGCAGCTTCATAGCCCATTGGATCTACGTATCACTTCTTAACCCATTCATGGCTCTTCCGAATGTCAGCCATTACACACGCGGCAATAAACATCCTTGAATGTGTAATGGGGCACCTGGGTGGCTCAGTCATTGAGCGTCTGCCTTTGGCTCAGGTCATGATCCCAGGGTCCTGGGATCGAGTCCTGAATAGGGCCCCATGCTCAGCAGTGAGTCTGTTTCTCCCTCTTCCTCTGCCCCTCTGTCTGCTTGTGCTCTCTCTCTCAAATAAATAAATAAAAACTTTTTAAAGAAATCCTTGAATGTGTATCTTTGCACACACATCAAGAATTTCATAGATGGGGGCATCTGGGTGGCTCAGTCGTTAAGCGTCTGATTTCGGCTCAGGTCATGTTCCCGGAGTCCTGGGTTTGAGCCCCGCATCAGGCTCCCTGCTTGTAGGGAAGCCTACTTCTCCCTCTCCCACTCCCCCTGCTTGTATTCCCTCTCTCGCTCGCTCTCTCTGTAAGTAAGTAAATAAAATCTTTAAAAAAAAAAAAAAAGAATTTCATAGACGTCCCTAGAAGCGGAATTGCGAGTTCAAAAAGTATGCAGATATGAATGTTGTAATAGTTATTGCTAAACTGCTTTCCAAAATGTTTATGTTTTCCGGCATTTTCCAGATGAGGGCTCTTGTGTCTGGTAAACTAAGGGATGCCTTTCCCCTCTCAGCCTGAGTCTTCAATTCTCTTGTGACCACAATAAGATGAAACTATGGGATCCTGGAGACACGGTCTCACTCCTCCTTTATTTTCTGTCAGATGCTTACTAAGTGGAGTCCAGTTAAAGCCCACACTGCTCTCTGCCTTCCCGTGAGATTGTCCACCGCCTAACAGTTTCTCTGTCCCGGAGCTGGGTGGCCCCTGGACGCTGCTGACAGGCGGCCAGTGACCCGACCTGCCGCTGAGCCTTCATGCACACAGTCAGCGGAGGTCCTAAGGGGATGGGGTGTGTGACCTGTTTTGCTGCTCTCCTCAGATCAGAAGTTGTGGACCCCTGGTGTCATCTGATCACAATGCTTTCATTTCTTTGGGGGAACCAACAGGAAAAGAGAGAGCTACTCCTCACAAGCAGAGAATTGTAAAAAGCATAATTTCTAAACAAATACTTAACAGCCCCTTTAGGCCAACGGCTTTCCCAAGGTCCTCTGAGTTCCCACCCTGGGTGAGATGTACCCTCTGTCTGGAAAAAGGTACACAGACCTTGGTGCAGTTGCATTGGGAAAATAGACAACCCACAGCCGTATCCCACTGACTTCCATTCGGAGGGCAAGTTCATTTGTAGGAGATTTTCCTGAGGATTTCCTATATATTGCTGGAGTGGTCATTATGGCAGTCAGTTCCTGAACCCGGGTCTTACTGATTTAAAAACCTATGCTAGGGAACAGTCTTTTCAACAAATGGTCTTGGAAAAATCAGATAGCCACACGCAAAAGAATGAAATTGGACACTTATCTTATATCACACACAAAAATTAACTGAAAGTGGATCATATACACCTCGATGGCAAAAATCCCAAATAATCCCATTTAAAAATGGGCAAAGGGGGGGTGCATCTGGCTGACAGTCAGTGGAGCACGCAACTCTCGATCTTGGGGTTGTAAGTTCAAGCCCCACATTGGGTGTAGAGATTACTTAAAAATAAAAATATTTATTAAAAAATAGGCAAAGGACCTGAACAGACATTTTTCCAAAGAAAACACACAAATGACCAATAGGTACATGAAAAAGTGCTAAACACCACTATTAGGGGAATGCAAACCAAAACTACAATGAGATATCACTTCACATCCATTAGGATGGCTATGTCAAAAAAAAAAAAAAAAGGAAATAACAAGGATTGGTGAGAATGTGGAGAAATTGGAACCCTTGTACACTGTTGGTAAGAATGTAAAACAGTAGAGCATCCATGGAAAACAGCGCGGCAGTTCCTCAAAAAATTAAAAATAGGATTACCATGTGAGTTCAGCAATCCTACTTCTGGATACATATCCTGAATAACCGAAAGCAGAGACTTGAAGAAGAGTTGTACACCTTTGTTCATTATTAGCAATAAGCAAAAGGTAAAGGCAACCTAAGTGTCCGCTGACGAATGGATGGATGAACACAAGTGGTACATAAACACTGAGGAAAATTATTCACCCTTAAAAAAGGAAGGGAAGTCTGACCCAGGCTACCACATGGACGAACCTTAAGGACATCATGCTAAGTGAAATAAGCCCATCACAAAAAAACAAAAACTGTATGATTCTCTCTTCTTTCTATTACTCTCAGTGCGCAGTGCTGCTGTGGGGGAGGGGCTGTCTAATCAGAGCACCTGACACCTGCAACATTGGGTCTATTCAAAATCTTAACTATTTTTTTTTTTAAGATTTTATTTATTTATTTGACAGAGGGACAGAGAGGGAACACAAGCAGGGGGAGTGGGAGAGGGAGAAGTGGGCCCCCCACTGAACAGGGAGCCCGAGGCGGGGCTCCATTCCAGGACCCCAGGACCACGACCCAAAGGCAGACGCCCAACAACTAAGCCACCCAGGCTCCCCTTTAGCTATTTTTTAGTGCTAGAAAATTTTCTCCCAACCATAGGGAGGACGCCCTTAACCATGTTTACTGCGAATTAATGCTCTTTATTTTGCCGTGTTAGGGAACCTCTCTGCCTGATACATGTAAGTCAGCTCACTGCGCTAAGCCCGAGTCCCACCCATCCTTCCTCTTCTGCCTGATTAACAACGTGGCTTTATTGCTGCTCATAAACAGATGAGCTTCCATTTCCATATTAACTCCACCGCGTTCTACTAGGAATGGCTAGGACTCTCCTTGGTTTTCATTTGTCTCCGGTTGTGTTTCTACCTGCTCACTGAAGCTGCTTTAAAATCTTCCACAGATAATTCTGCCATCTCTGTCATCTCTGTCTTGGCATTTCTTGATTGATTGTCTTTTTTTCATTCAGTTTGGGATCTTCCCGATACTTGATATGATGAGTGATTTTTTTTATCGAAACCTGGGCATTTGGGGTGTTACCTTATGAGGCTCTGTCTGGATCTTTTTAACCTTGTATTTTAGCTCCCTGCTTCTGACACAATTCCCACAGAGGAACTTAGTGTGTGTTGGGGGGGAAGGTACTGTGTCATGACAGTCAGGAGGGGTAGAAGTCCAGGTTTCCCACCCAGCCGATTTTTTTTGTTTTGTTTTTTTGTATAAAAAAAAAGCATTTTATGGTAATTTTCAACCATACACAAAGGCAGAGAAAATGAAACTATCAACACTCAACACCTGGCCATTCTTCATTCATCTGCTCCCCACCCTTCTCCTTTAAAAAACAAAAAACAAAAAACAAAGCTTGGGGCACCTGGGTGGCTCAGTTGGTAGAGCATCCAACTCTTGATTTAGACTCAAGTCATGGTCTCAGGGTCCTGAGATTGAGCCCTGCATGGGGCTCTACCTTTGGCATGGAGTCTGCTGGTTCCTCTTCCCATCCCCCCCCCCACCCCTGCTCTCAGGCTCTCCCTCTCTCTCAAATAAATAAATAAATCTTTTAAAAAGAAATTTAAAAAATTAAAAAGCTGGATTATTTTAAAGTTACTCCAAAATATCATTTGATTTTACCCATAAATATGTCAGAATGTGCCTATCTAGATAAAGCCTTAAAAAATATAATCACAATACCATTATAAAACATATAACAAAATTAGCAATAATTTCTTAGTATTCCCTAAAGCCCAATCTGTGTTTAATATTGCCCAATTGTCCTTGAAATTTTTTTTTACAGTTGGTTTGTTTGAATTTAAATCCAAACAAGGTTCACATATTGCATCTGTTTGATTGGTCTCTTAAGTTTTAAAAAATTAATAACATTTTCCTATTCCCATCTTTTTCCCCAGGCCATGAATTTATTGAATAAAACAGGTTATTAAATATAGATTTTCCTATTGTATGGATTTCACTGATTGTCTCCTCGGGTCATTTAGCATGTTCCTCTGTCCTCTCTCTTTTTTTTAATTGAAAGGTAATTGACATGTAATATTATGCTAGTTTCAGGTGTTCAACATCATGATCCCATATATGTATATACTGTGAAATGATCACCACAGTAAGGGTACAGTCAATCCTTGAACAATACAGGTTTGAACTGTGTGGGTTCACTTACATGTGATTTTTTAAATAAATACAGTACAGTACTGTAAATGTATTTTCTCTTATGATTTTCTTTTATTTTTAAGATTTTATTTATTTTAGAGACAGAGAGAGAGAGTGAGTGGGGGAAGGAGCAGAGGGAGAGAGGCAAGCAGACTCCACACCGAGCGCAGAATCCGGTGTAGGCTCAATCTCACGACCCTGAGATCATGACCTGAGCTGAAACCAAGAGTCAGACGCTTAACCAAGGGAGCCACCCAGGCGCCCTCTCTTAGGAATTTTTTTAATAACAGCTTCTTTTTTCTAGCTTACTTTATAGCTTACTAGCTTTTCTAACTTACTGTAAGAATACACTATGTAATACCTATAACATACAGATATGTGTTAATTGACTATTATTGGAAAGGCTTCTGGTCAATAGTAGGCTGTTGAGTTTTTGGGGAATCAAAAGTTATACACAGATTTTTGAGTATGTGGGGGTCAGCATCTGTAACCTTGTGTAGTTCAAGGGTCAACTGTAGCTAACATTCATCATCACACATAGTTACAAATTTTTCCCACTGGGCCAATGTTGATATGGGAGGGTGGGGCTCCTCTTCACCGCAGGGCACTGTGGGAGTTCAGGCTTCCTGTGTGGTCTCCACTGACCCAAGGTTGGGTGTCAAGGGGAGCGACCTGGTTGTCACTGAGTGGTAGACAAAGTCCTTGTTCTTCATGAGGCTCCAGGAGGGTGAGGGGTAGGAACGCCTCATTCCAGTTGGGAGAGATTGGAGGTCGAGGCTCCCTGCTCAGCCTTCTGGTGTGGGTGAGTGTGGTCCCATTTTTCCTGCAATATTTGGAGAGGGTAGAGTTATTGTCTACAAGTCTTCTGTCTTGCAGGGCTGCCCCTTCCTTGATCCTTTGGCCACAGAAAGCGGGCTTTGCGTGTGTGTGTATGTGTGTGTGTGTGTGTGTGTGCAACTCATCAGCGTTGCTAGGTGGCTCACTGCTTCAGCTCCACATGTGGGTACATGAGGCATGAAGAAAGCCCAGGAAATATACCACCTGTTGTTTCTGGGGTCTCATAGCCCCAGCCAGTCCATCTTCTCTCCACCTCTCTGAGTCTTCTTAAGTTTGTTTTATATATAATGTTCAGGGTTTCTAGTTGTACGTAGCAGGGGGAGTAGGGAAAAGCATATCTATACCATCTTCCTGGAAGCGGAAGAATTATCCGTTTTTACTATTGCCTGTAGGTGGTATATTTATAATGAGACTTAGAATCACGAATGACTTTTTCACAGGCAATATTAGTTGCAGCCCTAATTCAAGCATATGAACGTTTATAGGAGCAAAAACTTTTGTAATCTCTCATGGCTGAACTTCTGTATTATTTATTCGATAGTTCAAATCGTGCAAAAATTCATTGGAGTACTATTTATTTGTTTGAGCATATGAACATTACTATCAGCTGACTTAAGCTAGCTTTTATTCCTGTTAAACTAATTGGAACAAACTTGGGGCACCTGACTGGCTCAGTCAGAAGAGCATGCGACGTTGATCTCAGGGTTGTGAGTTCAAGCCCCATGTTGGATGTAGAGATTACTTAAATAAATATTTTAAAAAATAATAACTGGTGCAAACTTGTAAGACTCTTTTTTAAAAAACTCTAGCATTACTGCTTTACTGATAGGTCTACATTTAGTTATTAGAGTGCTTTGTAATCATACAGAGTCATTATAGTTGAATGTAGCACATATATACACCATTTTAATTGTACTAACCCATTTTTTAAAATTTTATTTATTTATTTTTAAAGATTTCATTTATTTATTTGACAGAGAGAGACACAGCAAGAGAGGGAACACAAGCAGGGGGAGTGGGAGAGGGAGAAGCAGGCTTCCCGTGGAGCAGGTAGCCCGATGCGGGGCTCAATCCCAGGACTCTGGGATCATGACCTGAGCCAAAGGCAGATGCTTAACAACTGAGCTGCTAACCCGTTTTTTTTTTAAGATTTTATTTATTTATTTGACAGAGAGAGAGAGCACAAGCAGGGCGAGTGGCAGGCAGAGCAAGAGGGAGAAGCAGGCTCCCTGCTCAATCCCAGGACCCCAGGATCAATCCCAGAACCCCAGGATCACGACCTGAGCTGAAGGCAGACGCTTAACTGACTGAACCATCCAGGTGCCCCCTAACCCATCTTTTATATATAAACATACATAAATTTACATGTAATCTCTCTTGTACTTCTGTAACTTAACCCTAAAATTATTCTTGGGTTCAAGTACTACAAATACAATTTAAATTAAACCTTGGATTGTGATGCTACCTTAGTAGAGGTTTATTACTTCTTATTTTCTAAAAAAGATTTTAAGAATTTTTCATCCCTGTTACTTTTATAAGTGTTTTTTTTTTTCAGTTTTAGATAATGATAGTTATTTTTTGGTTTTAGATAATACTCCAAATTAAGAAGTATTATTATATTTAATATTTATTTGTTTATAATTTTTAAAAAGATTTTATTTATTTATTTGACAGAGAGTGGGAGAGCACAAGACGGGGTAGGAGGGGGGAGGGGCAGAGGGAGAGGGAGAAGCAGATTCCCTGCTGAGCAGGGAGCCTGACATGGGGCTTCATCCCAGGACTCTGGGATCATGACCTGAGCTTAAGGCAGACACTTAACCAATTGAGCCACCCAGGTGCCCCATATATTTAATATTTTAATTATAATAACCTGATTGTAATAACCTGTAAAAACCTAACCACTTTTACTACAGTATTCACACATTTGAACAAGTTATATCAATATTCACATTACCTTAAAATAGTTATTCTCAGGGTGCCTGGGTGGCCCAGTCGGTTGGGCATCTGACTCTTGATTTTGGCTTGGGTCATGATTTTGGGTCATGTCAGGCTCTGTACTCAACAGAGAGTCTGCTCGAATTCTCTCTCTCCCTCTCTTTTTGGCCCCCCCTTCTCTCTCTAAAGTCAATCAATCAATAGATCAATCAATTTTTTAAAAAAATTAGTTACTCCCATGCCTTCATCATGAGTCTTGTCCCTGGTCTTACATTTAGTAATGCAGGACAGATTATCACTATTTCAAACTAGCATTGATCAATAATCCAAGTATTTAGGCTAATGAAAAGTATTAAATTTGATTATATTTCAGTAACCTTTATTCCTACTGCCATTTTAAGGATATGGTCAATTCTGTAATTTTCAAAAATGAGTATGTACTTACTTAAATATTAATCAATTACTTTAAACATTTACCCTCATTTATAATCACTATAATTAATTACTCTTAACAATATTACCAAACTGTTTGGGACACCTGGGGGGCTCAGGCAGTTAAGCTTCTGCCTTTGGCTCGGGTCATGATCCCGGGGTCCTGGGATCGAGCGCCGCATTGGGCTCCCTGCTCAGTGGGAAGCCTTCTTCTCCCTCTCCCTCTGTAGCTCCCCCTGCTTGTGCTCTCTCTCTCTCTGATAAATAAACAAAACCTTTGACACAAAACAAAAGCCATTATTATCAATTCTTTATGGAGTCAGAAGGCATAGAAGTCATGTCATGTTATTAATTGGATTGGTTAATAATATATTCAAACAGATGCAAATACAGCATCTCCTCCAAGTAATTCCCTGTGACTGTGTTGAAAAGTTAGCTTTGAATCACGGTTTGAAAAATTTGTAATTAACTCTACTTCATAAGAGTTTTTTTTTAAAGATTTTATTTATTTATTTGACAGAAAGAGAGAGATCACAAGTAGGCAGGGAGGCGGGCAGAGAGAAAGAGGGAAGCAGGCTCCCCACTGAGCAGAAAGCCCGATGCGGGGCTCGATCCCAGGACCCTGAGATCATGACCTGAGCTGAAGGCAGAGGCTTTAACCCACTGAGCCACCCAGGCACCCAAGGGTTTTGTTTTTTGTTTTTTGTTTTCTTAGAGGAGAAGGAGGCAGAGGGAATGAAAGAATCTTAAGGAGGCTCCATGCCCTGTGCAGAGTCCAATGTGGGACTCAATCTCACAATCTGGAGGTCATGACCTGAGCCAAAATCAAGAGTCAGACCCTTAGCCAACTGAGCCACCCAGGCACCCTTACTTCATAAGCTTTTAGCTAATTTTTATAATCAACTGTACATGGCTACCCATTTTAGGAACTTGAAGTACCTAAGAAATCACCCCAGTGTGGCCTCTTGTCATGACTGCCTTCTGCTGTAGAATTCTTCCACCACTAACAGCCTTATCTCATTCCAGGAAAAGAGCAAGAACAAGGTTTGTTTATACTATCTGAATCTAATATCCCCTAGAGAAAATAAAACAAAAGGAAATAAGTCAAAACGAGATGCTTAAACCATAAACCTCTGTTTATGAGCCCAGACAACACTACTTACAGCAATCTATGAAAAAATTATATTTTAAAAATAGTTCTTCTTTCAACTTTTGATCTACTAGGAGTAATAATAATGCCAACTGGAATTAATCCAATCTGCTTAAAAAGAAGATGTATACAGGTGCCTGGGTGGCTCAATCAGTTAAGCATCCAGCTCTTGATTTTGGCTCAGGTCATGATCTCAGGGTCATGAGATGGAGCCCCGAATCAGGCTCTCTGTGCTTAGCATGGAGTCTGCGTGAGATTCTCTCCCTTTCCCTCCTCCTGCTCTCTCTCTCTCTCTAATAAATAAATAAAATCTTAAAAAAAAGAAGATGCAGAGATGGCAAATAAGCATATGAAAAGATGCTCCTCATCATATGTCATTAAGGAATTAGAAATTAAAACAGCAGGGTACCACTAAACGCTTATTAGAATGGCCCCAGTCCAAAACCCTGGCAATACCAAATGCTGGCAAAGATGTAAGGCAACAGGAAATCTCTCCTTCATTGCTGGTGGGAGTGCAAAGGTACAGCCATTTTAGAAGACATTCTGGCCGTTTATTACAAAACTAAACATACTCTAACCATATGACCCAACAATCCTGCTCCTTGGTATTTACCCAAATAAGCTGAAAACTTATGTCCACCACAAAAATCCACATCCGGATGTTTATAGCAGCTTTATTTATAACAGCCAAAACTTGGAAGCAACCAAGATATCCTCCAGTAGGTGAAGGGACAAATAACCTGTGGTGAATCCAATCAATGGAAATTTATTCAACTGTTAGTTTGTAACCATCCTGGGAGTTCCCCACCATAATCTGAAAATGGCCCCTGTAGTCAAAGGGCAGGGAGAGGACGAAGGAAGAAGCAGGCCACTCCAGGTTGGTAGGCGGCAGTTTTAATAAGAGAGGGAACTTACATACGAGACTAACCTTGGGTGGCAGCAGACAGATGGATCCGCACAGTGCCCCCCCATCACATCTTAAAAGTTTATGTCTTTATATAACTGGGTTCAGTCATCAATGAAACACTATGCTGGTGTTTTCAAGACCACATCACTATTTCAACGCTATGTCGTTGGAGCAGCTTCTGAGATCAAGATAGAAAGGAGGAGCCCACATTTCAAAGACAAGGAAGGGGGTGAGGAACCTCTGATTCCCTACCTCCAGCACACAGGTCAATTGCCAGTCATGTCTTTTTGATGACCTTCCCCAACATCAGCACTAGAAAGATAGGAGCTATCAAGCCATGATAAGACATGGAGAAACTTAAAATGTATATTGAGAAGTGAAAGAAGGCGATCTGAAAATGCTATAAACTGTATGATTCCAACTACATGACATTCTAGAAAGAGCAAAACTATGGAGAGAGTAAAAAGATCAGTGGTTGCCAGCAGTTAGGGGGCAGGAAGGGACGAATAGGTGGAGCACAGAGGATTTTTTAGAGTAGGGAAACTATTCTGTGTATTATAATGGTGGATACATTTGTACGACATCAGGAGTGAATCCTACTGAAAACAATGGACTTTGGGCCCCTCTCCCTCTCTCTCTCTCTCTCTCTCTGCCCCTCCCCATTGCTCGTTTTTTCTCTCTCAAATAAGTAAATAAATCTTTTTAAAAAGGTGGGGGGCACCTGTGTGGCTCAGTCAGTTAAGCGTCTGCCTGTGGCTCAGGTCACTATCCCACAATCCTGGGATCGAGCCCTGCATTGGGGCCTGCTTCCTGCTCAGCAGAGAGTCTGCTTCTTTCTCTCTCTCTCTCTCTCTGCCCCTCCCCACTGCTTGTTCTTTCTTTCTCAAATAAAAAAAATCTTTTTTTTTTTTAAAGATTTTATTATTTATTTATTTGTCAGAGAGAGAGAGCACAAGCAGGCAGAGTGGCAGCGGAGGCAGAGGGAGAAGCAGGCTCCCTGCCGAGCAAGGAGCCCGATGTGGGACTCGATCCCAGGACCCTGGGATCATGGCCCAAGCCAAAGGCAGCTGCTTAACCAATTGAGCCACCCAGGCGTCCCTCAAATAAATAAAATCTTAAAAAAAAAAAGACAACAATGGACTTTGGGCAATGGGGATGTGTCAGTGGACCTTCCTCAGTTGTAAGGAATAAACTACTCCAGTAGGGGGATATTAAGAAGGGAGGCTGCACCAGTGGGAGGAGTCAGGAGTATATGGGACTTCTCTATACCTTCCTTTCAATTTTCCTATGAACCTAAAACTGCTCTAAAAATAGTCTATTTTTAAAGATTTATTTATTTATTTTAAAGAGAGTGTGGCGGGGAGCGGGGGGGCAGAAGAAGAAGGAAAGATATTCAAGTAGACTCCATGCTGAGTGCGGAGCCCAAGGTCAGGCTCCCACAACTCCGAGATCATGACCTGAGCCAAAACTAAGAATCAGATGCTCAACTGACTTCACCACCCAGGTGCCCCTAAAGTCTATTTTTAAAACATTTTAAAAAAATTGTTTCTTTTTTCACTTTCTGCCTACTGAAGTAGTAATAATACCTACTGGAATTAAGCCAATGTACTTAAAAATCCTTTACATCGAAACACATGCTTTTGTTAAAGCAATTTTATTCACACATCTGAGCTCTATTAATCACAGCTTTAATGATTAATGAGACGTTTACAAGGCTGGAGCCCTAGTCACGTCCTTCCTCTTTACTGTGTCATCTTTAGGACCATATTTTATTTTTTTTAAGATTTTATTTATTTATTTGTCAGAGGGAGAGCACAAGTAGGGGGAGTGGCAGGCAGAGGGAGAGGGAGAAGCAGACTCCCCGCTGAGCAAGGAGCCGGATGTGGGATTCGATCCCAGGATTCTGGGATCACAACCTGAGCAGAAGGCAGGCGCCTAACCGGCCGAGCCACCCAGGCGTCCTGTAGGACCTCACTTTAATGGAGTGCTTTTTCCAAAATATATATTTTTTAAACTATGTGTTGTAAAATACATCACCTTTCAGAAAGTAGAGAAAATAATATGACAGCCATATATCCACTACTGATTTAAAAAGAAGTGTTAACATTTTGCCATATTTACTTCATTAGCATTTTTTAAAGACAAAGTACATTACTCTTCCCATGGTCCTATCACTATGATTTGGAAGCCTTATCACCATGTATATCATCTCTATTTTCTTTCCATGATCAGCAAACATAAAAAAACAGCAATACTGGGACGCCTGGGTGGCTCAGTCGGTTAAGCATCTGCCTTCGGCTCAGGTCATGATCCCAGGGTCCTGGGATCGAGTCCCATATCGGGCTCCTTGTTCAGTGGGGAGCCTGCTTCTCCCTCTGCCTCTGCCTCTGCCTGCCACTCTGCCTGCTTGTACTCTCTCTCTGACAAATAAGTAAATAAAATCTTTAAAAAAACAAAAAACAGCAATACTTTTGGAGAAGATGTTTCTTCTTGGTCCTGGCCCATTGTTCAAAGCAGTTTTTTTTTTTTTGTTTTAAGATTTTTTTTTTTTTTAAGTAATCTCTACACCCAATGTGGGGCTGGAACTCATAAACCTGAGATCAAGATCAAGAGTCACATGCTCCATCGACTGAGCCAGCCAGGTGCCCCTCAACACCATGGATTTTTTTTTAAGTTATATTAAATACAATGCAATTCTAACAATAAACAGCTAACGGTGAAGCCAGGCTTCATTAATTAATTAAACTAGTTAATTTTAATTAATTAGATTCATTTCTTTCTTTTTTTTTTTGAACTCTCTGTCCAACATGGGGCTTGAACTTAAGACCCCATGATCAAAAGTCACATGCTCTACCTACCGACTGAGCCAGCAGGAAACCCTTAGGAGTAGTTTCTTTTCCTTCTTTTTTTTTTTTTTTTTAATTTTATTCATTTACTTGAGCATTTGAGAGAGTGAGAGAGCAAGAGCAGTGGTGAGGGACAGAGGGAGAGGGAGAAGCAGACTCCCTGCTGAGCAGGGAGCCTGATGCAGGGCTCAATCCCAGGACCCTGAGATCATGACCTGAGCCGAAGGCAGACGCCAACCAACTGAGCCACCCAGGTGCCCCCCTTCAAAGCATTTTCTAAGTTGAGATATACATAGCTGGTATCCTGTTCTTTTTGCAAGATCATGCAACTTAAAATTGCCCTTAATTCCTCTTAAATAAAACATTATGACAATAAGGGGCACTTGCCATCATTCAGATCACACGGTTTCTTATTAAATGAGGGAGATGCTGTAATCCAGACATGGTTATAAAAACCTATATAGAGTCTAAGAACTTGCAGCATATAATCTATAAATGCTATTTGCTTAATGCTTGTGATACATAAAATAAAATAAATCTGTATTTCATGAAAATTAATGTGTAATGAAGATATGTACATGGGCACAAATGCACATGAATTAGCTAAATATAAACTAGAAATAGTTTGGGGTCATCCCAAGACCCTGAGATCATGACCTTACCGAAGGCAGATGCTTTACCATCTGAGCCACCCAGGCATCCCTCAAAAGACTAATTTTTAAGTACAAATAATGTTGTGGGGTGCCTACGTGGTTTAGTTGGTTAAGTGTCTGCCTTCTGCTCAGGTCACGATCTCAGGGTCCTGTGATTGAGCCCTGAGTCCAGTGGTTCTCGCCACTCAGCAGGGAGTCTGTTTCTCCTTCTCCCTCTGCCCTCCCCACCCCCATGCTCACTCTCTCACTCTCTCTCAAGTAAACAAATAAAATATTTTATTTTTTAAAGATGATTTATTTATTTATTGGGGGGAGGTGTGGGGGAGGGGCAGACAGAAGCAGGTTTCCCACTGAGCAAGGAGCCCTTGGTGGGGCTTGATCCCAGGACTGCAGGATCCCAACTGAGCTAAAGACAGACGCTTAACCTCCTGAGCCACCCAGGCTCCCCAATAAATAAAAAAAATTTTAGATACAAATAACATTGAAATTACTAATGTATCTTATAGAATCTTTACCTTGGTTTGACATTTATGTAAATCACCTGATTTTAATGCTTCACTACAGACACAGCATGCAGAAGCCTCCTGAGTTAATTTGGCTTCTACTAAAGCTGGGCAATGGAAATGTCCAGATGGGCTTCTATAGGCTTGTAAACACAGAGGTCAGGCCTGGCTTCGTTGTTAGTTGTGTATTGTTAGAATTGCACGAGCAAACCCCAGCACACCAATGGGAAGCACATCTAGCTTACCGGAAACTGAAAGAACCAAGAACGCCAAAAAATGGCTCACTGCATTGCGTTTGATCATGTCCCCAAAGAATCAGCAGTGATTTTTTTTTTTCAAATCAAACAATAAAAGAGGGTTTGAGAGGTGCCTAGTTGGCACAGTCAGTTAAGTGTCTGACTCTTGGTTTCCAGTTGGGTCATGATCTTGGGGTCGTGGGATCGAGCCCCGTGTTGGGCTCCTCGCTCAGCGCAGAGTCTGCTTAAGGTTTCTCTCTCCATCTCCCTCCGCCTCTCCCGCTTGTGTGCCCTCTCTCTCAAAAATAAATAAATAAATCTTAAAAAAAAGAATAAATGACGGATTGACGGAGCTGTCCTTAGAGTGGTAAATTCCATCCTGGCAATTGAGTTCATATCATTGAACTAAATACTTCCTTGTGTAAAGCATGTCTAAGATTTTAAAAGTGAAGTGAAAATTCAACTAATGTGGATAGTTAGTTGAATGTGGAATTCACATACTTTATTTTTTCCCTTTTTTTAGGAAAGGACGGGGTGGGGGTAGGGATTTCAAACACACAGTAAAGTTGAAAGCATTGTGGAGTGAAAATCCTCAAATCTTCTACCCAAATTAAACAACTGCTAATATTTTGCCTGACATATTGTGCGCTCTTTCTCTCTTAATCTCTCTCTGTCTCTGTCTAGATAGGTAGATCAACTGATAGATCATTAGATGGATCAGTAGATTGATAGATAGATGTTATGTTTATATTTCGTTATGTCATTTGGAAGTAAGTTATAGGCATTACAGCAGGATAGGAGGTCATCCCTAAATATTCCAGCATGAGTCCTCTAAGAATAAAGACAATCTCCTACATAACTACCAGTACTGTTATCACACCTGAAAAATTAGTAATCATTCCATAGCGGCATCTCTATACAATCCATATTCAAATTTCCTAAACTGTCCCAAGAATGTTTTTATAGCTTTTGTTGCCTTGTACTTACTTGTCCTGTATTCTTCGGTCTCTTTCAATCCAGCAGTTCTCCCACCCATTTTTTTTTCCTCAGTGACCTTGAC
Organism: Potos flavus; assembly: GCA_028534135.1. Classification (NCBI taxonomy): domain Eukaryota; kingdom Metazoa; phylum Chordata; class Mammalia; order Carnivora; family Procyonidae; genus Potos; species Potos flavus. The sequence continues at coordinate 32,796,540 of CM052899.1, read as the reverse complement.
CTTTTGATGAGCCCAGCACAATTGTCTTGTGGAATGTTCCATAGTCTGGATCTGCCTACGGTTGTCTAATTGGCAACTTGACAATTTTTCCCCTCCCTGGACTTCCTGTGAACTGGAAGTTAGGTTTACAACCTGGATTAGACTCAGGTTGAGTATTCTAGGCAGTATTTTGTGGGTGATTTTGTGTGCTTTTTGCATTCAATTAGGAGGCACATACCCAGACTGTCACACAATTTGGGAGGGCGATTTTGATCACTTGATTAAAGTGGTGACCACCAGGGGCGCCTGGCTGGCTCAGTCTGTGGAGCATGTGACTCTTGATCTCAGGGCTGTAAGTTCAAGCCTCAGGTTGGGTGCAGAGATTACTTAAAATAAAATCTTTAAAAAAAAATAATAAAGTGGTGCCCACCAGATCTCTCCATTATAAAGGTACATTTCTTTTTACGACTCATAATTATTCTGTGGCCGGGACTTTGGTGCCATGAAAATATTCTGTTCACTAATAATCTTTCACCTAATGGTTTTAGCATCTATTGATGATCATTGACTGAATATATTATTACATTTGGGGGTGCAAATTGGTAACTTTAAGAAAATGACTTTAATATTAGAGAACACATAAGTCAAAACCCTCATTAGAATTAAATACTTTGGGGCACCTGGGTGACTCAGCTGGTTAAGCATCTGCCTTCAGCTCTGGTCATGATCCCAGGGTCGTGGGTTGGGAGACCCACACTGGGCTCCTTGCTCAGCGGGGCATCTGCGTCTCCCTCTTCTACTCTCTCCCTCCCCCTCTCTCTCTCTCTCTGTCAAAAAAAAAAAAATTAAATACTTTACAATGCTTTATCCTAAACTAACAAAAACAACGCATTTTTTGTTGAAGAACTGCTAGTAATGGCTTAAAACTCAAATCGCCTGTGCTTCTTATGCCTCTCTGAGAGTCCGTTCCATAACTGATAATCTCCTACACCTGATCTTCCTTACCCCCGTATCAGCGAAGCTTTTGTTCAGCAGCAGAATAAGCACAAGTACAATCATAAAACATGGCTATGAAAGCACTAGATTTTCTGCTTCGCTACAGACACAGCATGCAAAATTTAGCATTATAATTTAGCTTGTACTCAAGTTGGACAGTGGAAACCCCCAAATGGGCTTCTATAGGCTCAGGAAAAAGGTGCAGCATCTGGGTTAAGAATAAATCAGCTATGTTCTCTAGAGCACAGTACTTATGACAGTCTCCAAAGAGGATTTAATAATTAAGAAAAACTCTATAGGACCACCCGAGTCGCTCAGTTGGTTAAACATCTGCCTTCAGCTCGGGTCATGATCCCAGGGTCCTGGGATAGAGCCCTTTGTCGGGGGTGGGGGTGGGGTCCCTGTTCCATGGGGGGCCTGCTTCTGCCTCTCCTTCTGCCCCTCCCCCTGCCTGTGCTCTCTCTGTCAAAAAAATAAATTAAAAAAAAGAAAAAGAAAAGCTTTATAAAGCGCTCATACACCACTTCACCCCTCAATGAAAAATACGTACAAATCCGATTTTCTGATTTCTCATGTGTCCAATTATTTGTTAAAGAGTACTGGTTGATTATCAGAATTAAGCCACTTAATTGATGTCTGCCGTTATGTCCACTAGGCATTTTTGGCAGTACACATATAAATCATGTATTCCATTTGGACTTGTAGAGGAGATGAGTCAGAGCATGGTAAGGAGACTGAAAGGTACACTTGAATGAACCCAGCTGTAGCTTATTTGGGGGACCCCCCATTACTCCGGATGCACCCTCGTCCTTTCTAACTCTCATTAAAGTGTGCTTAACATTTCCTCAAACGTTCAAGTTCACTCGTAGAAATGAAAAAAAAATCGAGGATTTTAAGAAAGTGCTGTAAGAACATGGCAAAGGAATTGTGAAGGTTAACAAAGGCTAAAACTTGCAACTTTGGCATAAAAATTAACCAGAATCATACACCCCAAATCTTACCGGTTCGAAATCCCGTAACTAAGTGAACAACTCATGAACAATTAATACTGTGAAGTCATCTATGTCGCAATGTAGTGAGAGGGGTTATTAGTAAGGGGGAGAGGCCAGCTCCGCCTCGAGAGAGTCAACTGTCTAAAATGGGATTCAGGTTAAACTTTACATGCACTTTTGGCAATAATGACCTCAAGTCTAATTTAACAGAAAAAGAAGGTACAGGGCTTTCGAAATAGGAAATACTCTTTTTTAATAAATAAAACTGCCAAAAAATTCCTAGTAGACATAACAGCAGGCACCAATTAAGTCACTTAATTCTGATAATCAACCAGTACTCTTTAACAAATGATTGGACACATTTGTAGAAGAAATAGTGCTTATATAAGTTAGAAATAAGAAAATCAGATTTGTAAGCACATCTTCATTTAAAAAAAGTTGGATAGAAGGCTGGAAAGGTGAGCTGGGGACCAGGCGGTCTCCCATAGGTAGCGGGGAGCCGATGAATGTTCTGGGGGAAGGTGACAGTCCGAAGAAGGCATTATTGGGAGATGAGAGGGAACAACTGTCTGGGCAATGATAACAACTAATTTGGGGCATCCTGGATGTTCTAGGCTCTGTACAGGCCTGGTGGATATTCTTTCTCTGAGCCTCACAGCCACTCTGCAAAGGGAATATTGTCCCCGTTTTGCAAACGAGGAATAGCCTCAGAGAGCGTGCACCTCACCAAAGGCAACACTGCAGGCAAATTGGGAAACTAAGATTCAAAACAAGTGTGTTGACTCTGCAGCTGGCGTTCTTCTCTTTACCCCAGGCAATGGCCACGAGGAAAGCCTGCCTTCTGTGCTTAGGAGCTGAGCTGAGGACCAAGGGCCGTAGGACCTCTGCTGTCTTTCCAGGGACATGGGTGCAACTAGAGGACTCTCTTCCCCCTGCCCAGCCTTTGCCACTTTACGAGCCGTGTGAACTTGGACAAGTCACTTCCCCTTCACTCTGAACCTCTGCAGGCTTGGCAAAGGAATGAAGAAACGGGACACAGGATTTACATAGCCTCTGTAAGATGGGAATTTCAGTGGTGAGGTATTTGGCTCTGATTCTCAAATGTGTCACGTAAAAATTTTCTACTCTCACTTCCTTCTTACCTAGCCACCCATCGTTGCCACTAGAAGCAGGAAGGGGACAGATACAGGCAAGGGGGGAAATCGTGATGGGGGAGAACTTTGTGGGGGTTAATAATGTCTTCTGGACTCAGATTAGAGCTGGATTCAGAATATATAAAGAACATTGCTTTTGAGGTTAAAGTGTGGGATTAGAGACCATTTTTAAGTGCACTTGCCAAATCATGTACTGTTGTTTCTCACACTCAAATGTGCTTACTAACCACCTGGAGATCTCATTAGACTAAAGATTCTGATTTACTAGGACTGGGGAGCGGCCTGAGATCCTCCCACTCGGTGTCAATGCCTCTCGGGGTCGGAAGAAGCCAGGCTTCTCTAAAGCGCAGACCTCCGTGAATGGCTCCAGAAGGTCTTGTGGGGAGCAAGCGTGGAAAACCCAAATAAAAGACATTTGTACAAATGATATATTTTAATATTAATTGCTTAAGGCAACACATATTTATTGAACACCTACCACATAGATGCCCGGCACATATGGTGGAGGAAACAGACACGTTCTGGTGAATGACGGTCACTTTCAGAGGGTGGACCCAAAGAACCAGATGTTCAGCACCAAAGCAACCAGGTAAAGTCAGCACTGGAAGGAGATGCGCCAGGGCTGATGGCGCAGCAGGAATCTCGGGAATTCCTCTCACTTCATGACCTCAGGCAATAGACAGCAGCGGCTGGGCTCTGCCCCCCTTCCAGGGCTCAAGCACCACACGGAGGCACGCCCTTCCCCCACCCTCCACCCCTAAAGCAGGCTTTCGCTGGCTCCGGACTAGCCTTGTGGGAACCCTGCTGCCCTCCTCACCTGACTCCCCAGGGTGACTGGCCTGCGCCCCGGCTTCTCGAGATTCCATTTCCCCCACCCCTCAGGAGATCTCCCCCACCACCAAGGGGTTCCCTTTGTCCCCCATAAAGTCCTGTCCAACTCTGAGAAATCAGTGGCATTCTCCAAACCCTTCCTGCTGGCAGGGGGAGGCCCCTGGCTGAGGAGCGAGGGGGGAAAGGCTCCGCTGTTGGGGGGGGCACAAGGGACAGCGGTGGTGGGAGAGCCTGGGGTCTGGCACCACACGCATCTGGGTTTGAAGCCTGACTCTGCTGCTTCAGGGAAGCAGTGAACTTTGGGCAAGTGTTCCTATCACAAATTAATTAGTCATACCAGATTATGAATAATTATGAGTTAATAACACCGGGTTGGTAATATAATACTGATCTCACTGTGTTTGGCATTGACGAAATGAGATTGTTTCTGTAAACTATCTAGAATAACATTCGGAACTGAGGAGTTTGCTCCTCTTCCACCTCTGCCCTGAGGACAAAGACCAAAGTCCTCAGTATGGCTCCAAGAGCCTCTCCGCGCTGGCCCCCACTCCTTCTCTAGCATCATCGCTGGCTCCCCATTTCCCCCTGTCCCTAGTCACATGAACTGGTGTGGCCGCCTAAACCCTTTGCTTTTCCATGGGCCTCTCTTTCCAACGACACCGCCTCTCACCCCAGCCCAGGTGGCAAAGTCATACTCTCCTCATTCAACTTGGCAGCAATGCCTCACTCACGAAGTCTGTTTGGCACTAACGTCTCCTCTGTGAGAGTGACATCTCCCTCCTCAGAGCCGAGCTGCACCAGGTGCTCCCTTCCATCCTGTCCCACGACATTTGTGTCCAGCCCCCGGCAGGCTACAGCCCATGGGCCAAATGTAACCCCTCACCTGCTCTTGTAAATAAAGTTTTATCAGCCCACTGGTGGTTTTAGCACACCTAACTCAGGTCCTTACCTATTGCCTGTGGCTGCTTTCACGTTAAGATGACAACATCATGTAGTTAGGACAGAGATTGTATGGCCTGTAAAGCCTAAAATTTTTATCATCTGGCCTTTACAGAAAAATTCTGCCGAATTCTCTAGTATCCAATACAACTATGCTGGTATAGTTAGTATCATTAAGGCATCTGCTATCAGTAGCGATGACCTCCCGTGCAATTGAAAAATCTTAGTATAATTTTTGACTCTTTAAAAGCTTTACTAATAGGGGCGCCTGGGTGGCTTAGTGGGTTAAAGCCTCTGCCTTCTGCTCAGGTCATGATCCCAGGGTCCTGGGATCGAGCCCCGCATCAGGCTCTCTGCTCAGCGGGGAGCCTGCTTCCCCTCTCTCTCTGCCTGCCTCTCTGCCTATTTGTGATCTCTCTCTCTCTCTCTCTCTCTGTCAAATAAATAAATAAAGTCTTTAAAAATAAAAACAAACTTTACTAATAGCCTACTGTTGACCAGAAGCCTTACCTATAACATAATAGCTGATTAACACATAGTTTGTATATTATTATATACCGTGTTCTTACCATAGAGTAAGCTAGAAAAAAAGAAAATGTTATTAAGAAAATCATAAGACAGAGGGGCGTCTGAGTGGCTCAGTGGGTTAAACCTCTGCCTTCTGCTCAGGTCATGATCTCAGGGTCCTCGGATCGAGCCCCACATCGGGCTCTCTGCTCATTGGGGAGCCTGCTTCCCCTTCTCCCTCTGCCTGCCTCTCTGCCTACTTGTGATCTCTCTCTCTGTGTCAAATAAAGAAATAAAATCTTAAAAAAAGAAAGAAAGAAAGAAAGAAAGAAAATCACAAGACAAAGGGGCACCTGGGTGGCTCAGGTGGTTAAGTGTCTACCTTCGGCTCAGGTCATGATCCCAGGGGCCTGGGATTGAGCCCCATGTCAGGCTCCCTGCTCAGTGGGGAGTCCGCTTCTCCCTCTCCTTCTCCCTCTACTCCCCCTGCTTGCTCTCTCTCTGTTAACTAAATAAATAAAATCTTGTTTTCAAAGAAAATCATAAGAAAGAGAAAATACATTGACAGTACTGTACTGTATTTATAAAAAAACCAAACAAACCCTGAGTCTCGGTGGACCCACGCAGTTCAAACCCACGTTGTGCGAGAGTCAACTGTACAGACTTGTGTCCCCCTACTAGAGTGTTGCTCGACGGCAGAGCCACTCGCCTCTCTAACCCCAGCATGGACCACACTGCCCGCCACATAGCGAAGGACCCAGTAAATGTTTGACAGATGAAAGACTGAGCTCATCAATCAATGAATGCCTATGTCGGGGCGCCTGGGTGGCTCAGTGGGTTAAGCGTCTGCCTTCAGCTCAGGTCATGATCTCAGGGTCCTGGGATCGAGCCCCGTATCGGGCTCTCTGCTCAGCGGGGAGCCTGCTTCCCCCTCTCTCTCTGCCTGCCTCTCTGCCTACTTGTGATCTCTCTCTGTCAAATAAATAAATAAAATCTTTAAAAAAAAAAAAAAAACTTAAAAAAAAAAAAAATGAATGCCTATGTCTTCTTCTGTCTCCCTGATCCCCAGGTGGAGTGAGAACCCACCACATGGTTTGAATTTAGAGGCATAGGATTTGTCTGATTGAGATGAAGTTTCCCGGATCTCAGTATGTGTATCAGAATGAAATGGTGAAATGAAGTAGCTCTATTGATCTGGATCAGGAAACGTTCAATCACATAAAAGTGATTCACTCTCTCTGCAAAAAGCTCTGCGAATGGCCCCTAGGATACCCCAGAGGCATAAAACAGACTCTCCAGACAGAAGAACGTGGAAACCCGAAGTTGTGTGCACCTGCTTCTGTCTCGTCTGTCTGAGGAAGAGCTAGATTTTATAAAGAGGGAAAGCAAGTGATCGAATCAGTCAGCCATGAAGTGATAATGACTTGGTGCATTCAATTGGCTGGGGCTTTTTAGACCTATTTTTGTGGAGGGTCACACGGAGCCTTTCCTCAGATAGATAGCATCTCTTACCCTGTGGTCATATTTAACTTTGTCTAATTTCATTTGTTTAGGGCAGTAAGGTTTATTTCATGGTGTTCTGGAGGGAGAGGGCTGGGCAGAGGCACCCTCAGTTGTCAGATCTACTGCCAACGGGTAGAGGACCTACAGGTCGAGAGCAGTGTAAGCACCAAGGGTAGGCTAAACCGAGTGAAATCTAGGGCTCTTTCCAGTTCTAAAATCCTGCAAATCTGATTTGGTCTACCCTTGGATTTGGGAGTACAAGACTCCCTTCACCTCTATGGGACTCCGGTACAAGGATCTCAGTTCAGAGAGAGACTAGTATCTGTTCTCAACAGGGTAGCGTGTTGTATCTACCGCCTTCGTCTTTTTTTTTTTTAAGATTTTATTTATTTTAGAGAGAGAGAGAGCATGAGCAGGGGGAGGGCCAGAGGGAGCCGGAGAAGCTGGTTCGATGCCGAGTAGGGAGCCCGATGCGCGGCTCGATCCCAGGACCCTGGGGTTAATGACCTGAGCTGAAGGCAGAAGCTTAAGCGACTGAGTCACCCAGGCGCCTCCCACCTTTGTCTTCTTGCAGCCCTTTCTGCTTCGTCTGGTAACAGACCTCACTCCCCAGGCCGCAGAGACGGGCAGAGGACGCAGGCCAGGCCAGCCCCCAGAATCTTCCCTAGGTAAGGGACTGTAAGAATTTGAGCCGGAGCTGTCACTCCCACGTCTCCCGGAAGCAGGGAGCACCCGTCTGAGAGGAGTTGCTGTGCAGAGAGAGGAGAGGACAGATGGCAAGCAAAGACCAGGGCGCGTTGCCCATCGGGCCCACTGACTCTCCAATAAATCTCCCGTGCTCACGGTGGCTCGGGAGCCGTAGCTCACCAGCACGGGCAGCTGGCTTGTGCAGGCCCCAAGTGCTGTCTTGTTAATGGCCTTTCCGTTCTCTCTGGGACAGTCTTGTCTGGGCGCTCCTATCTTCGCTGCGGTCGCACAGGCAAACGCTGGAGTCCGGCTGGCCTGAACGCCGTCACTCATTAGCTGTGAAACTCTGGGCAGGTGACTGCCGCCCTGGGGGCTTCGGGATTCTCATCTGCAAGCTGGGGACAATCACAGCACCAACCTCAAAGGATTAAATTCATGTGACGTGCCCGACCCCAGAAAGGGCTACGTAAGAGGTAGTAGCTATTAGCACGCTGCACAGTGACCTCATCCTCCTTTTTCTAACCTTTAGAAAAGGTTAGAAAGGTTTTAAGGTTTTAAGATGATAGCCAGATCAAGGGAGCCAGGGGTGGCGAAATGCTTGACACCTGGCTAAGAGGGGCGGCAGGACCTCAGAGGCAGCCCTGCCTCACCCCACCGGCACAACGGGTCATACAGGGTCACAGAACGGCGCGTTGGCGAGTGGCAGCGTCACTCCAGGGTCTAAAACCCCAGGAAAAGAAAAAATGCAGGTTCCTGGGTTCCCGGAAGCGTCCTCTCCCGTGGGGCGTGCTGACACGTGCTGCGGGGTCCGGAGCCTTCCCGGCATCTGTCACAGCAGGGAGACGTCAGAGCGTGGAGACACGGTCCCCTTTCGGCCCCGATGGCATGAGGACGTTACTAAATGATCGTGTCTAACTTTGTGTCCAACTCCCAGCCGGATGGAACCACTTCAGATGTATTTTTGTTTATCGCTTCACCTTGAATTATTTACAGGAATGGAGCATGCAGACCCATTTCCTGTTTAGGACCAGCAGAGTTCTTCAAGGAAACGGTGCCAGTTAGCCTCTCGTGGCCCTCTGCTCCCTACACCGCTGACCCCCCCGGACAGTCCATCCCACCTACGCGGCTGCCTGACACGGGGGCGGCCCGAACAAAGTGCCCGGGAGCCGGGTTCCAGGTGGAGTGTGCAGAGGTAGCTGCCCTTCGTTCCCCACCTTCCCTGCCCCCCACTCCCCTCTGCGCTCTGTACTCTCCATGAAGCTACTTCATAGGGAGTCATCATTCGACTTATGGGGCTGCCTGGCTGGCTCAGTCCGTGGAGCACGCTACTCTTGACCCAGAGTCGTGAATTCAAGCCCCACGTTGGGCGTAGAGCTTACTTCAGGGAAAAAAAATTTGATTTCTGGGGTGCCTGGGTGGCTCAGTCGTTGGGCCTCTGCCTTCGGCTCAGGTCATGATCCCAGTGTCCTGGGATCGGGCCCTGCATCGGGCTCCCTGCTTGGCAGGAAGCCTGCTTTCTCCCTCTGCCACTCCCCCTGCTTGTGTTCCCTCTCTCGCTGTGTTTCTCTCTGTCAAATAGATAAAATCTTTAAAAAAATGTTTTTGATTTCTGTTTACATGGCAGCGTCTCGCCAATTTTCATTTGGCCCTCCAAAACTCCTCTGGAAGTAGGCAGCGTTGGATTTCATTCCCGTTTCACAGATGGGGAAACTGGCTGCAGGACTCAGGTTGCTTGACCTCTGGAACGTACCAGGGCTATTACAGGCCTCCAGAGCCTCTGGGCGGCTACGATCCAGATGTGAGCCTGCCCGTCCCACTGCTTCCTGTTGCCTGTCTCAGCTAGAGGGTGGCTTCCCCAGCCTGGCCCCGTGGCAGCAGGCAGGGCTGTCGCCGGAGCAGAGGCCAGGAGGCCCGGCCACCACAGCGAGGCGTATGTCCAATGGGAGGTCACATCTACAGGGACAACTTTAATTACTCTGGCAAGGGCATGCCTCTGGCATCTCTAGGGATGGAAAAAGAGTGATCCGTCCCAGGCTCGACAGGGCGGAGGCAGGTGGGAAGGGCGAAGCGCCCCTTCGGCTGCAGCTCCCAGGTGTTGAGCCCCTCCTCCCATGACCAGGAGGCTGCGGTGGGCTCGGATGAGGGGTTCCCGGGGGTACCCGTCTAGGGGCTGGGAGCTGAGATGTGCAGGGCGGGTCACAGGACAGTTCCCATTAGCGAGGGAGACAAGCAGGGGAAAATGTAATAGGCAGGCTCAGGAACATTCTGTGGAGACAAGAGCCCGCCCCCCGGCCCTGCCGTGAGGACTTGAGCTCAGGGGTGGCGCATGCTACAGGAAGCCACGTGGCCTGCGAGCTACCACAACAGGATCCCTCTGGCCAATGTGCCAGGAGAGTCTGTCTCTGATGTGGTGTGGGTTCTCCTGCTTGCAGGACAGACAAAAACATCAACAAACTCAATCATCGTTTGAGTTGCCTCCTATGGGAGGCTGAGGCTGGATTCTCTGGCCGCTGACAGGAGGCCGAGAGGAGGACAGCAACTCTGCCCTTGCGGCATTGGGGCTGAAGCCCAGATTTTATTCCAGTTGACCTTATTGGGCTCCCTTATGAGTGAGCGGTTCTGTGGCCACAGGCAAGTTCTCTCTGGGCCTCAGTTTCTTGGCCTGTGAATTGGGTATAACATCTTCTCTGTCCCTCTCCTAGGATGTCACATGTGTGAAGAACGGATGTGAGAGTGTATATGAAAGAGCTTCATAGAAGACACAGCACTAGGCCAAATCAGTTATTAGCGAACAACATGGCGGCTCAAGGCAGGCTCCCATGGGAGATTTTGGCTTCTCCTTGTTTGAAGCCTCCTTCCTCTCACTATCTTCTCTCCAAATAGGTACCATCCCTGGGTATCAGAGCAGTGGTGTGGTGACATGGGGGCTGTATGATCAATGCCATCCTTCAGAAATAATTTCTACTTCCCTTTATGACTCAGATACCTTCCACTTCCCCCAAAGACTACTTTCCTTCTCCTCTATGTTACCTGCCCCCATAGCCTTGTGGTTTGCCACCTCCTGTTCCTCGGATCTCCTTGCTCTTCGGCACCAGTCCTCCCTGTCCCTGAGCCCTTTGCCTTTGGCCAGCCTGGACACAGAGCACCACGGCCCAGGGCCCACTACATGCTAGAAATTCTCACCCTAGAAAATCGTACTCTAAATCCAACGTTCGGACCTTGGCACTTTCAACACTCTCTACGGAGAGGCTCACCTACTCCCTTGGTTTCCAATATTGTTTCAGAGCAATTGCTTTTCAGATCTTTAGCTGTGACCTCTCTTACACTGTTAACCCTTGGGGAGTGTGTTTTCTTATAAGTTGGCATCATAGGGCACCTGGGCTGCTCGGTCAGTTAAGCGTCGGACTCCTGATTTCAGCCCAGGTCATGATTCAGGGGCGTGAGATCAAGCCCCACATCGGGCTCCACGCTCAGTGCCTACGGTCTGCTTAGGATTCTTTCCCTCACCCTCTGCCCCTCCCCTCACCCACTCCCTCATGCGCTCCCTCGTTCTGTAAAATAAATAAATCTTAAAAAAAAAAATAAGTTGGCATGATAGTGTTTTCTAACCCGACGTACACATTCTTCACATTCCAAGGTAATTTCTATATTAGCCCAAACACATGAAATAGCAGCTTGGGAATGGGTGGGTCTGTGGCCTTGACCTGTTAGAGTTGTGATGGTCATGACAGGTAAGTAAAGATTTATTTGTTTGTTTTAGAGAGACAGAGAGAGAGAGAGAGAGAGAGTAGGGAGGAGGGGCAGAGGGAGAGAGAGAGAGAGAATCCCCAGCAGACTCCCTGCTGAGTGCAGAGCCCGACACGGGGCACGATCCCACAACCCTGAGATCACAGCCCCGAGATCATGACCTGAGCCGAAACCAAGAGTCAGAGGCCCAACTGATTGCGCCACCCAGGCGCCCCCACAAAGCCTTTCTTTTTAATTGGAGATCAGGTCAGAATATTCGGATCAACAGGAGCTTTGTTCAGTGCCCTGAGTTCTGGCAACTTCCCTCAGTTTCTAATAAAAGCTGTGGACTGAGCCGCCTCATCCCTGAACCAACACAGTGAGATAGGACAAGTGACATTTGGAATGTGTGTGATTAAAGGCATCAGTCTAAAATCAAACAGGAAACCCTGCGCACCACAGATAAAGACCGGGGGGAAATTTTGATCTCAGATTCACTCAGATTGGTACAAATCCGTCACTGGGAAAAAAAAATGTACATTTCAGTCAGGATGAGTTCAAAACGCATCTTGTAAAACATGCATCATTTCCCTGAGGTGGAGTCTGGAGACGCAGGGAGCTACACCAGAACCTTATTCACTGGGCAAAAATGCTTGACTCAGGAAGAAGGCCACCAGAGCAGAGTGCTGGGATGGCGCAGCAGGAAGGAGGGTCCAGTGTAAACAATATGTTGGTGTCGCCCCAAACACGTGCTGTTCCCCAGCGGTGACCAGAACTGATGCAGAGACTACCCTGCGTAATCAGCCCGCCTCCCCTTTCACAGATGATCTCATCGCAGAGGTGAGGAGGGCTGGGCGGCTCTCTCCGAGGAGCTTGTCCCTGCCACACGCGCCAAGGACCTCACACTTTGGGGTCAGCCTGGGGGCAGAAGGGATAGAGGGATCTGTGCCCATCTGGCTTTGGTTATTGCTTTTTCTTTCAGAACAAAAAGAAATGAAAGGAAAGGCTGAGAAGAGACGGATCAAAGACTTCAAGGAGGCCACCGGGTTTGGTGGCACTGGGTACAACAGAACAAGGGCACACAGAGGAGACCAGCACTCCAACACTAGCCCCTGGGGCAGCCACTTCTCAGTGTCCTCAAGTATAAAGTAAGGGATTAGAGTAGCTCAAGTTACCTGAAATTAATTGAGCACAGACACTCTTAAAATCATAAGATGTTGATAGAATACTTGTAGCTATTGATTAAATAAGATATGCCTAGATATAAGCAGATGGCAGTGGATGGTTTCACAGACCAATCAGTCTCTGCAAAATACCCCACAAAACTAAGTTCTTATGTATACATAAATATAAGATCAAGATACAATTTTATAATATCAGAAATGGCTGTATTTTGCATTTTCAAGTAAACATTTTTTTAGTTAACAGACATTATTTTTTAGAGAACTTTTAGATTCACAGAAAAATCGAAGAGGAAGTACAGAATTTTTCCATATATCGTCTCTTCCCTGACACAGTCTTCCCCATCATTAATTTGTGTTCAGTGTGGTAAAAAAAATTTCTTTTTGAGATAGAGAGAGAGAGGCGGTGGGGGTGTGTGGGGGGGAAGCAGAGGGAGAAGGAGAGAGAGAATCTTAAGCAGGCCTCACATCCAGCACAGAGCCTAATGCAGGGCTCGATCTCACGACCCTGAGATCATGACCTGAGCCGAAATCAAGAGTCAGATGCTTAACCGACTGAGCCACCCTGGTGCCCCTGTAAAATTGCTTTTAAAAGAAAAATATTATTAGTATTGTTTTTTTTCACAGGTCTGCCACTAATATTGCTTAGAAGGGAGTACAGAGCCGCAAAAAATGTTTACAAAACGGCTTATTAAATCACAAATTTGGGGCTCCTGGGTGGCTCAGTCGTTGAGTGTCTGCCTTCAGCTCAGGTTATGATTCCAGGGTCCTGCAATCGAGCCCCTCGTCGGGCTCCCTGCTCTGCGGGAAGGCTGCTTCTCCCTCTCCCACTCCCTCTGCTTCTGTTCCCTCTCTCACTGTGTGTCTCTCTGTCAAAAACAAAAACAAAAACCTTAAATCACCAATTCTATGTCACGTGCCTCAAAGTGTTTTCTTTCCTGTCTTATCCTACTTGAGCCAAATAATACTCCCATGAGTTTATTGCTCTCAAAGAAGCTAAAGCACTGGGCAAACTGGCCCAGAGTCATCCAACTAATTTCGGAGAAAAAAGACAAACTTCCTGATTTAGAGCCGCAGGCCCTGGCCGGCAGCCCTCGCCAGGGAGCCAGTGCAGGTGGACCGCTGCCTGTTTACCCATTCTAGAAGTCTGAAGCTGGAGGTCATGTCTCAGAGGTCACAGGGGTAACTTAGAACCAAGGACAGGAAGTTGTTTTAGAGAATCAGGACGGAGAAACTCGATCCCCTCCAAAAAGGAATTGTCTGAAAGTGAGATGTATTGAAGAAGAGTTAGTATAAGTGTGTGGCTAACTTTATAACTTCTTAAGGAAAATTCCTAATCTTCCAACACATTGTCCTAGACAAGCCTGTCCTTCTGGTTCCTGTGTCACAGGGAAACCGCTAGACACACTCACACTAGCTCGGGTCCACTGTGGAGTAAGTCTCTTTTTATTAAAACAATTTAAAAGTATCAGGAGAGAAATTGACAAAAAAATCACCAAAAAGTACAACACTCAAACACTTGGTTTTCTCTCCCAGTCTTTATTAGTACATATACATGGTGTTTATGTGGTTTATATTACAGTGCATAATACATATTTATTTTCTACTTCTTTTGGGTAAGATAATTTATGATCACTTTTGATTTTCTACATAATTATATTATCGATCATCATAATGGCTATGTAATATTGCATTATAGTAACATACTAGTATCCTATTTTTGGACATAGGCTATTCTCAGTTTTTAGATAGCCAAAATAATGTTTTATTCCTATGTTTTCTTGTTTGGGAATTTAAAAAATTTATTTCATTGGGCTACATACAATTGACCCTTAATGTGGGTTTGAACTGCATGGGTCCACTTACATGTAGACTTTAAGAAAAAAAAATACAGTATACAGTTCTGTAAATGTTTTTTCTCTTCCTTATGATTTTCTTAATAACACTTCTTTTCTCTGGCTGACTCTATTGTAAGAATACCGTATATAGTGCATATACACAGAAAATATGTGTTAATCAACTGTTATTGGTAAGGCTTTTAGTCAACAGTAGGCTCTTATAGTTATATTTGGGGAGCAGTCAAAGGTATACAAGGATTTTCAACAGCGTGGGGGGTCAGCACCCCTATTCAGAAGTAGAATTGCTTCCCCAAGAAAATAACCCAATTTTTACCTTTTTATTTTTATTTATTTTTTTTAAGATTTTATTTATTTATTTGACAGAGAGAGACACAGGGAGAGAGGGAACACAAGCAGGGGGAGTGGGAGAGGGAGAAGCAGCAGGCTTCCCACTGAGTAGGGAGCCCAATGTGGGGCTCGATCCCAGGACCCCGGGATCATGACCCGAGCAAAAGTCAGATGCTCAACAACTGAGCCACCCAGGCACCCTTACCTTTTTATTTTGAAATAATTTCAAACTTATAGAGGAGTTGCAAGAATAGTACAAAGAACTCCGTTATCATCTCGTGAATGACTCTTAACAAAACAACCATATTTAAAGATACTTCTCAGGATGCCTGGGTGGCTCGGTCGGTTAAGCACCTGCCTTTCGCTCAGGTCATGATCCCGGGGTCCTGGGATCGAGCACCACATCGGGCTCTCTGCTCAGCGGGGAGCCTGCTTCTCCCTCTGCGTGCCTGTGCTCTCTCTCTCTCTCTCTCTCTCTGTCAAATAAACAAAATCTTAAAAAAAAAATAAAGACACTTCTCAGGCTTTCAGCATATTTGCTGTTTCTCGGTGTTTGCGTGGAATTCAGGTCACCGATAGAGCTGTGCAATCTGAGTCTCTAGTTGGGATGAAGGCATAGACAACGAATGCCATATACCACCACCTCACATCTGTTATGATATCAACCCCACTCCCTAAAAATCCTGATGGCTGGGGCGCCTAGGTGGCTCAGTCGGTTAACCATCTGCCTTCAGCTCTGGTCCTGATCTCAGGGTCCTGGGATGGAGCCCCGCATCAGGCTCCCTGCTCGGCGGGGAGTCTGCTTCTCCTTCTTCCTCTGCCTCTGCTTGTGTTCTCTCTCTCTCTCTCTCTCTTTCTCTCTCTCTCATAAATAAAAAATAAGATATTTTAAAAAACCACCCTGATGGTGAACAAAATTAAACCTCCTTAGATTGTACACAAAATTTCTGTCTTCTGGTCCCAAACCATCTTGTCCTAAGGCTCTTGCCCATTTCTCTTTTCTTGGACTTTCCACAGACATCACATCATTTCTTAGTCAGCCCGCTGGGGTCTCAGCGCGGTCCTCGTTCTCATGCGCCATCCCTGCGCCCACTTCCGTGATAAGGGGTCCCCACTGGTGACTCACACATTCTTCAAGGGACGGGGGCCGCTACAGAAAGAAGGCCAGCCTGGGAAAGCGCTGTAGGAATACTTCCTTCCGGTTTCCCTGAGCCCATTTTGTCTCCATGTTATTTGGGCCTGCGTTTTATTTCTCTTCCTTGAAAGCAAAGGGCTTGGATACAATTTTCCCAGGATGTGATTTCACCGAGATTTCTTCTTTCTTTTTCCCTCCTCCGCAGCAATCCCTCGGCTAGAATCAAGGCCCCCATTGTCACTGTATCGGCTTCTCTACACCTACCTCCTCCTTCTCAGGCTTTCCCGAAGAAAACAATCTCTTATTTCATAGGAACACAAAGGCCCCAGTTCCTAGGTTCCTAGCGAGGTATAATCTGGTCTGAGTCATTTGGGCGGATTGCAGCAAAGCTGTGGGGTACCTGCTGGTGACCGGAAACCTGCTCAATCTCCTGCTCCCTCTGGGTCTACCCCTCTCTCCCTCAAGACCCCTGGCCTTCAGCTCCCTGGAGGCCAACAGACAGCTCCGCCCCCGCTGGAGACTACTTTGAAGACTGAGATTAAATTTGCATTTTAACTGGGAGCTAAAAACCTAAGGGAATGCATTTCTTTCTTTTTTTTTAATTTTATTTATTTGTTTGACAGAGAGAGAGAGAGATCACAAGTAGGCAGAGAGGCAGGCGGAGCGAGAGGGGGATGCGAGCAGAGCGCCCGATGCGGGGCTCGATCCCAGGACCCTGAGATCATGACCTGAGCCGAAGGCAGAGGCTTTAACTCACTGAGCCACCGGGCGCCCCGGGAATGCATTTCTAAAGGTGGAATTGTAGGTATCCTGACAAATGGTGGGAAAGGACTCTCTCTGCGCACCCCTGGATCACACCCTGTAATACACTCCCCGGTATACGGACCCTACCCCACTGCTCATGCTTTAGGAGCCAAAACCCAGACTCCAATCTCTGTGTGATCTAAGGGTTTAAACGTAATCGTTCAGGAGCAAATCATCCTCTAAAGGAGTTCAGATTAAAGACCCCTCCATCCCTGCTGAACCAAAAAGGGCAGAAAAGGCCTCTGGCCTTTATGGCATCCCAAGTTACAGGGAGGTAGCGGTTCCCCTTCTCTGTAACGCCCATTGGCTGAGCCACGGTCGGATAAAAATATGGAAATGCAGTTTGACTTTGGACACGCCTGCCTTATTTCCCCACCTCGAAATCAGCTCTCATCAGAATCTTTGGAAATCTGGCCTCTCCTACAAGAGCCAGTCATCCCTCAATTTCTGCGGCCCGCCTCAGCTTCTGATCCCTCTCCTGGCATCCTCTTCCTTCTTTCTTTCATGCTGCCTTATCTCAGCCAGACACCAGCCAATAATTCAGGTGCCACGTCTCGAGGCCCGAGATGCGCCCAGGGAGCCCCTGCCCCGGGTCGCGCTCTAGTCCACGCACAGGACCTCTGACGCGCTGGCTCCGCACGATCTCGAAAACCCTGGCTGAGGCCACGTCCCTCATTACTGGTACTGCTGATTCAAGCCTGCTGCCTTTCCTTATCAGTCACCTGCAGGTTCTAACAGGTCAAACAGGTTGCGCATTTCCAGGAGCATTTACGTTTAAGAGTAAACTCCAAAACAGGGGAAAGTCTCCCCCGCAGTTTAAGGGATGGAGAGCCAATGTTAGAATTTCAGGCAAGGCTGTGCAGAGAAAGAGTTTAGACAGAGCATTGGCTCAGGGTTCCCCCCCACCCCCCGCACCTTTATTCCACAGCCCCACTCAGAGAATACTGGAGGCGAGAAGTCCTCAGCCATCACTTGACAGAGAAGTGAAATTATTTTCTGCGTGATTGTAGGGTGGGGGAGTGGCAGTGCCGGGGTCCAGATTCCAGGCTGGGGTACTTTCCACTGCAGAGGAGCCCTGCCTGCCTTTGTTTATCAACCCCCCCACCCCGTTCCCCAAGTGTCCCCCCCCAACCCCCGCTGCACTTCTGTGCCTGAAGGGAACTGATCCACCTGTCTCGTCCTTCCTTCCACCCTCTTGTGTCCCGAGGGGCAGATTTATTGCTGGAGATTCCAGAAGAAGCCCTCGGGCCTCCTCTGTGTGTATTCGTTTAGAACTGTAAATTCCTCTTTCCATGACAAGCTTACAGCCAGCTGATCCTGGGGGTCCCATTTAGGTCATAGACCAGGGTTAAGGTTCCTTCCAACTCCCAAATTCCTGTGATTCGATGACATCAGGACTGTGAATAATCAGGCTGGCCCTAAGCCAGGTCGGGCTGTGCTGCTTCCATCAGAAACTTCCTCCCCCTCTTTATAAAAACAGGCCCGCCCCGTTGGGCTCCCTCCTGGCCCTGTCCACTGGGCATCCTCCTGCTGCAGAGAAGCCCGCCCACCCAGGGCCACTGACCCCACCCCCTGCCTTGAAATTTAAAGCAGGCCAGAGCGGTTGGCGCTGAGGTCCCGCAGGAGCCCAGGGCTGCAGAGAAAGCTCCTGGAGGGAGGGGAGGAAGGCAAGCAGTGGTGGTAAGTTGAATTCTGCGCCTCCCGGTCCGTCCATCTCCTCCTGTCTCTCTTCCAAGTCTTTCCGGCAAACGGAACCAGTAGAGGAATGCCTTAATGAGGGACTGACTTTGTAATTCAGGCGAAAAGCGGATTAGCTAGAATCCGAGCCCCAAGGGAGCCTGCTTTTTGTTAGCTGCATTTCATTGGGATGGGCTGAAGCCTTTTGGAGGGCCGAGGGCGTTCAGAGGAAGAGAGAGTTAGGAGGGATTATTTCTTGGAGAAGAAATCTCTGCAGATTAAAGGGGAAAGTGCAAAGAATTAGAGAGAAATGCTCTGAAGAGACAATGGGAGCCTCTCATGAATAACGGGCAAAGAAAGTGCCATCAGCCGCCTTCGGGATGGGTCAGCCTGGAGGGTCCACGGTGTCTGGCTGCCATCCCCCCTCAGTGAGCCCATTAAGAAATGAGGCCGGGGATGGGGGGTGGGGGCGCAGGACTTGCCTCGGAGCAGAATTAAGTAGGTGGGAAGTGCTGGGAAAGAGAAGGCCTCTGATCTCCCCCCGCCCACATCCCCCGGCCCCGTCTCCACCGGTCAGTTTTGGCCCCGTGTGCAAGGACTTTTCAATTACAGGGGGAGAATAACATCAATAGTTTTGCTTCCGAAGGTGTTCTGCGCAACGCCTATCAGGGCTTTCCAGATTTTCGCTGTTATTATCTTTATTTTCTTAACCTCCCTGGGAGGGAAGACGGGAGGGAGTCAGCGAAGTAGGAAGACATGCTGAGCTCCCAGGTAGCTAGCAACAAACTGCAAAGAAGTGCGGACATGATGGTTTACCTGGTGATCAAGTCGGATTAATAACGGTGATCTCTTGCAGTGGATTGATGACAGAGGAAAACTGTGCGCGCGCGTGTGTGTGTGTGTGTGTGTGTGTGTGTGTGTGTGTGTGTGCATTTGCAATTCCATGAAGAAATCTTCCAAATACAACTAGTAAGCAGAGTCCTCTGGAAGGTGAGTTCCTAGCCGTTCTTGCCCGTGGGCAGGAAGATCTAGATCCTGGGATCTAGACGCTGACTTGTCCAGAATCAATATATGACGGTCAGCCGGAGGGCTTCCTGCAAGAGCAGAGCCAGGCTCGCGCACCGGCAGGGATTTGCAAATATGAAATAGAAAGAGCTCCACGCCACCTATCACTTTATTCTACCTAAAGTGTTCTCAGAGATGCTGACCTCGAAACCTCTGGATCTCGTCAAGAATAAAGGGTAGCTCCCCTCTGCCCAGTGGCTTAGTCTCTGTCTAGACTCCCTAGGACCAACTCAGTTTATGATGTGATGCCTCCTATCAGATACTCCTGGTGTCTGTGCTACTCCTCAGTGGCTTACTCCTACGTCGGGACAGCAGCCAGGGAGTAGCTGAGGGACAGCAGTGACTTGGGCTCATAGGGGAGGGGCTCTGGGACTCGGCTTTATTTTCCTGGGTCCCAACATGTTGAGTAGAACCATTCTCAGTACATTTCAAATTATAGTAACCAGCAGCCCGGCCATACCTGGTGACCACACCCATCTAACGCTTTTGTAAATGACTGGCTGGGATGACAGAGCACCTGGGGAAACTTTCTGTCCAGGGTAGCCCTGGTACTAACCTGCAAACAGCACCTTTTCTGGTTGAGGGTTTTATAGCAACCGAAGGGGCCCTTTGACTAAGATCATCATTTAGAAGGAGCAGGCTTTCCAAAGTTTCTGAAATGTGTGCAGGTTATTTTCGATCAGTTGAGGGAGCAACGTGGTTCCCAAGAACTAGCTCTAGTCCAAATTCTTTGAAGTCCATGCACTTCTCCGAGATACTGAGTGCCGGCGCTGAGGAAGAATTTAGGTGTCGACTTGGAATGTTCAATTTCACATGATTATTTGGCTCCGTGTGTCTGCAGTCTCAGAGTAAAATGTCTACTTTCTGTGAGTGGATTTCAGCTCTGCTCTGCTATAATGGCTACGAGGGACGTTAGCTTTGGGTCGTTAGCTTTGCATGGAGAAAAATTCTGTGCAGAGTATCAGGCTATAAGCCTCATCTTAAGCCAAACAGCTCACAAAGCTGGTAGTCTCAAATCAAACCGGATAGAAGAATGAGGACAATTTAGACTCAGAGAAAATCAGAGCCAGAACAAATCTTAGCGATCCTTCGCTCTGGTCCAACCCCAGGTCTGGCCACACAGTCTCCTAATACTCGCTTCGTTGTCTACTTACACGTAAGAATAGCCTACTTTCTTGGCGATCTTTTGTACATTCTCCTGCCTGAGAAATTGACTTGTGGGGAAGAGGGTAGAGTGATAGACAAGCCTCTTGATCGCCTGAAAAATAACGTGTGCTAGAAGGGAGAACGAACCAGGTGCTAGCCACACGGCAGGCACTTCATAAACATTTTTCAAAGGGATGACTTGGGCAAGTTCGGGTGCCTATTACTATCACAGAGGAAATACCAACTAGTTGTTCTTCCTGTAAAACTTAATGCAATTGCGTGTCCTTTGCAGCTGCCCAGCACCATCTGTGCCAACAGCCACGATCCTCAGGGTGACTCTTGGCTAGCGGGCCCATGGGCAGGCGAGCACGCTTGCCTATGGGATGCTCCTGACACAGGCATCATCGGCTTGGAGAGGTTAGCTGGGGGCTGATCTAGAAAACCCGATTGCCCCTTGAGCCTCTGAAGTAACCCACTTCTGAGCCTTGATACCGGGATACCTTTGTATCCCAAGCCTTTTCTGTTTATTCCATGGCACAAATATTCCATTAATTTACAACCAGACATTAGGGAATCGACACGAAACTCATGCCCCAAAGGCTTCTGCGTCCTTGGAACTCTCAGGCTTTCCAAACCATACTTCCTCCTAGGGATGCCTTCGAAGGGAGAGCCTGGGGTGTGTGAATCGAATTCCTTTGCCCAGTGGAAGTTGTTCGTGCTGAAGAGTAAGGGGTTCCGGCTGCTTGCTGCCATTTCCCTGGGCCACAAGCAATGGTCACCTCTTGGCCATACGCTCTGAGGAACGTCTCTTTATTTTGTTCAACCAGCGGCTTATATAATAATAGCAATTCCAGGAAGCCCACCTTGACCAGCCCCTTATCTCACCAAGAGAGAGCTAGATCTCTCTCCTCTACATTCTGCTGAGACCCCTTCTTCCTCTGCATTTCCACCTTCCATCCCTACCTTCTTGCATATACCACAGGACTGATCCCACTGTACTACAATTACCTAATTACCTGTTTTATGCCTAAACTATGAGTTTCTGATGACAGAGCATACATGTCTTTGCACCATGGAGCCTGGGCCCGGGCCGTGGTGGGTGCTCAGTAAACATTTGATGGTGAAATACATAGAGTTGTTAGATCCGGGACAGGACATTAGACTGAGCCGGGGCTTGGAGGAGAGGTGGGTGGGGTGGCGGATCTGATAGATGGCACCCAAGGAGGACACTCAAAGAGGCCCTCGAGCCCCTGAGAGAGAGAGGGAGAGAGAGATGTGCATGAACGGCTTGATGTCAGCGGAGGCCTCGGCAGGTAGGGGGACAGGACACTCCACAGGGAAGCTAAGCCCAGTAACCTGCTCTGAGTAATCTAAAAGGGAAAGACTGCCTGCCAACTGGATCTCTGCTGGCTTTTCACATTTTGTCCTGTTCACAGAAAAAAGAAACTTGTTTTATGTTGCCTTGTCGTAGCAAGAGCCGGTGTCTGGCCCCCCCCCGGCTGCAGAGAAAAAGGGAAGTTTTTTGTTTGTTTGTTTTTTCTGGGAAGCTCCGATTTCCTTATTTTCATAGCCTAATGTCTCTGGTTTTTGAACATCCAGGTGGTCTGCTTCAGACGGGCCTTATCAGTACCAACAGCTTGACCTTCCAGCTGTCTCGGATGCTGATTCCAGCTTCCTCTGAGAACCCAGTGTAATCCTGATAAAAATAGGTCCCTGAAAGGCAAATTTAAAAAAAATACAAAAAAATTAAAAATAGGGTAAAAGACACCACCTCATCTCCAGGAAATAATGACTCCTGTTAATTCCGTTCTGTGCATGTAGATGAAAGGCATGAACTTTTAGATCTGTTGTAAAGAATCTGGTTGCGGCTTATCACGAGATGTCCACATGATCCAGGAAAGAGTATTTGCGTATTAATCCTTGACCACAGTGGGGAACCCCATAGACGTTAGCATCTTTCTGTCTTGGTGGCTTTCGGTTGCCTTTCCAGGGAGAAGCTGTTACCGTTGTTGCCCTCATTATTGAAGGACTCTCGCGACCATTGGTACGGTCGACCTTGCCGTGCACTGGCCGTTGCATCATGGGGCCTTTGCCTGCATCTTCTCTAATTGCTGTAATAATTCAGCAAGGTGGGAGTGATGGCCCATTGGAAAATCCAGGAAACCACACACAACCTGTATGTCATCGTTGTGTCACGGAACTTAAAATTAAGATTCAGAGGCTATGCCCCTTGCACTGTGACGTGCTGTCCTTCCCAAATAGCAACTCTGAGCACACTAAAAACATGACGGTCCAGCATCGGGACGCAGGAAGGAGGGGTGGAAAGAGTGTCGGGCTCGAGTCTTGACACCACCTCTCACCACGTGTCTTGCCTTAGGGCCAAGGTCTTGATGCTTTTTGGAAGTTTGATTCCCTCATCTGTAAAAACAAGAGAATACTGTTGCCTTTAAAGATTCAGGGGTTGTAAAAGGGTTCTGTAGACTCTGCCTGGGGAGTGGCAGGTGCTCAAATGCCCGGGGAGCAAGGGGCATTAACCCACCTAGAGTTCTCGAAAACGCACTGTAACATCGCTTTCCGGTGAGCCCAGGAAAACGTGGACGCACTCGGTAATGATACAAGGAAAGCTTCTGATCGATTTTCTGACTCATGGCTGTTGAAGGTATTGGATGTTGTTGGTGTTGAAGGTCCTGGAGGTAAACTGAAGAATTATCAAAGGATTGCGTATTTCATTGCTTTGCAGTGATGGTGGCTTTAGGGAGTGGGAGAAACATGAGGAGCTACCTTCATGCTTAAGATGAGACGCTGGTTTAGCTCAACATCAGATTGCGGGGGTTGTTTAAATTAAACTTTGGGGTTAACATTTTATTGCACTGACTAATTGCTTGAGCGTTCCTCAGCTGGCCCTTTTTTTTTTCTTCCCCGGGTAAAAAGTTGATTAGGAAAGGATTTCTTCTGTTTTTATCCTAAAAGGAGGCAGGACGGATTTCTGTTTTCCTAGACCCACGACGAGCTCGCCCTTATTTCTTCCAAACAACCAGGATTACCTGGCAAAGTGTGGACAGGGAGTAGATGACAGTGCTCAGGGCCGAGTTTTGGAGTCGCCAGGTCAATTTCATGGAACTCAGACACAAGTCATCCCCCTGCCTATGGTTTGAAGATGTTTTGGAGAGAATTCCTCCCTGAGTAACTCGTGAGATGGGTGGGAGCTAGGAGAGGATTCTATTCTATTCACCTCATTGGAATGGATCAAATTAGATAAGAAACAGATTCTTCCTCTCTTGTCCCCTCGTTATAAAAGCAAGCTCTTCAAGAAGAGAGAAAATAAACTTTGACACACAGAAAATTAAGTATTGAAAAGTTAAGAGTTATTCACGTGATGCCAGTTTTTGAAAATGGTTTTTATTCAGAGAGCACAGCCTCTGTAAAAAGCAGGACCTGTGTAAGTGAGACCGGTGCGACGAGGCTAGGGGCTCCCATCCTGGGCTCCATCTGGAACCCGCAATTATGAGCTTTTGGGGGGTCCCCGCCTGTGGGGGCAGGGCTCCTCCTGCCATCTCACCCCCTCTCTTGTCCCGACTCCAGTGACATGCCTTTGCTGTTCCAAGGAGTTCTTCCTTGGACCATTTCTTTTCTAATTTGTTGGCATCTGCTCTGAGCCACGGTGGTTGGGAAGGGGGGGTGGAAGGAGGGTGTTGTTTGTTTTAAAGCTATGAGTCACTTTAGAGTATTGATATTCTTGGAGACCAACTCTCTCTTACTCAGATTTCCAGAGAGAAGCTTTCCAAAGCAATAATAACCCGAGAATCTCCTTTACCAAAGATTAAGGTAGCCAACCTTGCACATGGGGTAAAATTTGATCATAGTATCAACTTACATTTGTCTCTCCCTTGCAATTTCCCCCACTCCTCTAGCTTGCTCATATTTCTGCCTTTTTCCTGCTGGCAAGAGTAGAAAGTCTAAGTCCTTGAGTTCTATACCAGCTGGGGCAATTGCATTGTTTGTACCTAGAACCACAGAACTTGACTGAGTGGCTGTGTTTGCACAGTTCTTCTATTGCACATCACTTTCACACATGTGGTCATGTTTAAATAAAAGTACTAATACGCCTTTTTAAGTGTTTCACAGATGGAGAAAGGAGGAGAGTGGAGGGAAAAGGGCAATCAATGCAAAGGGACATGGGAGGGGCCCCTGGGTGGCTCAGTCAGTTAAGCGTCCGAACCCTGACTGCAGCTCAGGTCACCATCTTAGTTCAATATCTCAGGGTTGTGAGATCGAGCCCTCGTCCGGCCTCCGTGGGGAGTTTGCTGGAGATCCTCTCCCTCTGTCCCTTCCTCATCACCATTCTCCCCACCACTCATGCAGGTGTTCTCTCTCTCTCAAATAAATCTATTTTTTTAAAAAAGGGACATGTAAAGGCCCTGAGGACAATAGTTCATCTACTTTTCCCCAGGACCTCTAGCTGTCCTGCTGCCGTTCCAGCGGCCTCACTCAGTGCAGACCCAACACCTATGAATGGGTGCCCCTCAGTCAGTCTTCCCCCATGTTACCGCTGCAGAAATAAACCCCGAGTTCTGGCTAGCGTGCCCACTGACTTCTCAGCCACGGTGGCACACTTCTTTGGCTCTAGCAGAGTAACCCCCTCCCTGGTTACCAGTCCATTGTTCCCATTTTCCCCCAGGACAGTCATCACTCATGGTTGTTCAGAGGGACGAGGGAACAGAGTCTCTCTGTTGCCATTGCCAGCAGGACCCAGCGAAGCTTCCAGACAGAAGGTCAGAGAAGCTCTGGAAGCAGAGGAGGCTCCCGCACGCAGACGTGCAGGCAGTGTCCCGCGCAAGGATTCCTGCCCACGCATCCTTGAAATCCAGGCCATGCTTTATTTGCCAGGCCCCGTGTCCTGGTTGTTTTTGTTTTTTTTTGCACAGATTCTTTGTTAATTTGCCAAGCTCTGTGTCTGCTGAACTCCATCCGCCAGAGAGGGTGCCTTTTTGCAAATCTGCAGAAATCAACTTCGCGTGCTAGCTTGGGGCTGACAGGCCTGGGGCCCTGGGGACCATAGGCCTTAATGGCCATTCCGGAATCCGTTACTCTCACACAGCGGCGGCGTTTTCAGTGATTCAGGGATTCCAGTCTAACAAAAGTGAGACATCCTGGTGGTTTTCTTTCTCCCTTCCTCCCTCTCCATCCATCCATCACCCTTCCTCCCTTCCTTCCTTCCTCCTCTTACTTCCTTGCTTTTTTAGTTCTCTGACTCTGGGAAACTGTGAAATAGAGCAAAAGGAAGAGAAGACAGAAAAAAAAACAAAACCAAAAACAAGTCGTCTTTGTATTTATAAAATGAGTCTAGAAGGACTTCTTACACTCACTGCGCACATCTCTCCTCGCACCCTCCTCACCACGAGCACAGCGCACTTTGGCCTTTGGCGGCAGCCCCTGCTTCACAGCGTCGAGGCCTGTGCTGGTGCTGGCTGGCCCCGTGGAGCCGGAGTCTGAGTCCCTGTTTCTGGAATTCA
This sequence comes from Potos flavus, assembly GCA_028534135.1. Lineage (NCBI taxonomy): Eukaryota > Metazoa > Chordata > Mammalia > Carnivora > Procyonidae > Potos > Potos flavus. The sequence continues at coordinate 32,770,519 of CM052899.1, read as the reverse complement.
CTTTGTTTTTTGTCCAGGCACTGCCCCCAGACCTCTACACCCACCTCTTTAATAAAGGCGAAACAAGGACACATTTTTTCCTCCCCTCTTCCTTCTCCCTTGTCTTTGGACAGCACTGCTTGTCTGCCGGTGGGATGACTCATTTCTCTGTCATCCTCTCACCCCGTTCGGCCGGTCCAGATGTTCTCATCGCCTCTGTGCAGCGAGATGGATCTAGTGCCTTGTTTGAGATTGTCACTGGATCGGCTCAAGGCCCAGCAAGGCCCCGAGAAGTGGAGGAAGATGAGGACTGACAGAGCAGAGACTGTCTCAGACACTCCCGAGACCAGAAGGCAAAAATAGACTCCTTTGCCCCTTACGCTCCTGAGTTGCCAAGGGTTTTCCCATGATGCAGCTGTGCGGGCGCCACAGTGGAAGCCCTAAGTCGTGCTCCACCTCCCCATCTGGTCCCCTCCCCCATTTGTCCAGGGAATGCAAATGTGTCAATACTGCACTTCTCATTTGGCAATTTTCCAACATCTAGAATTATGTTCCAGTTAGAAGGACCCAGATGTCTTTTTTTTTTAGGACCCTGAATTCTTGAAATAAAACTGTATTTTGGTGGGCCTCCAGAGAAAAGATGAAAGTAACCCCCAGGGAAAGGGCTGGTTGGTTTGACAGGCAGTGATAACGAGGGTTAAGTTCCTTGTTGATTGGTGGCTCATTTACTCATTCATTGCTTCAGAATTTCTTCATAAAGTCCCCGAGAGATCTACCTCAAGACTCTTCCAAGGTAATAAAGGATGGGGACAATCTATATGCATATGTGAAACAGAATTAATATCCGGAAGAAAGATCTATTTAACAAGATCTATTTTAACAAGATCTATTTTAAAAAGTTAATAAGAAATGGGATGAAATTAAGAAGGGAAATGCCCTCCACTCGCCCTCTCTTTTTACTCTTGCTCTGAAGGGGGCCTATGGCCAGTGAGGGGACGGACCCCCTTCCAACAGGGAAGTAAGTTCTTTGCAAAGAAACAAAGGAGCCAGAGCCAGGCCGGGATGAAAGTCCTGGAAGCCTCTGATCTGACAGGGCCCTGAGGATCCTGGTGATGGGGGAGGGGTGGGACCGAAAGTTGTTGTGACTGAAGGGAAATGAGTCAAGGGAAGAAATGCCCTGATTTAATTCTTGTGGACAAAGGAGTGAGTGGGCCTGCCAGACCACAAAATAACACCCCGACCAACTAACCTAGTTTAAGCTGCGGAGGGCAAGATCACTGGGGAAAGGCGCATGGAAACTGGGAATTTGGGGTCTAGGAAGATCTGAGTCTTATGAACAAAGGCCAGATGCCTTGGTTCTTTTCTGCCAATCTGCACTTCGCCGGGCTGGCCTATAAAATAAGAGACAGACCTTCCAAGGGAGCGGTGGGGAGGGCGAGAGCCAGGGCAGAGGAGCATTTCCTGTGCCGGACAAGGAGGCGTGGAAGTTCTAAGTGTGAGAACCAAAGTGACCCGGGGTAGGTTGGCTCTGTGAGGTGCTGGCGGCAGAGTCCCTATGGTGTCGTCTGAAAAAGTTTCAGAGGGGACATTTCTGTGGTTGCACCTAGTTGACCCCAGGGCAGGAATTCACTTTGGGGACACCAAACCGAGACACTACTGCCAGGAAGGGCCAGGGTGGTCTCACTATTCAGCCAGCCCACAGAGATCTCTGGGCAAGACGCTCTCCTAGCCACCTGTGTCCATTGACGGATGAATGGATAAGCAAGATGTGGTCTATACAGACAATGGAATCTTCCTCAGTTTTAAAAAGAGAGGAGATTCGGGAGCGCCTAGGTGGCTCAGCCGGTTAAGCATCCGACTCTTGATCTCAGCTCAGGTCTTGATCTCAGGGTCATGAGTTCAAGCCCCGTGTTGAGCTCCATGCTGGGTGCAGAGTCTACTTTACACACACACACATGCACACACAGACACACGCACACACACAAAAGGGAGGAGGTTCTGACACATGGTTCCACATGGATGAACCCTGAGAACGGTATGCGAAGTGAAATGAGCCAGTCCCAAAATACTCTATGATTCCACCTAGATGAGGAAGCTAGCGAGTCGCCATAGTCATAAAGACAGAAAGTATTCTACTTTGTGGTGGTTGCCAGGGGGATGGGGGTTATTGTTTATTGGGCACAGAGCTTCAGTTTGGGAAGATAATATAGTTCTGCAGAGGGACGGTGATGATGGTTCCGTATCAGTGTGAACGTGCTTAATGCCACTGACCTGCGCACATAGCAATGGTTAAGATGGTCTGTTTTATGTATTTTGCCACAATAAGAAATATATATACAATTAAAAACATCTTCCAGACACCTGTGGCATTTCCTGCTGTGGGAGTTGATGCAGGAGGGACCGGCCATGATCGAGTCATAGGTTCTCGACCTTTGCCACACTCCTTGATCTCTCGATCCCATGATGAAGGTTTTTTCCCCCTTCTTCTTCCAGAATTTAAGAGACACTCTGAAGGAACAATGGATACAATGAGGAGAGAGCTGGTGTGCATTCTGCTGCTTTTTGGAGCAGCCCTCCCCTTGTCCAGCCAGGTAAGAGGGCAGTTCAGGTCTGTGCCTCGAGCCCGCGTAACCTCGATGGACTCAGGGGCCCCCGGGGGGTTATGTCAGAGTGCAGGGGTGCAGCGGAGGTCAGCAGTTATGGAGCCTCTCTGTCTAGGATGCTCAGGATTCAGGGTCCCTAGGCAGTTCTTTGGACTTGGGTAAATAGTCCTTAATCCTACTCCATGGCCACAGCTGCCTTCTTTAGAACTGTTTTTAAAGAATGTATATGAATTCATCCATAAGGCATCTTTAAAAAGGTGGTGCACCAGCCGTGAGTCATGAAGCTGGCAAGTTGCCCTATGTGCTTACTATCCACTTGGGATGGAAGCTATACTCTGGACATGCTCTCTAAAAATGCCCAGCAAGCGAGGGCGTCATGGAGGGCCCAATGAGCAACACTTGCACAGTGAGATTTTAGAGGAGAGAGTTGGGGATGGCTACATGGTGGGGTGGGAGGTGGGCTACCACTAGAATTAAACGCAATTAAAGATTCAGTTCAGTCGCACTGGCCCCATTTCAAGTGCTCAGTCGCCCCATGTGACTAATGGTTATGGCATTGGATGGCATGGGTATTAAAGATTTTCATCACTCAGAAAGCTCTCTTGGCAGCACTGGTCTAGAAGGGGAGGAAGAATTAGAAAAGAAGGCAAGAAGTGGACATTGCACCTGGGGCCAGCTATACCTGAGGGGGAATCTTCGGGGAGGGTGGCATCTGATTGGCGGCGGTGTGAGCAGTCTCTGGGTCGACCACACGTATTCCTAAAACGCCCAGCGCGTGCTGATCCTTTTTCCACCCCTGGTCGCTTTGCAGGAAATCCACACCCGATTCAGAAGAGGAGCCAGATCTTACAGAGGTAAGGTGGAGCGGAGGTGGGGGGGGGGGCGGTGTCTGTGGAAGTAGGAACCAAAATCAAGGCTTAGGAGCTCAGGGTGCTGTAGGCTCTGTCAGGGATTTATCTTCCACCACGCCCAGCTTACTTGAGCTGCGTGAGGGTGAAATTTTGCAGGGTGAGCCTGTGAAGATGTCTGTGTCACCCCCATCACTCACTCATGCACCTAGTTAGCTAAAGCTGGTTCCGAGAGGACAGGAACACACGTACCCTTAAGGAGTCCGGTTGTCAGGGAGTCTCAGAGCTGGGGGAGCCTGCCAGCTCAGTGGCCCAAAGCCCTGTTACACAGGTGAGAAGACAGAGCCAGAGATTGAGTGACGGGCCCCAGGCCACACTGTGGCCAGGCTGCAGCTGTGCAGGTCCTCTGGTGTCCTTTTCTGGGCTGGGAGCCCCGTCCCGCCAGAGTCCACCTGGCATCTTTGTTAACTGCCATCTCTGTGCGTCCATGTCTTCCGGTTGGTAAAACCAGAGGAACGAGCATGGGTTACCTCACACAAGTTGAAGGGTGTGGAAAGACTTTTCACTCTAGAGTCGACTCTAGAAATCTGAGGAACATCCCCCATGAGCATTAGGTAGGATTCCAAAAATAAAACACGCTAGCAGCCAGATTGTCTAGACTCTGGTTGGAAGAAATCTGGGCCCAGGTTCAAGTCTAGAGCTACTAACGTGGGGCCCTCATCTCTCGTCCTTCATGACCTAGTTCCTTTGGGTCTGGAAGGCTTTGCAACACCTCTTTTAAAGTGGAAGTTTCCCCAGAGTGAGGTATGCTGTAACTTTTTTTTTTTTTTTAGAGAGAAAGTAGGAGAAAGAGAAAGAGAGAGAGCTCACGTGCACACACGGGAGTGGTGGGGGTAGGGCAGAGGGAGAGAATGAGAGAGAATCTTCAGCAGGGTCCATGCCCAGTGCAGGGTCCAACATGGGGTTTGACCCAAGCCCCTGACATCATGACCTGAGCCAAAACCAGGAGTCAGAGGCTTAACCGACTGACTCACCTAGATGCCCCAACGCTATACTTGTAATGCCCTTGCTGTTGGGTAGCACAGCAATTCCAACAAAGGTATCCTGGCCCCAGCAGACCCTCAAAAAGAAACAACAGGGGCACCTGGGTGGCTCGGTGGGTTAAAGCCTCTGCCTTCGGCTCAGGTCATGATCTCAGGGTCCTGGGATCGAGCCCCGCATTGGGCTCTCTGCTCAGCAGGGAGCCTGCTTCCCCCTCTCGCTCTGCCTGCCTCTCTGCCTA
>CM052899.1:32742920-32765307 GCA_028534135.1 Potos flavus | reverse complement strand
AGGGAGCCTGCTTCCCCCTCTCGCTCTGCCTGCCTCTCTGCCTACTTATGATCTCTCTCCTCTCTGTCAAATAAATAAATAAAATTAAAAAAAAAAAAAGAAACAACAATATTATTTACAATGAGCATGTGTCACTTCTTTAATTAATGAAAAGTTGAAGTTTTTTTTTAAAGATTTTATTTATTTATTTGACACAGAGAGAGAGATCACAAGTAGGCAGAGGCAGGCAGAGAGAGAGGGACAAGCAGGCTCCCCGCTGAGCAGAGAGCCTGATGCGGGGCTCAATCCCAGGACCCTGAGATCACCACCTGAGCCAAAGGCAGAGGCTTTAACCCACTGAGCCACCCAGGCGCCCCAAGTTGAAGATTTCTTAAGTTGGCATTCTGCTTTGCAAACAGAGAGACAAAGAGACCAAGAATATCTATGCAAGTATTCAGACCGTTTTCATTATATCACAAATACTAGCGAGAGCAGCACAATCCCCACACAGACTATGATGTCAATTTTCTTTCTTTTGGGCTAGCAATGCGTCATTTCAGTGTGGTAATACTCACATGGATCAAAAACTCTGGTAGGCAATTATATACGTGTGCATATTTCTGATGAATTAAAATGAAAAATTAGGGGCACCTGGGTGACTCAATCAGTTGGGCATCTGCCTTTGGCTCAGGTCATGATCCTGGGGTCCTGGGATCAAGCCCCACGCTGGGCTCCCTGCGTAGCAGGGAGCCTGCTTCTGCCTTTCCTCTCCACTTGTGCTCTCTCTCTCTCTCTCTCTCTAATAAATAAATAAAATCTTTTTAAAAGATAAAAATATAAAGTAAAGTGAAAAATTAGAGTATTACTTAGTAAATGTATTTTGATAGGTAAATTCTTCCAAGATGAGGGCCCATCCAAGGAAGAACAATAAAAGCGGTCTTTGGTGACTGATTGGTAGATGTGTGTTATCTTCTGGCTGGGAGCAGGGAAGGGATGAGGGATAGGTTATACGACAAGTGAGAGAGAGACTTTCTCAGTAGGACTAGGAGTAGAGCGGTGGCAGCATTTGGGGAGTTGTGCCCTCAAGAGGCTGCCTGTCTCTCCTTCCAGTGAGCTGCAGAGATGAGAAGACGCAGACACTGTACCTGCAGAACGAGTCATGGCTGCGCCCAGGCCTGTGGGGCAACCGCGTGGAGTACTGCCGCTGCGTGGGCAGCAGCCCGAACTGCCACTCTGTGCCCGTCCGAAGTACGTAAGCGCTCGCAGCCCAAGCTTCGAGCTCCAGCGCTGTTCTCACCGGCCCCCTCCCACTCCCCCGTCCCCGCACATGCGTGCAGAACTTCAGCTCTTGGTTCCCAGAGGAACCAATGTAAAGGTGCTGAGCCAACAAGTGAGACTGTGACCGGGGGCGCATGGCTTCTCAGGCCTGACCTCAGCTACCTCACCTGTCAAATGGGGAGAATGGGTGTACCTACTTCACGATTTACTGTGAGGATGAAATGAGCTCCTTTTGTAAACCGCGGAGAATAGTACCTGGCACGTGGAGCTCACTCTTAAAATTAACTCCTGTTATCCTTGGAACTGCTTTTTAAGTGATCGGGGGCTTCCTTTGTTTGTCCCTGACAGGTTGCAGCGAACCAAGGTGCTTCAATGGCGGGACGTGCCGGCAGGCTCTCTACTTCTCAGACTTTGTCTGCCAGTGCCCTGAAGGGTTTATGGGGAAGCGCTGCGAAATAGGTGAGTGGTAGGTGGGTGGTACGAGAAGAGGTACAGAATCCCAAGCCTTCCCAGAAAGGAGAGGCAGTGTGTGGTGACGAGGGCAGGGTGGGAACCGGGAAGGATCCTAAACGGGTCGGTTGGGAAACCAACCAGAGTGTTGGACCCGGTGGGCGGAGCCTTGAGAGCCAAGCTGGAGTCTGCCTGGGGGACCCCGGCCACCCCGCGTACCTCCTGTTCCCCAGTAGCTTCAGCAGCCAGCCCGCCTCGCTGGTTTGGGGTGACGACAGAGCAGACGTGAAACCCCTTTGGAGAACTAAATGACAGGAGGGGGGAACTCACGTGGGAGGCGTCACGTGTCCTGTTTTCAATCAGATGCCAGTGCCACCTGCTACAAGGACCAGGGTATCACCTACAGGGGCACATGGAGCACAGCGGAAAGCGGGGCCGAGTGTATCAACTGGAACAGCAGCGCGCTGGCTCTGAAGCCCTACACTGGGCGGAGGCCCAACGCCATGCAGCTGGGCCTTGGGAATCACAATTACTGCAGGTGAGCGGGCCGCCCGCCCTCCTGAGCTCGCTTCCCCCTGGGTTGGAGCAGCTACAGCCGGGGAAGCGACCTGGAGCTGATCAGCCAGGGCTCTCCAGAGAAAGAGACCCAGTACACTCCCTACTCATACGGTGATTCATTGCAAAGAGCTGGCTCGTGCCTTGCAGGGGCGGGCACGCCTGAAATCTGTGGGCTGTCCTGCAGGCTGCAAACTCAGGCTTTGTTGTTGCAGTCTTGAGGCAGAATTTCCACCCAGCTTTTGCTCCTAAGGCTTTCCAGAGATTGGGTGAGGCTACCCACGTGGGGGGGGGGGGATAATCTCCTCCACTTCGCCGGATTGCTGATGTTAACCACAGCCACAAAATCTCTTCACGACAGCACCTAGATTAGTGTTCGATTAGATAACTGGGCACTTAGAGCCAAGTTAACCCATAAAACCGTCATCCCAGGCCAGCCCTTGTCAACACAGCTTCTGTGCACAAGTCCTGAACCCATACTTAGTCTCCAGATGGAGACAGTAGCTAAGTCATACTTCCACCCAACGTGATCCGGCTCTCCCGGGTACAACCGGAAGTGCACTGACCTTTTCCCCGGAAGAGGATGCAAAGTCTCAGGTCTGAGAAGGAGGCTTCACTTTTCTCCTCCCGCGCCCTTTCCTGGCTGCTTTTTCAGAAACCCGGACCACGACTCGAGGCCCTGGTGCTACGTCTTCAAGGCAGGGAAGTACAGCAGTGAGTTCTGCAGCACGCCAGCCTGCCCCAAGGGTAAGTGCGGCCTCCCCACCTTCCCCCGGTAGCGTCTCCGGAAGTAGAGTCTCGGAGGACAAAGCTGATTGTGTTTCTACAACTGAGGAGACAAAGGAGTTGGCTGCTGGGTCATCATTTTTGGTTGCAGAGGGAAGAAAAGTCAGGAGATGTAGGTCCTCACCCAGGCCTGGCCTCTAATTAGCTGTTTGACCTTGAGCTGGTCTCTTTACCCCCAGAGCCCCCCATTTCCTTACGTATAGAGGAGAAGGGGGTCTGCATTGGTGGTTTCCAGTCCTTTTGAGGAGGAATGGAGATTCTCCCTTTTGTGACTGAGGGGCCTATTTCCCAACGTGCACCTGCTCTCTCTCTTTTTAAGATGTTTAATATAAGAAGATTTTCCAAATTTAAAAATACTAAATTATAAAAAAGCACTATGAACTCTGTGATGCTTTTACAAATAATGATATCACAATAGTATAAAAAATGTGTTTTAAAGTTCTAAATATTCATACACAATAATAATGTGCCTTCCGCCTACACATAAGTCTGAGGACATACCTGTGAATTCGAGGATCCTTTATAGTAATTCTAAAGCATCCTCTCCCCTCCCAGGATCAGTAAATTGGGACTCACTGGTCTAGGCGGCCTTAAAGATCGCTTTAATTACGCAGTTTAGAGTGGTACACTCTGCCAGTTTCAAATGGGGAGAAAGGAGGGTAAAATGGGGCAAATTGGTGAAAATAGGCAGCATCCGTAAGGGCCTGAAGGAGGAGGAAAGAGGAGAGGTGGGATGGTTATCTCCTCCCTCCTACGGGCAGACTGGCTGCCTTCATCCTGTCAGGCCAGCCGCCCCTCTCAGGTCCAGCTGCAAACCCCAACTTGCCTGCTGTAGCGTGTAATTGGTTTTGTTTCAGTTTGAGATTTCTTTGGTTCCAGAAAAAAATGAGGACTGCTACTTTGGAAAGGGGTTAGCATACCGCGGCACGTACAGCCTCACCACATCTGGTGCCTCCTGCCTCCAGTGGAATTCCGTAGTCCTAGCAGGCAAGGTGTACACAGCGTGGAAGACCAATTCTCAGGCACTGGGCCTGGGCAACCACAATTACTGCCGGTATGTAGCACAGGGTCCGTGGGGTTCATGTCTGGGCAGAAGGCAGGACGGGGGCGTGGGATGGGAGAAGATTTCGTACCTCAAGTTATTGGAAAGACCCAGTGGGCGAGAAGGAACCATGGATATGATCTAGTCACACCCATTCACTTGCTAGAATAACACCTGTTATAAAGAGTGAAGTTCGCCAGTTTGTCAACCCACATCGCAAGTTCGAGGTGCTGTCCCATAGCCACTTAGGCTTCATCTGTTCTGTTCTCATATGGCGCCTTTCTCCCAGTGAATCGTAAGAGTGTCCTCACAGCACAACTCACAGTTCTTTCCAACATCCCTATGAGAGGAGAATGTCGTGTTGCTGAGAGAAAAACAACTAAAATAGTTTTCCTCTGGCGAGATCTCTGACAGAGCCACGTTCAGAACTCAAGTCCCTCCTTTCCAGCTCATTGTCTGGCCATTGATTTACTAAGCCTCCATCTCTCACATAGCTTGTGATGTGACTGAAAACCTTAGACTCTCTTATCACCTAGGAACCCAGATGGAGATGCCAAGCCTTGGTGCCACGTGCTGAAGGACCGCAAGTTGACGTGGGAATACTGCGACGTCCCCCAGTGCTGTAAGGGCTGGCCTTTGGCCACCTCCCACTGCCCAGCCCCCCTTCTTGACCATTTCCTCTGCCACTTCCCGTGTGCTCACAGCTGTCTGCTTCAGACTGTGTCGCTCCCAGATTTTCAGGAAGGCCTAGTGGGGAGGGGCTTTCCATGACTGAAGCAACGCTCTGGGCAGGTGCTCACTCCCCATGCACGAGAGTGACACAGCGGGGCAAAGCAAAAGAGAAGAACTGGCTGGTTTCTTAGAATTGATTAGGCTCTGAACCTCTCTCTCCAGATGCCTTTTTTAATGGTTGGTGATGAGGTCGTGGTGAGCATGGAGGAGGGCAGCTCACATTTACGGCTGCTTCCATGACAAAGTGGTCTCCTAGCGTTCTCCCGACAATGTGGGGCTCGATCCCAGGACCCTGGGATCATGACAGTTTCCAGATGAGGAAACCAGCTCCGAAGTCACGTGGCCTGCCCAAGCTCACTGGGCTCCGGGTGGCAGAGCCCGGGTCTGATCCCACGTCCTCTGACCCCACAGCTTGTACTTCTGCTGTGAACTCTTCTAACCTTTCTCACAGAGCCCGTTTCACACAGGGGAACTGGGTGGGTGGAGGGAGAGCAAGACCGAGAAGAAATTCAAGTTGCATTTTCAACCTGAATTTCCAAGTTGGAAATTCAAGTCAAATTTAGTTTAGAAATTGTCTGAGAATAGATTATTATGACTCCGTTCCTGTGAACACACATATTAGCCCAAATGTTGCTCAAGGAACGTATTCCATAACTGGGCGGGTAAGATACAAACTACCATTGGACTCACAACCAAGGCCATGCCTGGAGAGTCCCCAGTGAGCAGTATCGTGAGCTCACTCGGAGCCTGGTGGGCTGGGAGTGTTAAGAAAGCCCCATGAGGAGGTAGGATTTCACCTAGGCCTTGAAGGATAAGCAAGGTGGGGGAGAAAGAGAAATGGGTAGACATTCTCCAGGAGGGAGCTGCAGGGCTGCATTATTTCTGAAGCCAGGAGGCGGATGTGGGAAAAAACTGGGGCTAACGAAGTATAGCAGAAGGATCCCATTTGGAGTCCGACAAATCTGGGTTCTAATCCGGAGGCCGCTGTGACCTTGGGCAAAAATTTCCCAGCCTCTCAGGGTTCCAAGAGAAGAAACCAGGATAGGTGCTCCAGGAACTCACCTGAGGACCGCAGGTCTGATCTCCCTTCTCTGTCCTTCCCTCTCCCAGCCACCTGCGGTCTGAGACAGTACAAGCAGCCGCAGTTCCGCATCAAAGGAGGGCTCTACGCGGACATCACCTCTCATCCGTGGCAGGCTGCCATCTTTGTCAAGAACAGGCGGTCACCAGGAGAGAGGTTTTTTTGTGGCGGAATACTGATCAGTTCCTGCTGGGTCCTGTCTGCTGCCCACTGCTTCCAAGAGAGGTAGGACTTCTGAAAACCCAGTAGGTCTCCCTAGACTTTGAGGCCGTCAAACCGGGGCCCGTTAGAAGCAGCCCCCCAGCAAGCAGCGCGTCCTAAGGCTGTTTCTCCGTTAGATACCATCCCCACCACCTCAGGGTGGTCTTGGGCAGAACATACCGAGAGGTCCCCGGAGAGGAGGAGCAGAAATTTGAAGTCGAGAAGTACATCGTCCACGAGGAATTTGATGACGACACTTACAACAATGATATTGGTGAGACGTCCTATTGTCCCTGCTGCAGATGACGTGACATCCACCCCCCCATGGGCGTCCCCACCTCTGCCTTCCACACCCTCGCCCTCTCCTTCATCTTCCTCCCCTCTGATCTTATTCTCTTCTCGCTCTCCCCCCAGTCCTGCTAAAACTGCAGTCGGACTCGCTACAGTGCGCGCAGGAGAGTGACTCTGTCCGCGCCGTGTGTCTGCCCGAGGCCACCCTGCAGCTGCCCGACTGGACGGAATGCGAGCTGTCTGGCTACGGCAAGCACGAGGCGTGTAAGTGGAAGGAAGTCTCGGCCCCGTCCTGTCTGTCTGCAGGGCAGCGGGCCGTGCAGTTATTGAGAGGAAGAAGTCACAAGAATGTTCTAGCCCTGGCCCAGGCAGCGGCACGCCATGTAAATGCAGGCATGTTGCCCACAGACCGAGAAGCCACCGTCTGCCTTCCCCACCTCACGGGGTCACTGTGCAGGTCAAGAAGGGGGTGAATAGTACAAGTGCTTGGAAGGGCTTATGATGGCAGGAAGGTTCCGATAAGAAGGGGAGGCTGGTGATTAGGGTGTGGGGCTCTTGGGACTCTCTGGTCATGTAGGCCTGAGTCCACACCCTAGATCTGCATCTGGTAGTGGTAGGAGCCAAGACGAGGGCTTTCCTGTTACGCGGCTCCGAGCCTCGGCCCCTCACTGGTAACGTGGGGGAGAATCGCCTGCCACCTTAGAGTATGAGAATACAGTGATAGTAAGTTAAGCCAGTGGTTTTCAGCTGGGGTATTTTTGCCGCCACCCCAAAACACGATGGCCCTGTCTGGAGGCATCTTTGATTGTTACAACTCAGGAAGGAGGTTTATACTAACATTTAGCGAGTCGAAGTGAGGGGTGCTGCCAAACTCTTGCAATGCAAAGGAGAGCCCCCCTCAAAAAAATGATCTGGCCCCAAATGTCAATAGCGCTGCTCCTGAGAAACCATGGGCGAAATAAACCCTATGAAATACCTGGTTTTGGGGATGCTTGGGTGGCTCAGTCAGTTAAGCGTCTGCCTTTGGCTCAGGTCATGATCCCAGGGTCCTGGGATCGAGTCCCACATCGGGCTCCCTGCTCGGCGGGGAGCCTGCTTCTCCCTCTGCCTGCTGCTCCCCCTGCTTGTGCATGCACACGCTCTCTCTCTCTCTCTGACAAATACATAAGTAAAATCTTTAAAAAAATAAAATAAAATATTTGGCTTTGTCGGTCAAAACGATACTGACAATATTTCCTAGGCGTCAGCCTCATCAATCTGAAAGCTGGATCCAAGTTAGCCATTACTAGAAAAGTTGGCTTCCTCCTTCTCAAAGGTTTACAAGTAACTTTCCCTAAAACCGTAAGATATTTTCCCTTCTCTGTTTCAGCTTCTCCTTTCTATTCTGAGCGGCTGAAGGAGGCCCATGTCAGGCTGTACCCGTCCAGCCGCTGCACATCACGGCATCTGTTTAACAAAACCGTCACCAACAACATGCTGTGCGCTGGAGACACGCGAAGCGGCGGGAACCAGGCAAACCTGCACGATGCCTGCCAGGTAGACGCGGGGGTCTCGCCGCACTCGGGCCCTCCCGAGGGGGAAAGCGGTCCTTGGGCCACAGGTTCCAAGCAAGGATAAAGTTAGGGCCAGAATGGAGGAGTTCATCTTGGTGAGGCGCTGGAGATTCTAGATGAGGGCCTCAAAGAAATAACACCAGCGGGGCGAGATCAAAGTTACCCAAACCTAAGAAATCTAAACTGCAGGAAATTTCCCCAGTGTCTACCCCGGAAACTCCACCTGATTCAGGGTTTCCTGTAAGCCCAGGCAATTGATCGGCTATTGAAGTGATGGGTAAAGCCACACAAACGAAGCAATGCTTGACTTCTGAGGGGGCAGGAGGATTGGAGTCTTCCATGTAGGGGGCGGTGGGGAGGAGCTGCAGCTCACCGGGAAGTACCACCCAGCTGAGTTGTGAGAAAGAAGTTTCAAGAACTCATACCAGCCCTAACATAAGGTTTTTCGCCTGGAAAAGCAAACTGTTTCAGGCTGTGATGGCATTCTTATCAGAGTCAGTACTTCTATTTCATGACAACAAGGCATCCGTACGGGACATGCGCTAACTTGTGGGATTAGGACCTAGATATAACCAAGACACCATTATCGATGAGCCATTTTCGAGCCTACAGTTTGCCAGGCTCTCCGTCGAGGGCTGGGGGTTAGCGGGGAAACAAGAAGGAAGCAGGACTCTTGCATTGCAGACTTTGTGGGCTTTGTTCTTATAAGGTAAATCTTATCAGCATTTTCCCTCAGTTCCTTGACAACTTTTGTCTCTCTTCAGATGGTTTCTTTAGAAACCTCAGCCGTACCCTTAGCTCAACGGTCATAAAAAGACTGTATGCAAAGTGAAACCATAATCTGCAAGCTTCAAGTTAAAAACAAAAACAAGAAGTGATTTTGATTCAATAGGACAATAATAGCCAACGGTGACCAAGAGTTTTGCAAAATGTCCTGCTTTCTCCCAGTTAATTCCCCTAACAACCTCTTACGGCAGATAGTAGGATCCCGATCTTGAGATAAGAATACTGAAGCACGGTTAGCCTGAGGCCGCACAGCTAGTCCGTGGTAGAGTTAAAAGAAGGAGGGTTGTGGCCTGAAATGTCTGAGCAATTATCTCATTCTACTTTGCAATGTAGATACAGCCTAATCATGGACCAGATCAAGATCATTGAGATAAAAATTTCCCTCTCTGAATTAAATACTTTGAAGATGACATTAGCACTACAAATATTAACCCTAACTTCGCCCCAGAGTCTGCGTTTTTTGCAAATAACTAACCCGTTCTCTCTATTGCAGGGTGACTCAGGCGGTCCCTTGGTGTGTATGAAGGACAACCGCATGACTTTGGTTGGCATCATCAGTTGGGGCATTGGCTGTGGGCAGAAAGACGTTCCTGGCATATATACCAAGGTTACTAATTACCTAGACTGGATTCAAAACAATATGCGACTGTGACCAAGGACATCCAATTCCCTGAAATCGCGGGGAGACCCTGCTTCCTCTAGTTCAGAAGACACACCGATGCGGAGGGCTTCTTTACAGAGCTGAGCCATCACACAGTACAAGTGGGTGGCGGGGCAGGGGGAACTGAGAGGAGAGGGGAGAGGATAGGTTTTCATAGGTACTTCCCATTTTAGAAGTTTTCGGGGGTTAAGATCTGATTTCAGAATATAGTTTGGCAGCTGAGAAGACAGATAAACACCAACCCCCCTTGGAATACTATCATCTAAGGCAGAAGAGAGGGAGAAGAAAAGCCCAACCTCCTGATCTGTCACCACGAGAAGCTTTGGAAATGGGACCACGAGGATAAAAGCATGTCTCAATAGTAAAAGAGTAACTAGATCCTTCAGGAAGGAAGGACTGCATTAGAAATGGAATGTCTATTTATAGTGACGAGCCCAACGGGGGCCTCCTAATAAGGGATGGGCTGGCTGGCCAGATCGTGTTCCTCAACATCACCTTTTAAATCAGGTATTTGGCTTTTCTCTTTCTCCACTTTACAGCTCTTAGAAGGAAATCTTTCTGTGTATAGTGTAAATCTTTTTTTCTATATAAACTTTATAATAAAACAGGAGACTTGTATCATTTTAGTAACTGACAAACTAGGCTTTAGTACATTTATATCAACCCATTTTAGTTTTTACTTTGTTGCCACGCCCCTGTATTATACTGTGCTGAAATAATAAATTCAGATTATTTTTCACATATTTTCCCAAATTAGAGTGGGATAATTTTGTTACACTTGCACTGTCTCACAGGTCATTTATTCTTGGTACTCATGGTCACATTTTTAAAATCATCTCAAATATTTCCTTTCATTCATTGGACATATACAGAATACTTGCTATAGACAAGGCAACATGCTAGGTGCTGGGGACAGTAAAAAGGAGGAGGAAAGCAATTCTCGGTTTGACAGGAAAATAAGGTACTTAAAGAAATCCCCAGGTAGAACAGGGATGGGTCACAAAAACGGCAGAGAGAAACTTTTACTGAGTTGCAGTTGCAGGAAGTAGGAAGGAATCTTCAAAAACTGGGCGAGCTTTGGACTGGTAGGGGGGTGTGGACAAGGCATCCTTGAGACTAGAAATGTCACTGCACGGAAATAAAAAGATCTGGAGGGCAACAAGGGCCGTGGGAGTATGGGGAAGGATTTTGCACAGGTTGTTGGAAGTGAAAGTCATGAAGAATGTAGGTAGGAACTTCGAATATGGTGCTTTGAATGCCAAACTGAGCTTTGGACTTGATTCTGTAGGCAACACGGAGCCACTGGGGCTTGCGTGTAATGGAAGTAATGAACTGAGCGTGCCCTGGGGAATATGAACCCCGAGGGGGTTGGAATGAAGGCAGACTGGGTAGGCAGACTCCATGGACAGCAACCACGGTAGTAGAAAGGGGAGCAGGAGCATGACCTTGCCAACACAGCAGCATCCCACCGTGGGGGCAGCCGAGAAGCTAGTATTGGCCATTTCCTTTCCAGTCCATTTTCCTTTCCTGTTCATCTGAAAGAATTAACTCCCAGACCATGGGGCGCCTGGCTGCCTCAGTCGGAAGAGCATACAACTCTTGATCTCAAGGTTGTGAGTTCGAGCCCCATGTGGGGTGTAGAGATTATTTAAATAAGTAAAACTTGAAAGAAAAAAACCATGCACTCCCAGACCAGTCCACACTAGTATGTTCCTTAAGGATGCTGCCTTCCGCTTCTCTTGGACTACTTTGTTAACTCGAGCTGCAGCTCCTGATCCTGGCTGCAGGCTGCCAGGTTGTATCATCGCTGCCAGCCCAGGTCCAAGAATAGATCTGAGGGCGCTTGCCGTTGGATATATGCCAGCAGTTTCCCGGAGAGGAGAAAAGGAGGTTGCAGCTGCCTTTACCTCTCGAAAGGCTGTGAGGACTGCTCAGTTTAGAGGTTCTTAGAAGAAAAGTATATAGTTTTAGCTCACAAAAGAGACTCTCTAAAGCCCAAGAGCTTGATTTAGAGGGGAGCGAAACCCAAACTCCCCTGAAATACTCAAACCCCCCCAACACCAAGCAGTTATGCCTGAGATCATAGACTCTTCCACCAAAGACCTCTCCCGTGCAAGTCTCCCTGTGCAGATTTTATGGGAGACAGAAGTGTGCCTCGGCCATTTAGACAAACGCTGCTCGAGGACAATGGACAATAGGCAGGACTCCCAGAGAGCGCATCTCTGCAGGAATTCAGCGGGTTTCGCCCCCCCCCCCCCCTTTGCATGACAAGCCTTCCCTCAGACACCTGGATGAGTGAAATGAACTGAAGCAGCGAGGCTTCCTGGGATGAAAATGCCGTTACAGGCCCCAACATTCCTCTGGGTGAGGTCCTGGCAACCACAGGCTGGATGAAGACATTGCTCACAAGAGGCCGCGGACCGAGCTGCAGGGCAGTCCCAGCCCCACATACAGATTCCTTTGAATGACACTAAGATACATTCAGAGAACAACACATCATTACCCGGTTAGGAAATTTAGGATGAAAATGTCTGGAACTTGGCAGGCCAGGGAAAGGCGAAATTAAACGGTTCCTTATCCCCAGCTGGTTAATAAAGCAAATAGACGCTAACAGATGTGAAGGACAAGAAAGATTCTTAGGCAGCTGTGCAATACATTTTAGTGGGTAAAGACTTAGAGGAACTCAGATGATGGAAACTGCTATCCTCCTAGAGCCCCGATCTTAGGTCTGGTTATCAAAAAGAGTCATAAATTTTTGGTTCCAAGTTTAGCTTCAAAAGAAACTCACACCATCCCCAGTACTTGGGATCTTGGGGGAAAGCTTAAGAATTTCAAATCCAATTCTCTCTTTTAAAATTCTAACCACCAGATAAATTAACTTCATTGCTAGCACTGAGTCACCACCTACTGGCCACAGAGGAAAGTACATGTATTATAAAACTCACTTGGTCACACCACAGTGCACCCACAACAGCCCGGGCGTGGGAAAAGACAAGTTAACCACCAAGACAGATGGGATGGAGTATTCATCAACACCAAATGCTGTAGTTCGTGAACAGAAAAAAGCCCTAATGTTATTTCAAGGCGACGAGGGATTTACCAAAGGCCATCAGTACAGATACGGGATAACAACCGGTGTCCATACTTTACAGACCACTCATGACTTGACTTCGTTTCACGCTCGAACTGGCCAACCTAAGACCAAGAGTATGGGGAAAGCACTAGAATAGCCATCGGCAGCTTTAATGGGGGGAAAAAACGACTGATATTCACCTTTTTTCTTACCACCTTAAAAATGACATTAACCCCAACATCCCCTATTTCCAGAGGTAGCGACGATCCTATCATAGTGATGGCGTTAGGTCTACTGGTTGAAAAGACAAAAGTAGTGAGATCCTCCTGAGCCGATTGATTTCTCACTGCTTCTACCGAGGTCTGCCTGGCAAAACACTACTGTGAGTCCCAGGAACAAGACACTCGGGACACAGAGGACTGGGAAAACTCAACTTTATTACGATTTAAGCACAGGAGACACTTCCGCTCATGTTAAACACATACGGGGTTGAACAGCTCAACCGAGATGCCCCGCACTCCTTAGGCTGGCCCCCCACTGGGTGGTCGCAGCAATGCTCCACTGGGCTCCAGAGGTCCGGTGATGCATTACTCCACGTGCTAAGGCCTGCGGATCCCATACCCTAGATATTTTACTTCTCAAGTTCTTCCCTTGAAATTTAGGATGAACTGTCCGGGAGGAAATATCACAGCTGGATTTATAAACCTGAAAATTTCCAGGGACCAAGACTGGTTGTTTTCCTATGACCTAGGAAACCGTAAAGTCCTCCAGAGCCCTTAGAAGAAGTAGTTCTGAGTATTGTGGGGTCCTAGGCAGGGCTGTTCCCCCTGCCCTGCCAGGTGTGTATAAAGGGCACAGTTATTTGGGACGAATTCTGGAGCGATGGGAGTATGAAACACACCTGTTTGTATACAGCACAATTCATCCCAGAGAAAAACCGCAAAGCAACATTACTGTGCAGCAAAAACAAGTGCAGGGAGTAGGGAGATAAAACTAGCAGAACCAAATTGCTGAAGGATTTGGAAACGGCTTTAGAGAAAAATTGCAGGGTTTGGAGAGTAGAGGTCTTCATTTTTCTCCATGCATGAAGCAGAGCACAATAGCACTCCTTAAGCTAGAACAGTAATAATTTTAAAAACCTGTCTTTGACATAAATATTTAAATGGGTAATAGGCATATTGAACTAGAATAAAAATTACCCCCTGGGAAAGCTTGAGGTGCTCCCTCAGCCGCCATGTTTCTTAAACTGGGTTACACATGATCAGCTCGGCCCATCTTCCTTCAGGAACAGTTTTATTCAAAGGTTTAGCAGATTTTTTTTTTTTTTGTCTCGAAACAAAGATGGGCCTGTAGATTTATATTATTAATAGCTCTATTATAGAGTGGAGCACAGAAGACTCCAAGGAGAGAACTTTACTGGGCAGCTTCCAGGATTAACCATGCCTGTCGATTGCAAGCGCTCTTTTTACTTAGGGTTACTGATGGAAAAGTGCCAGACAGCAAGGCTTAGACTCCAGCACTGGTCCAGCACCGACAAGTGTAAATAAGGAGTCATTGGGCTACAGCCGTGATGCACTTCATGACGAATGAGTTGGTCATCTACACTCCAACACTGCGACACACAAAATCTGGCTGCCCTGGGATTATGGGATTGGCTTTTCTGAAACTGTCCTTGGGTAACAGGAAAAAGGCTGGTGAATTCTGCAATGTAAAGGGAGTCAACTGTTTTGGGTTAGGGAAAGGGGTATTTCAGGCAGCCTCCGCCAGGAAGAGGGCAGGTCACCTTCTCACGGAAGATGACAGACCAAGAGCTAAAGGCAAACAGTGGTTAGTATCTGAAAACTGGTTCGATATCATCATAGTCTTCAAGGGAAAATCTGAAGCTACTGGGGTTTTCCATGTCATTAGTGGACTCAAATTTAAGAAGCTTCCAGTTCACTTCTGAGATTATATATATAGATATATATATATCTCAAAGTAGAGGGATCAGAAAGAAATGAACTCTATTCTTCCTTCTAACCCTCCTTCATGTGGGGCTTGACTGCTTTTCTGCCCCTTTCACTTGAGCCTGTGTCCTCATACTTCTTCAGTCCTATTTCCTTTCTTCTCCCTCATAGATCAGATCCTTAACTGGTCTTTCTGTGACTAGCGTTCATTTCTTTCCAAGCTTTCTTTCCTTCTTTCTAATCTTTCTTTCTACCTTAAAAAACAAAAAGAAGTCGTTCATTGGCTTTAGATCATTAAAGCCAAGCAAGTAACAAATCCTAGCCTTTTTCTATGGTAACCACGTTAAAAATAGTCAGATATGGCATCAAGGGTCTCTACGCTCCGTCACACATCTCTTCTTGAAGAACTGAATTGGTGCTGATTGTGTTTCAGTTCTGTCCGGTTCTCCCTGGCGACCCTTCTCTCCCTTGATTAGCTCCATGGCACTGAAGGCTAAGGAAAAAAGGGAGCGGGTGGGTCCAGAAGGGGATACTGACCTAGCAGACAGGCTGATATTTTTTACTTTTAGACAAGTAAGAAATGAAAAAGCGTTCATGACTGTTCTTTTTGCAAAACTCTCCCTTCAGGTTCGAACTTGGAACTTTCCAGCTTTGGTCATGTATTTTATGCCCTTAAAGGGTTTGTACTTTTCTCCATACATATCCAGACGATTCACCTTGAGTCCTGGAAGGAAGGAAGATAGGCATTATTCAAAAAGGAGCATGTAGCACGTCTGTTTAAATTCGTTTTAATGGGGTGCCTGGTGGGCTCAGTCATTAAGTGTCTGTCTTCGGCTCAGGTCAGGATCGCAGGGTCCTGGGATCGAGGCCCGCATCGGGCTCCCTGCTCAGCGGGAAGCCTGCTTCTCCCTCTCCCACTCCCGCTGCTTGTATTCCCTCTCTCACTGTGTGTCTCTCTCTGTCAAATAAGTAAAATCTAAAAAAAAAATTCATCTTAATTCAGAGGGATCAGTGCAATATAGTTCTAACAACGAACCAGAAAAATAATAATAATTGCCCCTTATTTATTTCATTTTCCTGAAGCTCACAGATTTTTCACTCTTGGTCCAAACGCTGATAATAAAAACTGCTCCAACAAAAAGCTATCCTATTTGGAAGACCTGCTTATAAAGTGGCAAGGGCAGAAAGTCACATGCAGACTGCAATGAGGATAACGAAAAAATAAGACCCTTCTACGTTTTTCTCAAGTTATTGGACGGAATACATGAATTAATAATAAAATTCATATATGATGAAATAAAATATAACTTAATGAATGAATGAATGCTTCCTAAGTATTCTCACTGTACTAAGCAAAACACATTTTATACTGCATAGGGCTTTAAAATTTGTGAAGTATTTTAAGATGAAAGAGTTTACAATCGAAGTGAATGCTATCCACTTAAATTAGACAAGTTCTGTTGGTAAAGAAAAATAGGAACTTATATATAAAGCTGAAGTCATCTCCTACCTACCTTACACAGTTGTTCTAAGGGTTAAATAATAACATAGGTGAAAAGTGTCTGGTGCATACAAAATGCCTGGTAGGCAGTAACTATCGTCACCACCAGCCTGAGACGTGTGCAGACCGCAGTGGGCTGACGTGGGTTCCATATGGTAATGAGAGCAAATGTGAAAGTCCTTCTGAATCTGGGGGAAAGGAGGGGAAATTATTCTTCTCGGTTACCAGCTGAGAACGCAGAAGCTTCCCCCCCTGAAAACCTTGGGAACCCCACACTGCCACGCCCAGGATGACTCGACACCTGCTTGCCAGCACTCCGTCTACCCGCACGGCTTCCTTCTCTGTGTCTTGCACACTGGCAGTCACATCGCCTCAGCCAACTTCCAAGTAAGGATGAACTTTCCCCAGAAATGCTACAGAAGAGTTTACTCAAGATTACCTGCCACGAAATGAAACCAAACTCCCTAAGTAGGGAGCCAGCAGAAGGCTTTCTGAGACCTGTGGACACAGATCTGGAGATCTCTCTGGAGAGAGGCACTTGTGTTCTCCTGAAGCAACGTTAAGTTGTGAGTCACTCACCAGAAATGGCCAGCTGCTGGATCTTAAACTGCAGGTTAATCGTGGGGTTCTCATCTGGTTTGGAAGCTCCAGCCTGAAGACTCATGGTCCCCTTCAAACTTGGTAGCTTCTGGGGATTTATTTTTCCTACATCCCATGACAGCATCTTCAAAGAAAAAGAAAGAAGTTACTGTGGAATTCTTTCGTCATCTAAGGTGGTGGGGCTCTAACCTCGGGGCATCTGTTCACAGTATCACAAGCTGCCTCTAAAGTGGTTTTCAACAGAGAAAACTATTTGTCACCATAAGTTATCTCAAGGAGAAAAACGGCGTCCCTTTAAGCGTCCCTTTCAACAGGGTGTAACGTCTACACGGAGGGCTCCTGCAGAAATACTTCCATCCAATGTCAGCAATTCAAAATCTCCTGCTTATTCTCCTCCTACCTTGGTAACTGGGTCGAATGTATGTGTCCCCTGAGATGGAGTGAGGCTCATATTCAGGACTCCTTTGGGCATCTGGCTGGTGACAATCACTCCCTCTATGGTCTTCCCCATAGTCTGCTTCGGTCCCACGGTTATTTCAAAGCGTCCGAGTGAACTACTGTCCCGGAAACTGATGCTATGTTTGACATACACTGGAATTGCCACCAGACTGGAAAAGAGACAAAAAACCGATCTCATTACTCTACCTGGAAAAATGGCAACATTTTCTTTTATACTAAGCTCTCCCCACCACCCATTGACAGCTTTCCCTTCCTTACCTACTTCTTTACTCCTTATATTTAAAAAAAAAGCACAGGAAAAAAGACCCAGTAATCTTTAAATTTTTTTCTTTTTGTAAAGCTAAGACGCTGTCTAGTAAATGAACCAACTCTTCTAATGACTCTGAATAATAGTAACAAAAACCAAAGGGTATACTAAGCCTACTATGAGAAAGGCATTAGAGATAAAAATTGGGAGTCACGCTATTTCTGTGTTTTACTTTATGACATGTGATCAATAATTATTTGTACTTGGGAGAGTACTATCCACACCTCACGGACCTTTTATAATATCTTCGGAATGCTTTTACTGGACTTCCTCTGATCCTCACAAAAATCTTATATGAGGTATGTATGGCAGCTTGTCATGATAGGACAGAACAGGAAATGGAGAAATCACAGAGTAATACCAAAGTAGTAATAATTCTTAACATCTATTAAGCACTCCTGTATGCCAGTACTATGCTAAATGTTTCATCTCCATTATCTTGTTCAGTCCTCCCAGTGAGTATGAAGTAGGTAGTGCTCCTGTCCTGATTTTATACATAAATAATGATGTCCTTAAACTTCACTAAGGTTGGGTTAACTTGCCCCGGGGCAACATATCGTAAGTACTGAAGATGGGGTTTAGATGTAGGCGGTCTGAGCCCAGAGACTTTGCTCTCAAGCAAGCAGATATTTTCCTAAATTATTTCTTCCAAATCCCACAGGAAAGCATTGGTGGCTCCGAGGTATCACGGCTCTCTTCGGCCTGTATACCTTCTACTACACGCCTTCTACTAAGGGCTTCTAAAGTCCTTTGACAAGATATTAAAGAGAATGTTCAAAATCAAAAATGACTGCCTTTAATGGTTTTTCATAGCATAGTTTAATGCTCTTTTGGGTCAGGGGGACTGAACACAGGGGTACTCAGATTCCAATTTGAGAAAAAAGTCTTCCTGTTGAGACATTTAATCACAACAAAAACAGCAGCAGCAAACTGAATGAGCACCGACTTTGTGTTAAACACTATTTAGACTGTTCTATTTAATCTTCAAACAAGGTCCATTTTTTGTTTTCCACTTACAGATAAGAAAACAGACACAGAAAGGTTAAACAATTCACCTGAGGTTACCTGATTAGTAAGTACAGAAACCGGAATTTGAACCCAGGTAACTCTAGAGCCTGAGTCCTTAATCACTACGGGTACTGTTTCCACATATACACATACACACAGATTCTGTTCTTAATTATAAGGGCTGCTTACTTCTGTGCACTGACATGGTAAGAGAGCAGGCGAAAGTTTCCATCAGGAGGGATGAAGGACAGGATACGCTCAGATTCCCAGCGCTTGAAACGAACACAAGGATGGAAGCTGACATCATCCAACAACCTGGGATTCTGCAGTCACCAGGCAAGGAAAAGCAAGAAGTAGGAATTAAACACCCATATTTCTTTTGGGAAAGTCATTCAGATGCTGTCTTTATTTAAACACATGCGCGCGCGCGCGCACACACACACACACACACACATTCTGTATCTACTTATAAAAAATTCAAGCCTGATAAAAGCTTTGTGGCTGTCCTTAATTGTTTTTTCTTTTTTTCTTAAGTAGGCTCCGTGCCCAGTGTAGAGCCCAAAGCCGGGCTTAAACTCAAAAACCCTGAGATGAAGACCTCAGGTGAGATGGAGAGTTGGCTGCTTAACTGACTGAACTACCCAGGCACCCCGTCCTTAAGTATTTCTTTCTTTCTTTCTTTTTTTTAAAAGATTTTATTTATTTGACAGAGAGAGACACACAGTGAGAGAGGGAACACAAGCAGGGAGAGTGGGAGAGGAAGAAGTGGGCTCCCTGCAGAGTGGGAAGCCCGATGTGGGACTTGATCCCAGGACCCCGGGATCATGACCCCAGCCGAAGGCAGACACTTAACGACTGAGTCACCCAGGCGCCCCATCCTTAAGTATTTTTAACTGTTCCATTCCATTCGCACCACTGTCTTTCCAGAAGCAGTTAATTTGCCACCTCGAGATCTGAACCTATGGCTTAGGATTTTACCATGAAGGAAAGCGTAAGGTCGGGCATTCCAGTCAGCTTGACACAGGCATCGATGACCCCCTGGATCTCAGCAGTAATAGTGGACCCTGAGATAGGAACAAGACAAAAAGACGGTAAGAGGTTATTCAACGTTTCTCTGTCTTTCACAACCAACTTATTTCCTCCCTACCACCTTCTTTAACTTTCTCTTTTCCTCCCCAACGTCTGTCTTCTCCCTCCCTCCATCCCTTCCTTCTTTTCTTCTATCTATCCAATTCATCTACCCAATGCATTGGTCCATCCTTCTAAATATTTATCAACTGCATATCAAATATGAGACACTATGATGAAGCAATGGGGACAAAAGATTAATGAGACAGTTATTAGCTTAAAGAAGTTTTCCATCTAGTGCAAGAATCAAACAGGGTATCATCATAACCAATGGTTCAGAAAACTTCATAGCAGAAACTGCTCTCCCTACGGTCATCAATGAATCAAATGGACACTTGGCATCTTTGTCCTACAGGAGCTCTCTGTAGCATGTCATTGTTGACATGTCATTCTCCCTTTGTAAAACCCTCCTTTCTCCTGACCTCTCCTAGTTTTCTGTTTTTCTAGCTCCTCGTCCTCAGTGCTTTCTGCAGGTTTCCCTCTTTGTACAGCTTTGAAATGCCCAGGCTTTTTCACAACTCTGAACTTCTCTTTTCTTTCACTCAACACGGTCTCCTTGAGCTTCTCCCACAGGCTGTCTTTTCACTGTGTTGACTGTTTTGTTGTGCAGAAACTTTTTAGTTTGATGCAATCCTAATTGTCTATTTTTGCTTTTGGTGTCATATCCAAAAAAGCCACTCCCAGACTAGCGTCAAGAAGCTCTTTCCCTATGTCTTCTTCTAGTAGTTTTATGATTTCACATTTTACATTTAAGTCTTTAATCCACTTTGAGTTTTGTTTTTTGGGGGTTTTTTTGGTGTGAGATAAGGGTCCAATTTTATTCTTCCACATGTGGATATTCCACTTTCCCAGCATCATTTAATGAAGAGACTATCCTTTCCCCATGATGTAATCTTGGTTCTCCTGTCAAAGATCAGTTAACTGTAAATGTGTGGTTTTATTTCTGAACTCTCTATTATGTTTCATTGGCCTACGTGTTTGTGTTTATGCCAGTATAATAGTTTTGATTACTGTAGCTTCGTAATATATTTTGAAATCAGGAAGTATGAAGTCTCCAGCTTTGTTGTTCTTGCTTAAGATTGCTTTGGCTATTTGGGGTCTTTTGTGGTTCTATATGAATTTTAGAATTATTTTTTCTATCTCTGTAAAGAATGCCATTGGGATTTCAGTGGGGATTACACTAAATCTATAGATTGCTTTGGATAATCTAAACTTTATTTTTTTATTTTTTAAAATGTTTATTTTTGTTTAAAAGTGAGGGAGGAGAAGGGTGGGCAGAGGGAGAAAGAGAGAATCTTTTTTTAAAAGATTTATTTATTTGAGAGAGAGAGCACAAGTGGGGAGTAAGGGGAGGAGAGGGAGAAGCAGACTCCCTGCCGAGCAGGGAGCCCGACGTGGGGCTCTATCCCAGGACCCTGAGATCATGACCTGAGCTGAAGGCAGACGCTTAACCGACTGAACCATCCACGTGCCCCTGAACATTTTAGTAATATTAATTCTTCCACTCCATTAACACATTTATTTCCATTTACTTCCATTTATTTGTGTCTTCTTTAATTTCCTTCATCAATGTTATATAATTTTCTGAGTATGAGTTTGGTTTATTCCTATTTTATTCGTTTTGGTGCTATTGTAAATGGGACTGTTTTCTTCATTTTCTTTTAGCACAGTTCATTGTTTATATTTAGAAATGCTACTGTTTTTTTAAATTTAATTTTATTCTGTCAGTGTTCCAAGATTCATTGTTCATGCACCACACCCAGTGCTCCATGCAATACGTGCCCTCCTCAATACCCACCACCAGGCTCACCCAACCCCCCACCCCCGCTACTGTTCTTTATGTTGATTGTGCACCTTGCAACTTAACAGAATTTACTAGTTCTAACAGTTTCTTGTTGAGTCTTTAGGGGTTCCCATATATATGATCATGTCATCTGCATCATAATATTTAAGTCTATTCCCAGTACCTAGCACAATGCCTGACACAAAGTAGGCACTAAATTAAAATGAATGATCTTGAATGGGGGATAATTCTGATACTAGCAAGCATTATATGAAGAATACCTTTTCTACTTTCTAGTTCTGAAAACAGATTAAAAGCACCTACCTGATTTATCAATGATGGCATCAATCTCTTCGATCACGTCAAAATAGGCCTCATTGTTGGTGTACTTCACCCCAGTCCTTCGCCAGGGCACCACTGACAGCTGTCCAGTAGGAAGCTGGTCACCCACATTGGTGCTTCCTAAGATAATGAATAACTGTAATTCAATTCTAACTAGATAATTAGATGTAACCAATTATCTAATAATCATAGAACACTTCCCTAGAAGTTTCTATGCTGCCATTATTCATGTACTCAATTGGGAGAATTTTTCAAAAAAAAAAGATAAAAGTTTTCTCAACTTCTATCTGGGTGACCTAGTCTATTCTAAAAACTTGTTGCCATCTGGTCTGCTTCTTTGAGCAGAATGAAGGTTAAAAAGTTACCTGAGAAAGAGATATCATATTTTGGTTTTGAAAGAAACTTGAACTTGGTCTCTCAAATTTCACAATAGCTTGTAGCTTAAATAATGTACTGCCTTTCAGCAGGGATGGTGATCTACATATTAAAATAAAATTTTCATGGGTAAAAACAGTATTCTAGTTTAAGGTAAATTCTTAAGCACATTTATGCTAGTTATTAAAACACACACATTTTACTACTACTAATACTGAATCTTAGGAAAAGAATACAAATTGGGTTTTTCCCTGTCTATAAGAGTTGTAAATCAATTCCTTGTTTTTCCCCCCCAAGTATCAAAAATATTTTTTTAATCCAAAAGTTCTATGCTGATCAGAGAAATACAAATCAAAACCACAGTGAGATACCACCTCACACCAGTCAGAATGGCTAAAATAAGCAGGTCAGGAAATGACAGATGTTGGCGAGGATGCGGAGAAAGGGGAACCCTCCTACACTGTTGGTGG
>CM052899.1:32679173-32742420 GCA_028534135.1 Potos flavus | reverse complement strand
GAATTCGAGAGGCAGGGTGGGGGGTCGTGGGGAGTGGGGAGAGGGAAATGAAACAAGATGGGATCAGGAAGGAGACAAACCATAAGAGACTCCTAAACTCACGAAACAAACTGAGGGTTGCTGGGGGTAGGAGCAGGTAGGGATAGGGTGGCTGGGTTATGGACATTGAGGAGGGTATGTGCTATGGTAAGTGCTGTGAAATGTGTAAGCCTGATGATTCACAGACATGTACCCTGGGGCAAATAATTCATTATGTGTTAATTAAAAATAAATTAATTAATTAGTTAAAAAAACAAAAAAAACAAAAACAAAAGTTCTATGCTGAAATTCTGAAATATTATAACTAAATTAAAATCTATTTCCTTCTTTTGTAACCTGGATGTTTTTAATCTAAAGAAAGAAACATTAAACACACACATATATTCAGCACATTTGCAGAACATTTCAGCTTTTCAAAAAATTACTCTCAGGTACCTTTTTCTAGATTAAAGAGAGATTCAGGAAAATGACTCCATGGTATTCATAAATGATTCAGGCACTAACAAAGAGTTTAAGAGTTAAATGAACCCAGAATACTGAAAAACCCAACAAATGTGTTTTCTTAAAAAGAGGCACCATATATAAAAACATGTCATCAAGCTATAATAATTAAAGCAGTATGCTAAGGCAGGAAGCCTAAAAACAAAGAATCCACAGTGGCTTAGTACAAGATAAAAATATTTTAAAACAGAGAAAAAGAAAAAAAAACAGGGGAAAAGCTTAGGTTATTTAATAAATGGCGCTAGGACAGCTGGTAGACAATTTTGGGGAAATAAACATGGAGCCTACTTCACATTGCATACCAAGATAATTTCCAAATAGATTAAAGAATTTAGTCCAAAAGTAAAACCATAAAAGAACTAGAAGAAAATACACTTTTTAAAAAAGAATAACTTACCTTCTCTGAGATCAAAAAGACATTCCCCTATATTTTCTTCTAACAATTATAAGGTTTGTATTTAACTCTTTGACTTGCTGGAATTTATTTTGTGTACAGAATGGGTAGGAGGACTTCATTTTGTTCTATATCAAAGTTGACTGTCCTAATACAATATATTTACTGATTGGCCCCTGGCCCACTGATTTGATATATGACATCTATGTATACCAAATTCCTACAAAAGCAAGGGTCTGTTTCTGAACTAACTTTTTTTTTTTTTTTAAGATCTTATTTATTTTTTGACAGAAAAAGAGAGAGAGAGAGAAAGAGCAGCAGAGGGAGAAGGAGAAGCAGACTCCCTGCTGAGCATTGAGCTCTACATGGGACTTGATCCCAGGACCCTGGAATCATGACCAAAGCCGAAGCAGACACTTAACCAGCTGAGCTGCCCAGGCACCCTGTTTCTGAACTTTCTACTTTATCCCCATCATCTATTTGTCTATTACTGGGCCAATACTACATTTTTAAAATTACCAAAACTTTATATCTTGTATCTATCTGATGGGACACACTTTCTCTCCTGCTATTGATCTTTTTAAAAAATATTTATTTTCAGGTCACCTGGGTGGCTCAGTCAGTTAAGCATCTGCCTTCATCTCAGAGTCCTGGGATCAAGCCCCATATCAGGCTTCCTGCTCAGTGGGGAGCCTGCTTCTCCCTCTCCCTCTGCCTGCTGCTCCCCTTGCTTGTGCTTACTGTCCGTCAAGTGAATAAATAAAATCTTTTTAAAAAATGAAATAAAAATATATATATTTATTTTCAAAACTGTCTTGGCTTTTATAGCTTATCTGTGAGTTTTTGTCTCCTGTACCATATGAACCTTATATAGTTTGATATTTGACAAGGCAAATCTGTCCAGACTTTGTAATTCTTTTTCAAAATATTCCCAGGTATTCTTGCATATTTATACTTCTTAAAAATTATCTTTCAGTTTGTCAAATGCCATGCAAGCCCTTGTTTATATATTAAGCAAAACCCAAAACATAAAAGCTGAACGAAGAAGAATGACTAATATGACTAAATCAGAATTAAATGTGGCTAAACAAACACACTGTAAACAATGTTAAATGACAACTGACAGACTGTAAAAAAGTACCTATAAGAGAGGATCAAAAACACACAGAACTACAAACCACCATGTATATTTCTAATATTTCCAACACACATGATGGTTTAATGTCCTTAAATAAAAGGAATTCTTTTTCCTTTTTTTCAAAGTAGGCTCCACACCCAGCATGGAACCCAACTCGGGGTTGAACTCATCACCCTGAGATCAAGAGTCAGATGCTTAATGAACTAAGCCACCCAGGTGCCCCGAAAGGAATTCTTTTAACTTAGTATGAAAAAAGAACCACATCCCAAAACAAAAGAAAAACTGGGCAAAGGACACACAACTAGGTAATTCACAATAGAAGAACAGTCAATAAATACTCGAAGGGTTTTAACTTCCTTAGTAATAAAAAATGAGGGTGTACATAAGATATGACTAAACTGGGGCACCTGGGTGGCTCAGTTGGTTAAGCGTCTGCCTTTGGCTCAGGTCATGATCCCAGGGTCCTGAGATCAAGCCCCACATCGGCTCCCTGCTCAGTGGGGAGCCTGCTTCTCCCTCTCCTGCTTCCCCTGCTTGTGTGCTCGCTCTCTCTGTGTCAAATAAATAAATAAAATATTTTTTAAAAAAGACTTGACTAAACCAATTGCCAAAGTTTTGAAAACATTAATAATAATAGTAGGGTTGTCTAGGAGGCACAGAAACTGCTACTTAAAGTATAAATTTTCGGCGGGCGATTTGGCACAATGCATTAAAGTTCTTAAAATGTGCACACCCTTTGATCTAGTACTTCCATTGCTTGTACTGAAAACAAATCACCCTACATGTACACAAAGATTTAAGTATAAGAATGTTAATTCCTTGTTATTTAAAAGAACAAAAAATCAGAAACATCAGAAACACAGACTGAGTAAATAAGTTAAGGTCTATTCTATATAAAAGAAAATTATAAAGTCACTAAAAATCATGTAGAATGTATCATAATGGGATAATATTCACAAAATATTGATGAAAGTTATAAAAAAATATACAAGAGTTGTTTTTAAAACATTCTATGCATCTATTCATTATTCATCTGTCTAGAAAATATGTCAAAAAATATGTCAAAACTGTGGCGGGATTAAGAGTTATTTTGGGGATGACTCAGTGGCTCATTCGGGTAAGCGTCTGCCTTCGGCTCGGGTCATGATCCCGGGGTCCTGGGATTGAGTCCCACCTAGGGCTCCTTGCTCAGCGGGGAACTTGCTTCTCCCTCTGCCTGCCCCTCCCCCTGCTCATGCTCTCTCTTTCTGACAAATAAGTAAATAAAACCTTTTAAAAAAAGTTATTTTCAAGTTCTTTGTGCTTTTCTGTATCTCTGACATTTCTATAATAATTGTTTTTTCTGTAATCAGAAAAAAACCTCTTTTTAAAGGAGCACACTTTATTCTGTCTTTGAAGTCAGGGTACTTTCTACATAACAAAGACATTATTTCAGATCATAATCACAGACTATAATGAGCAACATTAAAGCATCTGGACATCTAAGAGCCCCAAAGACAAGCACTCAAAAACAATGCACAACACTGGAGGAAGTCACACCCAGGCTGGCAGCTCTCTGTGGGTTTCCCCTTTCTCCATACCTGTTATGGTGTTGACGACCGTTCGAAGGATAGTGGGAGGCTTTATCAGTTCTTTGAGGATGTTTGACTCGGTAGCCAATGGAAACCCATTATCAAGCATCTCTTCCAGTACCTCATAAACCACAACCACATTGTCTTTGATCACTGGCTCTGAACAGACACCAAAATAATCCTGATGAAAATACAATATATACATAACATAAATCATTCAGAGACTGTAGTAAGGAGAAAGAATCGTCCTAGAGAATAAGGATCTAGTCCTATCCATGTGTTTACACAGTGCTTCTGAGATATTCTTCTACAATGAGGGAATGAAGCATAACCATAGCTCTCTTAAGTGGCCCAATTTGGTAGAAAGAACACTGGACTGGCTTATAGTAGTACTGTCACTACTAACTTCTTTTATAAATTAAGAATAAGTCATTTAACCTTTTTGGGTTAGTTTCTTCAACCAGACAAAATATATAGAATACAAAACTGGATCTAGACTATCATACATGCTTAGGAAGAAGAATTTGAAAGAACTATGCAAAATAATAATACTTGTATGACAGCGATTGGACCTGAAAAGCTTTTTAACCCTTTTTGTTGTGCTATTCCTTAACATTCATGCAGCAAATATGAATTAAGAGGGAAATAAAATGAAATGAGGGAGATGAGCTAGAACACCAGAAAATTTCTTTGGATCAGCTCTACACTAAGATGCTAGGATTCTGAAAATGCTTTGTCCTTTTACTAACAAAGGCTTCGATACTAAATGATCCGGGTTGAAGAAAAAACACTAGATTCTAAATCAGAAGACCTGCATGGTAACCTTATTGTCACTTACTAGAAAAGTCATGCTAATTTGGGTCTTGATTTCTCTTAATAGTATAATCAGGATAATACCACTGGATGCAGAGGGATGTTTTAAGAACTATGCATGATTGATTAAATGATAGTATGCGTGAAAGTGCTTTGTAAACTATAAAGTACTTTGTAAAATGTGATGCATGATGATAAAAAGAAATGCTTATAGTCATTTGATATGCCCCTTCTAGCAACGTCAGTCACATGTTTTCCAGGACCCCTGAGATGGTCATACAACCCTCCTTGAATTCATCCACTGATGGGAAATTCACCCTTTTAAGAAAGCCCATTCTATTCATGGAAAGCTCTGATTATTAGAAAGTTCTTTCTTTTGCTAAGCTGAAATTTGCTTCCTAGATCTGCTTTACAGAACAAATTTTCGTAACAGCCCCGCAGTTACTTGAAGACAGCTACAAGCTTTCACTTCAATTTTTTTTTCTCCCAGCCAAACAAACTGTTTGATCCTTCCACTGTTCATGCTGTGGTATGGTTTCTAGATCATTCCACCACCTTGCCATTTCTTTGAATATGCCCTAGTTTTCCAACATGCTCCTAAATCATGACATCCATAACTGAACAGACTACAGATGTGATCTAAATTACATCAGATAATGGCAAATATCAGAGACATTCCAATATCCAAGAACACTTAAGAGTCAGGAATGTGTTTCTAAAACAAGATTTCTTCTTTAAAAATGAGGATTTAAGGGGGGGGGGGAAGGTAACACATTCCCTTCCCAAGAGCGCTTTTCTTTTGAAAAATAAATAAAACACTTCATGAGATTTTATAAATCAGGCATAATGTGAACTGAGTCATTGGAAAGAAAACCTGTAAGTATGACAAACTGCTATAGCAAAAGTGTTTGCAATTCTACAGCTGGAACTCTTCCATCATATTCCAGTACTAAAAAATAATGCAGCCAGAGAGAAAAGACACTAAAATCAGGGTATGTCCATTTACTTTTAATAAATCCTTTAAAAATGACAAGCTCTGAAGTACCAGACTTCCAAACTAGCGACTTTACTGTTATCCCAAATTCCTCTGTGGTTTCCACTAGATTAAACAACTTTTCCCACTTCCTGTCTTGTAATAAATTACGTAATACTGCTCTGGTGGTATGAAGCAAATGCTGGGTTTCACCAATGGGATTGTTAATCTTAGAATGGGGTAAAGTATCATATGTGGAAATCATAATAAGGTCCAACGAGAGCAGTTTAAGGTCATAATACTGGGTTCTTCTACTTTTAGTTCCTCCGCATACTGGGATTTATAACTCTCAAGTTTTTACTGTGGGAAGGAACTAGCATGCCACATGAGAACTAGAAACCCAGAATCGGGCTACCACCAAGTATTGGCGGGGAAAAAATTATGAAATATCTTTTAGCTTTCTTGGGACGAAAGCTGTTCTAGACATGTGATACAGATACAACTGCAAATGAAAGGACTCTTTGACTTGTTTTTTAATTTCATCATTATATCGGAGTCATCATTCTCTTCTTCTTCTCTAATTCCACAATTTCTGTATTCATATGACCAATTCCAGACTTCACATGACACAGAAGTTAAACCAAAGGGCCCTTGCTTCTCACGGGTTGTCGGAGTTATGCAAATAACTGTAACAGAATTTGAGCAATTCTTTTTGGGGGAAGGATCCCGCTGTTTGAATTCACAGTCTGGGCAGCCTAAAATCCTGTGCTGTAAATGGTGCTGACATCCTGATATAACTTACTTATACTTCCCCTATTCCCTGCTCCCCCAAGATCTTCAGATCTATTCCTGAAAGAAAAACTAAAGTGAAATCGGTGTCTCGTAAAATGTGTCACTTAAATTCTTAAAGGAACAGAAGATTTTCCAATCTTAGTTTTCAATGCAAGTTCCTCACTAGTACTGATACTCTGTGGAAAAGCACCCCAAACCCAAGATGAAGTTTGGGTTCACATATTACTCCTGCCAAGGAGAGTGAAACAAGCATTACTTAGCTTTTTCCTAACTTTTGAAAATAAACCTATTTTTACACACTCATCACTTTTTGATGCAATTCAAAGCAATGTAATTGATGATGGCTAGCATCAAGTCCACTAAAAAACAAACAAACAAACAACAAACAAACCCCAAAACTAAATTCCTCTCATTTATGGACAAAAAGGAGGGCAATTCCAATCTCCAGAATTAAAATGACTGTATACAATCATACCAAGTAGAGTGGCTTTCTTATGCAACAGGTTCAAAGGTCTTCGATTTGTCATTTCAGATGCAGCCAATTCAATAAACAGAAACAAGAATCTTACCAGATGGGAGAGGAAGCGAGCAATGTCAGTTTTGATTTTTTAAAAAGTTTCTTAATTGAAGCTGAACACAATGGAAAAAGAACCATAAAGAAACTTTATAATTTACATGTACGAGCCTCCTCTCACATTCACGCACCTGAAACGTGTCCACTACTCGGTGTAGGAACTCAATAACAAATAGGGGTGGAACCTCTGTCTGGATCACGGCCACGAAAAAGATCTTGTGACGGTAAACACTTAAAAGATAGTGGTGAGGGGTAGGGATAACTGGAGGTACGTTTTCTGCCTCAGTTGCTCTCTCTTGTGCCTCAAAAAAGTAATCACAAACAGAACGGCTGACCACACTTTTCCAGTGTTTTTCCAGGAAAATATCTCCAGAGGAGTTGATCAAGAAGAGGCTATGAATCATGATGGAGATTGTCAGTGAGAGAGGAAAGTTTTCTTCGGTCTGAAAGTCTCAGAACTGCCAATTTTCAACCCTAAAAATAAAAGAAGGTATGGTCAATTCCACTCAATCGAAACACTGTACCAACCTCAAGAGCAGACTCAAGTCTTCTACTGTAAGAGCCTGAAGTATTCCTGCCTAGAATTTTTTTTTTAAGATTTTATTTATTTATTTGACAGAGAGACAGTGAGAGAGGGAACACAAGCAGGGGGAGAGGGAGAGGGAGAAGCAGGCTTCCTGCTGAGCAGGGAGCCAGATGTGGGGATCGATCCCAGGATCCTGGGATCATGACCTGAGCGGAAGGCAGCCGCTTAACGACTGAGCCACCCAGGCGCCCCTCTCCCTAGAATTCCTAAGGATAATTATCAGTCATCCTGTTTGCCAATCATTTACTGCCCGGTTATCTTTACTATTGCCTTAATTATAACCAATTAAAATTAAACTTAATTTTTGGATGTCTGTTTTCTCAACTGGACTGCAAGCTCCTTGAGAAAAAAGACCACACCTTAACGTTTTTTGTTGCCTCACTGCAGTGCTCCCCACACAGAAAAGAGTTTCAAAGAATACTGATGAGTTTCATGTCTTTAGCCACAACTCACACATACATAAGAAGTGCTGACGGTTGTCCAGTCTCATATGGTAGCCATTAGCTAAATGCTGCCACTGAGCACTTGAAATGTATCTGGTCTGAACTGAGGTGTGCGATAAGTACACACCAGACTTTGAAGGTCTTGTATGAAAAATGGAATTTTAGATACCAATAACTTAATATTGATTAATTAATATTAACTTAATATTAATATTTTGATATATTGGGTTAAATAAAATGCACTTAATTTAACCTCTTTTGTTTTTGTTTAAAGATTTTATTTATTCGACAGAGGAGAGAGAGCGCGCACGAGCAGGGGGAACCACAGGCAGAGGAAGAAGCAGGCTCCCTGCCGAGCAAGGAGCCCTAGGTGGGACTCAGTCCCAGGACCCTGGGATCATGACCTGAACTGAAGGCAGGCACTTAACCCACTGAGTCACCCAGGTGCCCCTAATTTAACCTTTTTAAAAAATGTCGTTACTAGAAAAATGTCAAATTACATAGCTGGTTCGCTTTATGTCTATTGGACAGCGCTGGTCCACGGATGGAAAGCCCTCATCGTGGCTTCATTCAGTCAGTCAGACCCCATTCTCTGAGTACTTGTTATGAACAAGGTTCTGCATTGAATGCCCTAAAAAAATCTCTCTGGGGGATACCCAAGGCCTCTCAGGCGGCAGCATCTCTATGGTGCCTGTCCCCAGTATGTGGCAGCCGCCCTGGGCCCCAGCTGTGGCCATTCCACGAGCTGGCGGCGAACTGGCCCAGGTGGTCACATCGCAAAGGCCTGTTGTACCAAATGCCCCAGGGCAAGCTTAATCCCTCTGCCAGCGGACGAGGCAGCAGGAGGGAGGGAAAGAGGCGGGTAACTAGGCCGGGAAGGAGGAGAGGCGGCTCCTAAAGTGGGTTATTTTTGAGCTGGTCCCAGCCCAGCTGCCTGCGAGCAAAAGATGATGGAGGCGGTTTACGGCGGGGGTAGTGGGGGGGGGGGGGCGCATTTAAGGTGTGCGCACGTTCAAGCAATGAAAAGGGTCGCTGGGGTGCACACGTGCGTTGCCATGGCAACAGTGTCCCCTCCTCTCTCAGCCACTGGGACGGAGCGGCCCACCTCCCCACCCCTGTACTCGGTCCCTCAGCGTTCCCCGCCGCATCCAGTATCTCGGAGGGTCAATCCCACTGGGCAAACCCTAACTCCGGGCCTGCCCCGCGCGCCCCGCCCGAACCCTCGCGCGTCCCCGTCTCCAACCCCCAGACCTCGGCAGGACGCGTGCACGCGCTTCCCCCAACCCGGACCCGGGTCGCCAGCCCTCCTCACCCAGCCTCGCTCCTCGCAGCGCCCACCGTTCCGACGCGCAGGCAGGTCCCGCCCCCCGGCTACCCCCCGCACGCGCGCCGGCGGCCGCTCACCTGCTGATTGGCTGGCCCGTGGGCCTCACGCCAGCACCGCCCACGACCGAGATCTTAAAGCCTCTGATTGGAGGTCGGTGATCCACTCCTCCCCTCTGATTGATCGCTGTCCGCCAGTCACATTCTTCTCGGCTTTGAGCGCCCAATTGGCTCTTGTTGAGGCTTGGGTAAACTCCAATTGGTGCAGTTCTGCAGCTCCGAGCCCTGATTGGCTGCCGTGAACAGTCTGAGGGCCGCCCGGCCCTTAGTCACCCAGTCACAAAGGGGTGGCTGCTGTTGCTATGTGCGTAACCCTGGAATGCACCTGGAGGGGGATGCTAAAAAGTGTGATTTCCAGGGCACGATTTGTCAAATAGCATATCATGGATAATAAGTCATGAGCAGTAATAACTACTTTCCATTAGATAAATGCATTTAAAAAGAGACACGATGCCTTTTCACTGATGTGCATTGGCGGAAGTAAAAGTGACTCGTTGTATAGCGTCTTATCGAGAGCTCTGGACTTGGATTCAGGAGGCCTCTTCCAGCCCCAGCTAGACCACCACCTGCTTGACCTTGGACAAGTCACTTAACCTTTCAGAATCTGTTTCCAGATCTGAAAATGAGGTAGTTGGGCAGGTCTCTGCAAATTGCACTGGAGTTCTAACGACTTTGATCATAATACATTTTAAGTGATTCAAATCATTGTGATCCAGAGAGTCATGAAGTAGAAGTCAGACAAGGGTCACCTTTAGTTAAACTAAAAATTAATTATTAAATAAGTTGAGGTGTGGGAAGGTGCCTGGCACATTGCTTGTGTGCGATAAAATGGCAAACTGGTGTTAGTGGTAATAATGCTTATCTAGACCCTGCTTGGGCTTTAGTTTTCACTTTGGTGAAAGAAAGCATGAGTGGCGGCTCCTCCATAAGGAAGGCCATGATAAACACATATTAAAGGTGGTATGGATTGTTCTTTGACATACTTGCTAAGGACAGATAGTTGACTAATTTTTAAATAAGCAAAAGAGAAAGTCCAAAATTAAAATGGCTGAATGATGTGGCATCGTACAAGCTTAGAGGCTCTGGTGCCAGACTGCCTGGGTTTTAATCCTGATCCAACACTTGCCAGCTCTGTGACCTTGAGAAAGTGCCTTAAGTTCTCTAAATTTCAAGTTCCACCCTTCTCAAATAAGGGCACTAAGAGTATGGACTACACAGAGTTGTGAGCATTGAGTTAGGAAAGTGTCAGCGATTGTTACTACCTAAGAAGCAGCACAAGATGCAATTGCACATGGTTACTAAGCAATGTGTGTGGAAGGTGCAGAAATGCAGTCACTGCTGTGGACCTTTCTCATTCATCGCATTAATGTTTACTGAGAGCCTCCTATGTGTCAAGCCCGGTGCTGGGTGCTGGGGATGCTGCAATGACTACCATTACAGGCATAGTGTCTATTGTCACAGATGCTAGCTGAGAAGACAAATGAGAAGCAAGTAATTACAAAGCAGTGTGATGAGCAAGGAGCACATGGTGGGGGTGTGGGGGGAAGGTTTGCTGGTGGAGGGGACTGACCTAGAGTCAGGGAAGTCCTAAACTGAAACCTGAGAGATAAACGTAGATTCCTCAAATAAAAGGGTGGAAGGACAGAGAGATTACATGTGGAAAGCTCTAGAGATGAGAGAATTAAATATAGCTGAGCTAGAATTGGAGAAAGAGTGCAGGGAGATGAGAGTAGGAAGATACACGGGAGCCAGGTAGTTGTGAGCTTAATAACTGTATATATTGCTTATAAAATGATATATAATAATGTATACTGT
Organism: Potos flavus; assembly: GCA_028534135.1. Lineage (NCBI taxonomy): Eukaryota > Metazoa > Chordata > Mammalia > Carnivora > Procyonidae > Potos > Potos flavus. The sequence continues at coordinate 32,731,398 of CM052899.1, read as the reverse complement.
AATTATAATTATGTAATTATAATGTATAATTATATGCAAAGTATATATATATATATATATATATATATATACATACACACATACACATACACACATAAATACACTGTGTGGCATGCACTGTCCATTTATTCCATAGATATTCAGTGAGCCCTACTATGTACCATCACTGTTTTGGTGTTTGGATGCAAAACACCAGTGAACATAAAACAAGAATTCTTGCTCTAGGGGAGCTTACATTCTAGTGGGAGAAGACAAATAATAATCAATAAACATAAAAAGTAAAATATATAGTATATTAGAGGGTGGTAAGCGCAGTGGAAAAAACTGGAAGGGAGATCAGGAGTGTCATAGGACTGGAGGAAAAGTTATAGTTTTTAAAAGGGTAGTGAGACTATGTCTCATTGAGAAAAGACATTTGAGCAAAGACTTGAAGGAGAAGGAGTTAGCTATAGGGATATCTGGGGGAAGAGCATTCCAGTAAAGGGAATAGGCAGTGCAAAGGCCTTAAGACCAGAGTATGCTTGAGAAGTCCCAGGAAACGTAAGGATGATACTGGAGTAGAATGAGCAAGGGGTAAAGTAGGAGATGAGGTTACCAAATGGAGGCTGAGGACTTGACCACATAGGATCTTAAAATCCATCGTAAAGATTTTGGCTTGTAGTGGTCGTGAAATGGGAAGCCAATGGAGGCTCTGAGAAAGGAGTGACAGCATCTGATTTATCAATCTGCTGGCCTGAGAAGAGACTGTGGACAGACTGTGGAAGACCAGTCAGGAAGCTGGCGTAGTCATCTAGGTGAGAGATGATGGGGCTTGGTTCGGGTGCAGCCACAGATGTTGGAAGGAGGAGTCAGATTCTGTCTACAGCTCGAAAGAGGAGCCAGCTGGATTTCCAGGTGGATGGGATGTGAGGAGTGAGAACAAGAGAAAAGGGAAGGGTGACTGAGCCTGAGCATCTGAAAGAACAGTTCCAGGAACTGAGATTAAAAGGACTTTGGGCAGAGAAGGTTTGAATGAAAAAAATTAGGAGTTCAGCCTTGGATGTATTAAAGTTAATATATCTATTAGCCGTCAAATGGCCATGTTGAGAAGGCAGCTGGATATATATGAGTCTAGGCTTCAGGAGAGAGGTCTGAGTTGGAGACGCACATTTGGGAGTTAGCAGATATGGATATTAAAACCATGAGTCCAGCTGAGATGACTAAGGGAATGAGCCTGGGGAAGAGGACCAGAATCCAGGGGCACTCCAAATTTAAAGATTCACAGAGGAGAGGAAGATCCAGATTCATATAGTCTTCCCAACTACCCTAAAATGAATCACTGTTATGATCCCCTTTTTATAGATCAGAAAACTGCAGTGAGTGCTTAAGTAACCTGCCAAAGGTCAAGTAAGTAGGTAAGTAACACAGTTGGAGTTCAGGGACACAGGAAGATCTAAGCGGTCTGGTCTGGCACAGACTGCATGCCTCCTGGCTCTCTCAGAAGCCCAGGCCAGGAGACTCAGTGAAGAAATGTTAAGCAGGAGAGTGAAACGCTTTCAAATTTACATTTTGGAGTGACCATGCATGGGGGATGGACTAAAGAAGGCCAGGCTTGGGGGTAGCGAGATCATTTCAACTACTGCAGTAATCCGCATGAGAGCTGCTAGTGACTTCGACCAGAGTGGGGGAATTGGAGAAATTAGTGGACAAATTCCAGAGGTGTTTTGGCAGTAGAATGAAGGGGATTAATTAGGAAGTGAGTAGTAAGGGAGAATGAGGAATCCAGGGTTATTCAGATGTTTCCGATTTGGGGAGCTGTATGGATGGAAGTGTCATTTGTTGAGATGGGGATCACTGAAGGAGAACCACATTGAGGAGAGGAAGAGGCGGCATGAATTCATTCATAGCAATGCCAAGGGTCATGTCCAAGTTAACACTCAAATATTTTTTTAATTTAATCAAACATCATAGAATTTGGGAGCTCATAGAGTACCTTGTCATGGTATTAAGAGGGGCCACAGGAAACCACTGACAAGTGGAAAGTCCATTTTATGCATAAAAATCTCTGGGACAAGATTTTCTACACCTTTCACTCACAAACCATCCTAGTGCTTAACAGCTCTCACTATGGAGAAGTTTTTCTTTTTCTTTTTTCTTTTTTTTAAGATTTTATTCACTTATTTGAGAGAGAGAGAGCGAGCACGAGAGGGGAATGAGGGCAGAGGGAGTGGGAGAAGCAAACCCCTGGCTGACCAAGGACCCCAGTGAGGGGCTTGATGCGGGGGGCTCTATGCTGGGCTCGATCCCAGGGCCAGGGGATCATGACCTGAGTTGAAGGCAAATGTTTAGCCAACTGAGCCACCCAGGTGCCCCTGAGTAGTTTTTCTACTGTGAGAAGCCAATCTCAGCTATCAGGGTTCCTTGAAAATTATTTAATTATTATTATTAATATTTTGGTCTGAGACAAGAGAGGCCTTGCTCACTGAGGAAGACATTTTTAAGGGCTCTGTAGTGGGGCCCCCAAACCCCTCTCTAGCTTTGCCACTTCTTCCTCCTATCCATGAATGTTCCCTTTGCACCAAACCTCGCTACTGGTCACGCATGGAAGAAACAAAATGCCTTCTCTCTGTGTCTTTGTTCTCACTGATCCCTCTTCTTGGCATGTATTTGTCTCTTACTCATCCTATTTGTGGAGATTCTCTCCAGCCCTCAAGGCCCAGCCATATGTTTTCTCCTCCACGATGTCTGTCCCAAGCTGGATGTCCCCACACTAGAAGTAATTTCTCCCTCTTCTGTGACAACATAGCATTTCACAGCTCCTTTATGTAACCTACAGTGCTTTTGACACTGTGCCATACATTATCTATGCAATCTGATCACCACAACTGGACTGTAAACTCTTTGAGAACCACAGTGTGTATATCCCAATGCCTAATATATATTCATTCATCTATTAAACTAACATTTATGGAATGCCGACTATCTCCTGGACACTAAGGGTACAAAGACAATTAAAGCATGTCTTCAAGGAGCTTATATTTCAATGTGGGAAAAAAGTCTAAAGAAAAAACCAGGTCCCTTAAAAAAATTAAAAACAGCTCCTTTAAGTCCGGTCATGGAAGGAGCCTGTCTTTCTTTCTAGAGAGGAGAGCGTAAAGTTAAGACCCCTAACCTTCAAACAAGAGACTCACCTTCCCCTTAGGGACTCCTGCTACTGGCTGCCCCCACCATGCTGGACTTGGGGGATTAGTATTCCTTTAACTCTTCAATACAGTGTAGACACACTAGTTTTTGTTGAATTTCCCATAGCAGAGCAAAGACGAGAGTAGACACTGATACAAAGCTTGTTTAAAGACTTGGGGATAATAAAGGGGAAATGAACAGAAAGAGTCACATGCAAATAATAATGTAGCTTACAATATGTGACATGTTGAAGGTATCCTGGGATACACCTGCTTCTAGGTGGCAGAACCTCTCTGTGACTCCTCTTACATAGGAACCCCAGCAAAGCCATCCCAAGGTCCTGAAATCCAAACCCTGCCTGACAAGAAGACAGTAGCATCCCTCTTCCAGCAGCCTCGGGCTGGCCTCCTGGTTCTAGTCTCCTGAGGGAAGTAATCATCGAACCAAATGGCTCCTTCCCTAGATGTTATACCCAGGAATATCCAACTGTGAATATCCCTAGATGCTCTCCCCAGGGCATAGCATTATTCTGTGGCTTCTAGACGCTCCTTCATTCTCTCTCTACACTCCTTGTCTAGATGACCTCATGAGTGTAAGTACTCTTTCGATTATTTAATTTTGATTTTGTATCTCCAACCTCGACCTTTTCATAAACCTCCAGACCCACATATCCAATCATCCACTTGACATCTCCACTCAGGTGCTTCACAGACATCTTAACAGGGCAAAAAGGAGCTCTTGAGTTTTCTTCCCAAATCTGTCCCTTCTTCCAGCCCTACTCCACCTCCAGCTTTCCCCCGCCTCAGTAAACAACATCACTATCCATTCAACTACTCATACCAATACCCACAAGTCATCCTGAGGTCCTCCATTACCCTCATCCCTGCATCTGATCCAGAAACAAACTCTGTTCATTCCCTCACCGAGTATATCAGGAATCCATCCTCTCTCCAACTCTACTATCACAACCCCAATTCAGGCTTGCCTGAGAGACTATAGACCACCTACACGCTGGTCTCCCAGTTCCACTCTTACCCCTTTCAATTCATTTTACATACAGCAGCAAAAGTGAATTTAAAAAAACCTATTAATGGTTATGTGCAGCTTAGACCCTTCAATGCCTTTCCATGGCATTAGATTCAAATGCCTTTACCACCTTGCTATAGACTGTTTGTGTCCCTTCAAAATTCATATGTTAAGTCCTAATGCTCGATGGGATGGTATTTGGAAGTGGGGCCTGTGGGATGTGATTAAGTCATGAGAGTGAAGTCCTCATGAATGGGTCTCTTATAATAGACCCCAGGGAGGAACCCCAGACTTACCACCAAGTAGGGATGCAGAAAAGATGGCTGTCTACGAACCATGAAGCAGGTCCTCACCAGACACCGAATCTGCTGGCACCTTCATCTTGCACTATACGTCCTGTGATGGTGTATGTACAGACTACTATAGAAGCAACTAGTAAGTGTTCACAAAAAAAAGTACATTCAGTAAAACTGAATTCCTAGTCTACACTGTTCTTATTCTAAATTGGAGCCAGTAGGGATCACATTCAGGAGATGGAATGTCAGCTTCATACCAAGAATTCAGGCTTCTCTTAGGTTGCGATTCCTCCATTCCTAGGGTGGGGCTTTCACCTTCATGCTCACAACATTGTTGTGGCTCCAGGCATCAGGCTATATTCTAGGCAAAAAGGAAGAGAAAGACAAAAAGCAAATGTACATGAGCCAATGGGGACTCAGTTGTCTTTGATGAGCTTTTTCATGAGATCTTGCTTTTGCTCTATTGTTCAGTATTGAGCTAAAAGAGATCCTGGGAGTATTTTTAACTGTCACATTACTACCCCCAACTCCATTAATAAGGGGACTCTGTTAATAAGGCAGGAGAATGGAAATTGGGTGGACAACTAACAGGCTGTCCACAACCAGTGGGAGCGAATAGAGCAGCTACAGTCCTTGAATAGGTTGGATATTTTATTTTATTTTAAGATTTTATTTATTTATTTGGCAGCGAGAGAGATCACAAGTAGGCAGAGAGGAAGGCAGAGAGAGAGGGGAAAGCAGGCTCCCTGCTGAGCAGAGAGCCCGATATGGAGCTCGATCCCAGGACTCTGAGATCATGACCTGAGCCAAAGGAGAGGCTTTAACCCACAGAGCCACCCAGGTGCCCCTGTTGGATATTTTAAATAAAGTCTAGAATTGAAAGACTTAGGGAAGGCTGACTGGAAAACAGGAAAGCGCCGCAAGATAACTTTTATGTAATCTTCACAAGATAGATTAAAATAAGAAGAAACGACAAAAACATGTCCATAGTAACAAGAAGATCTGGTAAGTGATGGCCAGGAAAGGGGCAAAGTGGCTGACTCTGATCTGAAAGGACTCTAGGATGGCGACTGGTCACAGGGTTGTAAATAGCCACAAATTGACCATATGATCTTGGGCAGGTTATCTAGATAAATTCCTTGGGTCAAAATGTTTCCTGTAAAATGAGATGATTGAACTAAATTATCTGCAATATCTTTTCCAACTCAGGGCGCCTGGGTGGCTCAGTCAGTTAAGCGTTTTCCTTCAGTTCAGGTCATGATCTCAGGGTCCTGGGATCAAGCCCTGCATCAGGCTCCCTGCCCCCAGTCCTACTTCTGCCTCTGCTTCTGCTTCTTCCCCTACTTGTTCTCTCTCTCTCTCAAATAAATAAAATCTTAAAAAAAAAAAAAAAAGGTGGGGCGCCTGGGTGGCTCAGTGGGTTAAGCCTCTGCCTTCGGCTCAGGTCATGATCTCAGGGTCCTGGGACCGAGCCCCACATCGGGCTCTCTGCTCAGCGGGGAGCCTGCTTCCCCCTCTCTCTCTGCCTGCCTCTCTGCCTACTTGTGATCTCTCCCTCTCTGTCAAATAAATAAATAAAATCTTTAAAAAAAAATCTTTTCCAACTCTAAATTTCTACCGCTAATGGTCTTTTTTTCTTCTTTAGCAGTGAAATATTTTAGACAGATGAAAGCTTACAAAGAAAACAGAATGACACGGGGATCAGAATCCTGGAGTTCTGTCTAGTTGGCCTTGTCTTAATCCCCATGGTGACCACTGAACTCTAGAGAGTGTATTTCTACATAGTTCTATGTGCAACTCTAATAAAATAAAATGATGTACTTATTGGTATGTCAGCCTACAGATATAGCCATGAGTATTCTTTTCAGAAAGGGAAAATTGCTTTTATTACTTAATAACAATTTTCAGCACTTAAAAAAACCCCATTAAGTTACATAACTAGGTTTCAAATCATGACACTATTGTGACTCTCATTTGAAATCACTGGGGAAATATTAATCAAATCTCACAGGAAAATTGACAGAATTTCCTCCAAAATTTATTCAGTAATGTTGGGGAAGAAAGAAGCCTAGATTGTAAAGAGAAGTTTTCAGAGTAACATACTTATTATTTTCTAGGTAGTTATTTAGATAAAAATTATTCTCAGAGGGAAAAAACAAACCTCCACTTTCCAAATACTTGTTTCCTGTGTGCCAGACTTGGCTGCTTCCTGTTTACCAAAAGTAATTGTTGGTAATTCAAAGCAAAGACCAGAAAAATGTACCTCTTGTCAGTCACCTGCTGAACTTCCTTCCCTTTCACTTGTTACACTTTTAACATTCCCAAAGTTTTAAAAAATACCCTTTTAAAACTTTAATTTTTCAAAAAAGTAACAGTAGAAAGACTCCGTGAACTCTGAAGCAGGTATCCTCAAATTTCCTCCTCTACTATCTACCCTTCGGAGGATAAGATTTTATGAATACTGATTATTTTTCTGATCCACACAGAATCCTAAGCTTGTCTTTATGTCCAAAATAGCCCAACCAACCGGGTTTTACTCTCTCTAGAGATTCCCCACACTGGTGACTATGAAAGCTTCTGCATTTTTCTCTCCGCTGCTTCCCTCCTCCTTCTTGATCCTTTATTCTCTCATCAGTGTAACATTTTCCATTTCCAGCTAGGTCTGGAAAACACCATCTGTTCCAAGAATCCCTGGTGCGGATTACAGGTTCAGGGGCACTATTCCTTGAACCCCAAATCCCAGACTTTTTGTTCTCATTTTTTAATTTTTATAAAGCTCCTCCACAGAAAAAAAATAAAGCCAATCGCATTTAGGGATTCATGAAAGGTGACGCAAAACTTTAAAACGTATTTTAATCATACGTTTCATTAAGAAGCTTCAGAAAAATACAAGGTATTGTTTCCATCGCCGTGTCGCCTTGCCTTCAGCCACAAAGTTGCCCAGCTGCCTGAGTCCGACACCCCTAAAACCGAGCCTTCGTCTAACGAAGCGACTAGTCTATTCTGGTGAAAAGGGGTCAACTTTCTGCGCTCACGACGGGGACGGAGCCGGCAATAAGCTCCTCGCTACAGAAGGTGGTGCTGTTGGGTCTGAGGGGAGAAGCGCCGGCCGGGGAACTCGAGTCGCAGAAAAGAAACCCGGGATTTCTGAAGTGTGTTCCCCGACTTTGAACCCTCGGCTGGAGAGCGAGACTTCCGGGGACTCAAAGAGTCAGAGGTCAAGGCAGCGAGGCTCCGGCAGGAGGGAGCTCGGGAGGAAAGAGACAACCAAAGCTAAGGGGGTGGCGACTCGGGGCCGGGCTCTCGCATCCAGGGGCGCCTTCTGGGGACGGGACGCGGAGAAAAGTTGTCGGGCGGAGAGAGAGAGGGTGGCGAGGAAAACCAAACGTCTTTCATCCCCCGGAGACAAAGAGGTGCCTTCTTTTGACAACAGCTGCCAGTGCCACACACACCATACGGCGGGGTCGGAGGGGGAGGGGAGCCGGCGAGGAGCGCGTCTGAGGCAAGGACCGGCTCCGACTTTCAATAATGGGGTGGTTGTCATGGTGACGGGCCCTCCATCCGAAGGGGGCGGCTGAAAGGACCCATTGTTCTGGAGCGGGGCTGCCCGGCCTGTGCCTGTTTCTCAGGGACACCTTTGAGCACCTCCCCGCGTTCCCGGGAGGCCGGCGGCCCGGTAGCCGGCAGAGTCTCCCCCGGGGAGTTTGCGCGCCGGGCCCGCCGCAGAGCACAGAGGACGCCGCCGCCGCCGCTGCACCCGCGCGGCGACAGGAGCAAGTCGCCGCTTGCACCCCGCCTCGCTGCCGCCCACGCAGGCCCGCCCCAGAAGTCGGCGTGGGACCGGCGCGCTCGCCGCCACCCGGGCGCCCACGCCTAGACATTCAGGGGGTGACGCGGCCGGCTCCCGCCGGGGGCCCGCCGAGCCCGACGGACGCGCGGCTTCCCAGCCGTGCGGGAGGACGAACCCGCGGCTCCGCAGACACTTGTCGCGGCCCGAGGGCGGGGCGGGGGGACGCGGGAAATCACTTTTCGGTTGTGCTGGAAGAAAACAAAATCAATGTCAAGATGAAGTTACCGGCAGCCGTGCAATTTCCCTTATTAGGGCAAACAATTAGAAAAAAAAACCTGGAAGTCGGTCCCCGAGGGCTGGTTAAATCGTGCGGGGCGTAATCCCTCTGATGAAATATTAAGCTGCCGTTAAAAAAAAAATACAAGGCAACTCTATATGTAGGGATACGGGAGTTTTCGGGTATACTCTTAAATCATCAAGCAAGGGGCAGAACAGCGTGAGTAGCCTGTGTCCGCACACAGGCACACGTGCTGGTGTGTATGTGTGTGTTTGCGTCCATCCGGGCGGTTGCTTCTTAGGAGGGCAACTGTAGGACTAGAGGATGCAGTGGGGAGATGAAGAAAACTTCCTTTTCAGAAAACCATATTGTCTTTGGTACTTTTTGCATTTTGTCCCATGTATCGTGTATTACCGCTTAAAAAAAAAAAAAAAGCTTAAGGAGAACTTTAAAATTGTATTCGCTTGAACACTGTTTAATGAGGTTTGCAACTCTCCATAAGTCGTCTGGATGCCTTTTTTAAAATGCTTTAATAAATACTAATTTTTAAAGTATACATATACAAACAATACAAATAAATACCATTAATTCAGAAATGTAAAGGTAAGTCCCAGTGGCAAGTCCAATATAAAAACATACAGCGTGGACCAACTGATACTGGAGGATCCCACTGTGTAATTCATCTATTATTATATTAAATTAATCACAGGGCTTCCAAATTAAACTAATGACATTACATTAGGGTGATTTTCCTAACTACAAAATGATTTATAATCAGTGAAATGAACTACTGAACCCCAATGACATGGATGGTCTTTCGACACAGATAAAAATAAAAATTACTTAGCAGTGACTTCACCCAACAATGAAAACCAGGTAACATCTATTGAGCCTGTACCGTGTGCCTTACTTAATACCGTGTTAGAGGAGTTTGATAGGTATTATATCTTTTAATTCTCCAAACAAACCATTTGCCTCTTTTACAAATTAAGAAACATGTAGAAATGTTCTTCTGTTTACCCAATATCATACAACTAAGAAGACTGCAGAACCTGAATTTGAATTTACATCTGACTGACTCTAAAGCCTATCTATGTTCTTAGCATTTACTTCACATGTTAATTCTTAAATTATTGTGACAATATTATAGGCTCAATATGACTTTCTAATCCTGTGGTTTCATGGATTGAAATATCTAAATATCAAGAGTTAGACTGTTTGAGGGAAATTTGTTGTAAACAGAGTTGTGGGCCTGTAAATTTTTAACTCATGCTATAGCTTGGTTGTACTGTGTAAATATGAAGACTTTGTTTTGTGACTAACTAATGTAGTCTTTATGTGGGTGCCCATAAATAAAGTTTAATTGGAATAAATGGGAATAAAGCCATCTTCGTTTGTTCATGTATTGTTTATGGCTGCTTTTGCACTACCATGGATGGCAGAGTTGAATACTTGTAAGATAGATCGTATGGCCCATGAAGACTAAACGATCTACAGTTTGGCACCCTACAAAAAATGTTTACTGATTCTGGATCTGGAGTTAAGATCATGCACTTAGAAAGGCAAGAAGGACTTTTACAATTTAAAAATGCTATCCACATTCTAAAAGTGTTCTCTTTCTATTTGCCCAAGTATTCCTCTCCTCTTCCAAACTGTACATTCAGGGTTGTCTGAAAGGGCTTCAGCATTGAGAAATTTCTTTCACTTCTTACAAGATAAAGATGATATACGTATTGCCTTAGGTTTCAGTCAGCCACGACACTTTTTTCCCCCTGTGATAGGAAGCTCACTGATGAGCACACATCGCTTTGCTTTGGAGCCTGTTTTTAACTGAAGACCTTCCAGGAAGAGAAGAAAGCCAAGGATATATGATACTTTGCCAAAACGAAGCAATTATTATGAGTTGAAATACATAGCTTGTGATATCATGTACAGTAGTTGGAGCCAGCTTAGAGGGATGATTGCCACTATCTTCCTTAGATTTCAAAGACTTGTGTTCCCTTTTCTCTTTTAAAGCTTTAGTGATTCCGAAAATCAGGGAGAAGCTTGTATGAATTTGTAGGAGAGAGCACATGGGAGAAGAGCACTGTACCATCCACAGGGACAATTGCCACTAATCGTAAAATATAACTTTTAGGATAATCGCTTTGGGGGGATATGAATCCCAGTTACCCCTTCCTCTTCATTACTGTTCCCGTCACCTTCCAGCTCAGAGCACTGGCAGTTTCTCCAGTTGCACAACCAGGAAGTCCTAGGTTTATGCCTCTAGACAACACCTGCTTATAAGAGCCAAAAGCTGTAGGTGTATTTAGGCAGCAAGCTGGAGAACTTTGCGTTTGAAATTTTGTTTCTTTAAGCTGGGAAGAACTCTAAGAGCTCCTCCACCCAGTTAACAACTGACCTGTGTTGGCTTGTTTAAAGCACTCATGGACTTGGCGGTAGTACAGAACTCTTAGGAAGCACCGGACTTACCAGTAGGAACAGAAGCCTTCCTATGTAATTATGGTAGAGCTAGCACCCTACTCAACATCACTGAGGGGCAGGCAAACACTGATTCCAGCTAATAAAAAGTAAATCCTGACTATAGAACCTACGCTAAGGGTATATGGGTTTTCACAGTACATTTATTTCAAATTTTCTGTATATTTGGAGGTTTTTCTAATCAGATGTTGGGGGAAATCAGATTCTAACCTGAAGGTTCCATTTTCTCTAAGTTTCTGATGTACAAAAGAAGACCAGTATTTGAGAAAATATTAGAATTTTTCATTTAAAAACATACCATCCATTCCCATAAAACAAAAACAAAACCCAAAACACCTTAAGACCTATGAATAATAAAAACACAGAATGGGATTCAGAGTCTAAATAATTTCAATGGTCTTTTCTTAAGCTTGAAAACACTTTGGGGAAAATATTTGGACATTTTCTAATGAACTGATTCTCAGTATTCTTCTTAAATTATTAGAGAATGGTAATAACACTGGCTGTGTGTGAGAGTGGAATGTTCTTTTCTCCCCTTTGTATTAAATTTTAAATGGCCATTACCTGCTTCTGACTCCCAGATTACCCTCTTTGTAGGCTTCCCTCTACCAGAAGTTCCTAAAAGGCCTCAACCCAATGTAGATGTCAAAGTCTCAAAGTCTTCTTTTCCCTTTTCTCTCATCTCAGTAAGCATCTGTGGGCATCTCTTCCCACAGCTGCCAAACTACCCACCAACTTCTATTTAATCTGTCCTTAGCCCTCTCAGCACCTCCCCCACCCAAAAAGAAGTCTTTTGATTAAGTGCATAAGGAATTAAGCTTATCTTACCAAATTAGAAAAAAAGAGGGAAAAAACTATGAAGAGAAACTGAAAAGAACAGTAAAAGTTGAATTGAATAAAGTTGAAAACTGACCAAGAAAAAAGAGAAAGCAAAAATGGAAAAGAATAAGAAAGCAGTAATCATGGATATAGACGAGATTTTTAAAAGCGTTTTCTTCATAGAATTATGAATAATGTGGCAGCATATTTGAAGATTTAGATGACATGTATAATTTCTAGATAGAATGCAAATGACAAAGAATGACCCAAGAAAAGGTGGAAATCTGAATGGGACTGGAAAGATAAACATCTTTCTGTTAGAAGAAGAGGAAAACAAAAACTATTATTAATATCTTCAGAGACATGAGATGGATCTATGGGAATGAGAACAGAACAGTATGAGAAAGGAGCATAGAGAAGAAAAACCAAGAAAGAACTCCTAGAAATTTAAAATATGGCTATCTCGACTTGAACATTCAATGAAACATTTGGGAGAGTAAGTCTAAAAATCTCCCAGAATGTATAGAAAAAAGACAGAAGTTGAGAAAACAGAAGAAAAATGTAAGAAAAAGAGTAGACCAATGCAGAAAGTCTAATATCTTACTAACAAGAATGCTATAGAGAATAGTGGAAATGGAGAGAAGGAAAAGTTTTTTTTAATCAAATGAAATTCCTAGTTCTGAAGGGCCTGAGTACCTAAATTTAAAGGACTCACTGAGTACCCAGGTCAAAGAATGAAACCACCCACAGTAGGAAAAAGAAATATCTAAAACCTATATGGATTTAAAGAAAAAGAAGGAAGAGGAGGAAGAGGAGAGAAGGAGAAGGAGGGGGAGAGGAGGAGAAGGAGGAGAGGAAGAACAGGAGGAGGAGGGAGAAGAAGAGTAGAAAAGAAAAAAGGAAAAGGTAAAAGAAGAGAAGTGATATATAACCTGGTACAATTGACCAGGGGGAAATAATGGAGAGGGCCTATATAGTTCTATTGGAGAGTGAAAGAAGAATGACTTGGGTACATAGGAACCTGAGCAAAAAACAAATAAAAAGTAACTTTGGAAAAAACAGAATGCTATGTAAGAAAAGAAATCTTATCACATTATATTACTCGGTTTATTAGTGATGAAGGGTTAATATCTACATATATAAAGAACTTCTACAACCCAACAACAAAAAACCAACCTAATTAAGAAATGGAGGGGTTGGGTTGCCTGGGTGGCCCAGTTGTTAAGCGTTTGCCTTCAGCTCAGGTCATGATCCCAGGGTCCTGAGATTGAGCCCTGCAGCTGGCTCCCTGCTTGGCTGGAGACCTGCTTCTCCCTCTCCCACTCTCCCTGCTTGTGTTCCCCCTCGCTGTGTCTCTCTCTGTCAAATAAATAAATAAAATCTTTATAAAAATAAATAAATAAATAAAAATCTCTTTAAAAAAAGGGAGGGGTGCCTGGGTGGTTCAGTTGGTTTAGCATCCAACTTTTTTTTTTTTTTCCTTTTTTGAGATTTTATTTATTTATTTGACAGAGAGAAAGAGAACAAGCAGGGAGAGCTGCAGGCAGAGGGAAAGGGAGAAACAGGCTCCATACAGAGCAGGGAGCCCGACATGGAGCTCAATCCCAGGGCCCTGAGATCACGACCCAAGCCAAAGACAGATGCCCAACCAACTGAGCCACGAAGGCACCCCAAGCATCCAACTCTTAATCTCAGCTCAGGTCTTGACCTCAGGGTGGTGAGTACAAGCCCCGTGTTTTAAAAAAAATTTTTTTTTAATGGGCAAGAAACTTAGACATTTCTCCAAAGATGACAGAAAATTGGCCAACAAGCATATGAAAGATGCTCAATGTCCCTAATCACTTGGGGAATGCAAATTGAAACCACAGTGATGTACCCCCTCGCCCCCTTTAAGATGACTACTATAAAAAACAACAACAATATAAAATAACAAGTGTTGGTAAGAATGTGGGGAAATTGGAACACTTTTGCACAACTGGTCAGAATGTAAAATGGTGTGGCCACTATGGAAAACAGTATAGTTGTTCCTCAAAAAAATTAAAAATATAGAAATATCTTATGATTCAACAATTTCACTTCTCATTTATATTGAAAAGAATTGGAATCAGGGACTTCAGGAGATATTTGCACACCCATACTTATAGCAATGTCACTCACACAATAGCAGAAGGGTGGAAGCAATTTAAGTGTCCATGAACAAATAAATAGATGAACAAAATGTGGTACATACAGATAATGGAATATCACTTACCCTTAAAAAGGAAGATTCTTTTTTTTTTTTTTTAAGATTTTATTTATTTATTTGACTGAGAGGGACACTGCGAGAGAGGGAACACAAGCAGGGGAAGTGGGAGAGGGAGAAGCAGGCTTCCCACTGAGCAGGGACCCCACTGCGGGGCTTGATCCCAGGGATCATGACCTGAGCCAAATGCAGATGCTTAACAACTGAGCCACCCAGGCGCCCCAAAAAGGAAGGTTCTTTTGACATGTAACAACATGGGTAAACCTGGAGGACATTATGCTAAGTGAAATAAATCAGTTACAAAAAGACAAATATTATATGATTCCAATTAAGCAGATATCCAGAGTAGTCAAATTTACAGAGACAGAAAGTAGAATGGCAATTCAGGGGCTAGAGGAAGAGGAAAACGAAGACCTATTGTTTAATGGGTATAGAGTTTCAGTTTCCAAGAGGAAAAAGTTCTGAAGATTGATTATACAACAATGTGAATATACTTAGCATTATTAAACTGTATACTTACTGAGTAAGACGGTAAATTTCACATTATGTGTATTTTACCACAATTTAAAAATGTTTAAATTAATTCAAAATAGATCAAAGACCTTAATGTAAGAACTAAAACTATCAAACTCATAGAAGGAAACAGGTGCAAATCTGTGTGACCTTGGATTATACAACAGTTTCTTAGGTATGACGCCAAAAATATAAACAATCAAAGAAAAAATAGATAAACTGGACTTCATCCAAATTAAAAAGACACTATCAAGAAAGTGAAAAGACAACTGACAAAATGGAAGAAAATATTTGCAAATCTTATATCAGATGAGGATCTAATATCTAGAATATATAAAGAACACTTACAATTCCTCAAGAAAAAGACAAATAACCAACTTTAAAATATACAAAGGATTTGAATAGACATCTCTCCAAAGAAAATATACAAATGGCCAAGAAACAGATGAGAAGATGCTTACGATCTTTGGTCAAAAGGAAAATACCAATCAAAACCACAAAGAGATACTACTTCATACTCACTGGGAAGGCTATAATAAACAAACAAACAAAAAATAACAAATGTTAGGGTGAATGTGGAGGACTCAGAAACTTCATATATTGCTGGTGAGAATGTAAAATGTTGAAACTGCTGTGGAAAACAACTGGGTGATTCCTTAATAAGTTAAACATGGAATTATCCTGTAACCCAGTCATTTCACTCCTATGTATATACCCTATATAGCCAAGAGAATTGAAAATAGATTCACACAAAAACTTGTAAGTAAATGTTCATAGCAGCATTATTCATAATTGCCAAAAAGTGAGAACAACTCAAATGTCCCATCAACTTATAGATAAACAAAATGTAGTTTATCCACAGAACAGCATAAAAAGACAAGTAATGGTACATGCTACAACAGGATGAACCTTGAAAGCATATGCTAAGTCAAAGAAGCCAGCAACAAAAATCACATATATGATTCAATTTACGTGAAGTATCCAGAATAGGTAAGGTAAGGTAAATCATAGAGACAGAAAGTATATTAACCTGGGATTGGGGTAAGGGAGAGTGGGAATGAGGAGTGATAGCTAATGTGTATGGAGTTTCTTTTTGGGGTGGTGCAAAAGATTTAATATTAGATTGTGGTGATGCTGCACACCTTTGTGAATATATTAAAACCCATTGAATTGTATACTTTATATGAGTGAATGATATGTATGATACGTAAAGTACATCTCAATAAAGCTATAAAAAAAGAACCTCACAAAAAGGAACTATTATCTCTCCCCCCCATCCTTCTTCTTTTCGTTGCTATCATGATATTTGCATTCCTTTCCATTTTCCATAATCTTGGACTGCTTTCTGTACACATTCTGTTTTCTCTAATACAGAGTGAGTATCTTTCTGTCTTTCAATTTTCTCCCTCCAACCTCCATGTGTGAGAACTGGTCACTTGTAGTTTCCTCCTTTCTTTTCACCTGCGAACAGCAGGAGGGCAAGGAGGTTGAAAAGAGGTAAGGGCTAAAGCAGGAAGACCAGGAAAAAACCTACTGTGATAAGTAAGGTGAGAAATGACCAGGGTAGCCTCAGTAGAGATAGTGGAAGTAGTTAGATTCTCCATAAAATTGAAGGTGGGACCAACGAGATTTGCCAACAGATTGGTTATGATGTGTGAGAGAAACAGGAATCAAGAATAAGTTCAAAGTTATTGACCTGAGTACCTGGAGGGAATGAGATTATAACACTTTACTAAAATAAAGAGTCTAGAGAAGCAGGTTTGGGTTGAAATAACAGGAGGTCAGTTTGAGATGTTTAAGCTTGAGATGTCTCCAAGTAGAGCTGTTGGGTAGTGTGATATAACAAAGAATATATCTAGTTTTTGTCCTGGCACAGAGCTTCAAAACTTCTGAGGAAGTTTCGGAGTGGTAGGAGTGTCTTTTTATGCTAATGAGGTGATTCCCGGTGGGCCCCTAGGTAACTTCAGGAAGGGGGGCTGGTCACCAGAAAATCCAACCCCTGTGAGTAGAGGGTTGGGACTCTGGACCGGCCTGACTTCAGGGAAGGAGAGGTGGGCTGGAGATTGATTTTAGTCTACTGGCCTGTGTGATTTAACCAACTATGCTTACGTAAAAAATCCCTAATGAAAACTCCGGACACTGAGACTTGGAGAAATTTCCTGGCTGGTGAACAAATTGATGTGCCTGGAGGGTCATGCGCCCTGACTGAATAAGGAGAGGATGTAGAAACTGCACTGTCCCCAAGATTGTACCCTACGTGCATCCTTTAGAATAAAACTAATCGTAAGCCTAGCACTTTCAGTGGGTTCTGCGAGGCATTCTAGCGAATTATTGAATATATGGGGATCATAGGAATCCCCAAATTTATAGCCAGTCAGTAGTGTGGTGGTCTGGAGACACTGGTGGTTAGCCTCAGAACTGAATTGTATTACACTACACCCAATTGATGTCAGACCAGCAAGGGTAGAAACAGTAAGTTGGTAGTTTGATATTCAACTTTGATGATTCAGGGGGAAAATCAGGGCCAGGGGGAAAACATTGTGAGCTTTGAGCATTATAGATCATTTTTATAGGCTCAAGACTGGATGAAGTTATCTAAAGAGTGAGAGTGGATAGAAAAGGAAAGAGAAGACATCTGAAGCCATGCCAACAAGTGAGGAACATGTGGAGGAACAAGTAAAGAAGACTGAGAAGTGGCCAGACAAGAAAACCAGACAAGTACGATCCTGAAGAAAATAAACTGTGTCTAACATTGCTGATAAGTTGATAAGACTGAGAATTTTTCATTAGACTTAACAATGCGGAGGTTATGAGAGACCAAGATCAGAGAAGCTTCAATTGGTTGATGGGGTTCAAGAAGGAATGGGAGGTGAGAAATTAGGGTAACACATTTAAATAATTTTATTGTAAAAAGAGGAAGAGAAATGAGGCCATGTTTGGAGGAGGTAGTGGAATCAAGGAGGCATTGCTTTGTTTTTTAAGTGGGTGAAGTAGCAGTAGATTTACATGCTGATGGAAATGATCCGGTAGAAAGGGAAAAAATCTAGAGAAGAAGGAACAATCACTGGAGGAGGAAAGCTGGGTAACAGGTGAGTTGAGACAGAACTTAGTACACAAATGAAGAAGATTGTCCATAGTAATCAAATGTGCAGCTGACCCATAGTAACAGGAGAAAAGGTACAGTACACAGATAGTAATAAGTATGTAGGTCTACTGTTAGGAGCTTATGGAAACTTCTCTAACTGCTGTTGTCTCAGATCAGATTGTCTAGAAACAGACACTGAGACAAAGATGTTCATTAGGGATCAACACTTATGAATAGAAGTGGAGGGAGTGGAATTAGACAGAGGAAAAACATGAACTGGGAGGAGGACCCAACAAGACGTTGGCCAACTCAGTAGGGTGCTATGGAGGAAGTATTGTGCTCCAAAGTTGTTCTGCATTGGGCTGTCCTCTAGATACCAACCTCCCCCAACCCATTCTACAGCCTAGTGTAGTGGGATTCTCCTGGTTCTCCCAGTAAAAGGCTGTCATACAGGTGGGGGCATGCTTGATGGGGCTCTGAGCCCCCAAGGGTGCTCTGAAATTGTGCCTCTTCCAGTCCACTAGGCATTGTAACTGGCTTCAGAGAACTGTGAGTCCAGCTTGTAATGTATATACTGATTCAGTATCTGTGGAAAGGGAGAAGGATATGTGGTGTGCAGAGTGGGGTTGTGGCAGCCTGTGTATGGGGAGAGCCAAAGGAAGACTGAGAAGATAAATGGTAGGTAGACCAAACTGAGCTGATCAATTCAGATGTCAAGAATGGGCTCAAGAATCCATGCTTTGGTGGCCAGTATTAGGTCATTCCTGGTTCTCCACTGATATGACCTCCTCTTGTGTAAATTTGGCTTACTGTTCACACCCATGAACTGCTTATTAGGTCATCTGGGGGCCCTTTGATGTGGGAAGTAATTCCTGTGTGATGTATATCTTCTGCTTGGCCCTACAAATCCACTCTCCACATCCCTCTGCCCTATTGTCTACCCTGGGAGGCTGACCTGTGTAATTTAGCCTCTTCTTTCCCTCTTCTGGGTTGAGTAGAGTCCGTAAGGAATACCACTGAAAAACCAGAAGCAGGGAGGAGAAGGAGGTCAGAGTATTTGTTCCCCTCATTCTCTGTGATGTCGCCTTGGGCTGGCTGTGTCCTTTGACAGAAGGTCACTGGTTCTCTCAAGGCAGCTTAATCTACACGACTCTCCTTCAAGTTACAGTCAGACTTTTCCTCCTCTCATCCCTTTAGGGTGCATGCTCCAGGTTCCTGTCTAGTTTCTCATGTGGGTTTCCTTTACCCTACCCACATTCAGGAAATTAATTCCCTTGTAAATAAACCCTTTACATATTTAAGTATTAAGTGTTTCTTATACCTAGCTGACTCACCCTCTAAATCCTGACCTGCTGCAGGAGCAGCTAGGAGTGAAGGATGAAGAGAACTGGACACAGAATCTATAGTCAGAGGAAGAGTATACAGTGGTGTGGACGCTTTCAGGGGCAGTGGTCAAGCCAGAGAAACTAAGTACGGTGGAAACAGATGCCATCAACTTGTATAACTAAAGAGCACAGAGGCAATCTCTCTTGAGGCATGACTCATTTAAGGACTTAAGCATGTCCTCAAGACTTGATCTCTCGCTTTCTCTATTGCTTTTGCCTTCTTTAGTGTTGGTTTCCATCACGGCCACGCTCTTTTCTTAGTGGAGGCAAAGACCGCCTCAAGGCAATACTGTGCTTATTTAGTCCGTTAGCTGGTGATAGAAAAGAAAGCATCTCTTTCCTGATAGCACCAGTAAAAGTCCCAAGTCTTCTGCTCGTTGGGCTGGCTTGGGTCACGTGCTCATTCCTGAACCAATCATAATGACC
Source organism: Potos flavus (assembly GCA_028534135.1). Taxonomy (NCBI): domain Eukaryota; kingdom Metazoa; phylum Chordata; class Mammalia; order Carnivora; family Procyonidae; genus Potos; species Potos flavus. The sequence goes on along the minus strand of CM052899.1, from coordinate 32,711,896 downwards.
AGGGGATGATGTGATAGAATTATCCAGACCTGGTTCATCTGCCCAGTTCTGTGGTGGGAGTTGGTGAAGGGCTAACCCCACTTGAAATGCACAGTATGGATTCCCCATAAAAAATAAGAGCTCTATAACCAGCAGTGGGGGAAGGGAAATGGTCTGGGAAGCAGAAGTTAAAGCTACCACAGTTCAGTACAAATGAATTCAGAGTGGCGGTGTGAATGGCAGCGTTTGAGAGTCTGCTGGGAGAAACCGTTGAGCCCATTTACTCTGAGGGTGGTGTCATAGCATCACAGCACTCTTTCTACACTTGGCTGTCAGCCTGACAGGTGATCAGATTAGTGGGAGGTGTGTGGGAGTGTGTGTGTGTGTGTGTGTGGGAGTGTGTGTGTGTGTGTGTGTGTGTGTGTGTGGCAACAGAGGGTTGTGGATTGCTTTGAAGCTTGCCCATATATCCTGAGATGGGGAATAACTTGGAGCCTCCATGTCTGCTTGGATAGCTCATAAGCAATGATATTGGCAGTATGGGATTCAGAGAGCCATGGCTAGGGAGAACCAAGTACATCTTCAGCCAAGCAAGGCAAAGCCTCGGCCTGGGAACTAGCAGGTAGATGTGTGTGGGAGCAAGCAGGCAACAGGCAGATGTGTGTGGGAGCACATCCACTACCAGCCTCCACCAGGGTGCCCTCTTTGGGACCTAAGCAATTTCATCATGCATGCATTTTCCTAATGCATCATGCATTCGACCTTGTTGGAGCTCTGTGTCTTGACTTTGGCTCTCCATCAAAGATTCCTTCTCCTACATCATTGGTTTAATTTTGTTGTGTCAGTTCTGTTAAAGAAAACCCCAAGCTCATCTCTCCTAACCCCCACCATGCTGGCCCACTATGGAGTGGAGTGTCCACTTCTTGCCTGGCTCTATTGGAGCAGGACCAACTTTTTTGGTTATTAGAGCCACCTTGTGCAGAAGAGAGGACTCTTTCTGGCCCTAAGGTAGTTCATTCTGCCAATATGTTCTCAAATTGTCCTGCTAAATATGCATTCTTGCAGAGCTATGAAGGATATTGTTCTTGCAGAGCTATGAAGGATATTGTTCTCCCAGCTGTCTCCCACTTGCTCTGGGGATATTCCCAGTATCCCCTCGCAAGGTAGCTATGAAGTGAAGGTGTGCCAGTGTCTATAGGTCATGAGTTAATGGGCCATCTGAACCTCCAGGAAAAAGAGTATCCAGTGTTCAGAGGCCAGGAAAAGATAGGACCTGGGCTCACTTGGCTTGTACATGGGGACTGTTAGCAGGGAAATGGCCATGGGCCAAGGAGAAGGTCATCTCTTCTTCAGTCAGTAAGACCTGTTGAGCCAGAAGGTGATAAGCCAAGCACTAGCCATGAGACTAGAGACAAGAGACACAGATATAGAGAAATAAATGAGCAAAGTTGGGGTCAGTCACAGAGAAGGCAAAGATGTGACAAAGTGTAGACATGGACTAAGGTCAGGCAATTAGAAATACTGTGGACACCAGGCTTTTAGAAAAGCTTATGTTTAGCTGTCATATCCCCATCAGGTAGCGGTAGGTTTTAGAGGAGCAGGCCCCACCAGACACAAGATTGTCTGTAGACACCTAAAGTGATGACCAGCTTAGCCTAGAATCAAAAGTTCTAGGCCCATGTCGACTAACTTTGGGGCCAAACTGCAGAGCCTAACAGGGTCAGATGAATAAAGTCTGTTGGCCTCCATCAGAAGAGTCAACAAATGATCAGGAAGTGAGTGTTTGAGTGGGGGTAGGTAGGTAACAAGTAAATTTGGACACCAGAGAATTGGCTAAGGTGAACTTCTGAAGCCCTGGAGGCACATGAAGCTAGGAGGACAGAGGTAGAAATGATCTCAATAGGTGGCAGAATTTGTAGTTCCCAGATAAGACACTAGCCTAGGATACGCTATGACAGGCTTAAATTTTTGGTGCTAGCCTCAGCACTTTTTCTGCCTGAGGCCTTCAGGTGCTCCCAGGACTAAAAGCATGGTGTTGGAGCAGCAGACATTTTCCACATGCTCAAAGACTATAAAAATATGTGAGGGTGGGGAATAGAAAGGGTAGGGGGTGAGTGGGGCCCTCTAGGGAGAGAACTAAGCTTCAAAGAGGACTTCTGTTATTAGGAACCCTTCAAATAGATCAGTTGAATTCTGCAGGACTTAGTTCTCCTCCCCTCTCCTAAAAAAAAAAAAAAAAAAAAAGAATAAAGAGAGAGAAGAGGAAGAGTAGGCAGAGCAAATGGAGCTAACCAAGTTAATTTCTAAGACCAGGCATGAGAATCCATGCTGTGGCTAAGACAAGGACCATTCCCAGTCTTCCACTGAAATGGCCTTCTCTGTATGCATTTGGTTTGTTGGCCATGAACTACTCCTGGGCCAACCATGGTCATCTAGAAGCACTCTGGAATGACCCAAAAGGCCAGATTTTGGAGGGCCAAGGTGACTTTAGTTTGTCAGCCCTTCTCTAAACTTCCATGCCATGTAGATGTGGTCACACACCTCTCACCAGCTCAGCTTTGCTCAGGCCCTGTATTGACTTTATTTTCTAAAGAGAACTGCTGTAATAACTCCCATTTTATTGCGATGTAATTCAATACCATATAATCCACCTATTTAAAGTATATAGCAATACTGGGGTGCCTGGGTGGCTCAGCAGGTTAAGCATCTAACTCTTGATTTTGGCTCAGGTCATGATCTCAGGGTTGTGAAATTGAGCCCTACATTGGGCTCCACACTGGGTATGGAACCTGCTTAAGATTCTCTCTCTCTCTCTCCCTTTGTCCTTGCCCCCACTCTCTCTCCCTAAAACAAAACAAAACAAAATTAAAGCATACAATAGTTTTAATACATTCAGAATTGTACAACTATCACTAAAATCAGTTTTAGAACATTTATCATCCCATCTCAAAAAATCCCCACTTATCCAGAAATCATCTTTTTCCCCCCAACCCAGCCCTAAGCAACCACTAATCTAATTTCTGTCTATAGATTTGTCTACACTGGACATTTCATGTAAGTGGAATCACAGTATGTGTTTTTTAATGACTGGCTTCTTTCACTCTGCATGATATTTTCAAGGTTCATCCATGTTGTGGCAAGTATCAGTTCATCTCTTATTACGGCCAAATAATATTCCACATGAATATACTACATTTTATTCATTCATTCATCAGTTGCCGGACATTTTAGTTGTTTCCATGTTTTGCTATTATGAATAATACCACTGTGAACATTCTCGTACAAGTTTTTGTGTAAACAACTTTTTCATTTTCTTTGGTATATACTGAAGAGTGGAATTGTTGAGTCATATTGTTATTCTATATTTTAACTTTTTAAGGAAATGCCAGACTGTCTTCCAAAGCAGATGTACCATTTGCATGCCCATCAGCACTGTATTAAGGGTTCCAGTTTCTTCACATCCTCAGCAACACTTTTTATTATGCTTTTTCTATTATAGTCATCCTACTGGGTGCAAAGCAGTATCTTATTGAGGTTTCAATTGCATTTCTCTGATGACTAATGGTGTTGAACATTCATATTGGTTATTTGCATATCTTCTTTGAAGAAACGTCTATTCAGATTCTTTGCCCATTTTTTAAAAAAGATTTTATTTATTTGTTTGCTTATTTATTTAAGAAAGAGAGAGAGAGAAAGGGCATGCACACAAGTGGAGGGAGGGACAGAGGGAGAGAGAATCTCAAGCAGACTCTGCACTGAGCATGGAGCCCCATGCAGAGCTGGATGTGGGGCTCAATCTCACAACCCTGATATCATGACCTGAGCTAAAATCAAGAGTTGGATGCTTAGGTGACAGCCACCCAAGCGCCCATCTTTGCCCATTTTTTATTGGCTATCTATTAGTATTGAGTTGTAAGTGTTCTTTATATATTCTAGATACTGATCCTTTATCAAATATATGATTTGAAAATATTTTCTCCCATTCAGTCACTTGTTTTTTTTCACTTTCTTAATGGTGTCCTTTGCAGCATAACAATTTTTAATTTTGATGAAGACTAATTTATTTTTTCTTTTGTTATTTATGCTTTTGAGGTTGTATTTAAGAATTGCCTAATCCAAGGCCATGAAGATTTATGCCTATGTTTGCTTCTAAGAGTATTATAGTTTTAGCTCTGACACTTAGGTTTTGATCCATTTTTATATATGGTGTGAGGTAAGGATCCAGCTTTATTCTTGTACATTTAGATATCCAGTTTTCCTAGAATCATTTGTTGAAAAGATTATTCTATTTTTCCATCATTGCATTGTCTTAACACCCCTGTCAAAAGCCAATTGACCAGAAATGTATGGGTTTATTTCTAGACTCTCAATTCTATTCCAATGAAAGTTTATCCTTATGCCAGTACCACACTGTCTTGATTAGGGTAGCTTTGTAGTAAGTTTTGCAAGCAGGAAACACAAGTCTCCCAACTTTGTTCTTCCTTTTCAAGATTGTTTGGCTATTCTAGGTCCTTCCAATTTCATATGTATTTTAAGATCAGCTTGTCAATTTCTGCAAAGAAGTCAGTTGAAATTTTAAAGAGATTACATGGGATCTGTAGATCAATTAGGGAAGTATTGCCGTTTAAAAAATATTCAGTCTTCTGACCCATGAACACGGGATTTGTTTCCATTTACGTAGGTCTTTAATTTCTTTCAACAATGTCTTATAGTTTTCAGAGTATAAGTTTCACATTTCTTTTGTTAAATCTATCTCTAAGTATTTTATTTTCTCAATTTTGTTTTCAGATTGTTCATTGCAAGTATATAGAAATACAATTGATTATTGTATATATTGATTTTGTAACCTGAAAAATTGTTGAACTCTTCATTAGTTCTAATAGTTTTTTTAATTATTTATTTATTTTAGAGAGAGTGTGGGAGTAGGGGATGACAGAGGGAGAGAGAGAGGGAGAGTCTTAAGCAGATTCTGAGCTAAGTGTGGAGCCCAATGTGGGGCTTGATCTCAGGACTCTAAGATCACAACTTGAGGCGAAATGCTTAGGTTGGATGCTTAACTGACTCTATCACCCGGGTGCCCCCTAATAGTTTTTTAATGGATTCCTTAGGATTTTTTTTTTAACTTTATTATTCTTCAGGACACCCTGTTAATGTCAAGTAGTTCATTTTATTTTCTAATTTTTTTAGTTTAAATTCAATTAACCAACATATAGTATGACATTAGTTTTGGATATAGTGTTCAATAAATCATCAGTTGCGTTTAATGCCCAGTGCTCATCATCCTTAGGATTTTTTATATTCAAGATCATTTCATCTGCAAGCAGAGTTAGTTCTACTTCTTTGCTTCCAAACTGGACTTGTATTATTTCATTTTATTGACTAATTGTCAACTTCCAGTACCATACTGAATAGAAGTGGCCAGAGGGGAGATTCTTGTCTTATTCCTGTTCTTGTAGGGTAAATATTCTTTCACCCTTAAGTATAAAGTTAGTTGTGGGTTTTTTGTAGATGTCCTTTATTAGCTTGAGGGCCTGTGTGCTTTTTTGCAATGTAATGTGTCACTACCTCATTGTGAGTAGAGTCTAATTCTCCTCCCCTTGAATCTGGGCTGACTTTCTTGACTCACTTGTGGCCAGGAGAATGAGGTAGAAGTGAAACCACTTGACCTTGGTAGTGAGGTCAGCAAAGGCCAAGCAGCTTCTGGCTCTTTAGAATCCTTGCTCCCCAGCATACTCACTTTTGGAACTCAGCCCTCATGCTGTGATAAGCCCAAGGGACATGAAGAGGTTCCAGTTGACAGTCCTAGCTAAGCCCAGCCTTTGAGTGTTCCCAGGATAGACATCAGACATGTAAGTGAATGATTCCAGCCCTCAGCCATATGAGTCACTGTCGATCATTTAAATCCTCCCACTAAGGTCCCATGCATGCTGGAGCTTTGTGTCTTGTCTGAATACCTGGCCCACATAATCTACAAACATGATAAAATGGTTATTTTAAACCACAAATTTGGGGTGGTTTGTTACTCAACAACAGATTTCTAGAATAGATCTCAAGCCTTCAAAAGCAAACCCGTTCAGAGTGTTCTTTGCATCAGTAAAAGGGGGTTGGGGGTCTAAACCTGCAGTACAGTGGTCTGGCAGCTGTCGATGAGGGAGCAAATGAAATTGCAAGTTTCTCAGAAACTTCCTGTAAGCAATCCAGCTGCAACACCTCCTGTCCAGGTAGCCTCCTGAGGGTGAAGCCCAGCCTTGAACCTCAGCCTAATTGACTCTTCTTGCCAGTCTCTAGTTCCCAAAACTCGACACTGTTCTCCCTCAAGTTCCAGTTGATTTCTGCATTATACTGGGCTGTCCTCAATTGGAACTACTGCCCAGGGCTTTGTCCTGGCCCTGGATCACTGTGGACATTTAATACATCTTTTATAAATGAATGAAATGAATGAACCATGATTCGAGGCTGAGGATGGCTCTATTCTTTCTGTCCCAGAACCCTTTTGCATCAGGGCTTGAGTCTTCTGGATCAGATTTGAGTTTGTCACCCCTTGAACTTTGTGATTTGAATAACTGTTTTTATAGAATTTCTTCTCTGGCAAACTTCAGTTTTTACTTTTAAGGCCTTCAGTCGATTGGATGAAACTCATCAACGTTAGGGAGGGTAATCTCCTTTACATAAAGTCAGTTGATTGTAGATGATAACTTCATCTCCAAAACACCGTTACAGCAAAACCTAGATCAGTATTTGATTAAATAAGTGGGTTCTATAGGCTAGCTAAGTTGACACATAAAACTAACCATCCCAGACACGGACATCTTTGGGGGAGGGGAGGGTATTATTCTGCCTACACCAGTGAGAATAATGAAAATGATAGGAATGGCCATTCTCTTTTCTGAGAATCTGAGGCAGGTCTTCAGGAAGGGAAGGCATTGCACAAAGTCCTGATAATAATTGATATGAGAAAACACTCAGATAATTCCAGAGACGAAAATTTCTGATGTGGGACAAAGCAATATGTTCAGCTTACATTTTTGGGTTGGAAAAAGGGTTTCCAAGAGGCACTATGGTGGGTTTCCAAAAGGGGCTGTCAAATAGAAGAAGGTTGTAGGGTAACAAGGGTTTGTGCCCTTGGGTCTCGTAAAGAGATCTGTGCCCAGGAGTTAGGGGGTGACAGGGCTCAGAATGAGCAAATTAAAGTTATCATGAGCAGGCTGGGGAGAATCCCTAAAGGTAGAAGCTGAAAAGCTTCTCTAGCTAGAAGGCCTGTGGGAAGGAAGAAGACTTCGGGAGAATAAAAAGAATCTCCAGCAGCTTCCAAAAGTAATGCAAAGACTGGAATCCTAGCAAAGCCTGGAAGTTTGAACATAAAAGTGAAAGCAAGTCGAGGTTTCACATACTCATTTAGAAAAAGAATCAATGTTTTTTTTTTTCAAACTGGGGCTGTCTAATCTTCAAGTCTAGCCACTCAATTTTAGGTATTTGTCCTAAAGTACTCTCCATTAATTAAAGCTATCTGTGGCCACTTGGGCCCATAATGACATGTGGGATTTTATGAAAGATTGCATGGATTAAGGTGCTACATGAAGGGCTGAAATAAATGCACTTTAGGGGAAGTTCAGGGTCTTCAAAAGGGCCCTGCAGGTGGTAGCTTGACAAGGGGAAAGGTAAACTGTGGAGGTGGCAATTAATGGATTGGAAGGGCACATGGCCACAGTCCCCACGCATTGCTCAATGGAGTTTCAAAATGCATCCATATGAGTGAATGTTGGCTTCCTGTGCACGAGGAGCCACACCTCTTGGAACGTGGTTGCACAGGTTGAGTTGCTTTTGTGGAGTCCCTTGAAGCTTGCTGTGTTTCACTAGGAAACATCTACTAAGCCCACAGAGTATCTGGCCTGTATGTACATGCAGATCCGCCCTGCTTCCTGCCTTGTGCTACCATCAGCTACAAAGGAACAGGACTTGATTCACATCTGAAGAAATTCATCTTTTATGAAGATTAGGAGTTGGATGAGAAATCCTCAATTTCATGAGATTCCCCAACCATCGCAATGGAAATCCAAGTAGGCAGAGTGGGGGAGACATGATTAAATGGGGAGATCATTTGTCGGGTTCTTACATTGGCTTCATTTTCTGTTCACCCATAGGAATTACCTGCCAGCAGAAGGGAAAGGGTCGTGGCAAACCTACCAATGACCTTGCTCAGAGATGGGTGTAGTTGAGCAGGACATTTGCAGCCCTGTCAGTGAAAGCCAAAAACTTTGAATCGAGAATTTTTTTTCCCTGGGCCATCCCAGTAGCTCAGGTCATAATCTCAGGGTCCTGGGATGGAGCCCCGAGTTGGGCTCCTTGCTCAGCAGGGAGCCTGCGTCTCCCTCTCCCCCTGGCCGTCCCCCCTGCTCGTGCTCTCTTTCTCTGTTCTCAAATAAATAAAATTGTTTTTTAAAAAAGAATTTTTCCCCGGGTATAATCTTATTATAAAAACTGGGGAATATAGATAAGCACAAAGGAAAAGTGGAAATTCACCCACAATTACATCACCCAAAGATAGCAATGGCAAATATTTTCTTATAAGATATGAATGTTCTCTGGAAACAATTTAGATCACTTTAACATGAATGCAGAAATTACAATGGCTCTTAGACTCCCTCTCACAACTGTAGAGTGTCAATCTCAACCCGTGCCTCCAGGCTCCCTCCGTTATTTCTCAGGGGCCTGGGGTGTGTCTCGCACGGGCTCAGGACCAGGTCAGCATGTGTTTTTCCTCCTCGTGGAGATGCTGCTGCATTCCAGCTCTTAAGGAAGCTCCTTCAGCTACCATGAGAACACTGTCTCCTGGTCCTTCCACTCACGAAGGGCCCCACTGCGCCTGTGCGCTGACAAGGAGCAGAGAGAATATTCTTCCCCCATCCCCCGCGGTGACTGGTTACTAGATCCCAAAGAGCCGTGGCTTGTATTCAGAGTCTCAGAGTCTATCCAGAAGGAACACACACCACACCATGCCCTCATTTCCTTCATCTCTAAGTTCCTCCTGTGCAAATAAACAGGAGGAGAAACCCCAATAACTACAAGAATGTCTTCCTCTCTCAGGGAAAGGAAACAACACGAAATGTCCCCAGCGTGTAATAGCGAGCCTCTGTTTCGTGCTTTCTGTGTGTCCGGCATGGCTGTAAGCCCTTTCTCCAGAGCTAGTAAGTTCCTTCACTCCACACAATCCTGTAAGACTGGAATTATGTATGGTACCTTCATTTTACAGATGAGAAAATTGAGGCACAGAAAGGTTAAGTAACTTGTCTGAGGGCTCGAAGCTTGTAAGTCTCAGAGCTGGGACCTGAGTCTGGGCAGACTGCCTTGAGTGTCTGTGATCTTAGGGGTCATGCCTACTAGTCCCCAATATAGCAATCCAGTTTGACATTTACTAGGGCACCTTATTAGAGGTGTGTATCCTTCTAGCTTTTTCTCAGTGCCTATATATACATCCTTCAAGACAAACTTCTCAACATTGCAGCCTAGGGGGACATGACCCCAACTCCTGGCACAGCCTCTTTTGTCCCATTCCCCATCACCCACCCCATGAATTAACCACTCTGAACCATGGAGGCTCCCCAAAGCTCTTGGAGGCCCTTCTGCCTCTGCGACTAGCTGCGCTCCTTGCCTTCTGTATTGCTGGTGGACCCTGCCTTGTTTTCCCGGTCCTCATCTAGATGCTCTGTGATCTTAGGTCTTCCCTGACTTCCCCAGGCAGTTGGATGCTCCTTCCTCCCTACCCCCATGGCCCCAAACCCCCTCTCTTCGAGGCCCGACACACAGTATTAGAGTTAATGTTAGAGTTGGTCGTGTGCGAGTGTGATTTCCCGTGGAGCTGGGAGCTCCTGGAGGGCAGGTACGTTGTTTTATCACCATATCCCTAGTGCCTAGGACAGCCTCAATTAACTCATTTTAATAAACTCATTAACTTTTACGAATGAACGTTTATTGTATTTTTCATCAGTTGCCAGGAAAGTTGATTTCATTGCTTTTCTCAGTCGTCGATTCCAGTCTCTAACCTTCCACGTAGGCCTTTTCTTTTCTGTTAAATCTGTACATTTTCCTTTCTCTCTCTGCAATGGTTACAACCTCTGCTCCTTCCTCCTGGGTGGAATTTTGCAAAATGATGATATGACATTGTAAATAGCCCTAAAAACACGGGTGGCAAGACACATTGATTGAGAAACAGTGCTCAATTCCACTGCACCGTTCCGGAAGAAGGACTAAGTTCCACTGTTTATATAACATTAAACCTATTTTCTTTTTATTTGAGAGAGAGAGCATGAGCAGGGGGGAGGGCCAGAGGGAGAGAGAGAAGCAGACTCCCTGCTAAGCAGGGAGCCCGATGTGGTGCTCGATCCCGGGGCCTTGAAATCATGACCTGAGCCGAAGGCAGACATTTAACGACTGAGCCACCCAGGCGCCCCCCGCATTTTTATCGTTAAATAACTCCAGTTCACTTCACCTTTTAGAACCATGTAATTTTCCTTCTGGGTGTTGTTTCTCCTGGTCTGCGTTCCTCTCGGGTGCTTTAGATGTGGATATCCCAACTCATCCGGGAGCTGCCCATCAGGATCTTTCCTGCTGGAGAATACGGGGGAGACGCCCCCGGGGAGTTCACATGCACGAAATGTTTATTCACATTAGCAGTATCTCCTCACTCTTCAATACTCCTCAGCAAGCAACAATAGAAAGCAGGGTTCAACTTGAGAAATCAAGAGCAGCTTGAGGCCTCCTGGCTTGGTCCCAGCAAGGTCTAATGAGTAACTCCTCTAAATCAGAGGGTACTCTTGATTAAGAATTATCTAGACCTAGAATGGTCTAGTGGGCTATAAATCTTAAATACAAGATTCTATGCTACACGATAATGACCAAAGTTCTTTGGCTTCGTTTGGCTTTGTATTAAAACTTTATGCAACCTGACATAAATCACCTTGACATCCTTCGCTCCCACACACCTTCTTATTACACCTTTGCTTCGGCTACACCCTGGGGGTGATATCGCCTATGCATCCGCTGTCACCCCTCTTGGAGCTCTGCCCCCATCCTCCCCGCTCTCTGGAATGTCTTTCTCCTCTGGGCATCCAGTACCTCCTTAAAAGTCATTGTCTGAATTAATTGATATTTTCTGCTCTGACATCTTTGCCACCCCTTCTCTTTTCTTCTTAAGCCAAAGTAATAAAAACCTGCCCACTTTATACCCCACACAAATGTGCTAATGGCTGCCATTTGCTGAGTGTTTGTTCTATGCGAGGCACTGTAGGAATATACGCTATCTAATTAATGACACAAAACCCTAAAAAGTAAGCATATTTATTTTACATCTGAGAACACCGAGGCTCAGAGACATCGAATGATTCCCCAGGGTCACCAAATGAGTAAATGTTAGAGCTGAGACTGGGTCCCATGACTAACTCAAAGCCCACGCTTGATTTTTCTATCATTTTTATATGCGATACATAAGTTAATGTCTGTAAAAGAGATTTTTGAATGTGGAAATGTCACGTTTGATTTGTCTTTATGACTTGTAGAGATTAAAGACATTCTTTGAAGAAAAGTTGCTCAAATGACCACCTGTAACTGGGTCTGAGGCTTCTTCTCTATGGACGTATTTCTTCTTTGACCTTCAGTTGGAAGGATATCCATTCTATTGGGGTGAGGCTGCTCCCAGACCCTCTCGGTGGACTGAGCTAAGGAATGTATACATGTATGTATTATATACATGCACATATATTCCGTATTCACATTCATTTTATCACCCATCTCTTTATATATTGAGTTCTTATCAACACCTCCAATTTAACCGATCTTTCCCCTTTCCACTTTGTAATTCCCTTTCCTGATCATGAGGAAGCTGATTCCCATTTTCCTCAATATCTTTACTTTGGGAATCCACCCTTCTGTGTTAACCTGTCTACTGTCACTAATGCCCCGCCACAGGCCGGCCTTTCTGGCCCTGTCAAGGCTCTGGCGCTGCACACGCCCCAGCCCCAGCTCCAGCCCCTCCACGGGTACTGACCTTGTGTGGTCCGACTAACTGTTTTTGGACTCAATGATTCAGAAGGCAAAGAAGGAAAGAAGGCCAGTCAAGGTCTCCACTTAACTCTTTGAACATCTGGGACACGGTCGTAATACCCATGTCCTCGTCCTCGTCTGCTGATTCTAGCATCTATGTCAGTCCTCCGTCAGTTTTGATTGATTTAGCTCCATATTATGGATCATCTTTTCCTTCTCCTTTGCATGATTGGTATTTTTTTTAATTGAATGTCAGACATCATAAATTTTACCTTATTAGGTGCCAGATATTTTTGTATTACTGTATACATTCGTGACCTTTGTTCTGGAATGTAGCAGGGTTGTTGGACATACTTTGATCCTTTTCGGGTCTTTTATTTTTTTAAGATTGTTTATTTATTTGAGAGAGAGAAAGAGCGAGAGAGAGAGAGAGAGAGCACAAGCGGGGTGAGGGGCAGAGGGAAAAGCAGGCTCCTCGCCAAGCAGGGAGCCCAATGTGGGGCTCGATCCCACGACCCTGAGATCATGACCTCTGCGGAAGGCAGACATTTAGTGGACTGAGCCACCCAGGCGCCCTCAGGTCTTGCTTTTATGATTCATTAGGAGGGTCTGGAGCACTCAGTCTAGAGCTAATTGTTCTCCACTACCGAGGCCAAGCCCCTCTGATTACTCTACCCCATGCCTGTGACTCAGCAGGCCTCTTCGCTGGCTGGTGGAAACAGAGTCCTGCTCCTGTGTGAGCACCAGGCACTGTTACCATTCATCCTTGTGGATAGTTCTTTCCCTGCCCTCAAGCAGTTTCCTCGTCCACATGGGCTGCTCAGCAGTACTCAGCTGAAGACTCAGGGAGGACCCTCTGCACGTCCCTAGCCATCCCTCTGTGTAGCTCTCTCTTCTTTGGTAACTCTCAGCACCTCCACCGGACCCAGGGAATCTTCTGGGCTCTCGCGGTAGCTCCTCCCCGTGCCATGCCTGGGAACTCTCTCAAGGCAGTGACTCTAGGCAATTGCGGCGCCACCTCGCTCGTTCCTACTCTCACGGGGATGGTTGTTTGTCATCTAACGTCCAGTGTCCTGAAAACCACTGTCACGGGGATTTTGTCTATTTCGGTTGCTGCTCTTGTTTCAGGCGGAAAGGTAAATCTGGTTCCTGTTATTCCATGGTGGGTGGAAATAGTAACAGCAGTGCGTATTTCAGCTGAGAAACGTGGGTTTAGTTCCTAAACTCTCAACCTTCAATATGTTTCTCAATTCAGATCCAATGCCAACAACCGATAGGTGAAAGGTCCCCTAATGTTTCAAAGTTCATGAGATGAAGAAATGATCCTAAGAGATAAGAAATGAATCTTGGGTCTTGGCTAAAAAGTAGTGGTTGGGAATACTCCTGATTCTGTTTCTGAAAATCAGTTCAACTTACTTTTTAAAAATGCTTAGTGCTTCTTGCTGAATGTCCACTATAGACCTACAATTATGTTCAAGCAGTTGGGGAGCGCGCGGTCCTACCCTTGAAGAACTTGCAGCTTCTCAGGGCGAAAAAACATAATACACATGCAAAATGCAATTGCAGGGTGGTATTGCTCGTGTTGGGATGACTAAGACAATGAGCAATAAAATACCATGGCCAGAATTGATCTTCTTAATAATGGACATTTTTGGAGTGTTCTTGTGCTCTTTTGTATTTTTTTTTTAATCCAGGACAACTATAAAACACTTCACGCAAATAGATGAACATTCTCATTTTGTCTGGTTCATTTGCCAAGAACAAAAAACTTACATGCTGTGGCAGATACAGTAGACTGAATCTCTCCATACTTATTTCAGCCTCCTTCGAGGGAGCCTCCTCATGTTGCAGAAAGAGAAAAGCTAACACGGCGCTCCCCAGACTTCCTTGCGGCTCGGGGTCTGGTCTGATTTGGGTTCTGTCAATCAGACGCCTTCATGCAAGAACCAAATCTGCATTCAAAGTAAGGAGCAGAGGCCTTGGTTTTGCAGGTGTGGCTCGAATACTCTGGAGTGGACCATTCTGATGGAGTTGCTGACCCACAGATCACAGCTGAGGCAGATGGGCCTGGAAATAATCCCATAGCAGCTTCCCGAACTGACCGGAGCTGAGATTATGGTATTTTATTTTATTTTTTAAAAGATTTAATTTATTTATTTGACAGAGAGAAAGAGATCACACGTAGGCAGAGAGGCAGGCAGAGAGAGAGGGGGAAGCAGGCTCCCTGCTGAGCAGAGAGCCCGATGCAGGGCTCGATCCCAGGACCCTGAGATCATGACCCGAGCCAAAGGCAGAGGCTTAACTCACTGAGCCACCCAGGCACCCTGAAATTATGGTATTTTAAAGGAGTGGTTCTCAACCAGGGGCTGGTCTGTGCCCAAGGGCCATTTAATAAAATCTGGAGACATTTCTGATTGTCACGACAGAGGGCGTCCATCAGCATCGAAGCGGGCAGAAGCCAGGGATGCTGTTTGACATTCTGCAACACCCAGGACAGCCCCCTCAACAACGATTTATCCCGCCCCAAATGTCAACAATGTCTGTGCTAGAGCCCGAGTTCTGGATGGTGGAGTCCTGATTCCCAAAGCTCTCGATCAAGGCAAAGCCGCTGTTCCCACGAAGAGGGTAACTTCATGTGCTTTTTGCTTTTCTGCTGAATTTGTTCCCAAGCCACAAGTTTTTGTTTCTTCACTTTCTTCTGGGGCCTTTTTCTTCCGTGTGACCTCCGCTCCTGGCTGAGGAACAATCTGCTCTGTGTCAGTCAGGACCATCTCGATGTGACAGGAGGAGCTCGGGGGGGGCGGGGGGAGGGGGGGTCCAAGCAGGAGCTCTGGAAGACCCGCAGTGCAGCCTGGGGCCTTGCTCAGCTGGATGAACTCCATGGCCAGATAATCGACATCTAAATCTTTACGTTCAGTGTTATTACTCTCTGCATTTTTATGTATGTGCAAAAAAAATTCAGCATTCCTTTTGGGCTGCCGACTCCATGCCCAGCGCCACTGTTTGGGCTGGGCACCCTTACCAGCCCCATCATCGGAACTGTGGAATGGCTCACGTGTCTTCTGGAAAGTGACGGTTTGCAGAGATGGGGGGATTTTGCAGATATGCCTATCCCCGATGGCCTGGGCAGTTTCACAGATGTTCCTGAAATCAACACGAGGACTTGAACCTCTTGATTCGCTCAATTTTGTGGCGGTTTCTGGGTTATGTGAGCAGCGAAGCATTTTCAGACATGGCCTCAGGCCACTTTGGGGGGAAAAACAGAGGGTCACTTCTGCAGAGTCATTCTGAGAATTATCCCCAAAGTCCAACCTAAAGCCTGCTTTTCCAACCTCTCAAACAATCCTGTAAACACCTAATTCCTTGAATTAAATTCCTTTCCTGCTTGAGATGCCCAAAGCAGTTTCTAATGTGCTACCGTGGTACATATGCTATTGGACGAACTGATCCCCATGTCTACCTCCATTGAAAAAAAATGCACAAAACGTAATACTGTGCTAACAAACTGTGAGAGGCGTTAAGCTCCTGCATATTTGTTTGTCTCTCTCCTTTTCTTTTACCAGAGATGTCTGTGGATCTGTCTGTAGAATCATATGTAACGTGATTTGAAGATACAACAGAGTAGAGATGTGCCCAAAGTAAGAAGAGAATGGAAGGGGCCTTTCGTGATGTATCAGGACGTAAATACCAGCAAGTCATCTTATTTTATTTTATTTTTTAAGATTTATTTTTATTTATTTGAAAGAGAGAGCAGGGGGAAGGGCAGAGGGAGAGGGAGAGGGCAGACTCCCGGCCGAGCACAGAGCCCTACTTGGGGGCTTGATTCCACGACCCTGGGATCATGACCAGAGCCAGGATCGAGAGTCAGACGCGCAACTGACGGAGCCACCAAGGCGCCCCAGCAGCAAGTCATTTTAAAATATAAGCAAACAAACAAGAACTCACTGTGGGCTGGATGGGGCATAAAAGGCTCAATGGGGGCAGCGTGGCATGGGGGTTGAGAGCATGGACTCTGATCTAGGCAGCTAGAGCAGATGTTTGGGCTCAAATTCTGGCTCTGTGGCAAAGTTGGTTAACTTCGTCTATAAGCTGTCCGTGGGTAATAGTCCTTCTGTCACAAGGAGGTTGTGCAGATTGAAGTAAGAAATCCATGTACAGCAGTTAAATAATGCTTAGACATAGTAATGTTATTTCGGTGTTTGTTAAATAAAATATAAGCGAAGGCAGAAGTTCTGATGGACGGCAGGCATACTGTGAAATGACTGAAGACGTTTCTGAGACGGGTGCAGGAATGGCAAGGCTAGACGGCAAGAAGGAAACTGGCTCTACGGCTGTGCCCGCTGCGTGCTGAGGACAAGAGGCACGAAACGTGGGCAGTAAGGTGAGGGCATGAGTGGAGAGTCTTGAAGATCTTCCTAAACACGCTGGGCTTTCACCTGTAAAACTTTGGGAAGGCTGTTTGACAGGTGTCATGGAGAAAGTGATGTTTTGGGAAGAGCATTCTGAGGGTGACTTCTTCTGTTGCCATTCTACACCTTTATGCCAACCTGACACACTCATGGATCACTTGCCAACTGGCCCATAAAAGGACGCTTTAAACACCTATAAGAATTCATGGCGGCCATCTTGCCTTTCTCTACTCTGAAATTCCTGTCCTGCCCTAGACAGACTTACGGGTCCCTACAGTTGGGGAACGAAGTTTGGAAAGTGATTAATAAATGTTGGTCTTAAAAAATCATAGTTATTCTACAAAGTTCTATTTTAGTTTAAAAAGCATTGGTGTCCCTTGACTGATTTCTTTTCTTTTTTAAATGTCTCAGCTGTATCTTTATAGGTCTTGGATGCTCTCTGGTCACTGGTAGTCTTTTAAACATTCACTAGTATCCTTAGACAATATCTTCCACTATCACCCATCTGGTGTCATGTCCATAACAATAGGCGCCCTAGATGTCACAGTAACCATGAGCTGTGGTTTCTTTCTTACTGATGCGAAAAAGAGTATCTTAGGCTTAATTAAAAACAAGATCGTTTTAAATTTCTTTTACCTATATAAACTAGCCAGTGGCATTTGGAAATGAGGATGCTAGAAATATCTAGAAAACAAACAACAGAGTTCTTTGTAAGGGGATAGGAAGGAAGGAAAAGTCAAGGATAATTCCAGAATCTGTGGCCTGGGTGGTTGGATTGATGGCATCATTGACTGAAACAAGGAAAAAAGAGGAGTAGTCGGGACCAGCGACATAATTTACAGGGCTCACGGCGAAGTGACATTGCCAGGCCCCTAAATGTCAAAGTGTCAAATTTTTAATTTATATTTGAAAACCCAGTGAATAAAATTATGAACTTAAAGTACAAGCTTATAGTATTCTGTATAAAAATTGAACAATGTGTGTGCGTGTGTGCGTGTAAACTTTAATACCAAGAACCAACAATGCCATAGGCAGGTCTGAGACTCAAGGTGGCTGTCAAGTTCTGAGCCAACTACCAGGCTCTGTGTCAAGGGACTTGCTACCCTGTCCTGTGTTGGACAAAACAGACTTTATAGTAGTAAGACTAGCACTGACCTTCAGTTTGTTCTTTTCTTTCCTTTTTTTGTTTAATAATTTTAAGGACTTGGCTTCTTAGGTATGTGATTGTTCCCATCTTGACCCGATTCCCTACTCAGATGTTATCATTTCAAGAACGTAAATAGACATAACTCTCAACTTAGTGTCGAAATGCAGGAAAACTCTCTTCCACTCTCTCAAATTGTCACGGTGAGCTCGATATCCCACCTAACGTCACGGTCTCTTAGGTACAGGGACACACACAGGGTGGGTGCAGGCCCTCACAGATTCCTGGGGCCCTCATCTCAAGATGAACACAGAGCTGCCGGGTCAGGCCTCCTGCCAAGCATGGACAAATGTCCCTGGAACTCAAGTCAGGCATCTCCCTTTTTTTTTTTTTTAAAGATTTTATTTATTTGACAGAGAGACACAGCAAGAGAGGGAACACAAGCAG
Source organism: Potos flavus (assembly GCA_028534135.1). NCBI lineage: Eukaryota > Metazoa > Chordata > Mammalia > Carnivora > Procyonidae > Potos > Potos flavus. The sequence continues at coordinate 32,693,881 of CM052899.1, read as the reverse complement.
GGGGAGTGGGAGAGGGAGAAGCAGGCTTCCCACTGAGCAGGGAGCCCGATGCGGGGCTCGATCCCAAGACCCTGGAATCACGACTTGAGCCTAAAGCAGATGCTTAACGACTGAGCCACCCAGGTGCCCCAGGCATCTCCCTTTGTTATGAGGCCACAGTCCCAACCCCCAGCAGATGGGTGACCCCCGGAATATTGTTACTTCTGTGCCAGGGTGCACTAGCTACCTGGACAGGGATGGGCAAGCAACTTGCCCGCCACGTTGCCCCCTGAATGTGCCACAGCACTGCCAACCTGGGGCGGCGACAGCTAATGCCACACCCTGTCCCGAGACACCACAGTGTGCATATGCCCAATCCTCCCGGTGTCCGGGCCAAGGATCCCACCAGCGGGGATAGAAGGTGGCAGCAGTCACAGGAGATGGGGAGGAGAGGCCCTTGGTGCAAAGGGCAGGAGCAAGAGTCTTAGAATCTACCCCAGGGATGCAGGGAGGTAGCGCTAGGCAGGATGGAGTGGGAGAGAACCCACATGCTCCACCGTCTCGTAGGACTCCACTTACAAAGCATACATTCGGGGCGCCCAGGGGGTGCTGTCGGTTAAGCGTCAGACTCTTGGTTTTGGCTCAGGTTGTGATCTCAGCGTTGTGATCTAGGGGTCGTGAGATCAAGCCCTGTGTCCCGCTTGTGCTCAGCGTGGAGTCTGCTTCAGAGTCTCTCTTCCTCTCCCTCCGCCCCCCCTCCAGCTCATGCTCGCTCTCTAAAATAAATATACAAATCTTTTTAAAAACCCATAACTTCAAAGATAAAGCTATTTAAAATTTCAAAACAACTCATGGAGAGCATTAAACCCCAAGCACAGGGCCCTTCTGAGTTTGAGGCCCTGTGCGACAGTACTAATTACAGATCTGTTGTTAGGGACTCAGTGTTTTTGTTCACCCTCCCCCCCCCACCATTTACTGAAGCTCTAACTGCCCCCCCAACCCCCCCCACCCCTGCCATGTGACTGTATTTGGAGCTAGGGCATTTAGGAGCTAATTAGGGTTAGGTGAGGTCATAAGGGTGGGGCCGGGTCCAGGCCTTATGAGAAGAACACTCAGAGACTGAGGAAAGGTCATGGAAGCACTCAGTGAGAAAGCCCCCATCAGTCAGCGAGGTAGAGAACTCACCAGAACCCAGCCCTTGGCACCCGGATCTCAGACTTCCAGCCTCCAGAACTGTGAGAAAACAAATTTCTGTTGTTTCAGCCACCCAGTCTGTGGCGTTTCTCTCGGACAGTCTGGGCTAATACACCTGCGAAGCCAGACCTGGGAGCGGGTTGTTTGAGAAAGATCGTGAATTCCGTTATGAACCTGTTGAGTTCTAAGGGACCAAAGTGATCGTCGACTGGCAGTTTCGCATTTATGGGCTCACAGATCCAGCAGCCAAGAGCAAGGCTAGAAATACCAGTTTGGGAGTCACTAATACATAAACAGCAATTAGAGCCATGGGAGGGGATGAGATCACCCAAACACCGCGTTCAGAGCGAGAAGAGGGCGAAGTTAAAACCGAGGTGGGCGTGCCAACATTTAGAAGGTGGCCAGAGGTGGGCGGATCACAGAGAAGACAGTGGCCGAGAAGGCAAGATCAGAAAAAAGGAAGGAAATCCAAGAGTCGAGTATGGCATTCTGGAAGTGAAAGCAAGGTTAGAAATCAGTCAGCTTGTCAAATGCTATTAAGAATTCAAGTAAGAAGAAGATGGGAAAGTGTCTGGTGGATCTAGCCACAAGGAGGTCTCTGGGAGCAATTGGATTTGAGGACTGCAGCGTGAAGCCAAATGGGAGGAATTGAGGCTGAGAGGCCGTGCACAGAAGACTGGGGTCAAACTGGCTGTATTGGACCCACCAAGGAGCTTGAAACAGATGCCCGGGCTCTTCATCGGATCATGATTTGGTAGATCAGGGCTGGGACCTAAGAACCTATATATTTTTTAAAAAGATTTTATTTATTTATTTATGAGAGAGAGAGAATGAGAGAGAGTGAGCATGAGGGGGGAAGTTCAGAGGGAGAAGCAGACCCCCTGCTGCGCAGGGAGCCCGATGCGGGACTCGATCCCCGGACTCCAGGATCATGACCTGAGCCGAAGACAGTCACTCAACCAACTGAGCCACCCGGGCACCCAGAACCTATATGTTTTAAGGTCTCTAGATGATGCCCTGCCAGATTTGGGAACTACTGATGAGATGCAAATAACATGACTTGCATTCACACAGACCTGGATTCCAATCCTGATTATGTCACTTTAGTTGTGGGAGCCAGAAAAAAATATTTACATCTCTTTAAGTCTCAGGTATCTCATTCATAACAAATGGGAGTGATAATCCTACTTTGTGGCAGCCAGCGCTAGTTAGCAGTAAATATAATGAAGGGAAAGTATTCTCTTAAGGAATAGCTTGACTCTGAGGGGCCGGAGAAAGGATCCACAGCTACAGGTGTACTGAGGGTCAAAAAGGGATAGGGTTTGTTTTGTCTTGACTTTTTGTAAGATGACCGAGTTTGAGCATTTCTGTAAGCTGAGAGGCAAGAGAGGGAGGTGGGGGTGTGATGAGCCCAGATCTCTGAATCGATGAGATAAATGGGCTCCAAATCACAGAGTGAAGGATCAGTTTCTGAAGGGAGAATAAGCTCCATGAAAGAAGTTATTTGGTATGAGGGTAGGAAACTCAGGTGTTTCACTCTTAATAATCCCCATTTCCTCTATAGAGTAGGAGGCAATATCCTATGCTGAGAGGGGCTTGAGAAGAGGCATAGGTTTAGAAAGAATAGGTTGGAAGTTTGAAGAATGGGAGAGCTAGATGATAAATAGAAGGTTTCCACAATATATAAAGAACTTTTACAACTCAACACCAAAAAACCCAAATAGTCCAATTAAAAATGGGCAGAGGACCAGAATGGATATTTCTCCAAAGAAGACATATACATGGCCAACACACACATGGAAAGACGCTCAACATCATTACTCACCAGGGAAATGCAAATTAAAACCACAATGAGATATCACTTTACACCTGTCAGAGGGGCTACAATCAAGAAGACAAGAACTAACAAGTACTGGCGATGATGTGGAGAAAAAGGAACCCTTGTGTAGTATTGGTAGGAATGCAAATTGGTGCAGCCACCGGGGAAAACAATATGGAGGTTCCCCCAAAAATTAAAAATAGAACTACCATATAATCCAGTAATTACATTACTGAGTATTTATCCAAAGAAAACAAAAACACGAATTCAAAAACATATGTGCACCCTTATGTTTACTGTAGCATTATTTGCAACAGCCAAGATATGGAAACAACCCAGTATCCATAGATTGATGAATGGGTAAAGAAGATGTGGTATACGTATACAAAGGAATAGTGCTCAGCCATAAAAAAGAATGAAATCTTCCCATTTGCAACAACATGGATGGACCTAGAGAGTATAATGCAAAGTGAAATAAGCCAGAGAAAGACAAATACCATATAGTTTCACTCATGTGAAATTTAAGAACTAAACAAAGAATGAAGGAAAAAAAGGAGACCAAAAAATACTCTTTTTAAAAATATTTTATTTATTTATTTGAGAGAGAGAGAGTGCAAGAGAGAGAGCATGAGTGGAGGGGAGGGGCCCAGGGAAAAGCAGATTCCTCATCACTTCCTACTGTGTAGGGAGCCCGATGCAGGGCTTGATCCCAGGACCCTGGGATCATGACCTGATCCAAAGGCAGACACTTTAGCCAACAGAGTCACCCAGGCACTCCAAAAACAAAAAAACAAAACAAAAAACCCCCATACTCTTAAATACAGAGAACAAACTGGTGGTTGCCAGAGAGGAGGTCAGTGGAGGGATGTATGAAATAAGCAAAGGGGTTGAAGAGTACATTTATCTTGATGAGCACTGAGAAGTGTACAGAATTGTTGAATCACTATATTACACACCTGAAACTAATATAACACTGTAAGTTAATTACAGCACAGTAATTTAAAAAACAAACAAACAAAATACATAGAAGCTTCAACAAGAAGTACCAGGTCTTAGCTTAGGTTGGAGACCACTGATTTCTTCTTTGCCTTCTCTCTATAATATATATGGCGTGTTTTAGTTGGCCTCTATAATTGTTTAGAAAGAATAGAATAGATACTATAGAAAGAATAGATACTAGTGGCATGTGCTGAGTAGTTAATCTGTGCCAGCATCGTACTCAGAATTTTACATTATTATCTCATTTAATCTTCACAACAACTCTGTGATGTGGGTATGTCCCATCCATTAACCATATTATCCATTATCCATATAACCCACTTTATAGATGATGAACAGAGACTTAAAGAGGTTTAACTAAGTGTCAGTGTTGCTCAGCTAATTAATGCAGAGTAGGGTTCTCAACCCTAGGTTGGGCAGATTCTAGAGCTTCTGTTCTTAACAGTGGCACACCTGCGTTAATTAGAATTAGGTTCTCGTAGCACATACAACGGAATGGTGGACTGGGGGAACGAACTGGACAGATCTATCCAGTCTGGAAATCTGTCATTATTAACTGTATTATGCAATCTATTTATATTTATTATTACTGATATCTTCGGATTTCTTTATCTGGAAAAAAATTAATCAGGTTAAAAAATCTATTTTTTGCTCTTTACTGGTTTTATTTTATTTCATTTTTGTAAAGATTACTTATTTATTTATTTGAGAGAGAGAGAGAGTACAAGCGGAATGAGGAGCAGAGGGAGAAGCAGACTCCCCACTGAGCCGGGAGCTGGATGTGGGACTTGATGCCGGGACTCCGGGATCATGACCTGAGCCGAAGGTAGACACTTAACTGACTGAGCCACCCAGGTGCCCCTCTTTACTGGTTTTAAAGATACAAATCAAAATTCTTTTCTTATAGTAGTTAGTTACCCTTGTAATATTAACTTGCCTACCTAACTTTTAAAAATCTAATGACAGGGGTACTTGGCTGGCTCAGTCAGTGGAGTGTGTGACTCTTGAGCTCGGGATTGTAAGGTTGAGCCCCATGTTGGGTGTAGAGATTTCTTAAAAATAAAATCTTAAAAAAATTAGTAAATAAAAAAATCTTTTAAATCTAAAGATAATTGATATCTTTAAACTTCAAATAATATTTTAACTCCAATAACTCAGGCTTACATTGTTATCGTGGACCAACCACTTTGTTCTATCTTGCTGGGTTTTTTTAGCCCTATACATCAAACATCATTATCACTGTTTTCTAGCCAACCAGTGTTTAGAATTACCCACACCTTAGATCTTCTTTCTAGGATTGTTTTTTGTTTTTTTGTGAGACATATCCTTTGGATATTCTTTTAGTGCAAAATAAAATTCTTTTTATTTATTCTTCTTGGGGTTTACTGGAATTCCTGAATATGTGGATTACTGCCTTTCATCAGTTACAAAAATTCTCAGCCACTGTTACTCCCTCCCTTTCCATTATCTCCTTCTAGAACTCTGTTAGGACAGATGGCAATTTCTCACTTTACCAATACATATCTCAATTAGCCTTTCATAGTCTCTATCACTTTTGTTCCTGGGCTGCATTCTTTGAAATTCCTCCAGATTTATTCTCTAGGTCAGAATTTAAATTTTGTCTATTATGCTGCTTAGCTTTTCAGATTTTCCCCGGATATTTTATTATGATAATTTTCAAAATACAGGTAAGTTGAATTTTACTCTAAACTCCCATATACTTACCCCAATTGTATATTCTACAATTAACATTTTACTGTACTTGCTTTATCTATCCCATCTATCCCTCTATGTATCCATGAATCGAATTTTTTATGTGTGCATCAAAGTAAGTTGCAGCATCAATAAATTAACCCCCAATTCTTCCACTTAGTTTTTATTTTCGATTCTTTTATTTTCTATTTCTCAAAGGTCCATATCTATCTGGTCATTTCTGATGTCTCCTTGTTTATCACTCACCTTTCCATGTCCTTCTTTTACTTCTCTAACATATTAGACATATTTACTTTATGGTCTGTAAGGCCATACTTTAACAATGAAAAATACAGAATGCCTAGTTAAATTTGAATTTCAGGTAAACCACACATTTTTAGTGTAAGTATAGTGTAGTCCCAAATATTGCATGGGAAATACTTGTACTTAAAATTTACTTATTACTTACCAGAAGTCCGAATTTAATTGGGTGCCCCTGTTATTTTGTCTGGCTATCATCTGATAATTCCCATATCTGAAGTCTTTATAGGACTGGCTCATTTGTTTCGTCGACTTTTACCCATGATGGCTTGTTTCCTTGTGTGTTTTGTGATTTGGGGTTTTTCACTCATCTTCAAGTTTCACTGTCAGATTTCCTCTAGGCTTCAGTTGAGGGTACATTCCTCCTTGCTTCTGCAAGGTGTCTGGGACACTATAGATCTGGTCTACTTTAAAGTAAAAATTTCAGCTGATGGCTTTCTGGACCATGCAAAGAGTGAAAATTTGGGTCAGGAGCCCTCAAAAAAAAGCTAGTGGCCATAAAATGTCAATGGAGCCTTCTTCCTTCTTTTTAAAAAACATCTATACAAAGAAAACGTGGGAGCAATTTTGGTTGCTGTCTGCCTTTTCTAAATACATTCTCCTAAGCTCAAAAATTTTACCGCTGCTAGGTCATGGCGTTATTTTTTCTGGTGTGAGGAGCTTACCATCCTGCACAGACCCAATGCTTCACACCAAATGCCCCAGAGCAGAGGTTTTGAGTTATTATGCAGCATCTTCAGGGTTTAAGTCCTTCCTTCCATGGACTTCTGGGCTGGTTTGTTCCTGGCATCAAAAGATTCCACTTGAGCTCTTCAGATGCATCCATTTATTTAAACGAGTGACTGTAATAGTTTGGTTGGCTTTTTAGATGTTTTGTAGACTCTCCAGTTAGAGTTATTGCTGGACACCTGTGTTCTGTAGTCAGCAAACAATCTTTGGATTTTATAAAGTTAAAAAGTTCCTTCCGGTTTAGATCTAAACCAGGCAGACCCTATCTGATCATAAACGTGTGTAAAACAAAATAAGCAGAATTCTGTCTTACTTTAAGAAGCTAATCTTTTTCTAGGTATGCCACGTGATATAAAAGTAAATCAATTAAAGTGGCCACATTAAAACAAGCAAACAAACGAACGGTGCAACTGGAATGCCCAGCTTCGCCAGTTCGGTGCACAAATAGCATCATATTCCTTTAATATTCAAAGTAATCCACCTTATTGGAGAGAGAGAGCGAGCCACCGATTGTGATCAGTGATCCCCATTTCCATTATTGTGGAGCCTACTCTCCATGCCTGGGGTCCCCCAGGTACAGACTCTTTATTTCATATTCAACAGTCTGCCTTTGTTTCATATTCACAGACTCTGTCTTAATTTCTCGAACTCCTCCACAGGGCCTGGATGGCTGGGTCGGAGGGAGTGTCCAGCCTCTCACCCCGTGACAGTGTTCCTGGTTACCCTGCCACCCTCATAATCTAGCCTGGGTTTTTGGTTCAGATTCTCCTTCCCTCTAATAAGTAACTGCCTGGGGACAGTTGGTATCCTTTCGTGATGGAGGATGTCAGACTGGCCCAACTCAATACAGCTGAAATATTCTGACATTGTAGCTCAGGAGGGGTGGAATGAAGGTCTCAATTCTAGAATAACCTGGAGGAATCTTGGTCTTTCTGCAAAATTTCCTTTCCCCTTGGCATCATAGTAAGGAATATTGGGAGGGGGAGTCTTTGTCAATTTGTTAGCAAGGCCCATGCTGTATCCTTGTTCTGGGGCATTAAGTGCTTAATTAAGAAGATGCATGGAAGGGGTGCCTGGGTGGCCCAGTGGGTTAAGCCTCTTCCTTCGGCTCAGGTCATGATCTCAGGGTCCTGGGATGGAGCCCCGCATCGGGCTCTCTGCTCAGCAGGGAGCCTGCTTCCCCTTCTCTCTCTGCCTACCTCTCTGCCTACTTGTGATCTCTCTCTCTGTCAAATAAATAAATAAAATCTTTAAAAAAAAAAAGGAAGAAGATGCATGGAGGGTGGCTTCGGTGGCTCAGTCAGTTAGGCAACCCACTCTTGTCTTCGGCTAAGGTCATGATCTCAGGGTCGTGAGATTGAGCACCGTGTAGGGCTCTGTGCTCAGCGTGGAGTCTGCTTGGGATTTTTTTTCTCCTTCCTCACCCTCCCCCCTTTCCCCTCCCCAAGTGCAGGTGTGCTCTCTCTCTCAAATAAATTAATTAAATCTAGAAAAAAAGGGGGGGGGAAGATGTATGCTAATGATTTGTTTTAGAAAAAAAAAATTGCTCCCAAGATGAGCTGCCTTGTGATCTCCAATACTAGACATCAAAGCAGATTGAACATTTTAATTGCTAGCTTATGCCTTAAAAGAATGTACAATTTGGGGCACCTGCCTGGCTCAATCAGTAGAGAGCATGTGGCTCTTAACCTCAGGTTCATGAGTTTGAGCCCCACTTTGGGTGTAAAGATTACTTAAAAAAAAAAAAGTGCAAGTGTTTACCTCACCAGAAAACCTCTATAGGAGAGTGTATATTTTCCCACAGATGGATTATTCACTACAAGGAGAATAGTAACTCTACAGTAGTAAAACCAGATAATAACTAGACCAGGTGATCAGACTTAACTTCACAAACTAAACATCTATATTTTTGAAAAAGAAAGATCTCAAATCAATATCTTTACCTTCCAACTTAAGAAATTAGAAAAAGGTGGGGCACCTAGGTGGCTCGGTCATTGCCTTCGGCTCAGGTCATGATCCCAGGGTCCTCGGATGGAGCTCCAAGTGCTCAGCAAGGAGTCTGCTTCTCCCTCTTCCTCTGCCCCTTCTCTTCCCTCTTCCCCTGCTTGTGCAAACCCTCTCTCAAATAAATAAATAAATAATTTTTAAAAATAATAATAATAAAAAAGAAATTAGAAAAAGGAGAGAAAACCCAAGGCATACAAGAGGAGGGAAATAACAAAGATTTCAGCGGAAATAAATGAAATAGAGAATGGAAAACAATAAAGGAAATCAACCGGACCAAAGTCTGATTTTTAAAACAGATCAACCAAAGTGATAAATTTTAGCTAGAATGAAGAATGAGAAAGAGACAACTCAAGTTTGTAAAATCATAAATGAAAAAGGGGGAAAAAAGAATTAAAAGGGAATACTCTGAACAATCATGTGTATCTAAATTAGGCAACTACATGAAATTGACAAACTCCTAGAAAGACAAAAAGAACCCAAACTGGCTCAAGAAAAAACAGAAAATCTGAAAATACCTACAAGAGGTTAAAGGATTGAGTTAGTAATTTAAAAACTTCCCACAAAGAAAAACCCAGGCCCAGATGACTGCATCAGTGAATTCTACCAAACATGTAAAGAATTATATTAATCCTTTACAAACTCGTGTCTTCCCCCTCTGAGACCAGGAACAAAACAAGGATGTCTGCTTTTACCACATTTTAAGATTTTATTTATTTATTTGAGAGAGAGAGAGGCAGAGGGAGAGGGAGAAGCAGATTCCCTACTGAACAGGGAGCCTGACTCGGGGCTCGATCCCAGGATCCTGGTACTATGACCTGAGCCAATGGCAGATGCTTCACTGGCTGAATCACTCAGGTACCCCCCCAACATTTAGTTAACATTGTACTGGAGGTTCTAACCAGGGCACTTAGACAAGAAAGAAATAAAAGGCACCCAGATTAGAGAAGAAGTAAAAAAAAAAAAAAATGACATGATCTTGCATACAGAAAATCCCAAGGAATCAGAAACTATTTGAGCTATAACTGAGTTCAACAAGTTTGCAGGATACAAGCTCTAACTATAAAAATCAATTGTATTTTTATACATTAGCAATAAACATAGTAAACATGAGATTAAGAAAGAAATTACATTTACAATAGCATTGAAAAGAATAAAATATTAGGTATAAATGTAATAAGAGAGGTGCAAGATGTATGCTGCAAACCATAAAATACTGTTGAAAGAAATTTATTTTTTTTTAAAGATTATGTATTTATTTATTTTAGAGAGAGATCTTATTTTATTTATTTATTTATTTATTTTTTAAGATTTTATTTGTTTAATTGAGAGAGAGATAATGAGAGAGAGAGCATGGGGTTTCAGAGTGTTAGGGGAGAAGCAGACTCCCTGCTGAGCAGAGAGCTCAATGCGGGACTCACTCCTGAGACTCCAGGATCAAGACCTGAGGGGAAGGCAGTCGCTTAACCAACTGAGCCACCCAGGCGCCCCAAAAGATCTTATTTAGAGAGAGCACGCAAGTTGGGGGAGGAGCAGAGGGAGAGAAGGACAAGAGACTCCCCGCCGAGTGCAGCGCCCAATGTGGGGCTCCATTCCACAACCCTGAGATCATGACCTGAGCCAAAACCAAGAGCTGGACGCTTAACAGACTGAGACACCCAGGCGCCCCAAAATACTGTTGAAAGAAATTTAATAAAATGTTGGTAAATGAAAATCCATGTTCACAGATGGAAAGACTTAATACTGTTAAGGTAGCAATACTTCCCAAATTGCTCTATAGATCCAACTGAATCCCTATCAAAATTCCAGCTGGCTTCTTTGCAGGAACTGGCAAATTAGATCCTAAAATTCACATGGAAATCAAGAGACCCAGAAGGGCCAAAATCATCTTCAAAAAGAAGAACAAGACTGGAAGACTCATAATTTCCAACTTCAAAATTGATTACAAAACTTCAGCAATCAAGGCGTTATTGTATCTAGTACACAGGTAGACCTATAGATCTATTAAATAGAACCGAGAATCCAGAAATAACCCCTTACATTTATGGTCAATTGAGGCTGGATGAAGATGGCAAAATAATTTAATGGAGAAAGAATAGTCTTTTCTTTTTTTTTTTTTTTTAAGATTTTATTTATTTATTTGACAGAGAGAGAGAGATCATAAGTAGTCAGAGAAGCAGGGGGCAGAGGGAAGCAGGCTCCCCGCTGAGCAGAGAGCCCGATGCGGGGCTCCATCCCAGGACCCTGAGATCATGACCTGAGCCGAAGGCAGAGGCTTTAACCCACTGAGCCACCCAGGTGTCCCAAGAATAGTCATTTCAACAAATGTTGGGAAAACTTCATATCCACTTGCAAAAGGAGGAAGCTGGACCCCTATTTCACACTACACACTCAATAACTCAAAAAACTCAAAATGATTGAAGACGTACATGTAAAAGTTAAAACTATAAAACTCTTAGAATGAAACATAGGAGTAAATCTTCACAACCTCGGGTTCAGCAATGGTTTCTTTCGAGACATCAAAGGTGCAAGCAATCACAGAAAAAAAGAAAGAAAATTTGGATTATATGAGAATAAAAACTTTTATGCTACAAACGATACCATAAAGAAAGTGAAAAGACTACTTGGAAGTTGCTAAAAGAGATCTTAAATGTTCTAAACACACACACACACACACACACACACAATAACTACATGAGGTAATGGCTAGGTTAACTAATCTTATTGTGGTAATCATTCCACAATATATGCATGTATCAAACTAAATTGTAAATCTTAAACTTACACACTGTTATATGTCACTTATATCTCAATAAAGCTGAACAAATAAATGAAAAGACAACCCACAAAATGGGAGAAGATATTTGCAAATCATATTATCTGATAATGGACTTGCATCTAGAATACATAAAAAAACTCTTATAACTCAATAACGGAAAGGCAACCCAATTTTAAGTTGGGCAAAGGATTCAAGTAGACATTTCTCCAAGGAAAATACACAAATGGCCCTTAAGTATAGGAAAAGCCGCTCAACATCATTACTCATCAGGGAAGTCAAAACCACAATAAGATTCTGCTTTACACCCACTAGGATGGCTATAATTTTAAAAATGGATAATAACAAGTTTTGGTGGGGAGATGGAGAAAATATAAGCCTCATAAGTTGCTGGTGAGAATGTAAAAGGGAATAGCCGTTTTTGAAAAACAGTTTGGCAGTTCCTAAAAAATTTAAACACAGAGTTACCCTACGATTTAGTAATTTCACTCTTGGGCGTATATACCCAAGAGAAATGAAAACATATGTCTACACAAACACTTGTATATGCATGTTCTTAGAAGCATTATTCATAAGAGCCAAAAAGTAGAAACAATCCAAATGTCCATCAACTTATGAATGGATAAATAAAATGTGATATATCCATACAATAGCATATTATTCAGCCATGAAAAGAAATCAAATTCATGCCATAGCATGTATCAACCTTGAAAATATGATGCTAAGTGAAAGAAGCCAATCACAAAAGATCCCATACTATATGATTGCATTTATATGAAATATCAAGAAGCAACAAATTGATAGAGACAGAAAATAGATCAGTAGCTATTTAGGGCCGATGGTAAAATGGAGGCAGGTGGTGGGGGTGGAAGGGAGATGGGGAATCACAGCTAATGGGTAGGATTTTTTTTTTTAGGGGGAATGAAAATGTTCTAAAATTAGATTGTGGTGGTAATTGCACAACCCTGCGGATAGAGTAAAAACCACTGAATTGTACACTTTAAATGGGCGAGTTTTACAGAATGTGAATTCTGTCTCAACGAAGTTGTTTTTTAAAAAATATTAGCTTCATCACTGAGGGGCAAGTAGAAGTCACAGCTCCAGAGATGATTCCCTGAGTAGGGTCCATCACTTTTGTATTCTGGCTAGGGATGAGTGACTGAAATCTAATCCTAAGAAAACAGAACAGAAAGTGTGGACCGTTCCATACAATAAATTTGTCTGTATTCTTAAGAATTGTCAGTGTCATGAAGGACAAATGAAGGCTGAGGCATTTACTCGATTAGAGACAAACGAGACCTACAGTCTGTGATCCTGAACTAGATGCTAGCCTAGAGGAAAAAATGCCCTAAAGAACACATTAACAAAATTGGAACTGGGTTGCAGATTAAAATGTCATATCAAGGGGCGCCTGGGTGGCTCAGTGGGTTAAAGCCTCTGCCTTCGGCTCAGGTCAAGATCTCAGGGTCGTGGGATCGAGCCCCGCATCAGGCTCTCTGCTCAGCAGGGAGCCTGCTTCCCCCCCCCCCCCCCGCCTGCCTCCCTGCCTACTTGTGATCTCTTTCTCTCTGTTAAATAAATAAAATCTTAAAAAAAAAATAGTCTAAAATGTCATATCAAGGTTAAATTTCCAGAACTCCATAAATGCACTATGGTTAGGTAAGAAAACATCTTTGTTAGAAGGACACAAACCTACAAGTAAGAGGCATGGTACATGCAATCTACTCTCTCACAGAGAAATTAGAAATCAACATAAAAGAATATGTATGAAGAAAAGCAAAGGAGTGATGATCACAGAAGTCAGGAGACTAGTGGGGAAGAAAGGGATATAATTGGAGAACGACATGAGCGGGGAGCCTTGCAAGCAAGAGAGAGGGCAGGGGAGTACCGTTCTATGTTTTAGCCAGGGTGACAGAACACAAGTATTTATATTATTATTATTGTCCTTGAAAGTAAGCTCTTTCGTGGATTTGTTACATTTTACAGTTAAAAAATAATTTAAAAGGAATAAATCTAAATTCCTATACCAACAATCTTAAAAGAAAGCCAAAACCAGAATAGTCTAATCAACCTGACATTTTCTAGGACTTGCTTCTGTCACTCAGTATTATGATTTTGATAAATTTTCCCTATTAAATACATCTTGTTAAGGTCTGCCTATTGAATTAAAAAAATAAGTATTAATTCTGGAAAGTGGATAATAGATAAATAGTCAATAGTTAAATTCTCTACGTTTCTGAGGCTTTTTTTCTTATGAATTAAAATAAATTTAAAAGTGCCTGCCTTGGGCACGTGGGTAGCTCAGTTGGTTAAGCATCTGACTCTTAATTTTGGCTCAGGTCATGCTCTCAGGGCTGTGAGATAGAGCCCTGCATCCAGCTCCACTACCCAGTGGGGAGTCTGCTTGAGATTCTCTCTCCCTCTGCTCCTCCCCTCCCCCACTCTCTCTCTCTCTCTCTTTAAAATAATAAGTAAATCAGTCTTAAAAAAATAAAAATAAAAGTGCATGCCTGATTCTGCCTAAGAAAACATTTCCTAGGTTCATGGGTAAGGGTGATTTGTCAGAGAGTGCCAGGCTGACTGTTATGATTTTCCGGGGTTTTATACCTGACTACTTTTATGACCTGCATCTACATCATGGATTAGTTACTAGTTTCTGTGATCACGGGCCATCTGTTTCAACATTCTTTTTTTAAAATTTCCCTCTTTAAAGTAGGAAATGGAATTTACCCAGTCATTTTGTTCAGATATAATGTTCTTTCAGGGAAGTTACTAATATTGGAAATCACTATGAAAAGAATGCCATATGTCCTAGGTTTAAAGAGCTTACCAGCTTAAAGATGTACCATTTACTTAAAGCTTTAAGCTTTTTTTTTTCAAGTTTTATTGTTTAAGATTTTATTTATTTATTTGAGAGAGAGAGAGAGAGAGAGAGAGCATGATCAGAGAAAGGGGCAGAGGGAGAGGGAGAAGCAAACTACTCGTCAAGCAGGGAGCCTGATGAAGGGCTCGATCCCAGGACCCTGGGATCATGACCTGAGCCAAAAGCAGACACCGAATCCACTGAGCCACCCAGGTGCCCCAAAGCTTTAAGCTTTTTGAAGAAAAAGGGGAAAAAAAGAAGGAGGGAAGAAAGAAAAAGAGAAGAGAGGAAGAAAGGAAAGAAGGAAGGAAGGAAGGAAGGAAGGAAGGAAG
>CM052899.1:32582087-32678673 GCA_028534135.1 Potos flavus | reverse complement strand
TGACTCGGAAGAGTTGGCAGTTGCTAGGAACTCTATAAAAGTGGCAGATACACAGTTATGCAAAGCCATGGGGGTAATACAGTATGTGCATAAACACATGCATCCAATTTTGTTCCCTCCTTAAATTCGACTAAAACCAGAGTAGAAGGGCGATTTTTGAAAAGACGTAACAATGATTGGTGGAAGGGATAGGAAAGGAGACCAAAATTGTGGCAGCTAGGATGCTGGTGGGCATAATACTGATTTGGAAGGCCTCAGGAAGCTGGACTCCCAAGCCTGCAGTGGGGGCGGCCAGAAGCAGTTCAAATTACATCAAAGAATCCTGAAAAATTGGCAGTGACAGATACCTCTGGAATTCGGGAGTAAGACCATGGCTGAAACACGGAAAACTGCTAAAAGGTGTTTGTGAAACAGTGAAATACCTAGATCCCCTTCCCCAAGTCTATACCACTAGGCAACTGTTCCTCACCTACTGATAAGAGAAATTCAGGTTTATCGTCCAGAGAGAATGAAATGGAAACTCTCTTGATTGAGGGAGGCCAGGTACATTTGAAGGTATAGAGGGCAGGACTCTCTATTCTCAGATGGTTTAGAAAAATAATAATGTGTGTGTGGGGGGAGAGGGTAACGAAATGTTAAATGTGGCAAAATACCAATCGTTGGTAAATCTGGATAAAATGTATATGGATATTTTCAGTAGTATTCTTGCAACTCTTATGGAAGTTTGAAATTAAAAATAAAAAGTTTTTTATTTTGTTTTTGTTTTTTAAAGAGAGATAATGCAAAGAACTCCAGGCCCTTTCTGCCTCTACCCATTGGCTATCGAAATGCAGTAGCCAGAACTTTACCCTACAGAAAGGGAATTTGAATACCCCTCTCCAGGGAATTTGAGCAGCTCAAGAGGAAAGATAATCAGAGCTCCATAGAGATATACGGAGCCTTCTCTCCCCAACAGCCCACTGAGAATGTCTTTATGAAGCTAAAGGTCTGTGAGCCCCAACCACATGGTCAAACTTCGCAATTACCTTTTTACTACTGCACGCTTGGGGCACCTGGGTGGCTCAGTTTAGTGTCCGCCTTCAGCTCAGGTCATGATCCCGGGGTCCTGGGATCAGGTCACTGCTCAGCGGGGAGCCTGTTTCCTTCTTTCCCTCTGCCTCTCCCCCTGCTTGTATTCTCTCTGTCTCTCTCTCTCTCTTTCGAATGAATAAATAAAATCTTTAAAAAATTTTTTTCTAATTAAAAAAAATCTTTAGTACTCCACACTTATTTATGAAGAGACAGCTAAAGAGGCAAGATAGATACAAAGGGCAAAAAGGAAAAGCCCTATTAGCGAATCAGGAGGCAAGAGAAAAATACCTGGGCCAGAGTGGAGGTTTGGGTGAGGGGACTAACATTAACATCCTCAGGGAGATAAGGTAGTGTTACATTCACAGAACAAGAAAGGGATGCTTTTAAAAGAAACAGTAGGAGAATAAAAAAAGACCTTAGAAATTAAAAACATGTTAGTGAAAATGAAAAACTCAATAAAATATTGGAAAAATAAGTTTTGAAAATTTCCCAAAAAGTAGAGAAAAAAGACAAAGTGATAGAAAAGTGGAGAGAAAAAGTGAGAAAATAAGAGGATCTGTCCTGTGGGTCCCAAACCTAAATAACAGGAAGTCTAGAAAAAGAGAAAATGGAGAGGCAGAAATCAGAAATTAAAATAAATTGAGGTAATTTCTCAGAACTGAAGAACGAATTGTTCAATTAAAAGCCCCACTAGGTGAATTTCAGAAATTTGGAAACCTGAAATTTTCTTTCATCAGTAGGGGGTGAGAAGCAGTTGCCCAATGGTGTAGAGTGGGGAGGGGTATGGTGTCTGGCAAAATCGAGTCACAAGACTCATACTAAGGTATATCGCTGTGAAATTTCAGAACAATGGGAACAAAAAGAAAATTCTACAAGCTTCAAGAGACAGAAAACTAAGACTCTTTAGTTTTAAAAAGAAAGGCGGTACATTTTGGAATCTGATGTTTTTGTTTGTTTTTCAAAGTTTACTTATGTTAGTTCTTTTCTGTTCCATTTCCTGCAGTGTGCTTGTGTCATTCATTCATAGTACATTTAGATTCACTTTTTATAATTTATAGTCTGTTTTGGGTTTCTTTTGCAGTCTGGATGAATTTTTTAAATTTACATTAAGATGTGTTTTTATTTATTTTTTTCATCATGATAAGTGTACTGTTTAATCCCATCCCCTATTTCCCCCATCCTCACATCCATCCTCCCTCTGATAACCATCAGTTGTTCTCTAGAGTTAAGAGTCTGTTTCTTGATTTGTCTCTTTTTTTTCCCTTTGCTCATTTTTTTTCTTAAATTCCACATATGAGTGAAATCACATGGTATTTCTCTTTCTCTTACTGACTTATTTTGCTTAGCATTATATGCAATATCCATATTGTTGTAAATGGCAAGATTTCATTCTTTTTATGGCTCAATAATATTCCATTTTACACACATACACACACACACACACACATACACACACACACACACACATACACACACACACACACCATATCTCACATCTTTATCCATTCATCAGTCAATGGATAGTTGGGCTGCTTCCATAGTTTGGCCATTGTAAATAATGCTGCTATAAACATAAAGGTACCTGTATCCCTTTGAATTAGTACTTCTGTATTTTTTGGGATAAATACCCAATACTGTGATTCCTGGATCATAGGGTAGTTCTATTTTAAATTTCTTGAGGAAACTTTATTCTGTTTTCTGCAGTAGCTGTACCAATTTGCATTCTTGCCAGTAGTATAAGAGGATTCCCCTTTCGAAACATCCTCACCAACACTTGTTGTTTCTTGTGTTTTTGATTTTAGCCATTCTATAGGCATTGCCTTCAAGATTCTGAAAGAAAATTACTTTCTTATATTTTATTTTATACCCAGTTCATTTATCGGTTATATATGAAGATAGACTAAAATTAATTTCAGACTTAAAAATCCCCTCAGGTTTGCTTCCTATGCACTCTTTCCTTAAGAAGCTCTTAAGAAGGAAAAAAAAGATTTAGCTAAGAACCAGGAAAGATATGAGAAGAAAAGAAGATTCCATACAAGAGAGGGATAAAGGGAACCCAGAGAGGTACCAGAAAAAGAGGTTCGAGGATCACAGCTACACACTGGATGTGAGGGAAAACTCTCCAGTGTACCCAAAAGATAAACATATTGAAGGTTATAATTTCCAATATCCCTCTGGCCATTGTTCTATCTCTTTAATTTGAGGACAGAATGAGTCTGGAACTGATTCCAACCTAACCTTGACTTGACTTAACCATATGCTAATAAATTTCTGCTCTTGTCTCTGCCCAGCTGCCTGAGTCAGATGAAGACATTTATTTCATTCCACGAAAGTGGTCTGCTTTGATCTATTCATGAGCACTAGAGCTGGTTCATCAGCACAGAATCTGAAAATATAGAGCAACACACTCTCTCTGACATATTTCTGCCCTGCATCCCAACAGTGGCCCTTTCTTTACACAACTAGGTTTCTACCTGTTACTGTTTTCAAAACAATGTATTGTTAAAAAAACAAAAAACAACAACAACAACAAAAAACAATGTATTGTTTAGTTTAGAAATACAGAGATGGAAAACCATAAAGTAAGGAAATTATAAACACAGGATAACGATTACTTGGAAGTTGGGGAGGGGGAAATGAAGGAAAAATGTTAAAAGTACCAGTAATATTCTCTTTATTAACCTGAACATGTTTAGGGCTGTGTGTGTGTGTGTGTGTGTGTGTGTGTGTGTGTGTGTGTGTGAGAGAGAGAGAGAGAGAGAGAGAGAGAGAGAGAGAGAGATGTAGATGTTCATTGTATTATTGTTCTGAAAATTATACATATTTTATATTACTTATACATATATCTGCACATTCGTTATATTCATAACAAAAATTTCTTTTAAAAGAGAGTAAGCAAAACTACTGGCACTATGCTCAAAAGTTCTTTTTACTTAATCAAGAATTTATAGATACTGGCAGATAATTTAAAGCAGTTTTTTTCCACAAGGAATTTTAATGGTCCTTCTAAAATCCATTTTTAAATGCTCAAGTAGTTCCATATGGTTGGAGGAAGGATGAATGTAACCGAGTGCAAGAGATGAATTTCTAGAGGCAGACAATGCCAGATCATGAAGGGCCTTGTATGCTAAAATAATCCAGGCCTACAGGGAGGTCTCTAACTAAACTTAGATAAGGTTCACATATGTGAGGCTAGTGACTTCCCCATCCCCCCAGCCTTTCTTCATCAATGTGTCTGGAACAGATCAGGAGGTACTTATGGAGCCCCAGCAACATGTAATGAGCAAACACACAGGAAATGTGCCAGGTTCTTAGAGCAGGTAAGTATTTTTTTGAGAAAGAGCTTTTGGCTTGCCAGTGGGCTTGGGTTGAGTTTGAACACCTGGTCATTAAACACCAAGATACCATGTAACCCAAGCTGCCTTACATGGACCAGGTGTTAGCTGGTCCAATTAGCTATTATACTGCACCTGCCCCAAGGTACTACATCAAAAAAGGGAATTAGTATGTGTAATAAGGACTATGCCTGAACGGGTTTCAAGAGCAATGATCATATTTGCTGTATGTGTACTTACACTACATTCTGATTCCTCCTTGACTGTGGACACTACCGTGTCATCACGGGGAATTTTCTAAATCCAGTTGACTGAGGATGAACTATTTCAAGCCTGGTTTATTGACAGTCCTTGTGGTGTAGCCCCTCTCAGTTGTCCTAAAGGACAGCAAAGCAGAAAAATCTTCCCAGTGTGTAGAACATTAGGTAATACATCTCCCTGTCTACAGTATCTAGGAGAGATTAGCCTGAATTAAGAACCTCACAGACAAAGTCTTGTGTCTCCAATGGCTGATCAGTGACTTGGAATGACCATGATGTAGAGATTGCTGACTGTTGACAAAGAGCTTTAGGGAAGAGGGTCAAGGACAGACCTCTCAGAATGGGCCAAGAGTATGCAAGCATTTGGGCCTGGGTAAACATTCACAAAAGCCCTCCATGATGGAGAAGATTCATAATAATTAGTTTGGCAAGACAACTCACTTTGCGGATGCCAGTCAACCTCCAATTGTTCAGTGCATGCTCATGAATAAAGTGGTAGTCGTGTCAAGACAGAAGCTACGCAAAGCCTCATCAATATGGACTTCCTCCCACCAAAGCCAGGCTTGTGTAGCACGGGCTAATTGCTATTGCTGAGTGCCCCCCCCCCCCACCAGTAGCAACAATCCCCAGCCCTCAGTGTGGGGGCTTCCCAGGGGAATCAGTTCCACATGGCAAGAGGTTGATTGCATACACTGGAACTCTTCAGTCATAAAAGCGGCAGGAATGCACCCTCACAAGGATACTTACTCTGAATTTGGACTCATTTCCTCTGTTTGCTATCCCTCTAGCACCCCATCCATGGACTTACAGAACACTACACTGTCATGGTACTCCCAAATATTACTTCTAACCAAGAAAATCAGTCTACACCAAAAGAAGAAAGGTCATGGGTTTATCTTCTCAGAATTCACTAATCTTACCACGTATGCTGTCATAAGAGCAGCTGTCTAGCTGCCCATAGAGAATGATGGAATGGCCTATTATTGACAGGTGGGAACGAAATTGTAATTGCCTATGGCCTCAGAGAGACAAAGAAAAGAGCTTTGTAGTCGGAATGGAACTACATATGCAGACGCATGAAGATATGAGGAAATACAGCATATCTGAGGTGTTGCAGGTAATTCAGGAAGGCAGAGAAGAGGGAGGGTAAGAAAATGGGTTCAGCAGGTAAATGTCATAATTCTTGTGGAGAAGCATGGACTCTCTTCGGTGGTGATAGGGAGCCAAGGAAGGCTGCCACACGAGAGTGTCAAGGACCAGCTCAAATTCCAGTACAATTTAAAATTTGCAGGGAAACTCTCATAACCTCTTCCCCTTCCAAGATAGCCTTGCCACTATCCCCTCCCCCTCTGGGGGACAATTCATTGCATGAGTGCTGGTGGTTTCAGCATGTTTGTAAATTCTTTAATACTCTTTCCTCTGGGAGGTAGGGATTCACCTTCCCCTTGAAGGTTGGAGGTTGGAGTGGGTGACTGGCTTCTAACAGTACAGTATAGAATGGAACAATAGTAACTTTACAGTAGAGAAGTCCCCTTAATAAGCCATTAAAGTTAACATCACCAGAAATATATCATATCGATATCATGTAACCCCTGATATGATGCAATGAGAAGGGCATATCATCTCTGTGTTTTTCCCAAAAACTGGATTAAGGGCATGGAGGAGCTTGCTGTAGGATCTTTGCAATTCTTACATAAATCAAAAATTACCTCAAAATAAAAAAAATTTTTAAAGTTATTTCAAAGTAAGAAGTAAAAAATAAAAAGGGGTTAGTTAATACCTTTGCTTCCAAAAGATTCTCACTAAAGAAAATTTTAAAGGATATATTTCAAGCAGAGTGAAATGATCATACACAGAAGGTCTGAGATTCAAGGAGGAATGATAAGCAAGGAAATTATAAGTATTTGGGTAATTCTAAACAAATAGCCACTATCTAAACAATTAATCATGTTTTGAGGGCTTAAAAAGTAGAGACAATATATATGAAAACAAATACCAAATATATCAAAAAAGGGTATAACAGTTTAAATGTTCTAGGATGCTTGTGCCATTGAAGAAGATGATCAGGATATTAACTTGGACGTTGACAAGTATACATATAAAAATTTTTGGCATTACCATTAAAAGAAGGATATTTAGCATCCAAATCAGTAAAGATTTTTAAAAATCTAAAAAAAAAAAATCCAAAATAAGGCAAGAAAATAACTACAAATAAATATAGAAAAGATAAGATACATAGAAACAACAAAATAAAATCGTAAAAGTAAATACAATAAAAATAAACAGACTAAATGCTCTAGTTAAAGAAAAAATATTAAAAATTATTTTTAAAGTTAAGATACACAGTGGCTTCCAAGAGACACTTCTGACACGAGGACACAGAAAGTTGAAGGAAAAGAGTAGGTAAAGATATAGAAGGCAAATAGTAACCAAAAGAAAGCTATCAGACCAATTAAGCTTTTTTTTATTGGTATCAGACCAATTAAGCTTTAAGGCAGAAAGTGCTACTAGACCTTACATATCACAGTATGTATCAGGTTTAATTCCCTAGAATGATGTCACAATTCTAAATGTGTATGCACCTAGTTCCATAGGCTCAAAATAACATAGCCTCAAAATACATTTGCATTTTTAAACTAGGAGAGAATTTTAAGGAAAAATAGACAAACCATCATCATAGTAGAAAATTTTACAACATTATTCTCAGTGATGGATAAATGAGGAAGAGAAAAACAGCATAAAGAAACAGGTTTAAACAACAAAACTAAGACGCTTCATCCAATAGTCATATGTATAGTATTGGTTTCCAAAATCACTTTTTTTCAAGCACAGTGAAATATTTGTGAAAGTGATCACGTGCACTAGGCGATAAAGCAATTCTCAACAAATTTTAATAGGAGGGGTGCCTGGATGGCTCAGTCGGTTAAGCGGCTGCCTTCAACTCAGGTCATAATTCCAGGGTCCTCGGATCAGAGACCCACACTGGGCTCCTTGCTCAGCAGGGAGACTGCTTCTCCCTTCACCCTTCCCCCTGCTTGTGATCTCTCTCTCTAATAAATAAATAAAATCTTTAAAAAAATGTTTTTAAAGAATTGATAGCATGGGGCACCCAGCTGGCTCAGTTGGAAGAGCATGCAACTTTTTAAAAAAAGATTTTATTTATTTATTTGAGAGAGAGAGACAAAGAGAGAGAGCAAGAGAGAGAGCATGTGTGAATGAGTAGGGGGAGGGGCAGAGGAAGATGGACAAGCAGACTCCCCACTGAGCAGGGAGCTCGATGCAGGGCTCGATCCTAGGACCCCAAGATCATGACCTGAGCTGAAGTCAGATGCTTAATGGAGTGAGCCACCCAGGTGCCCTGAGCATGGAACTTTTGATCTCAGGGTTGTGGGTTCAAGCCCCACACTGGGTGTAGAAATTACTTAAAAATAAAATCTTTAAAAGGATTAATATCATGAGAGTTATGTTCTATAATTAGAGTTTAATTAGGAATGAATAATAAAAAAGATAATCAGAAAAATTCGCTGTATTGGAAATTAACAAATAGGATTTTAAATAACTCAGAAAAACATTTTGAATTTATATGATGAAAATACCACACATCAAAACTCAGAGAAGTGTTAAACATTTTTTTTTTTTTAAGATTTAACCATTTATTTTAAAGGGAGAGAGAGTGTGCAACACATGTAGCAGGGAGGGGCAGAGGGAGAGGGAGAGAGAGAATCTCAAGCAGACTCCTTGCTGAGTGAGGAGCCTGATGCAGGGCTTAATCTCACAACCCTAAGATCAGGACCTGAGCCAAAATCAAGAGTCAGCTGCTTAACCCACTGAGCCACTCAGGTGCCCCTAGAAGAGTTAAATACTTATATTAGAAAAGAAGAAAAAGTGAAAGTAAATGTGCCAAATATCCATTCAAGAAGTTAAAGAACAAAAGAATAACTCTAAAGAAAATAGAAAATATTTATGATAAAGATGAAAATTAAGGAAATCAAAAATAAACAAAAAAAAATAGAAAAGATTAACAATCCAGAAGTTGTTTCTTTGAAAAGATTTATAACATTGATAAACTTCTGCAATAGTATTTAAAGAAACAAAGGTAAGAAGGCAAACATAAATAATGTTAAGAATAATAAAGACAACAATTAAAGATGCTACAGAAATTACATGGATTGTAAAAGAATATTATAAACAACATCTTGAAAATGAAAATGAAATGGACAAACTCTTAGAAAAGTATATCAAAACTGATTAAAGATAGAAAATCATAATAATTTTACAACCATTGAGAAATTAAATCAGTATGCAAACATTTTCCCACAAAGGAAATACGAGGTCTGAATGGTTTCATAGGTGAATTTTTCCAAATGTTTAAAAAACAAATAATTCTATTTTAGAAAACTATCTAGAGAAAGAAAAAGAAGGAACTCTCCTTTCTCATTTTATGAGGCCATCATGACTCTGATACCAAAAGGAGAAAGAATAATTCAAGACAGAAAAATTATAGATCAGATTCACTCATGGACATGATCACCCAAATCCTAAAGGAATTATCAATGCATATAATCCTGCTATTTATAAAAAATATATATGGCCAAGTTGGGTCCCAGGAATGCCAAGTTGCTTTAACAACAGAAAGACCATCCTTGGTACCTTCCAGAGATTAAAGGAGAAATCAACAATCATGTCATTAGTTACAGGAAAACAATTTGACAAAATCCAACATTTGGTAATGTTAAAAACTCTTAGCAATGTGGAAATAGAAATTTTCGAACTCATAAAAAGCATTCTCAAAGACTACATGAATATCATCCTCAATTTGAAAGCAACACCAGGGTACCAACTATTACTACATAAATGATAAAAGAAAGGACTGATACATTTATGTAAATTAATAATAGGAGCTTTTGTTCACCCATATATGTATAAAGAACAAAGAAAAATACAAGCAATGCAGTAGAGAAATAGGCAAAAGACTACAAGAACTTGACAGAAAAGAAAATCCAAGCGGCCAATAACCATATTAAAATAAAAAATCTGTCTCAGTAATTAAGGAAATGCAAATTAGAATACTATGAAAATAAAACTAATAAGTGCTTACTATGTAACACAGACTATTTTAGTGTAATAATGATAAATGTTTAAATTCTCTCAACAGGGCGCCTGAGTGGCTTAGTGGGTTAGGCCTCTGAATTCGGCTCAGGTCATGATCTCAGGATCCTAGGATCGAACCCCACATCGGGCTCTCTGCTCAGCAGGGAGTCTGCTACCTCCTCTCTCTGCCTGCCTCTCTGCCTACTTGTGATCTCTCTCTCTCTCTGTCAAATAAATAAATAAAATCTTAAAAATAAATAAATAAACAAATAAATTCTCTCAACAATCCCATGTGATAGTATTTTAGGCATTAGTGCTATTAGTTGATATGCCCGCATGAGAAAACTTAGGAAGTCTTAAAGTCAGGCAATATAACTCCTGCAACTTTGTTCTTTTTCAAAGTTGTATGACCATTCTTCCTCTTTTTCATTTCAATAAGAATTTTAGAATCTGGGGGCACTGGGTGGTGTATTGGTTGAGTGCCTGACTCTTGGTGTGGCTGGGGCATGATTTCAGGGTAATGAGATGGAGCCCCGCTCACCACCGAATCTGCTTGAGTTTCTCTCTCCCCCTCCCCCACATGCTTTTTCTCTCTGTCTCACTCAAATAAATATTTTTGTAAAAAAGAATTTTAGAATCTGCTTGTCAATTTCTACAAATGAATCCTGTTGGGATTATGATTGTGATTGCACTGAATCTATAAATCAATTTGGGCATAATTGACATCCTAACAATATTGAGTTTTCCAACCCAAGAACAAGGTATATCTTCCCATTTTCTTAGGTCTTTTAAAATCTCTCTCAGTTGGGGCGCCTGGGGGGGCACAATAGGTTAAGCATCCAGCTCTTGGTTTTAGCTCAGGTCACAATCTCGGGGTCATGACACAGGGCTCCACACTCAACTCTGAGTCTGCTTGAGGTTCTCTTCCCCTCTCCCTCTGTCCATCCCGGTCATGTGCTCTCTCTCTAAAATAAATAAATAAATCTTTTTTAAAAATTTCTCTCAGGGCGCCTAGGTGGCTCAGTCAGTTAAAGCATCTGCCTTCGACTCAGGCCATGATCTCAGGGTCCTGGGATTGAACCACATGTCAGGCTTCCTACTCAGCAGAGAGTCTGCTTCTCCCTCTGTCCTTCCCCCCACTCATTCTCTCTCTCTCTCTCTCAAATAAATAAAATCTTTAAAAATTTTCTCTCAGTAATATTTGTTAGTATCCAATAAACATATCCTGCATACCTTTTGTTAGGTTTACCCCTAAATATTTCATAGTTTTAAAGTTTTTTAATTTAAGTCGTCTATACACCCAATGTGGGGCTCGAACTCACAACCCCAAGATCAAAAATCACACTCTTCTGGCTGAGCCAGTCATGCACCCCTAAATATTTCATATTTTTGATGCTATTGTAAAATACATTGTTCTTCAGATTTTCATCTCCAATTGTTTGTTGCTGGTACATAGAAATATAGTTTATTTGTTTTTAATTGTGGTAAAT
The DNA here is from genome assembly GCA_028534135.1 of Potos flavus. Classification (NCBI taxonomy): domain Eukaryota; kingdom Metazoa; phylum Chordata; class Mammalia; order Carnivora; family Procyonidae; genus Potos; species Potos flavus. The sequence continues at coordinate 32,667,426 of CM052899.1, read as the reverse complement.
ATGCATAACATAAAACATATCATCTCAGGCATTTTTAAATTTATAAGTTCCTTGCTGTTAAGTACATTCACGTTGTCTTGCAATCATCACCAACATCTGTCCACAGACTCTTTATCTTGCAAGACTTAAACAGTGTACTCATTAAAGAACAACCCCCTATTTCTTCCCTCCAGCCCCCCACAACCACCATTCTACTTTCTATCTCTATGAATCTGACTACTCTAGGTACCTCATCCAAGTGGTATCATAAGTTTTTTGTCTTTGTGGCTGGCTTATTTCACTTAGCATAATGTTTCAAGGTTTATCCATGTTGTAGCATGTGTCAGCATATCCTTCCCTTTTAAGGGTAAATAATATTCCATTATATGTCTATACTACATTTGATTTATTCATTCATCAATCATCAGACATTTAGGTTGCTTCCAGCTCTTGGCTATTGTAAATATTGCTGCTCTGAATATAGATGTGCAACTATCTCTTCAAGACTCTGCTTTCAATTCTTCTGGATCTATCCCCAGAAGTGGGATTACTGGATCAGATGATATTTTTATTTTCAATTTTTTGAGGACTCACCATATTATTTTTTACAGTGGTAGTGACATTTTACATTCCTAACAACAATGCACATGGATTCTGGTTTCTCCACATCCTCATCAACACATGTTAGAAACATCCTAATGAGCGTGAAGTCGTATTTCATGGTTTTGATTTTGTATCTCCCTAATAATTAGTGATGTTGAACATCTTTTTTATGTGCTTATTGGCCATTTGTATATCTTCTTTGAAGATATGTCAATTCAAATCCTTTGTCCATTTTTTAATCAGATTGCTTTTACACTTGATTTTTGTATATTGATCTTATGGCCTGCAACCTTGACAAACATTAATTCTAGTAGTTGTGGATTCTGTAGGATATTCTAGATGGGTAACTTGTTATCTATGTATACAGACAGTTTTATTTCTTTCTTTCCAATCTGAATGCCTTTTTGTTTTCTAGCCTTAATCACCTAACTAGAATCTAGAGCACAATGTTGAACAGAATTGATGACAATGGACAACTTTGCTTTGACAATGTCTCAAAGAAAAAATATTGGTCTTTATTCATTAAGTATCATGTTAGTTGTAGATTTTTCATAAATGCCCTTTATAGGTGTGAGAAAGCTCTCTCCTATTTTCTTTTCTTTTCTTTTCTTTTTTTTTTTTTTTTTTGCTCTCTCCTATTCTTAATTTGCTGAGAGATTTTTTCCAGGGATAGATGTGGGATTTTATCAAATGCTTTTTCTGTATCTATTGAGATGATCATATGATTTTTTTTAGTCTGCTAATAAGGTGAATTACATTGATTGACTTTCAAACTTTAAACTGGCCTTGCATTCCTGGGATAAATCCAATTGGTCATGATATTTTATCTGTTTTATGTTTAGTCGTCGGATTCAATTCACTAAAAATTTTAAGAGAGTTTTTGGATCTGTGCCTCTATGTTCATGAAGGGAATTCCTTTTCTAGTCTTTGGCATTGGAATTAGAGTAATCTGACCTCAGAAAATGAGTTTGGAAATATTCTCTTCCCTTGAATTTTCTGGAAGAATTTATGTAGAATTGGTTTTATTCATTTACTTATTAAATGTTTGGTAGAATTTACCAGTGAGACCAGATATGCCTGAAATATCTTTGTAGAAGGTTTTTAAACTATAAATTCTATCCCTTAAATAGAGGTAGGGTTATTCAAATAATCTGTTTCTTCTTGTGTGACCTTTAGTAGATTATGTCTTTCAATCCATGCTGTCAAATGTATTGGCCTACAGCCAATGTTCATAATTCTTTTGTTCTTTCAATGTGTGGAGGATGTGTGGTGATGTCTCCCCTTTCATTTTTTATATTGTTAATTCAAGTCCTCTCTCTTTGTTTTGCTAGCCAGTCTTCTTAGAATTTAATGGTTTTTAAAAATCTTTTCGACAAGGTCTTAATTTTCATTTTTTCTATTGTTTTTCTGTTTTCTATTTCATCAATTGCAGCTCTTTAATATTTCCTCCCTTCTGACTGCAATGGGGGTTATTTGCTCTTTTTTTTTTTTTCTAATTTCTTAATGTAGATGCCTCGTTAATTGATTTGAGACATCTTTTTTTTTTTTAAGATTTTGTTTATTTATTTTTCAGAGAGAGAGAGAGAGAGCGCACACAAGCAGGGGAGTGGCATGCAGAGGGAGAAGCAGGCTCCCCGCAGAGCAAGGAGCCCAACTTGGGACTTGATCCCAGAACCCTGAGATCATGACCTGGGTCGAGGGCAGATGCTTAACTGACTGAGCCACCCAGGTGTCCCCATTTCTTCTCTTCTAATAGAACCATTTAATGCTCTAAATTTTCTTCTTAGCTGGACTCTACACATTTTGATATGTTTCTTTTAATTTTCTTTCAGCAAAACGTTTTCTAATTTCTCTTGTAATTTCTTCTTGGATCCATATGTTGGTTAATTGGCAAATATTTACAGATTTTCAAGATAAATTTCTGTATTAATATCCAGCTTAATTTTATTTTTATCAGAGGCCATACTTTGCATAGTTTTAATCCTCTTAGATTTACTGAAACTTGTTTTATGACCCAGAATATAGTCAATTTTGGTGACTATTTTGGGTGCACTAGCAGAGAATGTGCATTCTTCTGTTGTTGGGTATGAAGTTCTACAAATCTCAATTAGTTAACAGTGTTTTCCAAGAATTACATATCATTACTCATTTTCTGTCTACTGCTTTTTATCAGTTACTGATATAGGAGTGTTGAAATTTTTAACTGTAATTGTAGATTTGTCTATCTTTTCATTTCTATCTGGTAGAAATACTTTATTCAGTATTTTGAAGGTCTGCTATTAGTTTCATATACTGTTGACTCTTGAGCAGCACAGTTTGAACTGCATGGGTCCACTTATACATGAGTTTTGTTTTGTTTTTTTAAAAAATGTTGGACAACTTTTTGGAGATTTGAGGTTTGTGTAGCTTAGAAATGTCAAAAAAATTAAGAAAAAGATATGTCATGAGTATATAAAACATAGGTTGTATTAGTCAATGTTATAATTTACTATCGTAAAATATATACAAATTATAAAAAGTTAAAATTCATCAAAACTTATGCACGCCAACACTTACAGACCAAACATGGTGCCATTCAGTTGATAGAAATGTAAACAAACATGAACATGCCATATTAAATCATAACTGTATACAATTAACTGTAGCACATACTGTACTATTGTAATAATTTTGTAGTCACCTCCTGTTGCTATTGTGAGCTCAAGTGTTGCAAGTATCCGCTTAAAACGCCATGTGATGCTAATCATCTCCGTGTGAACAGTCTGTCTCTCCAGTAAATTTTGTATCGCAGTAAAAAGTGATTTCTTGTGGTTCTTGTGTATTTTTCCCTTGCTTAGTGCAATACAGTAAACTTTGAATAACACCATGGGACCCATACAAAGTGCCACTTAGTGATGCTGGAAGTACTCCCACGAAGCAGAGATAAGTCATGACGCTACAAGAAAAGGTTGAATTGCTTGATATGTATGGTAGATTGAGGTCTGCAGCTGCAATCACTCACCATTTCAAGATAAATGAATCCAATGTAAGGACCACTATAGGAAAAGAGAAGGAAATTCATGAAGCCATTGCTGCAGCTATTCCAGGAGGCAAGAAATGCCTTGTCCTCTTATGTTGAAAAATGTGGCTTTTATGTGGGTGCAGAATTACTGTAAGAAAGGCAAACATATAGACCCTAATATGATTTGGGGAAAAAAGTGAAATTATTATATGACAATTCAAAGCAAAAGGAAGGCGAAGGATCTAAAGCTGGAGAAGTTAATGCCAGCAAAGGATGGTTTGATATTTCAGAAAGAGGTCTGGCTAAAAATGTCAAACCCTTAATCCTTGAAGAGCAAAGATAAATACGAGCTGCCAGTCTTCTGGTTGTACAAAAAGGGCTGGACAATGAGAACCCCTTTTCTTGATTGGTTCCATTGATGCTTTTTGTCCCTGAAATTAGAAAGTACCTTGCCAGTAGGGGGCTGACTTTTAAGGTCCTTTTGCTATTGGACAATGCCCCTACCCACTCAGAATCCCAATGAATTTAACACCAAAGGCATAGACGTGGTCTACTTGCTCCAAAACACATTTCTAATTCAGTCTCTAGATTGGGGGCATAAAGACCACTGGGGCTTTTATACACAGCACTCTTGAAGAGGATTGTCAATGCTCTAGAAGAGAAACTTGACAGAAAGAACATCATGAAAATCTGGAAGGATCATACCACTGAAGATGCCATTGTTGTTGTAGAAAAAGCTGTGAAAGCTATTAAGCCTGAAACAATAAGTTCCTGCTGGAGAAAACTGAGTCCAGATGTTATGTATGACATCACAGAATTTACAACAGAGCCAATCAAGGAAATCATGAAAGAAATTGTGGATATGGCCAAAAATGTAGAGGTTGGGGATGGTGAAGTGTTTCAAGATATGGATCTTGGAGAAATTCAAGAGCTAATAGACACCATGCTGGCAGAATGAACAGAAGATGACTTGATGGAGATGAGTGCTTCCAAACCAGTGCCAAGCAATGAGGGAGGAGATGAAGAAACACTGCCAGAAAACAAATTAACATTAGACAATTTGGCAGAAGCGTTCTGATTATTCAAATCTGCTTTTAACGTCTTCTATGGCATGGACCCTTCTATGACACAGACACTGAAATGAAAGCAAACAGTGGAAGAAGGGTTGGTATCTTATAGAAACTTTTTAGAGAAATAAAAGAGCAAAGAGTCAGAAATTATGATATATTTCTGGAATGTGCCTGTCTGTCTTGCCTCCTTCCACATCCTCCATCTCTTCCACGTCTGCCACATGAGACAGCAAAACCAAACCCTCTTCCTCCTCCTCAGCCTACTCAACAAAAGATGTTGAAGGTGAAGGACTTCATGATAATCCATTTTCACTTAATAAATAGTAAATAAATAGCACACAATCATCATGCCATACAGTTAATAAACTTATCTGTTGTGTATGTGTATGTGTCTTCGTGTGAATTTCTAATAACTGTACAGCAAGAACTGTATAAGACCTTTTTGTGTTATCATCACTATCATCGCCTAAGTATTCATTGTGCAAAACATCAGGTGTGGGAGGCCTGGCTGGTTCAGTCAGCAGAGCATGTGACTCTTGATCTCAAGGTCATGAGTTTAAGCCTCAAGTTGGGTGTAGAGTCTACTTAACTAAAAACAAAATTATGTGCAAGACTTATATGGAAGTGGATAGCCTATCCTTATGTAGGCATAAGGTGAGTGATATTTAGTATAAAATTAATAATGTGTTAGTTTACTGTTTTATACTTTTACTTTCAAAGAATTACATCAGTATACAGTATACATCTCTCTATTGTAATTGAAGAAACTATCAGCTTATCATCACAGGTAAGTGGTTTTTAAAAACTGTAACAATATTCCCAATTTTGTGTTATAAATATGTTGTTAATTCTATATGCCACAGAAATTGTACAATGATTCATTCATTAATGTATAAGCTAGGGTATCATAAGAAATTGGACTGATTACAGTAGGCTACCATAAAGCAATCGTATTGCCGCTTCTTTATTATCATTGAATGAACCATTATCCCTCTAAATAAATATGAAATTGTTTTCACATTATCTTTTTATTGTTGATGTCTAATGTTAGGAATATGTATAACATCTACAGTGTTTTGTATCATATAAGACAATATTGATGTAGGTACTGATAGACATAATCAGATGATGTAAGTTTTCAGCACCAATAAATACAGCACAGTATTATAAATGTATTTTTCTTTATGATTTTCTAGCTTACCTTATTGTAAAAATACAGTATGTAACACACATAACATACAAAATATGTGTTAATTGACTGTATGTTATCAGTAAGGCTTCCAGTCAACAGAAAGCTATTAGTAGTTAAGATTTTGGAGAGTCAAAAGTTATATATGGATTTTTGACTGTGTCGGGGTTGTCAGCTCTAACCCTCGTGTTGCTCAGGAGTCAACTGTACCATTTATGATTGTTATGTTCGCTTGATGAATTGAGTCTTTTATCATTTTAAAATATCCTTTTTTATTCCTGGTAATATTCCTTGTTCTAAAATACACCTTTTAAAATATTAATATAGCAATTCCAGCATTCTTCTCATTAGTGTTTTCATGATGATATCTTTTCCCATTCTTTTAATTTTATTAAAAATTTATCTTTTTTATTTAAAATTTATTCCTTATAGGTATGACATATTTGGTTCATGCTCTTATCCAATCTGATAACCTGTACTTTTTTTTTTTTAAATAACTTGTATTTTTTTTTTAAGATTTTATTTATTTATTTATTTATTTATCAGAGAGAGAGAGATCACAAGTAGGCAGAGAGGCAGGCAGAGGCAGAGGGAGAAGCAGGCTCCCTGGCGAGCAAGGAGCCTGATGCGGGACTCGATCCCAGGACCATGGGATCATGACCTGAGCCGAAGGCAGCCGCTCAACCAACTGAGCCACCCAGGCGTCCCTAACCTGTACTTTTTAAATTCCTTTTTTTTTTTTTTTTTTGATGAATCTCTATACCCAACATGGGGCTCAAACTCATTACCCTGAGATCAAGAGTTGGATAATTTACTGAGCCAACCCAGTACCGCAATGATCTATATCTTTTAATTGGATATTTATACCATTTATATCTAATATAGCTAATATGGTTGAGCTTAACATCGTTCATTTACTATAATTTTCTATTTGTCTCATCTGTTCTTTCCTCCTTTTTTCTTATTTTCCTATCTTCTAGATTGCATCATTTTGTGAATTTACTTTATTTCCAGTATTGGCCTATTGGGTATATCTTAATTTTTTCATTATTATTATTACTTTTAGGGGTTGCACTGCATTTGCAATATGCATCTTTAGCTTATCTCAGTCTACCTTCAAATTGTATGCCACTGCATGAACATTGTAAAACCTTGCAACGGTTACTCTTATTTCCCCAGACAACTGTACCATCCATTTTACTTCTATGTAAGTTTTAAATTCTACATACATGGTTATTAATTTGCCTTAAAAAGAGATGTATAAAGAGATTTAAATGAACATATATACTTATCCACGTTTCTCATTTCCAGTACACTTAATACTTTTCCATAAATCCAAAATTCCATCTAATAAAGGATATATCTTTTCCTCTTCTTTCTGAAGAAAATTGCAACATTTCTGACAGTTTATGTCAGCTAGGGATAAATTTGTCTTAGCTTATTTTTTTTTTGTCTGATAAAGTATCTATTTTTCCTCCATTTCTGAAAGATATTTTTGCTGAATAAAGAATTATAGATTGCTTATCTCTCGAATTCTCCCCTCATGGTCCAGTAGTTGTTTGTCTCTCTTTTTCTCCGCTTCTTTATTCTCCGTCATTTGGTCTTCTAAATCACTAATCAGGAAGGAGACAAACCATAAGAGACTCCTAAACTCATGAAACAAACCGAGGGTGGCTGGGGGTAGGGGCGGGTAGGGACAGGGTGGCTGGGTTATGGACATTGAGGAGGGTATGTGCTAATGTAAGTGCTGTGAAATGTGTAAGCCTGAGGATCCACAGACATGTACCCTGGGGCAAATAATACATTATGAGTTAATTAAAAAAAAAAAAAAAGAATTATAGATTGATTTTTTTTTATCTTTCAGAAATCGAAGATATTTTTTCATTTTCATCTTGGTTGTATAGTTTCTAATGAGAAATCTGGTATACTTCTTTGTTGCTTCATATATCATGTGTCTTTCTTTTCTTGGCAACTGTTAAGATTTTTCTCTTTACCATCGGTTTTCAGCAATTTTACTCAAATATGCCTTGGTATTGCTATGACTTTGTTTATTCTGCTTTGTTCATCGAACTCCTTGAACTTGTGGGTTTATAGTTTTTATTCAATTTGGGAATATTGCAGCCATTATTTCTTCAAACCTCTCCCCTGATCCCTAATATAGGTTTTATCCTAAGGAATAATATTAAGTCTTCCTGAGGACTCTATCTAAGGCCTTAAATGTTTAAAAGTTTTTCTAGGGGTCCCTGGGTGGCTCAGTCAGTTGAGTGTCTGACTCTTGGTTTTGGCTTGGGTCATGGTCTTAGGGTGGTGAAATTGAGCCCAGTGTTGGGGTCTGCTTAAGATTCTCTCCCTCTCCCTCTGCTCCTCCCCCCTCATGCTCTCTCTCTCAAATAGAATAAATAAATAAAATCTTTAAAAAAAATAAAAGTTTTTCTATCCTGGCTTCTGGAAATAGGCACTATTTCTATCCATATGGAATGTCCTGGGATATTCTGACTCTTTCCCCAATTAGTTTCTTCTCGAAAATGTGCAAATCAATATTCATTCCCAAATTAAAAGGACTCCTCTGTAGATATTGAGTTCTGTACATATGCATCATTTTCCTTTCTGGTTCTCTGTCTTGCAAATGTTAGCTGTCTTGGTCTCCCTTACTTCTGACATTAACTAGTTTTCTAGTTGTTTATGAGGGGAGGACAAATCCAGTCAGTCCCCATTACTCAATCATGGTTAGAACAGAAGTTTTACCTGGAGAGTTTTTAAAAAGAGAAAGCCAAATTCATCTCTCTCTCAGAAGCTCAGCTTTAGTAGGTTTGGTGTGGAATCCTGGAATCTTTACTTATTAAAAAGATTTTGATATACACACAGTGTTGGAAACTATGTCTTGATACCTTAGGCAAAGGCTTATTCAGACATTCTTCTAATTAGAAGGAAGGCCAGACCTTTTCATTTTTAAAACTTTTCCTGGTTCTGAGTATGATGGGGTAGTTACAGCCAACCAATGATTCAATTTAAAACAATCAAGTGAGCAGATATAATAGAAGACATCTATATAGAGACATCAGCGAACAGCTGAGGCAACCAGGACTTAAGGTGACACAATATTAAAGAATGGGAAACTACCCCCAGAGGTGACATGATATTCTCCAGCACCTTTGTCCCTCAGGAAAACTCTGGGCATAAGACCAGTCTGAGTTTTGGAACAGAACCAAGAAAGTGGCCCTAAAAGGCAAAGACACCAGCAGGGATTTTGGCAGTTAACCAAGGTTGGAGAGACAAAACATAAAGACCAGAGGGGCCAGATTCTCAGTGAGAAGGGAGAAGTGAATGAACCCAATATTTTGATAGTTTCCCACATGTCACTTGCCAAATTCTGAAGATGAATGGGAAAGAAAGCTAAGCAACCAAGCAGAAAACCTCTGAAAAGCAGAGTGGAGTTTTTTTGTTTGTTTTTGTAGTCTCACAGTTCTAAGGAAATGAAGATTAGTCTTCAGTATCCATGGGGGTCAAGGGCCCTAGGGAACACACAAGATTCTCAGTTGGAACACCTGGAGGGCTGTGGTATAGGAACAGCTGAAGAAAAGGTGGATTAAGCCTTGGCAAAACCCAACCTCAAGTTAGTTCAGTTTCTGACTGATTAAGGTGTTCAGCTCTCATTCTAACTGCTTTGTAGAGGACAGAGTGAACCCTCTCTAAATGAAGATAATTTTATCCAGAGCCACTGTAATTTTTCACACTTGATGTGTGGTATTCTATTAAAAATTACCAGGCAGGGCGAGAGCTAGTAAAAACAAAATGACCAAAAACCAATGGAAAGAATATACAATAGAAATAGACCCACAGGAGATCTAGCTATTATAATGATCAGAAAGAGATTTAAAATTGCTAGGATTGATATATCAAGAAAGTATAGGCAAAGGTGGAGAAAATAAATAAAAAGAGAATTTCTCCAAATGCATTGGATTTTATTTTTTTAAAAACCATATGAAAATTCTAGAACTTAAAAATAAAATGACCAGGGATGCCTGGGTGGCTCAGTTGGTTGAGCGGCTGCCTTCGGCTTGGGTCGTGATCCTGGGGTCCTGGGATCGAGTCCCACATCGGGCTCCTTGCTCGGCGGGGAGCCTGCTTCTCCCTCTGCCTCTGACTGCCACTCTGCCTGCTTGTGCTCTCTCTCTCTCTGACGAATAAATAAATAAAAAAATCTTAAAAAAATAAAATAAAATAAAATAAAATGGCCAATATTAAGAACTCAACAGAGTGAAGAGAAGATTTAGATAGATAGGTACAAAATATACAGACTCATGTACAGAGAGTCAAAAAAGATGAAAGGAAATATAGATGGTAAAGAGTGAAAAATTCTGACATATATGTAACTGAAGTCCTAAAAGGAAAAGAGAGATAAGAAGTGATAGTGACAAAGAATTTTCTAAAACAGATAAAAGATATCAAGCTACAGATTCAAGGAACTCCTTGAGAGGCACTCACCCCACCCCAGAACCCAAGTGGGATAAGTACAAAGAAAACCACATCTAGACGCATCACAGGAAAATTGTTGAAAACTAAAGAAAAAAAAAATACTAAGAGGAGCTAGGGGAAAAAACACATCATTTTTTAAGAGTGACAAAGGAGTGATGGCAATTAGGGGGCAACTCCTTTTTTTTTTTTAAAGATTTTATTTATTTATTTGAGAGAGAGAGAGAGCAAGCACAAGCAGGGAGAGGGGCAGAGGGAGGAGAAGGAGACTCCCTGCTGAGCAAGGAGCCCCATGCAGGGCTTGATCCCAGGACTCTGAGATCATGACCTGAGCCCAAGGCAGACACTTAACCAACTGAGCCACCCAGACGTCATCTTTAAAATGCTGAGGGGAAAAAAAAAGTTACTAAACTAGAACTGCTATACCCAGCAAAAATATTAACGATAAAAGGAAGCTTTTAGGCAAACAGAAATGGAGAGAACTTGTCACCGTCAACCTGCTCTTAATAGAGAAATTATTCAAATGGAAGGAAAAAATTCCAGTTAGAAGCACATAAATGCATATTGGAATAAGGTGTACCTTAAAGGGTAAATATGTAGGTAAATATAGTGAGTATTGATTGTACAGAAAAATGATTATAAAATCTTGTATGGCTTAAAATATATGCACAATTAAAATCCATGACAAAAATAAACACAAAAGGAGAAGGGGTAGTGGGAGCATAGTATTTTAAGGTTTGGGCATTCTTGGGGAAGTGGTAAAAGTAATCATTTATATTAGAGTGTAATAAGTCAAACAGTCATGTTGTAATCTCTGACTTCTAAAAGAATGTATAATTAATAAGCTAATAGAGGAAGTTAATGGCATAATGAAAATTTTTAATTCAAAAAAGGCAACAAAGAACAGAATAAGGGATATGAATAAGTGGGCAAAAAGAAATAAATAGTAAAATGGCATGTATATATCCAAATACAACAGTAATTATACTAAATATAAATGGACTAAAACTTTTCCTGTTGAAACAAGGATAAAAGAGCCTTCCTATTTTCCGCTTAGCGGAACTCTGCATAAAATGTAGTTAACAAATATAACTGAAAAGGCAGGGTCTCCTAGAGCAAGCTGTGGAAGGGATAAGTAACTTTCAGCTGCCAGTCCTCCAGAGCTGAATTCTGACTAAAATTTGAAGGAAGAAAAGCTGTCCTTTCAGCTAGGGATTGTTTTTTAACATGCAAAAGATGAGGGCTTTGATCTTTGTTGCAAACCTTTTATTTTGAGAAGACCTCTTGAATGTGCCATTAAATTATGCAAATGTAAAGCAAAGACTCTCTTTGGAAGTTGTTTGAAAAGCTAACCTGTGCTTTGTTGTTGCAAATTGTTTGAAATTCTTGCTACTAGGAGCTTAAACTCCAGCTTGTTCTCTTCACAGGAATGGCTATGGTTAGTTTTCTTCCAAATTATCAAAAAGCAAACACAACTCATCTCTGTATTATTTTTCTTGTGAAGACCACATACTGGTCTCACATGAAGAACTCATTTTCTATCAATACGATTTCATCTATCCTCTTTGGGAAATAAAAACCTTATTTTATTCTTCTAGGAGAATCCCCACTCTCCTACTGCGTTTTTTTTCCTTCTGGATGTATTTCCATTGCAAACAGCTCCCATTTTACCTAAGACTACATCTGTCTGATTCATCTAAGTTGGAAAATATCCTTTCTAACAGATTATTTTGTATTCCCAAATTTCTCTCATCTGGGGATGTGGTTTGGACATAAGTGATGAAGAGTGATTCAATAAATCTTGCCACACCACACTTATGTTATCAGTGTCAGTACTGGAATATAGAGTTGGCTGGACCATCATCTGAAGATATAAATTCCTATGTTATTACTAAAGGATCTAGATGGTCTGTTGTATAGAACAATAAGGCTAAGGATTAGAATGGAGAAAAGCTAAAGAGATAAACAAGGCAGGGCTGGTGTTGGGGGTAAAAATTCTATCTTTTTCTTAGTGGCTGAAGTAATGTTCACTCACCAGGACCTTTTTTTTTTTTTTTTTTTTTTTTTAGTCTGTACTGCTCCTACAAGACTATGCCACTGGAGATGCAGAGGCATTCCCAAACAGCATATGTCTGGGAATGTATTCATAAAATGTATACAAGAGCAACGTATCAAGTGCCAAAGGAACAGGGCAAGTGATCAATACTACAAAAGTTCAGAAAAAAAATACAAATCAAAGTTAAGGCAGTGAGTGAAGGGGCGGTCTTTAAAAGGTAAAGCTGAGATAAAATGAGGAGGTGTTGGGGAGGATTGTCTACATAGGGGCGAGGCACAAAACAGTTAAAGGTCCAGTAGTACGAAACACACTAAAAATTATTAAGCATTTAATATGTCTTCATTTGTCACTTACCGCGGGGGAAAAAAATGTAAGACTCAATCTCTGCCTCAAGGAGTTTAAACTAGATGAGAGACAAGACAAAGAAACATATATGTCACCAGTAGAAGACAGGCCACGAGAAGTGCCACTGCGCGGTTCGGCTATCAATTTGAAAAAAAGCAATTCTGCGCAGGGCATGGGTAAAAGACAGGCAGTGGAACAAAAGAGATCCAGGCTTCAAACTCAGATGTGTGCCACAAAAGAGCTGCGTGACCTTGTGCAAGTCACAGGACCCAAGTCTGATGTTTCCTATAAAAATTTTGGCTTGGTAAGGTCCAACAAGACTCTCCGTTGTGGGGAGGATGAAGTCATTGTGGTGAAAGGGCTTGATACGGGTGTCAAGTTTCCACCCTTTCTCCCCTCCTCATAGTACCTACTCTTTTTCCTACAGTAAGGTAAGATGTGTGGGGTGCTAGTGAGAGCAAAAAGGGAATGATGAAGGCAGGCAACTTCCTCCCGCTCTTTGTCCCCTCTTCACTCCCCCAGCTCTCCACCTCGGTTCCGGGAGAGTCACTGTGGAAGTGGGGTGAGGGCACAGAAGTGGGGAGGGAGGATCTGCTAACCGTAAACAGACCTCATCAGGAGTTCAGATCGTCCGGCCACCGGATTTCCGTGCCATACGGAAGCCACCCCACCCATGGGCCTGTCCTCAGTTTCCCTAGCTGTGTAATGGGGATTCACTATCTCCTCTTCCCGCTATCCGCCTGACCTAACAGCGTGAGAAAGACGAGAAGGAACCCCCAGTTGTTGGCCTCCAGGCCCATCAGGTCCTCCTCCCACTTTGGCTTTGGCCTTTTGTACCGGCCCCACGTGACCTGCCCGGCTGGCTCTTCCCTCCTCTCCCGCCCCGCCCTCCGGCCTTTCCCGGTTCTCGGCGCAGCTCTTCCCGCTCCTCGCCCGCCACCCTTAGTGCTTCCCCTTCTCCCTCCCCCTCGCCTCCCTCCCAGGCTGTTCCCGCTCCCTCCCCCAGGCAGCCGTTCCCTCGCGACGCTTCCCCTCCCCCCGCGGCTGTTCCGCCGCCTCGCTCCCCTCCCCCCGGCCGGAGCTCACTGTCTCCAAGATGGCGGCCGTGTCAGTTTGGGGCATCTCCGCGGTCCAGCCCGGGGCCCCGGGATCTGGGCTCTCTTCCCCCCCGGTAAGTAGCCGAGGAGCCACCGGCGACTGTCCCTGGCCGTCGAGCCCGAGGCTGAGCCGCTCCGGGGCCCGTTTCGCCGCTTCGCGGGGTCGGCGGGCCGCTGCAGGCCCCGCCGCGGCCTGCGCCGCCTCCCGCTGCTCTGCGCCAGGCCTCGGGCTGGGGCGCCGAGGCCGCCCCCTCGCGCCCGGCCGGCGCCCGGCTCCCCCCGCCCCGCGGCCCGCGCGCCGCCCGCCGGCCGGGCTCTCGCGGGCCCAACGCCCCCGCCGCCCGTCCGCCCGCCCTCTCGCCGGGCCCAGCCCCGGGGAGCCGGCGGGTGGGCGGGCGGCGAGCGGCCCAGGCCGCGGAGCCTCGGGCTGGGCTGTGCCGGCGAGCCCGCTCTCCCTCGGGGGCGCGCCCACCGCCCCGGCCCCACCTGCGCCCGGCCACTCGCCGCCCCAGGCCGGGCGCGGCCCCTTCTGCCCGCACTCCTGGGAGCTCGCTCTCCGGCTCCGGCCGGGTTCGCGGAGATCAGAGCGGGGCTGAGGCGGCAAGTGGGGGTGACAGGCTGGCGGGTGTTGTGGTGCGGAGGAGGCAGCACGTGTGGTGTTGTGTCTGTCGGGCTGTCAGCCCCTGTGCTGGGAGGGGAGGCGGCGGGCTGCCTGTCAACCTTCGGCCAGTTTGGACGGGAGCTGCGGGACCTGTCAGGCTCCTTGGGCAGCCTGCGTGCCACAAACGCCTCCTTTGAACCGGCCTCTGTGGAGCTTCGGATTTGGAGGAGCCGGGAATGGGAGATACATTGCTCTTAACTCTTTCACGTGATTTCATTGTTAACTTAGTCCTCGGGTTCTGTTTCCATCTAATGGGAACGGCGAAGCTACCCGTTGGCAAGCTGCAGGGTTGTGCAGCTTCAAGTTTTTAAAGTTTCTCGCTCTTTAAAAAGAGAGCGCGAAGATGTGTTTGGGGGTGGGGAATGGAGACCGGGGAAGGACTGTCGGAAGCAAGTTGTACTTCTCTCTAGCCGCTGGTGTACTTTCAGAGAGTTAAAGTTCAAGTCTGCAGGCGCTTTACTTTCGAAAGACCTGGAGACTGGTGAAAACCCTGGCCGGAGAGACAATGAGTAGCTGTCATTCATTCGTTTACCTGCGAGCATAATCAATTAGGACGTTCCCAGCTTCTTAAACTCAGATTGTAGCCTCTCATTTAGTTTATCCTTAATGTCTATATAATGAACGTTCTTGGAGTAATAATACTATGATTTCTATCCTCTGGAGACTCTCACCAAAGTGAAGCATAGCTCTCTCAGGGGGGCTTCTTTTTAGTCAGCTAATTTAAAAATAAATCTTGGCTCAGGTTTGAGTGTTTACTTCAGCCTTTTCTTTCCTATTAGAGTTAATAGGACCCTAGCTTTCCTGATATCTGTTAGTTTTCCTTTTGATTTTAATGTCAGTCTTAATAATTGCTGCGGGAGCCATTTTTCTGTCATTGTTTATGTTGTAATGTAAATGCTCTTCAGAATAAGAGCAAACGTTCTAAAAAAAACCATAAGTTATATTTATTTTTTCGAAGCAAAGAAGTTAATTTGATTTAGAATTCATTACTTTGGTGATTTTCAAAAAGACCTGTATCTGCCAGATTCTTTTGTTTGAAAGAAGAATATTGACTTTGATCCTGGAGAGGGAATGTATTTATGTGCTTGTGTTTTACTCATTAATGTACATTTCAGGTCAGCAATCTTGAATCTATGAGATCTCTTTAAACCTGCCAGCAGGCAAAATAGTACAGTTGATATGTAGCGTGTGCATTTTTTGAACCCAGTGATTCTGGGCCTTTCTCACTTGTAGTTTCTCTATCTGTAGCTTGGTTATGAACGTTTTGACAGTTGTTTCTCCCTCCAGTATATTGAATATTAGTATTTTAGTTTGGTTTAGGAGAAGCTATCAGCATGTAATTCTTAAAATTTGAATGAATTTGGATTTTAAAATTCTGTAAGGACTTTTCTCACTTGACTTTCAATATTATTTTTGTTTCCATTTGGAATGTTTACAGTAATAGTGTACTTAGAATATGAACTTGATCTGTGTGTAAATTGTATATTTTCTTTCTTTTAATATATGAAATAGTTAAATTTTTCTCAATGTTTTGTTTTTTTTTTTGCCTAATGACTGTTTTTATGCAGTTTGAACGTCTGAAATTTTGAAAGACGAAAGATTCACTCTTACTTTCATTGCAGGATTCTTTCTGCTAATCCACATACTTGTTGAAGTGCTGAATAGGTTCTTGGGGAAAGATGTCAAGGAAGAGTTTCAGTTCATAGACTGGTGAGCAGAGATTGTGGAGTACAGAATAGTCAACACTCCTCTGCTTAGTTGTAGCCTAAGGTCATTCATAGTACATCTCATCTTTTTCCTCATTGCATCCTAATTATTCATTTTTTTTCTTTTTACCCCAATGGTTTACATACATAATTGTTTTTGGAATGTTGATAGAAACTTGTTAAAACTCTACAGGTGCTCAGTAAACACTAAATATTTGATTATTTTTAAAGATTAGGATGTCTCAGTTACAGCTTACTTATGAAATGGGACTTGATAGGAAACTGACCTTGTTTGTTTTTCAGGCATAAGATGCACATTTTTCTTCTGGGAAGGAGATGTTCTTGAGTTCTTACAACTTTATGAAGAGACCCATGTGTGGTGCTATTGAGAAGTTTATTGGGAAATTTAAAGACATTTCAAATAACAGGTTGTTTTGGTTTCTAAAGTAAAAGTGAGGAGGCTCTCTGTTTTGTGAAAGGAGAAAGGACTCAGGCCAGAAAACTTGTATGCTATGGTTAACTGGTTCCCAGCCTCCGAGAATGTTGTTTTCCATGGTGTAAAACTTACTCAGCATCAGGATAAGGGATAACGACTCTATGGATATACAGAATCCTTCACCATGGTAAAACTCGCTAACCCGCTGTATACGGAGTGGATTTTGGAGGCCATCAAAAAAGTGAAGAAGCAAAAACAGCGTCCTTCAGAAGAAAGGATATGCAATGCAGTGTCTTCATCCCATGGCTTGGATCGTAAAACTGTTTTAGAACAATTGGAGTTGAGTGTTAAAGATGGAACAATTTTAAAAGTCTCCAATAAAGGACTCAATTCCTATAAAGATCCTGATAATCCTGGGCGAATAGCACTTCCTAAACCCCGGAACCATGGAAAATTGGATAATAAACAAAATGTAGATTGGAATAAACTGATCAAGCGGGCAGTTGAGGGCTTGGCAGAGTCCAGTGGCTCAACTTTGAAAAGCATTGAACGTTTTTTGAAAGGTCAGAAGGATGTGTCTGCATTATTTGGAGGCAGTGCTGCCTCCGGCTTTCACCAGCAGTTACGATTGGCTATTAAACGAGCCGTTGGCCACGGCAGACTCCTTAAAGATGGACCTCTTTATCGGCTCAACACTAAAGCAACCAGTGTGGATGGGAAAGAGAGTTGTGAGTCTCTTTCCTCTTTACCTCCCGTGTCACTTCTTCCACATGAAAAGGATAAGGTAAGGGTGGCATATGCATCAGTATTCATAGAGGTGATGATATAGCATGCTACAAAGTCACATTTCTAAGAAGTTACATAGAAGTTACATTCAGGTTTTGCGTTCAGGAACTTGTGGAATGATCACCTCTGATTTTTTATTGGTGAGTTGGTAGAATTCAGTAGCTACCAGTTGTCCTTATACTTTGAAATATTTGACGCCTGAGTTTCAGATTGTATTGATGTACCTAAAAGAACATACTTAGGTTAGAATTTAAAAATTAGGACATATTTAGGTTAGCATTCAAATTTAAGGCTGTTGTGAGTTCTTATAATATCTTACAGCTGGAAGTTGATGAGCACTTCTAAATGTTGGAGGCTTAAATTTGAAATAAACAGGGGACTCTAAGAGCCTCTTTTTCCTTTTTTTCTTTTTGTTGCTCAGTATCATTAGGCAGGAGTGAGACTGATTCTCCTGACCCATAGTAGTAGCTAAGCAAACTTATCAGTTCTTATTTCTGTTGTGGTCTAACTTTCTGTCATGTAATCTTTGCATAGGTGAAGTCTTAAGTGTTGTTTATGACAGGTGTAACTACATGGGTCAGGAATAAAGTATCCTATATTCCTAAAGTTCTGTGGAGTTGTGAATTTTGATACATAGTTGTATACCTTCCTGTGTTGTGTGTGTCATGCTGTTATTTTGTGCAGTTGAAAGAAACAGCAAAATTTGGCCCTTAAAAAGATATTGGGGGACGAGGAGAATTTTGTTAGTAGCAGTTTTTTACATTGACCTAGCGTCTTAGCTGTAAATTTATTTCAAGTGTTCTGAATCTAGTTCTGGAGAGAGTGGTAGTACTGATGCACACTAGTATACGATAGAGTAAAATAATCTTTATCTTGCCTAAGATCAGGGAAGCTACTTCTAGGATGAGAAGATTGCAAAGTTAACATAGAATGTATTCTAAAATATTTGAGATTCAGTCTAAATTTATTGCAGTTAATAACCCACCTATAGATTTTTGTTTAGCAATTGAAAATAAACAGGTTTTTTTTTTGATAAAGTTTTTAGAGATCTATTTTAGGGTTCAATTTTCCCTGTGAACTTTGAAATAGAAGCATTATCTTACTGTTATTACCCTTGAAATGATTCTGATAGAATGGTTCTTTGTCATTTGAGCATTTATTAAAAGTATGGTATTAAAAATTCAAGGTGGACAAGTAACTAAAATGCTTTATTCTGTAGTTCAGTGCTGTAGAACTCCTACTGTAAGAACTGTTTCTTGATCACATATGGCTGAAGTTAAAAGAAGTATAATGATTGATTCCTGAAATTGTTACCAAATGATCTATAGGTTAAACTACATGGAAACAGGAAATAATTTATAGTTTACAATGAATTCAGTGTTCTATCTGTGAATTGAGTATTATAAATTCTTGTTAGAACACCTGGGTGCTTGCTTTTATTATAGTTTCCCTTGCTTGAATTAGATATTTTAATTTTTAAAAATATTAACCCTACATAAAATGTCAGTTTTGCATATTTTTAAAAGGTAGCTAATATAGTACACTATAGTATGTATCTGAGTCCTGTCACCCTAGGATTTTACTTTTGAAAGGGACCTTGAGAGCCATCTAACTAACAGTTCTTACTTTGCAGCTGATCTGAGACCTGATCTGAGACATTAAAAAAAAAAAAAAAAAAAAATTCAGTAGAGATTTGCTGGTTTATTTTGGTTAGAAATATCTTTTTGGTTGCGTAACTGTAGTATATAGTGTTATTAACCAAAGTACCTAAATTTGGAGTATACATTTAGGAGAATTGAGTTTGATTGAATGGAGACTTCTGTATATGTGTACTGGTCTGAATTGAAAACTAATTTTATAGTATCTATGAAATTAGAGTTGATGAAATCTGTTATATATTTTTAAATAGTCTTATTTTCAGTAGCGATTTTCCTAGGTGCCTCCCCCAAAGATAGGAAAAGCTTACATTCGAAATCATAATACAGTGAGGAATTATTCCTTCTCCGAACAGATTATGTATTTGCTCTTTATATTCTATTTTATCTACTTTCTTTCCTCTTTTTAAAATTGATTGGCTTGCTATTATGAACCTAGATATTCTAAAAAAAATTATCTGGAGAGTATTCGACAGTGATGGAGAAAGGAGAGTGTAGGCCAGGAGTTGTTTAACTTTTAGGCCTTAATTAATTCAGCAATTGGTTATTGAGTACCTATTGGGGGCCAGGCACTCTCCTTAGAACCGAAATGGCATTATTTGAAGTTCCTTTTTATTTTTATCTGTATCAATTTTAACTTTTATTTCTTTGGGATAGCAACCTTTGGAAGGAACTGTAGAACTGTATGCTAGATTATCAACAACTGAGTAGTTTTTGCTACTTCTGGTGCGATCAGCTGTGTAGAAATACTGTATTTTTAAGAGTTTTTGTGAACACACTTGAACTTGTGTTTTCACGTTGATAAATAGTGAGGAAAATCCATGGGGTACTATGATGCAAAAGTTTTATCCATGTTGTAAGGGAAATTTCTGAGCTAGCTTTAGTGTTGTGGTACTTTATGGTGAATTTGTTTGACTATGTGTTTACTATGTGCCAGGCATTACTTTAAAGCTGTACATATATTAACTTAGTTAATTCTCATACAACTCAATGAAGTAGGTACTGTTATCTTACAGGTGAAGAAACAGGCATAAAAGAGGTTTAGTAATTTCTCCAAGTCACAGAAATATTAAGTGGCAAAGCTAGGATTTGAACTTGGGCAGTCTGGCTCCAGTCTTTTTAACAGCTATACCTCCTGCCTCTTGGGAGTTGTTACATGTAATTCCCATCACTGCAGTCAAGTACACAGTTGTGAATGTTCTTGGTGTTAACTTCATAGCACATTCTCTAATTATGAAAGGACACATTTTCCCCTACCTCTACCCCTTCATGGTTTGTGTCTGTTTTTCTCTGTCATAGATTGGATTTTAAAACTGGCTTTGAACCAGTGATAAGAATGTATCAGAAACGGGAGTTTATGAAAAATCCAGTTTTGTATACCTGAGGTCCATAAAATAATAGTTTTGTCTACATGACATTTTGTTTTATTTTTTTTCTTGGGGATAATATCTGTGCTTTTTTTTTTTTTTTTCCATTTTATCTGTTACTGAAGGTTTTTGATTTTCAGTCTGGGATTTGTTGCATGGCTGTAATAGAGTGCTTTCATTTGGGAATTAAAAATGTTGGTTTCCCTTGAATTGTGGCATATACATGAGGGTGATATTGTGAAACTGGCTTAAATAACAATTGGCCCCTGGCAAATTTCTTTCCTTTTGAAATACAGATTTTACTGTAAGATAATTTGTTCATTTGTTTCATTTATTCATAGTCATTTGGCAAACATTTAAGATGCCTACCATAAAAATGAATTTAAGATTTAGGTCTTGTTGAGGATTAAGGCGGAGAGAGGTGAAATAAATATTTTTGGGATTCTTTTTTAGCTTATGAAATGTAATTTTTGGTTTTTTACAATCATTGTTGTTCATAATAATTAAGTGTTGTCAATCCCTGAGAAATAATGAGATGTTTCTTGGGTGAGACTGTATTATTTGAGATTGTGATGGTCTGTATCTTTAGACACTGAGTCTTGGAAGGAACCTTTTCAGGAATAATTTTCACCCTGATTTCAAACTTCTGTGTTCATGTTAACACAGAAAAATGTACTTGAATACATATATAACTTATTTTCCATATTACTAGTCCAGAAAACTGTACTCTTGTGATAATCAGTCACATCATTAAAGTGTCATTCTGTTGAGTAGTGTTGTGGAATGGAATTATAATTTGCCAAAGCATTACAGTTGGATAGGGTAGAGAAAGTATTGTCAACTAATGTTATTGTTTAGGTTATTACCCAGCTAGGTAACCTGGAGGAGAAAGATCAAGCGATAAATTTATACCCTTTTAAAATAAGTTCTATCTCAATACATTAAACTCTTAGTAGAATCCAAATTATTTTTGTTACTGGAATTTGACATTTTAAATTCACAGAATAAGTGGGACTTTGATATAGAGATGTGAATTTAAATGGAAATATGTTTTCAAGTTACTGAGTTAAGAATAATAGTTTTGATTTTGCTATTTGGAAATGGCTTTTATAGTAAAATTGATGCCACATCATTTTTTGGAGAAGCTGGCTAGAAGTAAAAATTTGTTACTAACAAGTTATTGAGGTAGATTAAATATAAATGTGGTTAGGAATTGACTTTGTCTCAGCAGACTTATTTAAAAACCCCAGAATTTTAAAAATAACTCAGGCAGAGCTATATTTGTAATGCAATACAATCGACTATACAGGCAATTTTTGGTCTTCTAGTTAGCTTATGAGCTGTGTGTGTTTTGGTTAATTTTCAGCCCATGACACACCCTGAAAGAAAATTTGAGCTACTGACGCAACCTTTGGTTTGCCATTGCTAATCAAAACTTCTATACCCAGCCAACGCATGCAGCCTAGACATTTTTCTTATACTTTTGACAGTAGCACTTCACTCTTTCTTGTACTAACTTCTAATGAATTGATGAAATAAAGGGAAAAAATTAATTAAGATGCCAGATACTATAAAGTGCTTTGGGAATAGGGATCTAGAGGATGTAACCATCTTGACCTTTCTTTGCCCTTTATCAGTAGGCCAAGGGAATGTGAGCAGTTGCTTATAGAAACCTATTAATAGCTAACATTTGTTAAGGGCTAACAATGCTGTTGAGTACTGTTCTGAGTGCTTTAACATGTTTTCTTATTGAAGTCTCAGAATTTTACATGGTTAAATTTTATAGGTGTAGTATATTTATATAATAGCTATTTAATAACATTTAATAATACAGGTTTTCATTATGGTTTCTCATAAAACCAAATAGAAAATGAATATGTGCAAAATACATTATCTTATCCATGCTGCCTGTTTTTTATTTAGTTCATCCTGACACATGGGCCAATATTTTTTTGTGTTACACTTATCTTTAGTACTATAAAAGCAGATAGATAATAAGACTTTTTCTCTTCCTATGTAGAATATTGGAGAAAGTATATTTTCTACACTGACTTGGATCTTAGCTATATAAGAGAACTGAATCTGGTTGCCAGGTTGGTTAAAATAGAATTAAGAAGTTTTTTGTTTTTAGTGAGCTGGCAAATGCTAAAATTACAATAATGAATACTTTTGGTGTTCTGATTTAAACATTTTTAAAGAGACAAATGAATGTTTTGTGTAGGAATTGTTAAGAGCCTCCTTTGGTAAAGTTGTTTACCAGTTGGCTACTCATGGGTGGAGTCAGTTCACAAAGGATCTGTGGCAGATGAATTAGACCTGTAGCGACTTCACCCTTCTGCTTTTCCCAGCTGGAGCAGGATTAGGACTCACTGCGCTGCAGCTGGTTCCCAGGAAAATCGAGGCTGTTTCTTCTGGTGTTTTCCTTTGACAGGAAAGTCATAGTTCCCAACAGATGGCTTTCATCAGCACTGTACATAACTCTGTAAATTCAAGTCCAAAGAATTACTTTCAACTTCATTAGGGAACAGGTGAAGAAACAGTTTGTAGTATGGCACTCTTTGGTTAAGGGTTGAAATTAAGCATGGGGATTATAGTAGTGTAGCATTTAGATTTGCAGAATGCCATTGTAGGTCAAAATAGTTTTTAATGCCAGCAAAAAAAAAAAAAAGACCTGCTAAGGAAAAATTAATTTGGCTGTGGTGTTGAGTAAGGTATATTTTATATTTGGATTATATTATGCTTACAAAGTATAGATAAATTCTTTGAAAAAAGAATTGAATCTTCTGCATTTTATAGAATTTTGAGCAAGTAGCAATCTTGGATAACAATGTTTCTAATCTTATTTCACAAATAGAGATATTGAGGGCCCAAGAGACTTAAGTGTCTTGTTCAGTGCCACACAACAAGCTAATCTGGGAGAAAGTGGTCAGACCCTTCTCAGTTCTTTGCTTTTCGTCATTAAGCTGTAGCACTGCTTAAAAGTATTAGAGAGCAATGAGTATAAAGTAATGTATTGCTTAATGGAAACCATAGAATAAACCCTGGTCTAGAGAATTTTGGTGGTTTTTATAACCACAAATATGTAAATCAGCTTGTTTCAGTGTTTGAAGATAGCTATACATTCTTGAAAGTTGAAATAATTTTTTATTTTTTTGGAAAAGACTGCTTTCTTATGGCTCTAATTAGAGGAGTTAGAAAGTTGTCTTATTTTTTTAGCTAAATATTAGAAGAATATGTTGAGCTACCTTAGTGCTGGAAGGGAAAGTAAGTACTTGAATTTTGAAAAAAAAAAAAAAGGTCTGCTTATAGTTAAGTCTGATTTTCAGAAAGTCTATAACATAGACCTCTGAGAGACTTGGATAATTGGTTAGAACTTAAAAAATTTAGGACTTAGGGGCGCCTGGATGGCTCGGTTGGTTAAGTGTCTGTTTTCAGTTCAGGTCATGATCCCAGGATTCTGGGATCAAGTCCCGCATTGGGGAGGAGGGGGTCATTGCTCAGCGGGGAGCCTGCTTCTCTCTCTGCCTCTGTCTGCCACTCCACCTGCTCTCTCTCTGACAAATAAATAAAATCTTAAAAAAAAATTAGCAACTACGTTAGAATAATGGCAAAAAAGGTTAAGATTGGGGACAGTTATTTATAAAATAATTGGGTGGTTTTAAGATTATTGGTAAACGATATAGAAAGAAAATCTGGCAGCTAGAAAACTTAAAATCTTTGTGTGAAAGAATACAGCTGATTCCTTTGCCATTTTCCTTTTGTGCAGAAGTAGATTCTGGGGGGGGGGTTATCATGCTTATATTATAGGCCGCTTTTTCCTCCAGGGAGTTGGGAACAGTAGTTGACCTGGAGAGCTGCTGTTAAGTGTTGGTTTTCAATTCTTTCTGCTTAGTAGAGTGCAGGTTTTTCTTTTTTCTTCATTGGCTACAGTGAAGCATTTAACTCCTCTGTGTTTTTAAGAACCTGTAACAGAACCCTTAGAAACATTATTACATTTTTTTGTGTGTTAAGTGCGATGCTGTGCTTTAAGATGGTTTTTCAATTTTTCCATCGAGGACATCTTTAGATACCTGATTTAGGAGTTGGATCCTCTTTTATCATTTTCTTGCTTTAGTTATTTCATTTCTTCTCATGCCAGACAATTTTTCTTTAAATTCATAACATAAATCTAAAGCCCTGTTCTTTCTAAAGCAGTGGTTCTTGACACTATATCCACTTTAGAACAACCCAAGGAGCCTCAAAAAATAAACACAAACCAGTTAAATTAGAATCTAGCAGATATAGGGGGCCCAGATTTTAAGTTGTTTTGTTTTGTTTTGTTTTGAAGTCTCCATGCGCATGGAATGTGTAGCCAGGGTTGAGAACTACTGCTCTAACAGAACTGGCTGAGGGACTCAGGGGACAGAAGCAGCTACTTTTTATCTAATCATTGCAATTCAGACAAATACATGAAACTACCTACTTCACGTCCACTCCCATGAGCATACTTTGATTGAACCTAGGACAGTGTACTCATGGAAACCTAAATTTTGTTTTATCTTACTTCCTGACCATAACTGCCCTAATCTTCCACCTTTCTCCCTTGCTCTTTTATCTCATCAGGGTCTCATATGGTATTATTTTGGAGAAGGTTCCGTGTGTGAGTTTGATGGGTGCCCCTCTCCCACCACTGTAATGCTTTTCTGCTAATTGCTTGGCCTTATGGTTTATCACCTCAGTCATTTGCTTTACTCCTCTAATTGGCAAACCCCAACCTTGACATTAAGCCAACAATTTTTCTCTCCCTACTCCTATATGGGACTGTTTATCATTTTGAAGATTGCACAAACCACGTGGTGGGATGCCACTTACAAATTTGTGGCCTTTAATCAGTTCTGCTTTGGGATGTATGTCTATGTCTTTCATCTGTTCTCTCTGCAGCAGTTCAGTATTTCCTCCAGCCCTTTCACTTTTCTCATTGTCAGCAGACACTCCCATATTCTACTTCACAGCATAGAATCTCTCTGGTCATATGAGCTCATTCAGTTTATACCGCCTACACTAACCTAAATACGCCTGTACTTATTTTTGCCCCCTTTGCTACCTTTTCAGAGGATGTGAAAGAAAGTGTCTTGTCTAGAGCTCATCTCTCAATGTTTTCTCCTGTCTCAGGGGCCTCGTCTTGTTAGTAATGTTCCCAGTCTTTCCACTCTTTGCCCCTTAACATGGGGAAGTCTCTCCCATCAAGTTAGAATAAAAACAAACAAAAACTCTGCCCGAGATCCTTCTGTACATCTACACCCTATCTCCTTTCCTTCATTTTGAAATTTCTTGAAAAAAACTCTGTATTTATTCCATATCTGTTGCAATCTGCCCTTTGGTCTTAGAGGACGGTTTGAAACAGTTCTTGTGTACAGTTTTCAATCTTTGTTACCTGACTTTTCAGCAGCATTTATGCTTGTTGACCATTCTCTCCTCTCTTGACCTTTGGGATAATTCTTTGCTAGGTGTCTTCCCTGTTCTCTTTCTGGTAATTCATTTTCAGTTTACTGGCTTTTTTTTTTTCATCTTTTGCCTGAATTTTGTATGTTAGATTCCCTAGGGTTCTGTTTTTTGTTTTGTTTTTTTTGAGAGGGAGGGGTGGGGGAGAGGCAAAGGGAGAATCTTTTTTTTTTTTTTTTTAAATATTATTTGAGAGTGAGAGGAGGTGCACTTGCAGGGGAGGGGCAGAGGAGGAGGGAGAGGGAGAAAGAATTTCTCAAGTGGACTGGGAGCTGAGTGTGGAGCCCCATGTGGGGCTTGATCCCACTATCACCAGTTCATGAACTGAGCTGAAACCAAGAGTCGGATGCTCAACTGACGGAGCCACCCAGGTGCCCCCCCCAAGATCCTGTTCTTTGCTTCTTTTTGTTTCAATCTTCTGAATTCTATCTAGACTTAACTTCCACTGTACTAATGACTAAATTCATAATCCAAATCTCTCTTTTGAGCTCTGGGCTTGTATAGCCCACAGTATAGTGTCTTGTCTTAGTCACTTCAAATTCATAATGACCCAGATGGACTTCATCACCTCCTAACTTGCTCTTTTGATTTCTTACTATGGTATGAGACATTGCCATTGACTCTGATTCCTAAAAGAAACTTTGGTGTTATCTTCTACACTTCACTTGTACTTCTTTTGGATTCAGTTCTAGTCCATCCCCAATCTTTTTCTACTTCTTTAACACCTCTTTTAATTAACTTCTCCATTCCAGCTGCTACTCTTAGTGCAGGTCCTTGTCATTTCTCTCCTGATTTACCTTAGTAGTTTCCTCACTGGTGTTCCTTCCTCCAGTATTATCTCCCTCCAGTTCATATTTTTGCCAATAATGATCCTATTAAGAAGTGATTAAGAACACAGGCTCAAGAACCAGACCATCTGGGTTTGCATCCCATGTAGGCACCACTTGCTTTATGACCTTGGGTAATTTGCTTAATCTTTCTTAGCCACATTTCTTTCTATAAAATGGAGATGATACCACGTGTATCTCAAAGTGAAGTTTCGAAGATTTAATGAGTTAATGTACATCAGTGTTCTCTAATAGTGCTTTGTGTGATGATGGAATGAATGTTCTATATCTTTGCTCATTACAGTAGCCAGTGGCCATATGTGGCTATTGAGCTCTTGAAACGTGGCTGGTTGATGAAGAACTAAATTTAACTTAATTGTAATTTAATTGAAATTGCCATATATGGCTAATAATTACTGGACGGTACAGAATACATAAAATCCAGTGCTCTATGTTAGCTATTATTACCATCTTTCTAAAATTAAACCTACTCCTCTGCTTAAAATCCTTCAGTGCCAAATTCTTTGGCGTAATGTATGTAACTTTAACCCCATTTGCCCCATCGTGTTGCTCCAAACTTGTCTACTGCTACTTCTTTGTATGCCCTCTGTGTTTCGCTGTACCAGTGGTTTTCAAAGTGTTGCTCTGGGGACCAGAAGTAGCAGTAGTGTCACCTGAAAATGTTTGAAATGCAAATTCTTGGGCCATATTCCAGGCCTATTGAATCACAAACTAGGGGTAGGATCCCCCAGCTTGTATGTTAATAAGCCCTCCAGGTGATTCTGATGCATGCTAAGGTTGGAGACCCTATTGCACATTCCAAACTACTTGTAGTTCCTCAGACCCATCTTGTTTCTCTTGCTCCTGTTTTTCTCATAGGTGAAATGATTATCCTTTCTCTTTTCTTCACCAGTTAGCTCTTATTTAACCTTGCAGGCTTAGTTTAGGCATATCCTCTTTCTATTTCTTTATTCATTATTACTCATCCTTTCAAGTTGACTTAGTTCCCTTCATGCCCCTAATAACCTATACATGCCTCCTTCACAGTCCATTTTACATTGTATTGTTGCTTTAGCCTGTCTCTTACTAGACAGTGAATTTAGGATCTTGTTTTTCATTTTTGTATCCCTGTCTATCTGGCACAATGTCTGGTATGCTTCACAAGTATTTATGGAACATTTTCAGGTGCCAGCACAGTGATTAAGTCCTGAGTAAAGGAGATACAGTCTCTGTAATTAACACATACAGTGATAAGTGCTCTGTTGGGGTAAAACCTAGTTTTGTAGAAATGCAGAGGGGGTGGGAAAAGTTAGGGAAGTCTTCTCAGAGGAAGTCACATGTGAGAGGTTAGGGAGGTGGGGAAGCAAATGGGTGGGGTGGGAAAGAGAGTGGTTCCTGCAGAGGGAACAGCACGTACAAGGGCCTAGAAGCAAAACATTGTAGGCCCATAATAAATGTTTAATTGAGTATGAATAAAGAAGCAAATCACATGTCTAACTTTTAGATCTTGGTTTTGGAGTCACTACCCTCCACAGCAAACATTAGCATTTTATACGTTTCTGCATTTTGTTAGCAGCTTTTTTTTTTTTTTTAAGATTTTATTTATTTGAGAGAGAGAGAGAGTGCACAAGTAAGGGGAGGGGCAGAGGGAGAGGGAGAAGCAGACTCCCCGCTGAGCAGGGAGCCTGGCTGGGGCTCCATGACAGTGGGTCTCCATCCCTGGACTCTGGGATCTTGACTTGAGCAGAAGGCAGACATTTAACCAACTGAGCCACCCAGACATCCCTACATATGTAACTTTCAATAAAAACTTCCCTTTCTTTGAATGCTTTACAAGTGGGTTGGCTTCGTTATCTATTAACTTTGAAAGAATAATAAAAATATACAGTTTTGTTTCTGATAACTTCAGTTAAACAGAGAACTCTTAACTTCAGCAAAGAAAGCTAGAGAAAGAAAAAGGGAAATAAAATATTTTTCTCTAAAACTTCATTTGGGTGGTAATAATTGTGTTTCTGAAGTGTTTCACAGGTTATGAAGAATTTTGCTTTCACATATGTCTTCTTTTGCTGTAACACTTTTTGTAGTAAGGTAGGCAGTCAAGGTGTTATGATTGCCAGGTTTTATGTATGCAGAATTATATGATTGGTTAAGGGAATAAATGAAATTACAGTCCTGGTGTCTTTCAAGCCCAATACTCTTTCTGCTACATCAGACTGCCCCTTGTTCATGAAAATGACAGGCATTAAAAAAGTGCTGTCCTTTACCATTTATTACGTACATCTGTTCAGCCATTTATCAGGTCATACGTGTTATTAATCTTTGTATCCAGGTCCTGACACTTTCTAAGTTGCTCAGACAATGTTTGTTGAATTGAAACTGTCAGGTTTAAACTGAAGGGGAAATGATAGAAATCAGGTTATTATTTTTTTTTAACTGTTAACTCTCTTTAAACTTAGAGGCTAAACCATTTAATCTCTCAAAATTTATAGCCTCTGTAGATTAAAAGGAGAGAGAGTTTCAGATGTTTTCAGCAAATGTTTGATACCTTAGCTAAAAGGTACCATTTGCTACTTCCTTCAAGGTAATATTTGTTCTCTGTTACCCATAAAATATTTTTAAAACTCAAGAAATTGTGTTTGCCCAATAGATAATATATTCATTAGTATGTAAAATTCAGAAAGTACAAAAGAGTTCCATTCTTCTTCCATTCTTCCATTCTTCTAATTCCTATTCCCCAGCCAAGTAGTTCCCCTCCTGGATGGCAGCTAGTGCGTTTGGTTTCTACCTTCCAGAGAGATTCTCTGTATATATAAGTAATCACTTTTATATATGCATTTTCCCCCACATTGATAGCATACCTTCACATACCTGCACCTCGCCTTGTTTTTCTTCCCACTTGTTTTTCTCCCTACTCAATAACCTCCTTTGTGCGTTATTTTAGATTTGTAAGTTCCTAAAAGTGGAATAATCAGGTCAAAGAATGTGTATGCCTTTGTAATTTTGGTATTTCTAAATTTCTCTCCATAGAGATTTACCAGCAGTGTATTTTTTGCCTACCCCCGTTGCAACACAGTGTTACCAAACATTTTGATCTTTGGCAGTCTGATAAATGAAAAATCATTATCCATTTTCAACTCTATTTTTTGCTTCTCAGTGGAGTTTGTTCTTCTGTCCTACCTAGTGCCCAGAGACAACCTCTAATCTGTATTTACTACTAGTCTCTCTTAAGCCTGATTACCTAAAAGCATACAATTTTTAGAAGTAATCAGAAATTCGTTGAGTTTCTTTTTAACGGTTATGATGTGGCTTGAGAAATATCTATGTCTTTTTTGCTGGGTCTCCCTTGTAAGCCTATAATGACCTCTCTCTTGTAGTGGCTTATACTGTTAGATTTCTGACCTATAGAATGACCCTTCACCCACACCCCCAAATCTTAAGTTTGTTGCCTTTGTAGTGATGGTGGGGAAACTCTATTCAATAGATGATTTAGTATGTCCTTGCTTGTCAGTCTTTTTAAATGGATGTTATGTAGTACTTGTATTTGAAAACTTATATAATTTTGAATAAATATGTGCTAGGTATTTAGGTCACAATAACCCTTTAAGGAAGGTTGTCTACTTCATAGATAACTAATGGCTTATAGAGGCCAAGTGATTTGCCCAAGGTTATAGAGCTAAAATACATGTGCTAGAATGTAGGGGCTAGTGGTAGTCAAAAGAAAAAAACACTGTGAATTCAGAGTTGAGATAAACTGAAATTCTGGTAAGTTGCTGCAGTAGTTTAAAGTTCTTTGTGAATTATTACAAAACTAATTCTGATTAGTTCAGGCTTATATAAGAATATTTAAGAGCTGCAGATTTCAGCCTCATCACTTGTTGTTCGATCTTTAAGTTACTTTATCTTCTATGAGTGTCAGTTTTCTTTTTTGTAAGAGGGATAGTAATAGTACCGAAATTACCAAATTCATCAAGCATTAACCTTTTTTGAAGATTATTTTTATCCCAGGCAGGTCATAGCTGCAATGGTTTTTTTAGCCTTTGCTTTCAAAAATAAACAGCAGGAAGTAGTGCTGACTTCCCTCTCTTTTCTCCAGTGAAACAACAAAACAGATCAATTTATTAACCCACAAAATATTGCCATTGTATTTTGAAAAGTATTTGAAGTTTTCATGAACACCTATCAATTTCAACAGGACATAAAAACAGATATCTAGATATTTAAAAAAGTGTTTTTCATATACTTTATAATCCATTTAAATTAGGATGGACGTTCTCTGGTCATATTCCTTTGGAATAGGCAAAATATTTGAATAGTCCCCACATTAGGTCTTATTTTTTAGTAACAGTGTTTCTCCCCCCACCCCAATAAAAGAACAAAAAAGAAAGTACCCTCTTTGTCCAAGTTGTCAAATAGGTCTTTATTTTGTATCTTGACGCTCAGGATTAGGTAAGGTAAGGATGAAGCCTTGGAACTGTTGTTTTTCCCCATGCAAAGTGGCCTAGCTCATGTTGGGAATCAAACTAACAACTTTAATATAATTAACTACCCTCTTCTATAGCACTGTTCCTCAAATTTTCATCTGGGGATCTTGTTAAAATACAGTTTTAGGTCTTTGGTGAGGCCCGAGATTTTGCATTTCTAATAAGCTCCTGAGTATTCCACTGCCGAACAGAATACACTTTGAGTAACAAGTTTCTTTAGGACTGAAGCTCTTTTACTCTTGACTGTCTTAAATCATATGCTTATTTTCAGACATGCACTCAGCAGATTTCCACAGAATATCTATTTCCCAGGTGCTATGCTAGGTACTGGAATTATATATAAGAGGGATGCTAGATATATACTCTGCTCTCAGTCAAGTAAGGAAGCCAAGGAAATAGCAGTAAATTATATGAAGTGGTGATGCCTAAATCCAGGGAGCTCTGAGAATCTAAGTACAAAAACTTTCTTTTAAAGATAAAGAAACTGATAAAGAAACTGATTTGGCCGATGTATTGACATGTAAATTCCCAATGTAGTGGAGCTTTGATTGAATTGATTGTCAGTCTAAGATAGATATTGGCAAACATTTTCTGTAGTGTGCCAGAGGGTAAATATTTTAGGTTCTGTGGGCCATATAGTCTCTGATCTCACTTCTCAACTCTGTGAGGATCAACTATAGGCAATATGTAAGCAAACAAGTGTGTGTTCCAGTAGACTTTACTTACCTAACAGGTGGTGGGCTGGATTTGGTCTGTAGGCCATGGTTCGTCCACCCCTGCTCTAGAATAGCAGTGTTTTGACATTCAATTGTGTGACATGTTGAAAATACTTTTAAGTAAGAAATGATTTAATTGAAAAATTAAGGTGGTTACCTCTAAAATAACATCACTGATTTATTTGCATTCAAATATGCTATCTGGGAACAAGAGTTGTTTACACAGGCATATCTTGGAGATATTGAGGGTTCAGTTGCAGACCATTGCAATAAAGCAAATATTGCAATAAAATGGGTCAAATGAATTTTTTGCTTTCCCAGTGCATATAAAAGCTATGTTTACACTATACTGTGGTCTATTAAGTACGTGATTGTATTGTCTAAAAAATAGTATCTATCTTAATTAAGAAATAGTTTATTGGTAAAAAATGCTGTCATCTGAGCTCGAGTCATAATCACTGATCACAGATCATCATAATAAATAGAGTAATAATGAAAAAGTTTGAAATATTGTGAGAATTACCAAAATGTGACACACAGAAATGAAATGAGCAGATACTGTTGGAAAAATGGCACCAATAGACTTGCTTGATACAGGGTTGCCACAAATTTTCAATTTGTAAAAAACACAGTATCTGCAAAGCACTCAAAGAAAAAGCCCAATAAAAGAAGGTATGCCTGTATACTGCGGGACTGTATCGTACATGTGATTGTCATTTGTCATGTGTGTCACTGGGGAAAAAGGTAAAGAGCTATTGTTTGAGAATTTTACTTATTTATTTTTAAATATTTTATTTATTTGTCAGAGAGAGAGCACAAGCAGGGGGAGTGGCAGGCAGAGGGAGAAGCAGGCTCCTCGCTGAGCAAGGAGCCCGATGTGGGACTCAGTCCCAGGACCCTGGGATCGTGACCTGAGCTGAAGGCAGACGCTTAACTGATGGAGCCACCCAGGAGTCCCCTTGCTCGACAATTTTAGTTTATACTCCAAAAGAGCAGCACAAATGCCTATTTTCTCCTTTTACTGTATGGGGAAAGGAGCTGTGACAGGTGGGGGGCGGGTAGGGGATCTCGACATAACTATGCAGTGAAGCATTTCTGTAAATTGCTTTTTCTGGTCAGTATTGAAAAATGCATAATATAGGAGCAGAAGAAGACTGACATCCTTGGATACTCAAATCAGTTACCATCATTTAGGGTAGGAAATAGAATTTGGGATCTGGAGTTTGCTTTCTGGTTTCACTACTTAATTAGTTGTGTGGTCCTAGGCAACGTATTTAATTTCTTTGCCCCTCCATTTCTTCATGGGATCATGATACCACTCACAGTTTAGGATGTGATAAGAAATACTGTATCTGATAACATCTAGTACATTGTAAGTGCTAGCACCGAGTACATACAGCACTAGTACATAGTAAGCTGTTGGTAAATGTAGACTGAAGTAATTTTCTGACCTCAGCAGAGATGGGGAGTAACTGTAGTCCTGACTGTAAATTAAGTAATTTTGATTTCTTTAAGATTGCTACCAGGAACAATTTTCTATAACATTATTATAGCTTTTTAGTAAACTAACTTGGATTTTTTTACAGAGCTTAGACTTTAAAATATTGTTAGTCTCTTTGAGCTGCATTAGTAGAAGGAAAAGGTGACATTCACTACTGACAAGTGAGAGATATATATATAAAGTAGGGGCACCTGGCTGGCTCAGTTGATAGAGCATGCAGCTCTTGATGTCAGGCTTGTGGGTTCGAGCACCACATTGGGTGTAGAGATTACTTAAAAAATAAAATTTTTATACATATAAAGTAATTGCTGTTTAGCAACTTTGGTCATGCCACCTATGTCTGTCTCCCATTGCCTTATTTAGTTCACTTCCTTTTTTGGCTACTGCAGTTGCCTTTAGGCTGGTTTCCCTTCATTCATTCAGTAAATACTTACTGATAACTGACATGTGGTAGGTACTATTGCAAGTGCTGGGGATTTAGCAGTGAACCAAATGGATAAAAATGTCTGTTTTTATAGAGCTTAGATTATCTAGCAGACACCAGTCTTGACTTCTGGAACTTACCTCTATACTTTTATCTGATTACTCTCTCTAAAATATCATGTCCTTCCTTCATTTAGAATCCTCAGGTCTCATGGATTTCTGTTGCCTTCTGGATAAAGTTCAGGCTCCTTGCTGTTATGCATTGTCATCCATTGCCACACTTCTTAACCCTCTGCCTTCCAACATATTGCAGTTCCTTGTAGGCACCACACTCTTGCTCTTCAGTTTTTATATGTATGTATTTCTGCTTGGAATGTCATTCTTTTAGATGGTCCTCCAAACAAGAAAATAGCTGGTGCTCATCTTTTGAACCTCCATTACCAGTACTGGCTTGGCGAGATGACTTTCTTTATGAATGTAACAAACATATTCTCATGGCATGTTAGGCATGCTGATGCTATGACATTTTTTTCCTGTGTACTATGATAGTCTATTTATCTGCCTCTCCTACTGACATTAAAGGCAAGGGCTGCTTTTTATTTCTTTCTCAGTGTCTGTCTAGAGGCCTGGCTCTTAGTCTGAAATATTCATTGAACACATGAATGAAATGCCTGAACTTCTACTATCTCAGCACTATCAAGCTGACTGTAGAATGTTGGGGGTTCGTTCAGTAAACCTTTGAATTTGTGAAGTGTTTACTTTGTGCCATATAATGGCGATAAATAGATACCCTGTTCTCAGATGAGTCAACAGTAAGGCTGACAGCTTATTTTCACGACAGACCCTCCTTTTTATTACACACGCATACACACGAGTGTGTGTGCACATATTACTAATAAGTAGTCTCTATCAAGTATCCAAACAGTGCCATTGTTATCTTTTTAATGAAGCAGCGTTTTAAACGATTGAAGACAGACATAAAAATAGGATCTGCAAACCATTTTAGGATCATACGAGCAAGGAATATGAGTCCTGGTTTGTCAGAAAACCTTCTGTGGTCACTTGCTGATACATCAAGAAGTTGTTAGCTTCCAGACTTGCAGAATAGGGGCAGTAACTTGGAAGAAAATTCTGGAGACCAGAGGGAAGTAGTCTTTTACTGCATCACTGGTACCCTAGGTGGTTGAAAGAATGACACTCTAAAAACAAGTGAAAAAACAACAAAAAATGAGCACTGACAACTTTGAATAGAAAGTGATTCAGAAAAGATGAACTCTGAATTAAGAGAAGGCTTGAGAATACTTAATTAATTTTGCTTACATTTTTCTTCTTTGCACAAGATAGACGAAAGAGCACTTTCAATAAGTTTACTTTAAAAATTTAAGTAGTAAAAGCGTTTGGGGAAAAAAACTGGGGGAAAATGAAATATAGGGGTGCCTGGGTGGCTCAGTTGGTTAAGTGTCTGTCTGCCTTTGGCTCAGGTCGTGATCCTGGGGTCCTAGAATGGAGCCCCACGTTGGGCTCCCTGCTTACTGGGAGCCTGCTTCTCCCTTTCCCTCTGCTCTTCCCTCCTGCTCACGCGGTCTCTCTCTCTCTCACATAAATAAATAAAATCTTAAAAAAAAAAAAAAAGAAAGAAAATGAAAGTATAAGCAATGCTAGTTTGTTTTTTTTTTTTTGCACATCCCAGAGATCCAAAGTCATTTCAATGGTTTAGTTATATACAAAATATATTTTAAACAACTGTGTTTGCTCATTAAATCTTTGTATTTACTGTCTTTAAAAATGTGAAGGCTTGTGTATGGAGTTATTAAATCACTGTATTGTACACCTGAAACTCATATTATACTGTATGTTAACTAACTGGAATTTAAGTAAAAACCTAAAAAAAATAAAATAAAATGTTCACACTAGCCAAAAAAATTTTGAAGGCTTGTAAATGTTTTCTTCTCCCGTTAAGAGTAAAGTTTTGACCTTTTAATGATACTCTTAGAGAAAATATTTTTGTCTCCCTACCCCCACCTTTTTAGTAGAGCTATCTACTTGTATATCTATTTCACCAACACTCCCTCTTTTTAAAATAGTACGTTATCATATTGCCGTTCTCTTGACTCTTATTTTATGGTTTTTATACTTCAAAATTGTATTCGTAACCATTAATCTCTCAATCTGTTATGTTTATAGAAATGTTAAAAATGTTTTGTGTATTCATGCTGGTATTTTCAATTCAAGGGTATGCATATGTAAAAAAGATTGTTAAAATATATCATATATATATATTTGTTAAAAGGAAAAGGTTTAATCTTTGACTTACGATCCTTGATACTAATTTTCATTGCTCGCTTTTAATACTGATTTTAAAACAGTCAGTAGGAGAGAGTTGTTTCCTAAATTGCTTCCTTGGTACACCAGTTCCTGAATATGCATTCAAAGAACAGAGGAATCCCCATCACAATAAATTAAGGAAACAGTGTGTATTCATAGTTCACATAAGCATATTAAAAGAACTGTGGAATCCCCAGCTCTGTACCTTTTTAATTTTGCTAACTGAACTTATTTGTATAAAGGAAGACCCTCACCCCCTTCTTCCACCTCTTACATCTTAGGACTTGTTTCGGAAGCACTGGTATTCTTTTTCTGGGGCTCTAATATTCTTTCAGAACTTAGCCTTTTGGTTGTCAATGCAGTTAGAGTCTTTGTGCTTTTCTGCATTTGCAATAAAATATCTGTGGGAGTTAACTTCAAGAGGAAAAAAAGAGCCAGTCTGTTTCAACTGGAAAAGCCTGACTTTAGGGTCTATGTATATCCATGAGCAAACTTCTTTGCTATTTTTTTTAAATTAAAGATTTTATTTATTTATTTTAGAGAGAGAAAGAGAGTGAGCAAGTGAGGGGAGGAGCAGAGGGAGAGGGACAGGCAGACTGAGCTTGGAGCCTGATGCAGGGCTTGATCTCATGACTCTGAGATCATGATCTAAGTTGAAATCAAGAGACAGACGCTCAACTGACTGAGCCACCCAGGCACCCCTTTGTTATTTTTTAATTCCTGTTTAAACAGCAGACTTTTTGACTGTTTGGATTATTGGAGTAGGAACAGATACACCAGTTGTGAATTGGCATTGAAAGCTTTCTAGATCTACTAATTTATAAGCACCTTGAAGATAAAGTATATTGCTCACAGGCAAATACTGTTTTATGAGTGACAGTAATCTGTGTTTGAATTTAAGGCAAGGAGGGCTTTATGTTCACTTACAGAATGCCTCCTATGTATCTGACATTGTTAATCATCTGTAATTGGCCATTAAATGCTATTGTGGTATCTGGAAAGCTGTTTGTGTAGTTGCTGCCTGATTCATCTGTCCTCCTTGCTTCCCAGCTCTGCTTTCCCCCAGCACACAGGGGCTGTGGATTACAGTCCTGCTTAGGAAATACAGAGGCTGCCAGCTTGAGAGTCAGGATTCTCATTAGTATAGCCGAGACACAAGGGTATGGCCCTGACCTCATTGGACAGATTATTTGTAGGTTTTGATATGTAAGTGATACATCAAAATTTTTGGTATATCTTTGTAAAGCATCTCTAACCTCTACTTTACATTTTCTAGCCTACTTTATTATGTATATATATTAATGTGTTGACTCATACGGTGGTTAAATCATTTGAAATAGAATCTCAAGGCTTAAGGATGAGGAGCAGTGGAAGAATTATGAACAGTGATTCCTCAGCTAATTGAAGAGACCTAAACCTGTAGCCTAACCTAATCCTGACTAAAAGTGAATCACTGCACGTACCAAAATGTGTTATTGGATCACACACTGTTCCAGCTTCTGCTTCAGTTTCCATCTCCTTGTGTGTGAGGTTGCTTATCCTAATTGAATAATATCTATAGATTTGTCTTTTTTTTTTAATGTATATAGCTAGATTGATAAATTGATTTGCTAATCTTTTGTCTTCCCTGTCCCACTTTATCCTTTTCTTCTTTCTTTCTTTGCTTCTCTGTCTTTCCATCTGTCCTTGTCTTATTGCTTTGATTTCTGTCCCACCCAAACAAAAACAAAAACTGATTATGCTATGGATTTGAGGTATATTTGTTGATTTAACTTTGTATTTCTTAGAAAACTGATAGCTTGAGACTTTTTCTGTTTGTGTTTTATAAAAGAACATAGCCCCTAAATCTCAAGCCAAAAATGTTTCTTTTTATTGATATATTGCCTTCAGTTGATTTTTCTATGGGGTTTTGCTCTGGATACCTATAGCCTGGGTATAGGTGATTGTGAATTGTCTGTATTAGCTGATTACCCGGTAATGGTCCAACATTATATATGGAACAGTTTGGTAGGAAAACCAACTATAGTGAAGAGACTATATTAGCATATCTGACATCTCTCCCTTTTTTTTTTTTTCACGTTACATGCAATCCAGTAGCAAATCCTTATTGCTCTTCCCTTGAAAATTTATGGCCCCCAGCCAAATCTGGTCCCCACCTTTTTTGATACTGCCTGTGAGCTAAGTATGTTTTTTTACATTTTTAAATGATTGAAAAAATCAAAAGAATATTTCATATATGTGAAAATAATGTGTAATTCAAATTTCAGTATCCATGTAAAGTTTTATTTATTGGAGCACAGCCACACTTGTTCTTGGCTTCTTTCACGCTTTACAGCAAAGTTGGATAGTTGCAACAGAGGTTTTATGGCCTGTAAAGCCTAAAGTATTTACTGCCTGACCCTTTGCAGAAAAAGCTGGCCAAACTCTGCTGTAGAGGAAATGCAGAATCCATCCACTTCTCATTTCCTCTACTGCTACTATCTGGTTTAAACTTCTTGAGTAAACTATTGCTGTTGCCTTCTAATTATCTCCTTGCTTTTGTCTATGTCCCCCTACATCTATATAGCCAGAGGAGTGGTCTTTATAACAGGTAAGCCAAATTTTGTCACTGCTTTGCTCAAAACCATTTAAAAGTTTGCTGTCTTGTTCAGAGTAAGTGTGAAAAGTAAAAGACTGTTTATAATGGCCTACAAAGCTCTAAATCAGGGATTGGAAAACGTTTTCTGTACAGTTTCTCTGTTGCAACAACGCAACTCTGCTGTTGTGTGAAAGCAGATAAGCAATATGAAAACAAATTGACATGGCTTTGTTCCAGTAGAATTTTATTTACAAAAACAGGTGGTAGGGTGCCTGGGTGGCTCAGTCAGTTAAGCATCTGCCTTCGGCTCAGGCCATGGTCTTAGGGCCCTGCTATTAAGTCCCGCATTGGGCTCCCTGCTCAGCGGGGAGTCTGTTTCTCCCTCTACCCCTCCTCTCTGCTTGTGATCTTCCTCTCTCTCATACTCTGTCTCTCTCAAATACATAACTTTTTTTTTTTTTTTTTTAGGATTTTATTTATTTGAGAGAGAGAGAATGAGAAAGAGCATGAGAGGGAGGAGGGTCAGAGGGAGAAGCAGACTCCGTGCTGAGCAGGGACTCTATCCTGGGACTCCAGGATCATGACCTGGACCGAAGGCAGTTACTTAACCAACTAAGCCACACAGGCACCCCCAAGTAAATAACATCTTAAAACAAAAACAAAAACAAAAAAACAGGTGGGGTAGGTAGGTTAGACTTGTCCTATAGATTGTAGTTTTCTGACTTCTGCTCTAGATAGTACTAAATCCTCCCCAAGCTCTTTCCTTCCCATGTATATGTACTTCGTGGTTT
Source organism: Potos flavus (assembly GCA_028534135.1). Lineage (NCBI taxonomy): Eukaryota > Metazoa > Chordata > Mammalia > Carnivora > Procyonidae > Potos > Potos flavus. The sequence goes on along the minus strand of CM052899.1, from coordinate 32,627,879 downwards.
TACTTCCTGCTATTCTCTCTTCTACTATCCATCAGCTAGATTGATTTGTAGGAATATCCCTGCCTCAAGGCATTTTGCATTTGCTGTTCCTTCTACTTGGAACACTTTTCCCCCAGATAGTCATTATCTATTGAGTACCTCTTATGTAGCAGGTGCTATCCTCAAATCTTGGAATATATCTGTGAACAAAACCTAAAATCCCACATTATATGTAGTTTACATTCCTTTGTGTGTGTATGTAGACAGTAAAAACAAAAACAAAAACAAAAAAAAACAGCCAACATAAATGGAAGATACAGTATTTTATGAGATATGTGCAGTGGAAAAAATAGTGTGTGCCGAGAGAGGTCTCTTGGATAAAATGATATGTATGCAGAGAGGTGGGGGGGGGCGGGTGTCTCCAAAGTAAATATTTGCATGGCTTGTTTATCTTACTGGCTGGCACATAGTGAGTATGCAGTAAGTATTTATGAAATGAATCAATCTAGGTGAACTAATAATCCCTAGACTTACTCTTTACTAGTGTATTTATAGCATGCTTATCACCACATCTATTTATTGCTTCTTAACAGAGATAGGTTATTGAGCAATAAATTTGGAAGCAAAGGAGGAAGTTCAGTATCACTAAGTACTCTTCAAGATGATTTTGTTTTTACTCAGACCAAATGGATACTTAACCCATATTTAAGAAGATAGCCAGGAAGAAAAGCGATGTTGGGAAGTGATTGAATGGGAGAGAAGAAAAACATAGGCGTACTTAAATATACATCTAGTCAATGACATGGATGTCCAACTTCTATTACCCATAGTGGAGTCTACCCAAATGTTCCTCCCCTCATGTGTCACTTTTCTCTGTTTCCCAATTAAAAATATTCTCAAAACAATTGATTTAGGGCAGGGGTCAGCAAACTTGATCCAGCCTGGGGGCCAGATTTCCCCGAGACCTATTTTTATATGGACCTTCAGCCAGTTTTATATTTTGTAAGATTATTAAAAAAAAGAACCCAAATAGATAACATGCTTTAACTGATATGGACCTGACGTGGTCTGCAAAACCTAAAACATTTCCTTTTGACCTTCTACAGAAAGAGTTTGCCAGCCTCTGACTTACAGGCACCTTCTTTGTTGTTTCCAGGGGAGCATGATACTTCTCTATGGTGGTCTTCATAAATAATAGAACTTTACAATTGGAACATGTAATCCATCTCGTTTATTTTACAGGTTTCATTGAGACTAGAAAACTACATCAACTTTTGGAGGTCATACAGCTTTCTAGGTATAGATCCTGAATCCCTAGCCCATTAATTTTTATGTACTTTTTACACATCAGTGATGAGTGATACTCCCTCTTCTGTGATATCTTAGTAGGCAGACTGGTCTTCTCTAAGCCTTAATTTTTTTTTTTTATCTGTAAAACAGAAATTGATAGTATAGGGTTTTTGTAATGATTAAATGAACTAATGCATATAAGGTACCAGTATATAGTTAAAAATGCTTCACAGATCATAGTTCTATTTTGTCATAGTGTAGCGAACAGATTTCTGCTACCTAGGAATAACTGCTCCTCCTGCCCCCCCCCCCACATTTTTTAGGGGATAGGGTCAAAGAAGGAACGTGTTTCTGTCATCCAGAATTTTCATTCAGATGTCCTTTGTGTCTTGAAAAGTAGTTAGAGATCTATTTCAGTAACATTGTACTTCATTGATTTTGGGGGGCTTAACCAGTTTTTAGAACATCATTAAAATGGAACAACTTTGTTCCAAGTTGTAAACAACTGATTTACAAACAGAAAATTGGATCACAGATTGAAGATTACTTTCCTTAAAAAGGTTAGGCAGGAGAGATTTTTGGTCATTTTGTTATATGCATTTTTAGTGACTGAAATTGTGGGGAAGTGGAAAGGGAAAGACGGAGGGAAGAAAATGGAGCCCCTGTGGGAATTCAGTCTAGTGTTCCAAGGCAGCCTTGTTGACAAAAATGGGCATGTTGACAAAAATGCTGGGTGGTTATTAAATTGTTCAGAATGTCACTTATGCATGGATTGGTGTTTCAAAGTTTACCTAGTCTGTGAGGGGTAAATGTGTTAGGAGTTTGGGAAGGCCATCATAATGTCCAACTGTCTCCCCACCTGTCTAAATGAAATAGGGTTCATAAATTAATATCAAGGACAATTTGTCACAAAAGGACTAGCACCCTTGGTTAAAATAGAAACAAAGGATCACATATCTGTTGTTTAAATGTTTATTGAATAAAAGAATGTTTATGCATGTGTATGTGAGCATTTGAAAAAACAGTAAATGGGCGCCTGGGTGGTTCAGTCAGTTAAGCGTCTGCCTTTGGCTCGGATCATGATCTCAGGGTTCTGGGATGGAGCCCTGCGTCTGGCTCTCTTCTCTGCCGGGAGTCTGCTTCTCCCTTTCACTCTCCCTCTGTTCTCTCTCTCTCTCAAATGGATGGATAAAGTCTTTTAAAAAAATTTTTAAAAATCCCAGTAAATGGCAGTTTACTTCCTTTTATAATGCTACATTTATTTATTTATAAGTTTACACACAGCGATGCATTCTTCTTTTATTTTTTTTTAAGTTTATTTAAGTAATCTCGACACCCAACGCGGGGCTCAAACTCTCAAGCCCAAGATCACCCAACGCGGGGCTCAAACTCTCAAGCCCAAGATCAAGAGCCGCATACTCTACCGACTGAGCCAGCCAGGCGCCCCAGTGATGTATTCTTTTTGATGTATAGTATAATGAGTTTTGACAAGTGCATAGGGTTGTGTAACCACCACAATTAAGATACAGAAAAATTCCATTATCTCTTCCCAAAACCTTTCTTCATGCAAACCTTTTGTGGTCAAATCCAACCCCTCCCCCCTAGTTGGCAAACTGTCGAGCCAGTGTTGTTCCTATAGTTTTGCATTTTCCAGGCTATCATATAAATGAAATCATATATATAGCCTTTGGAGTCTGGTTTCTTTCATTTAGCATAATGCATTTGAGATTCATCCTTGTCATATGTATCAATATTTTGTTCCTTTTCGTGGCTGAGTACTATTCCATTGTATGAACAAATCAGAGTTTGTTTATCTGTTCCTCTGTTGAAGGATATTTGGGTTGATATCAGTTTTTGGCAATTATGAATAAGGCTGCCATAAATATTCATGTACAGGTTTTTGTGTGAACATAATGTGTTAGTTTCTTGTGACTGCTGTAATAAATTGTCAACCTAGGTGCCTTAAAATAACAGACATTTATCCTCTCACACTGCTGAAGGCAGTCCGATATCGGCATTCCTGGGCTGGAGTCGAGGTGTTGGCAGGTCCGTGCTCCTTCAGAGGCTCTTCTAGCTCCTGGTGGCTCCTTACATCCCTTGACTTGTTGCTGCATCACTTCAGTCTCTGCCTCCATCTTCCCATTATGCCTTCTCCACTGTGTCTGTGTGTCAAACCTCCCTTTGTCTCTCTCTCATAAGGGTACTGTGATGGCATTTAGGGCCCACCTGATAATACAGGCTAATCTCTAATCTCAAGATCCTTAATTTAATCACATCTGCAGAGGCCTTTGTCCAAATAAATTAACATTTACATGTTCTAAGGATTAGGAGCTTGTATCTTTGAGGGCCATTATTCAGCCTACTACAATAGATTTTCATGTCACTTGGGTAAACACCCAGGAGGGGGATTGCTAGGTTATATATGATAAGGGTATATTTAATTTTATAAGAAAGTGCTAGACTGTTTCCATAGTGGCTATACTGTTTTGCATTCTTACCAGCAACATATGAGAGTTTCATTTGCTCTGCATCCTTACTAGCACTTGGTATTGTCATTTCTAAAAGTTATTTTAACAGGTATATAGTGGTATTTAATTATGGTTTAATTTGCATTTCCCTAATGATTAGTCATGTTGAGCATCTTTTCAAATGTGCTTATTTTCTTTGGTGAATTGTCTGTTCATACATTTTTTCATTTTTAAAATTGGATTGTTTTCTCTGTTGAGTTTGCTTGTTTTTTAAACACCTCTGTTCTTCCCAAGTTAGTCCAGGGCCTTAGGGAATTAGGAAGATGTTAGTTCTTTTGTTCTTCTTGCTTCTTATATTTTCTTGCTGCAAACTCATTTCCTTTTTGAATTTCTAAAACTGAATAAATTAGACTTGAATTCCTTTTTGGCTTCTAATAGATTTACTCAATAAAGGAAATAGAATTTAAATCAGCAAATAGTGGGTGTGTTAGTCAGGTCTGGGGTTGCAAGCAACTGAAACCCTTGAGTAAAAAATGATTTATGAATAGTGTATGTTACCAAACTGCAAGGAAGGACAGGGATGGAGTTGGCTTTAGGGACAGCTGGACAAAGGGTTAGATTATTGCTTGGTTTCTCTCTTCTTATTTCTGCTTCTCTCTTTGAATTGGTTACAACGTGTCTTATTTCAGACAGATTTTCTCCAAATGGTTGGGATCATGGTTGCAGGTGCCTTAGGACTCAGATCCTTCCAACTTCCTGACCCTAGAGGGAAAAACGGATCTTTTCTTTTCTTTTTTTAAAAAAATATTTAATTTATTTATTCGACGGGGAGAGAGCCCAAGAGCGAGTATGGGTGGGGGGAGGAGCAGCGGGTGAGGGAGAAGCAGACTCTCCGCTGAGCAGGGAGCCAGACAAGGGGCTCAATCCCAGGACCCTGAGACCACGACCCAAGCCGAAGTCAGACGCCCAACTAACTGAGCCATCCAGGAGCCCCAAAAGGGATCTTCTCAAATTTTGTTCAGAAAACCCCTGGGGTTTTCAGTTGAAGTCACATGCACATCACTAAGCAGTCACTCTGACCCAGTTGAACATCTCAACTCAAATTCAGTGTGAACAAAACAAACTCTTGATTCCTCTTCTTTTTCCCCCATACCAGTAAATCCACCCCTTATCAAAGCCAGAAAACAAGGAGTCCTTTTTAATTCTTCCTTGATATCCTTTAAGGAATAACCAGCCCTTTTCCATATCTAGACCATCACCCCTGCTTACTGTATTGTAACCACACTGCTCTTCTCTTAATTTCTTCATAAACCATGCTCTTTCTCTTCTGAGACCTTCGCACGTGCTGTTCCTTCTGCATGCAGTAATTTACCCCTCTAGAGGCAAAGCTTCTCTTGTATTAGGTCTCAACTTCAGTGTCACTTCATAAAGGTTCTTTTTGTAAAACAGGTAGCTCCATTTCCATCTCTTTACAAGCTTCTTACTTGCCTCGCAGTACTGCTTAAAACAGCTGAGAGTCATTTTATCCATCTCCTTACTTGAATTTTGTCTTTTTACCACTAGACTATATAAACTGCTTTAATGTAGGGACATTATCTTGTTTACCTTTGTATCGACAGTTCTAGTACAGTATGGGGCAAATGGTAAGCCTGTAAAGGTTTTTGAATGAGTGACTCAGAATGTATTTCTACAGTTGGCCCAGTTTAGATTTAGTGGCCTTGTGGGGTGGGGTTGGTGGATAGACAAACACAGTAGCCACTGTTAAAGGCTCCAAGTGAACCTACATTAAGATGCTACACCTAATGCTTTTTTTACTTCTTGGAAATAATAATGATTAATTCTGGTATTAATCATTTATGCTTGTTATTATTTTTATTTGAATAGAAACAATTTGTAAGAGTTATCTGTAGGCATAGGTCTAAACTCAGTTTAAGATTTTTATTGAAAACAATAGCTAGTAGAGTCTGATTAGCACTCTTTTCTAGCTACTTAATGCAATGGACTGAGTGACATGTTACAGGGCAACCAGATGTTTTAAAGCAATTTTCACGTTGCTCTATTATTAGAGCAATATATAATATATAATAATATTATTATTCTGTTCAGGTTCTTGTATTGTCCTTTTCCAACATTTTCCTGTTGATTGTCTGTTTTTGTGTTATTCTCTTAACCACCTGTGTGAAATTCAAGACAGGGAGGGGTCTGGAGTTAAGAATGTTTGGATACATAGTAGAGTACGAAAAGCTTATAGATGAGGGTGGGAATGACTTCTGAGTTGGTGAAGGTTAGGGTGATTATATAATTTGTCATCCAGGCCAGGTCATTTTTGAAAGGGTGTGTCAGGAACAGGTGTAAACCTGGACTGCCCCTACGAATCCCTTTGAGGGGGAGATGATGATCAGTTGTTGCAGGATAGGGTGCTCAGAGTCTGAGGGCTTTTGAATTGGGAAGAGACTTGCCTAAAAGTGTGTAGGAGGAAGCCAGGTATAGCTCTGTGCTTTCGTAAATCCTTTTGGGAACTGAATGTAAACAGAGCCAAGGGTTCTGTAGATCTGTCCTAATTAGTAAATGTAATTGCCTTATGGATAAGGTTAAAATCCTAGAATCAGAATCTAATTCTCTTTTACTTTCCCATAGGAAACTAGTATTGTGTTTAGCTGTCATGTTCACTCAAAGAATATTTGGGTTGTCTGATCTGCAAGCTCTGGCCTACTGTCAATAGAAAGTTATTTGAGTGTTTTTGGCTAGTGTTGAAAAATTTTCCCAGGTAAATTCATACTGTCTTGCCATTTTGCCCTGTAGATAGTTGTAGTACACATTTGAAAATAGGTTGGAAGGATGCACTTTGAGATTAGTTTTTATGTCTTATTTATGTAAAGCGCACTTGAACTCTTACATTAGGGAGATAGCAGAATTTTATAGTTAAGTATACACCACAGAATTTTGTTCTCGTTTTTTAAATTCCAGTCTGGGATTGTTAATAGGCACATTGTGATTGAGATTAATAGCTGTGACAGTATGTAGCAAGACTAATTCCATAAAGATAAATTTATCACTGCAGAACTGGGTTTTTAATTTTTTTTCCTTAGGTAAATGTGTTCTTTTTTTTTTAAATGAGACTTCTTTCTCTGCTTTTGGCAGGGATGCTAATTTCAAATGTTTTGAGGAAAACCAGAAAAAAACCTTAAAGGTTTTACAAAGAATGTAAAACACATACGAACATGTTAGTCATCTTAGGGCCACCTCATGTTACCTTTTCTATGAACACACTTTTGTTATGCCTTTTCTGTATTTTATTTTTTTATCTCCCTTTGTAGGTTATATATACCTAGAATAGTGCTATATATGGTTGTTCAGTAAGAATCACCGTTACTGTGAAGTTTACGGAGATAATAGCAGTAAATATAATATTTAAAAGTTTTATTCCTTTGTAAAGTCATAATAGTGCTTTTTTATGTTTTAATTACAGTTTCCATTTTATTTCATTTAATCAAGTCAGATCTAGTTACTGTTATCTCTGTTTTATGGAAGAAGAAAGAGAACCAGTATAGGTAACTGGTATATGTTCAGCAAACAATTAAAGTAAACCCTGAGAGAATTATATTAAAGGTGAGGGGTGATACATGATTTGAGGCAATTGGTATAAAAAGGAGTCATGTACAGTGTAGTATGCATGCAGAGTCATACACTATAGAGTTTATGTTAAAAGTTGTTTTTCAAGGTAAAAAGTGCTGTGTAGGTATTGCTATATTCACTTTTCATATTGTTTTATTCATCAAGTTTAAAACCTTATTAATCAGTTTTAGAATGTCTTCCCTTTATATAGATTTTCTGGAACTGTGTCAATACAGTTGCCATTAGCCACATGTAGCTATTTATATAAATTACAATTTAAGAAAAATTAATTATGCCACACTTCAAGTACGCGGTAGCTCACAGTGGCTAGTGGTTACCATATTGGACAGCACAGATAACAGAACATTTTTATCCCCACAGAAAGTTCTGTTAAAACAGCACTGTTCTTAAGGACCGTATTAAAGAAAATATCACTTAAGGACAGGTTTTATTTTTGTTTATTAGGCTTTAGGATTTTTGTAGTTAAAAATGTTAGCTTTAGATTACGTGTCCTAATGAGAGAAGCTTTGTGATTTACTGTCTGTGGATCAAGCTTGTCGTGTTCAAACTCAGCCTAATCTTTTATTAGTCTTTCTGGCTCTGCATAAATCAGTCATACTGGGCTGAGCGGTAATTTGGACTAAGTAATACAGAATTTGCAAATATGTGTTTTAGGTTGTTAGTGCTTAATATCTTTTAAACCTTAATGCTTAATATCATTTTCCTTATCAGTAGAATGAGGATAATGAGATAATGATCACATGGAATTTGGATTAATTGATTGGGGTTTATGAAGTTAAAAAATTGAATTCTAATGAACCTTCTAATCCCAGCAGAACTCTTTGCTCTCTGAAGTTATCTCAAGTTCAACTCTCCTTTTTTAGATTAAGCTCTTGAAGTCAGGACTCATGGAGCAGTCTACACACTTGTTAAGTAGCTACTCTGGGCCAGTCACTGTGTTACCATTGTTTGCTAATTCATTTATGACTACCCTTGAATAGATTGTGAAAGTAGGAAATCCCCCCTTTTTAAAAAAATTTAAAATACCTGTAGTTGTAGAAATTAAGAAAAGAAGAGACTTTAGAAATAATCATGTCAAATATATTCATTTTACCTATGAAGAACCATGACAGGTTAAGTTACTTGCCCATCGTTGAGGAACTAGGACTAGAGAATCTGGGTAGCCTTCTATCAAGCCACCTCCTTAATTAGTTGATTGTTAAATTTAATTTCAAGGAAGTCTTAAGCACTACTGTTGCTTGAAGACTATATTTTGTGTGTATAAACTATGTCAGTGTAGAACAAAGTTATTTATAACTCCTGATTTCAACACATGATATTTCCTGTTTGTTTCTTATGACACATTCTTAGGGGCAGATTGTATGCTATTTTTGGAGATGCAACATTTTGATCTTGAAAAAGCATTTTTGGTTGTTAGGCTAGAATAGATTGAGGAATAGATTGAGTGGTTTCTGACGTTAAATAAATGCTCAGGGTCTGTATTTTCATATATTGCATTTGGTAATAGTAACTTATATAATATGTCATGGGGTTGGAATGTCCATTTATAGAAACTACTAGTCTTGACTGTTTCTATGAGCTATGAATTTTAATCTCTATTTTTATATTCCAGTTCCAGTTTCAGTTTCAATATTGCTATTGTGTATGTACACACTCGCAGGAGTGCTAAGAATAGCAAACTATCCTACTACAGACGAGATTTACGGTTCTGAGATACCTGACCTGTTTCTTAAAATTCATTTTCATTTCATATAGTCATTGGCAAAGTGTCTTCAGGTATTCATAAGGTAATTGTTATTTGACAGGATACTTTTGCTTCTCAGGAATATTATTGGTTTGTTTCTGTGGTAGTATTTGCTTGTAGTTGGGATGGACCAGACCAACTCAGGCTTTTTTGCAGAATACTGGTTGTTTCCCCACGGGGTTAGAATACCTTCCTGCCTCCTTCCTTCCCCCAAGAACTGAAATCAATTTCGGAAGGGAGTCTTTGCTCGTGAATCAAGACTTTAATTATAGGCTTTCTTGTTTCGAAAGGCAGTTTCCTTTTTCTGCAGTTGTTCTTTGGGTGGAGTGCATGTGTGCACGCGTGTGTGTGTGTGTGTGTGTGTGCGTGTGTCTGCTTGTAGCATTTGGATCTGTGCAGCACGTTGGCTTTCTAGACATCCTTTGTATAGTAACAGCATGTGCGGAGGGGCTGGCAGCCTGTAAAACAGTTTTTTCTCCTCTTCCCCCTCCTCTCAACCTCACTCCCTCCCTAGATCTGGTGACATTACATAGATAAATGTGCTGGCTAGGAAAACAGCAGAAGGAATTGAATGTCTGCCAAAAATTTGCAGCATGAAACCAAACTGGCTGCTTCAGCCTCGCTTTCCTGATCTCTTATTGTGTGTGTGCAGTCTACACTTGTCAGGGCTTTCCTTGTTGAGCGTTACGTCACTATGTTCTCCACCCTCATTATACTGTCTTTTCTTTTGAAAAGCTACTGTCCTCAGGCTTCAAACTTGTTAAACACTTAAGGCTTTATTTGTACTGTTACAGTGGTAGTACTGAAGATGAAATATATTTAAGTTTGAAAGAGAAATTTTAATTTGATGTAATATCGACTTAGGGTATGTGTGTATATATGAGTGTGTATGTGTTTCTGGGCAATATTAGGATAGTGTGGAGAAGATAAGGTACTAGTAACTACCTGAAATTACTACATTGCTTTTAAAAAATCTTTCTGTTCTTCAGGAAGAGACATTTTCTTAAAGGACTTTGAAGACAGCTTAGAGAGGTATTGATTTTTAACTGTTGATCAGCATTGCAAATAGACATTTCTAGAACAAAAGTGATTTCATTTATTTAATGTATGTTGAATTAAAGAAGATAATATGAGATCTTTAAATTTGGGGTTCTTCAAGACTGCTGATAAAGCTGAGTATCTAGACAGTGTCTGATTTCAGAGAAAAAATTTACTTTTTATTCTTTGATTTGGTGAGACTTCTTAAATCCAGGTCAAAAGAAAGAGTTTTGGCTATTAATTAAAGCTTTATATAGCCCTTAAAAAATAAGATGGAATCCTACTTCCTTTTTTCTGAATCCTTTAGACTTAATAGTTTAGCAAAACATAAATTTGAATAGACTCATTTAGGTGCCTTTAACTACAGTATTCTCATTGCATTTGTTCCTTATCATGTGCTACTCTGTATTGCAATGTATTTTTAATGCATATGTTTTATTTTTACAATTAGGTTGTAAGACCAAGCAGCAGGGAGCCAGTTTTGTTACATCTTGTTTCTCTGGCATCTCAGTGTCCTCTGTATAAGAGACAGTATGTATAATTATATGTGGAGATAATATTGAGGATGAGAATAGGGTAAGGTGATTTCATTAGCTGACTTAGTCATCTAGGGCTCTCAAAACAGAAAACCATAGAGTGGATGGCTTAAAAAATAAGGATTTTTTTCTTCTCACAGTTCTGGAGACTGGAAGTCCAAGATCAGGGTGGTAGCATGATTGATTTCTCCTGAGCCATCTCTCCTTGTTTTGTAGATGGCTACCTTTTGCTGTGTTTCATATGACCTTTTCTCTAGGCACACAAATGCATCCCCCACCTCCACCCCGGTCTCTTCCTCCTCTACCTCCTCTGGTAATACACCAGGCCTCTAAGATTAGGGCCCCCACCCTTGTGACCTTACTTAAACTTAGTTATTCCTTAAAAGACCTATCTCCAGATATAGTCACCTTAAGGGTTAGGGCTTCAACATAAGAATTCTGGGGGGGGGGGGGGAATACAATTCCGTCTATAATACTGTCCTGAAGATAGAGAGCCAAGTTACTGAACTATCAGATAACATATCAGTCATGTTATAGTAAGGAAAACAAACTATGAGAGAGTGTAGTCCAGGGAATTGATAAAGCAGAGGTCGGGAGAAGAGACAAGCAAAATGGGAACATTGAAGTGACACAGAGGTAATAACTTCCTTAAGCAGTTACCACCTATAGAGCTGGAGGAAAAAAGAAGGAGATTGGGGTTATTAGAACCTAGAGGCTTAGAAGAGGGGTGCCATGGAACTTGGATTCACATCTTTGAGGAGGTCTCACTGCTTGGTTGCTTTTAACACCTTAGAGAGGGGTCCCACAAATGTTGAGATGCAGGCCTCCAAGAGGATATGTTGCTCCGCTGCACCTGGTATTTCTCAGGGACCATGATGAGGCTGCTTCTGAGAGAAATCAGTCTTCTGTAGAAGCTGAAGACTGCGAACAACTGCTGTTGCAGGGAAAAAGGGTCCATGCTAGGGTGGCACTGGCAGGAAGAACAAAAGGGTCTGGAAGGAGCATGGAAGGACATTCTTTTGTCATATTTGCTTTCTTTGTTTTTTTTTTTTTTTTTTTCATATGTACTTTCTTGTATCCTTCTAGTGTTCCCTGTCGGTGGAGCCTAATGGGAAGGTGGCTGACAGAGAAGAAATGACATATGCATTCTGAGCCTAGCACCACAAAGCAGAGTAAGGGCGAGCTTGGAATTGAGACAACAGCTTCATAGCTGGCACAGATATTATTGGTGGGAGTAAAGCCTTAGAGAGGCAATATGTGTCAAAAGTCTTAGAAATGTGCAAACCTTTTGACCCAGCAATTCCAGTTCAAGAAATATATCCTAAGGAAATAATCAAAAAAGTGAGCAAAGATGTATGTACAGGGATGTTCGATTACAGTATTCAGTGTGATAAAAAATTACAAGTATTGAATGTTTATCAATATGGGATTGGCTAAATATCTTACAACATGTAGTGAGATGTTATATGGCCATTAGAAAGATGATGCTGACTTGGATTTGTTGATGTGGAGATAAATTTAACAAACTAGATTATACACTATATGTAGTTTGGACCCATTTATGTGTTTTGGTTTTTTTTTGTTTGTTTGTTTTTTTTAAACTATAGATAGGAAAAGCTGAGAACTGGGGTGCCTGGCAGGCTTAGTCATTAAGTGTCTGCCTTCGGCTCAGGTCATGATCCCGGGGTCCTGGGATGGAGCCCTGCATTGAGCTCCCTGCTCTGTGGGAAGCCTTGCTTCTCCCTCTCCCACTCCCCCTGCTTATGGTCCTTCTCTCGCTGTCTCTCTCTCTCTCTCTCTCTCTCTCTCTCTCTCTCTCTCTCTGTCAAATAAATAAATAAATAAATAAATAAATAAAAATCTTTAAAAAAAAAAGAAGAGAAGAGAGCACAGTCCCAGGTTGAAGAGTGCAGGCTCTGGAGTCAGACAGCCTAGGGTTTGTATGTAGGCTCTGCTACTTTTTATGATCTTGGGTAAATTAGTCTTTCTGGGCATCTGTTTTCTCATCTGGAAAATGGTGATAATAGTACATACCCCATAGGGCAGTTGTTAGGTCTGAAAGTGTTAATATTTGTAAAGCATGTATAATTGCTTCAAGTGCTCATTAATGTTAGGTGTGTTATAGGGGAGGAAGAGAAAGCTTAGGAGAGGAGTTTACTTTTTTCCCTTTATTATCCTTTTTTTTTTTTTTTTTTAAGTAGGTTCCACACCCAGCATGGAGCCCCAGTGTGGGGCTGGAACTCATGATCCTGAGATTGAGACCTGAGCTGAGATCAAGAGTTGGAACTCAACCAGCTGAGCACCCAGGCCCCCCTAATTATCTAATTTTTTTTTTAAAGATTTTATTTATTTATTTGACAGAGAGAGAGATCACAAGTAGGCAGAGAGGCAGGCAGAGAGAGAGAGGGAAGCAGGCTCCCTGCTGAGCAGAGAGCCCAATGCGGGGCTTGATCCCAGGACCCTGAGATCATAACCTGAGCCTAAGGCAGAGGCTTTAACCCACTGAGCCACCCAGGTGCCCCTAATTATCTATTTTTAAAGAGAGAATATCATGATTTTATAATTAGGATAACCAGTAAAGTTTTTCTATCATAACTGAAAACGATGAAGCTGGCAAAGATGCGTTAAGTATTCTTCGCTTACTTCTTGAAGTCCTAGAACTAACTTCAGGATGCTTTATAGGTAGGATAGCACTTCCCACTGCAGCCTAGATGCAGCTGACAACTGAGGCTTGTCTTTTGACAAGCTCCTTACTTCTTGTGGGGAAACTTCATTTTTTTCTCAGGTACCCTACAAATGTTCAGGGACTTGCGTTATTTATTTATTTTTTTTAAAGATTTTATTCATTTATTTGACAGAGAGAGAGACAGAGAGAGCACAAGTAGGCAGAGAGGCAGGCAGAGAGAGAGGGGGAAGCAGGCTCCCTGCTGAGCAGAGAGCCCGATGCGGGGCTCGATCCCAGGACCCCGAGATCATGACCTGAGAGCCGAAGGCAGAGGCCTTAACCCACTGAGCCACCCAGGCACCCCGGGACTTGCATTATTATGGTGCTTCTGACTAGGTTCCTGAGGCCTCCATCTTACTTTTGCCTTGGTTCCTTGGGTAGGTTCCTTCTGCTCTGCTTAGAACCAAACTTATTGCTGTGAGTAATGCTGTTCTTTGAAGAAGGCAGGAGAACCTCTGGTCAGTTTTATATGTATAAGTTTAAATCCTGCCACACCACATTGTTAGTAAATAGCATCACTGTTTACCAGTAATGGAAACTCAGCACTTTCCATCTATAAAGTCTTTCTCTCTTTCTTTCTTTCTTTCTTTCGTTCGTTCGTTCGTTCGTTCGTTCGTTCGTTCTTTCAAAAAATGAATTTATCTGTAGGTTGTTTACTTCGGCAGCACATATACTAAAATCAAGTAACCAAGTTGAAACTATTTAGTATATTGGACTTAGAGTACCTGACTTTGAGTAACTTCAGTCACTTTTGCTGGTCATTATAGCCTTTTTTAAGATTTTATTTATTTGACAGAGAGCCCAGGCAGGGAGAGCAGCAGGCAGAGGGAGAGGGAGAAGCAGGCTCCCTGCTGAGCAAGGAGCCCCAATGTGGGGCTCAATCCCAGGACCCTGGGTTCATGACCTGAGTTGAAGGTAGATGCTTAACCAAATGAGCCACCCAGGTGCCCCTCATTATAGCTTTTGGTAATGATTTTTATATTTGGTAAAATGAGTATACAGTTGACCATTGAACAACACAGGTTTGAACTGTGCATGTCCACTTATATGTGAATTTTTTGATAAATATAGTATGGTAGTATAAATATATTTTCTCTTCCTTATGATTTTCCTTTCCTTTCCTTTTTTTTTTTTTTAAGATTTTATTTTTAAGTAATCTCTACACCCAGCATGGGGCTTGAACTCTCGACCCAGAGATCAGGAGTCGCATGCTCCACTGACTGAGTCAGCCAGGCGTCTCCTCTCTGGCTTTCTTAATAAGATTTTCTTTTTTCCTTTTCTTTAGCTTATTTTATTGTAAGAATACAGTATATAATATATATATTCTATATTACATATAGGATATATAATATATATTTTATTGTAAGAATACAGTGTATAATATAGATACATAAAATACATGTTAATTGACTATTCATGTTATTGGTGAGACTTCCAGTCAGTAGTGGGCTATTAGTAATTAAGGTTTGGGGAATCAAAAGTTACACACAGATTTTTGACTGTGTGGGGCAGTCGGTGCCCAACTCCTGCATTCAGGGTCAAATGTTTGATGTTTTTTTGAAGATCCCTTCTAGTTCCAAACACCATGATTCTGATGGTAGCAGAACACTGCACATACTATCAGATATGTATAAGTTATTATTTTTGGTAAGTCTTGAAGAAAATAATGCTGTATGCCAATTTGTTCAGTTACTTATTTTAGACCATAGTTTGGCCAAAATAAATGCCTACGGTTGCAGTTTCTTAAAAATGCAATGAATACGAAAGTCTTGTTGAACATCTTGCTGCTTCTACACCATTACTTTTATATATTTTTAGCATAAAAAATATTCCCATGCTAATACTCCTCAACTCGAGTACTACTAAAGACTTTTTTTTTATATGTGGGTAATGTGCAGTGTGGTGAATGTGTCTTAATATAGTTGTTATGTAGATAAATATCATATATAGAAACTATATTAGTCCACACAAAATTTTCATCACCTTGCCTTTTTTGTGATGTTAAAATAAAACGAAATCTTGTCCTGACTTAAAAAGTGGGAGTGGTTCCTTAACAAAGATAAGCTTTGAAGGATAGATACAATTTTGAAAGGGGATATAAGAAATCAGCATTTATTAGATGCTTTTTACATTTGAGTCACACTCCCATAACTTTATCCTATTTAATCTTTATGGTAACTCGAAAAGAAAGGTAGGTATGTTGTACCATTCTACATGAAAGAGGCTAACTAACTTGGGCAAAGTGAAGCCATAAGTGACAGAACTCAGTCTGTCTCTGAGCTCTGCAGAGCTGATTCCTAGTGGCAGAGGTACAAAGGACTTTGAGGGACAAGGTAAAATAACCTGGAGAAAAAGCATAAAATGTGATCTCTGAGGACAAGTGAATAGATTTGGAGTAGAGAAAGATAGTGTGAGAAAAGTAGTTTGGTATATATGATGGAAGTAATTGAATACCGAGCTATAGGAGTTGGCATTTAGGATATATGCTGTGTAAGTTTTGAGCCAGAATGGTAACTAGATTTTAAAAACAGTATTTTATGGGGGTTAGTCTGGAAGCAATGTGCAGGAAAAAAATCAAAGAAAGACTACAGAGAGTCAGTCCTTGTAGAAGATTGCATATGGTGATGTGACTCTGAATTAGGAAAGAGCCATAGGTATATAAAACAAACTAAATTAGAAAGTAAAGGACCACAAAGGAAAGGAGAAGCAGTAATAACTTGGCAGTATCTTATTTGGATGAATGAAGAGAATGATATATCACTGACAAACAAAATGGAGCTTTCAAAGAACTGATGAATATGTGAAAGAAAGATAACTCTACAGTTTCTTAGCATAGAATTTAAGCTCAGCCAATAAGCACATTGTTACTTTTGGTGTCACCCCTGATTAGGAAAAAGAAAATTGTTATGGTATCTTGGTAGATGATTGCTTTCTCATTTAAATTTACAGTAGACTGTATACATGGTAAAAGTGTAAGCTGAAATTGATCATTACTGATTTAATTATATCATTAACTTACTTCACTAATGATCTCGTGTCTAATTGTACAAGTCATTGAATGAACTCATCAAAATAAAAATTCAATTTAGTACCTCTACTAAAACTTTGTAATGGCTAATGGGTATGTGGGAACTGATTAGAATTATACAAGGTTACCTTATCGTAGACTATTAATAACAAAATACTCTTTTCCAGGCCACTCATATTGTTTTATTATTATATGTATTTTGCAACTATATACTTTTGAGGAAAAGATGATCTAAAAAATGTTTAATAAGCAGCCATGGAGTGTTTGAATAGTGTATGGGATGCTGACAAATTTAGAAAGATTAAATCCTACCCAAGGACAGTGCCTGTGAAGATTATTGCATCTTGGAGGAGAAGCTTTGAGTAAGAATTGATAAGCCTTTTTAGAGCTAAGCATGATTTTGTTGTATTTCAAGTTCAGTAAATGCTTATTTAGTACATACAGTATACAAGGTGCACTTAAGAGGTGAAGTAAGAGGTCTAGGGTGATTTCTGCTTACTTAGCGCTGTCTTTTGGAAAAGATCAAGAAAAACTAAATTCTAAACTGTCAGAAAGGATTTGGGAGGAGCAGGAGGAGTTCATGCAAGGCTGTTAATAGTGAAAGCATGAACTGGATAAAACCCAGAGGAGGGCTTGCCGGAAGAGGACACTGTGTTAGGATGTTCAGCTTTCTCAACAAAGTACAAGTACCTTCCAACAAACCATTAGTTTCCTAAAGTGAGTTCTATGTGCCCATTTGTTTCCCATATTATATCGGAAATAACTACTTGTGCAGATGCAGATATCCTCTCAAAAGACTTACTTTTGAATTTTTTGGTGTGTAAGTGGATAATGTGAATAGTATTTAATTGTTTTCTAATTATTTTGTGTGGATTTTGTTTTGTATTTACTGACATTTATAAGTGTTTGAAAATGTCAGTACTGCTGCTTTTTTATCTTGTCACATTTTTATGTTCCGTTACAATGCTTAACAAACTAGTAATATCTACCAGGCTTCTTATGCTTTGGATGGTATTTTGATAACCTCCTAATATTTGTTTTCCTTATGCTCAGCCATTGAGCATCATTTTGAGTTCTTCCACTGTATCATGCCTAAGAATAATTTTCTCCTTTCTAAGCTGAGACTTACCTCCTCTTTATCCTTTGGGTGTTTATTATGTACAATAGAGCCATTATTTTAGCTTTATTATACATAATAGAGTATTTCAGCAGTAGATCTTATCAACTAGTAAATGATATCTCAGCTGAAAATTATTAAAGTTACAAGTTCTGTGAAATAAATATCCATTGAAGAAAATGAACTTGGCAGTTAAATTTACTTTACTTGATTATAATGGTGGGAGAAGTAAGGGGGAAAATAAACAAATACCTTGGAACCGCTAGAACAATTCAAAGGTAGGCAAGAGGTAGCTTGAAGAAAAGTAAGGAAGTGAGGTGGGTAGATTTGAGAGGAGCTTTTGGTGTTTCATGCGGGGTAACCTGGCTGGATCAGATATATAGCAGTCAGAAAGAGGTTTTCGTTTGCGACTGAGCAGTGCTCGATAGATACAGATTTTAGTTGTTAGGCTTGTCTTATAAGAAAAGTATTAAGGTATAAGGGTGAGCTATTTTTATGTAATGAGATTAAAAGATGAAACCAACTTTGATGTGGTACAGTGAGAATAACATGGCTAACATTTAAATTCAGTAGCCAGAATTTGTAATTAGTAATTAAAACTTTTTTCATTTGAAGGGGATTGAAACTGTATTTCTAAGTCTAATTAATTACTACAGTCAAGATTAACATAATAAAGGGTTCCACAGGAACAGTTAAAAGATACAGGTTTTTAAGATGAAGACAAATTAGAAGTAGTTGCTTTTCACTGTGTTTGACCTATTAAATCATGTGATCTGTGAGACTGAAACATACCACTTAATTTTTATACTACTTAATTTTTTAGTTCATTTTTTTATTGTAACAATAACAGAATTTACCATTCTAAACGTTTTTCCGTGTATAATTCAGTGGCAGTAAGTATATTCACAGTGCTTCGAAACCGTTACCACTATCCATTTCCAGAACTTTTTCATCCTCTCAAAGTCTGTACTCATTAAGCAATAACTTACCCATTCTTCCCTTTCTTCCAGCTTCTAGTAACCTCTATTCTAGATTCAGCCTGTATGCATTTAACTACTCCAGGTTCCTCATATAAGTGGAATTATATAGTGTTTGTCCTTTGTGTCATACTACTTGATTTTTTAAAAAATGAATTGGAGTAATTATAGATGAACATAAGTTTTTAATAATGTTTCTATAATTCTTTATAGATATTTTGTATTTAAGTCTAAGGAAGAATGATGTGACCATTATTGCTTAGTGCGTCTTTGGATATTATAGGGAGTCTTATATGAGTTATGTACTTTCATACTCTTAATATTAGCTATGTTAATTTGTCTTAGTAATTTCCAGTGGCCATAAAACTTGAGAAAATTTCTACCTTTAAGAAATCACACATCTTTATTGCCTGATAGCTTATGAAATGATTTCTTAGAGGTTCCTGAAGTCGTAAGTCTTAAGTTTACATGTGCAATTTTTTTCCCTTGAAACTTCTGGTGGTCATAAATTCTAGAATTTATTCAGTTCAGTCTTGAGAGAACTAGAAATAATTACATAGAACAACACAGATTTTTTTTTTTTTAACAAAACAGATTCTTGACTATTCTTTATGTCAGTGTTTAAGAACAGAAACAAGAAGATGGATTTGAGTTCCTCAGAAGATACTAGAAAATGGAGACAGTAACAAGTGGATAATGGTTTCAAAAAAATTAAAGACAAGTCTTTGGGGGAAAATGAAAATTGGACTTTCAGATTCGAATGCCTCAGATGATACAGAAATATTTAGTGTATGTGCTACCGAAGCGAGCACGATACAGAAATATTTAAAATAGTCTAAATGATTGTGTCTAAAAATTCTTTTTTCATAGTGTAAATCTCATAGCAGAGATCAGTGGGCAAAATTTTTGCTGTTTCTGTTTTTAAAAGCTATTTCCAAAAGCTCAAGTCAAATGCTACTCCTCTGGCTGTTTACTTACCAGAGCATCTACTATGTATTTGCCTCAATGCTGCCATCTGGTGATTATTATGGAGATCTCAGCATGGTGCTTAAGGCACCCTAAGGCAACAGATGACACAAGGTGCATTCTAAGTGCCCGCTACCACAAGTCTCCCTCCTGCTTTGGAGAAATTGAATGGAAGTGGGTTTCTGTGGCAGAAATTTTAATTTAGTTATTGAGTCCATGAAATTACTTTGTGAGATTGCTTTGTAAACAGTAAAGCATTTATGTATTATTAAGATGCACACATATTTATCAGGCTCCTGCAAACTCATTGTTCTAAGATAGTATTTTTATTATTATTTCTAGTTCTACAAGGTAATTTAATTAAGGTATTGAGCACTTATTGGACGCATACTGTATGTTAGGCACTATTCTTACTGTTCACAGTATTAGGAATACAGTCCTAAACAAACAGATAATTAAGGTATTGAGCACTTATTGGACGCATACTGTATGTTAGGCACTATTCTTACTGTTCACAGTATTAGGAATACAGTCCTAAACAAACAGATGGAAATCAGAACCTTCATAGAGTTTATATTTAGTGGGGGACAAATAAGGTATAGATACACACACAATATGTTAATTAGTGAAAAGGGTTAAAGGGAAGAAATAAAGCAAGGAAGAGGGATATAAATTCTTGCCATTGGTAAGTTGTTTTGAAATGTTCGATGCAGTGGTCAAGGAAAGCCTTACTGAGGAAGGGACTTTTGATTAAACTTTGGAAGGATCTAGGGAACAGCATTGTAGAGAGAGGGAAAGCAAATGCAAAGGCCCTGTGATTGCAACGTCTGACTTGTTCTCACAAGGAAGCTAGAGTAGAGTGTAAGAGCAGGAGAGCAATAGAAGATGGGTCAGAGAGGTAATTGTGTATTTATATGTGGGGCTGCAGATCACATGGGGCCTTGTAGTTCATTTGGCATTTAGTCTAGGGTGAAAACCACTGGACTGGATGGAGGGTTTGAGGCAGCCCAGTGACGTGCTCTGATTTACCTTTTAACAGGTTTACTCTGGCTCTTGTGTTTAATGGTGTGTAAAGTCATTTGCTACAAACTTTTTTTCTTGTTTTATTAGCTGTAGGAACAGGTTCACTTTATATAGATAGGAAAACAGTAAGCTGTAAGACTATGCTTGGACAGGACCAGGAACAGTGATTATATATGTTGCATATCTCTACACAGGTTTTTAAAAACTGTATTAATAAGTTATCAGTTGTTATTATATCTTTGTGATAGAGAAAAATTGAAACCAGCTTGTAGAGTTTCACTTGGAAAATGTTACGAATGTCTCTTCACTGCCCTAGAATCACCCCAGTACATTTCAGGTTCAAATCTTACAGTGAACCCAATGTAGTTTTAGTCCTTACTTACTTTCCTGCTCATTAGTATTTTGGGAATGAAAATGATCTGGTGTTGTAATTTTTTATGCACTTAATAATATTTAGGCACATTCTAAAACAAATCACACAGTTACTGATTAGCTGTGCTGTTTGATCAGAGAAAAACTCCTAGATTTGTATTGTAAGCTAGATGATTTATTTAAGTCACTTTTTTTGGCTTGTAATCTTTTCAGCTAAAATGACTAGTCCTCAGAGTATTATTATTCTTTCCCAAATTGCACTTTAAAAAGTACCCTGAAATTATCAAGATATGATTATTGCCAGTAGTAGTATTTCTCTGTGGATTCATTTTTGTTTTGGTAGCTGAAAAATTTATCATTTTTGTGCTTGGTTCTATGATGCGAAAGAGTAAACATCTTCAGTGTGAAATGTTTGGGTTAAGGAAATTATAGCTGTGCTGCCCTGTGTTACCAAAAACTTTCTATGTAATTTGAGTCTGTTTGAACCAAAGTCTATATTTGACTTAAATATCTTTTCAGCCTGTCTGCTTTTCAGTCTGTAACTATCAAAACTGAATCACTAAACGGCACACCTGAAACTATTACACTGTATGTTAACTATCAGAAATTTAAATAAAAACTTTTAAAAAATATCAGTACCGTTTAAACTTAGGTAAGGTTGTCATTAGCAAGTTGTTTTGTATAGTGAGTAGGCAAGGTCTAAGACTGTGGTTGTTTGATAAGTATCAGAATAATTGAATTAGATGATCTACACAGCTCTAAGTAATGAGGCAGCCAGTTTGTCTAAATTGCTACCCTTCTCCCCTCACCAACTTTAATGAACAGATTTAAATGACCTTAGGTATTTTGTTTTGGGATAGGAAAAAATCTAGCGATATGAAGCATTGATTGTATGTAAAAATATTAACAGCGGTAATGTTACAGGGAATATACAGGAATTTATAGGGACAGTTTTGCTAAGGATTTCTTAGGTATGATTTTAAATAACATTTTCTGCCATTGGGAACTTTATTTTAGTTCTAGGTGATAAGGACAGGTATTTGAAAACAGATTGCTTCATAGTTTTAATTTTTGAAGATTGCATTTCCTATGCTGGAGAATAACAATGATTTGTTTTTCAGACTTTCTCTTTTCTTCATCTTGTATGTTTGCTTCCTTAAGTGTGATCTAATCTATCCCTGAAAGTAGCAGTAGATTAAGCAAGTACTTTGCTATTACTAATGTGTGTTATTTATGATAACCAAGTTTGAATTATAATACCAGTCCTGCTCTGCCTTTTAGCTGCTGCTGCTGCTGCTGCTTTTTTTTAAAGATACTAGGTTTTGTTTTTTTTTGGTTTTTCGCTTTTTAAGATTTTATTTACTTGACAGAGAGAGAGAGAGCACAAGCAAGGGGAATGGCAGGGAGAGGGAGAAGCAGGCTCCTGCCCAGCAGGGAACCCGACGCAGGGCTCATCCCAGAACCCCAGGATGATGACCTGAGCGGAAGGCAGACGCTTAACCAACCGACACTCTGCCCTTTAGTTTCTTATTATAACGTAGGCTTCTCCATCCCCACCACAACTGCAGGTTACACAGGATTCTTTATCTGAACGCAACTTGTTCCTTTTTTTTTTTTTTAAAGATTTATTTATTTGAGGGGCAGAGGGGGAGAGAGAGAATCTTAAGCAGACTGCCCACTGAGTGCGGAGCCCAGTGTCAGGCTCTGTCTCATGAATCTGAGATCATGACCAAATGCTTAACTGACAGAGCCATCAGGGCACCCCCCCAACTTGTTCCTTTTTTAGCCAGACTGCTGAAGTAATATAATGCACTTTATGTGTGTTAAAGTGATACCACTTGTTTAGCACGAGTAGGTCTTTACATTGAATTATGTCCATATCCTACTAGTAAAACTACTTTTCTATTTTCATACCCTATTTTAAAAAGAGGGTGGGATGGGGAGAGACCCAGGAAGAGTTAACACATTCCTTGGTCTTCACTGCCTCTAAGATGATTTTTGTTCCTTTACTGAACAAATTCTTCTGATATGAAGTTCTTCCCATCTACTAATACCGTGATCTCTGCTTTTTTTAAAATATGTGCTTGGGGACGGGTTTCTGTCATTTACCAGTGTTTTCTCTAAAACTTTAGAAAAGTTTTTGTTACGCTTTCCTGTTTTGGGGTTCAATCATCATTTTTACTGACTTGAACACATTTATATGATTCTTCTAAAATCATGCTTTCCCAGCTTGACTGCTTAATTTTATTATCTTTAATTTTACTTTTTTTTGTAGTCAGAGTGTAAAGTCTATGAAAGTTGAGGCTTTAGTGGCCTTTTTCACGACTCTTCCCTCAAATTTCTATACTAGTGCTTACTAAATATTAAAGAATTCATGCACATTTACAATTTGAGGTTTCCTTTATTAGCTAGGACTTTATACTTAGGAAATCACAAATTCTAAAGTTTCCCTGTGGACTCCAGTCTTCAGTCCTTTTGCTTCCTACTGGACCTTTATTTTCAGTTTATCAGGATTCCCTCGGTACCTTAACTTCAAATACTTTTTGTAAGCTCCCTTCTACTTATGATGTCCAGCCTCAACTTTGTGGCCCACCATTTTAGTTGATCCTTCTTAAGCAATGCAGCACTCTGACCTCTGTGTAGCAGGCTCCCCAAAACTTAACTAAATAGCCTACCATTGACCTGAAGCCTTACCAATAACATAAACATAAACAATTAATACATATCTTGTGTGTTATATGTATTAATATACTCTATTCTTATAATTAAGCTAGAGAAACAGAAATCTTACTAAGAAAATCATAGGGAAGATAAAACACACTTGCAGTAGTATTCTGTAAAAAATCTGCTTGTAAGTGGACCTGGGTAGTTCAAACTTGTGTTATTCAAAGATCAACTGTGTTTGCATTTACATTCTAGTAGACTTCACCCTTTGGCTTGTCTCCTCAATGTACAGCTCTCTGATTTTGTCAGTCCAAGGCTTCAGAGATGTTAAGGAAAGTTGTATAACCATTTTGGTTGGAAATACTACAAATAGAACTCTCCAATCTTAGCTGTGTGGTTAAGGCTGATTGACAGTTTTATTTTCCATCACTAATTGATTCTCTTTCATCTTCCACACAGAGACTTCCAGACTTTTTTTGCTCTCTGTAAATACCCAAACCCATACCTATCTAAGCAAGTTTAAGCAAGTGATGTTGTCTTCTATTTTAGTGAAGAGATGGAGGCCTTTTTGCAGAGACTCTATTGACTTTTCTCTCTTCTGTTTTGAATTTATTCTCTGTTAATACATATATTTTTCTGATTCTTTCTTGCCTGAAAAATGTGTGTCCACCTTCCATTTTGATAGGAGGGTGTTTTCATTATCTTTGTTCTTGGACCCAGCCAGTCTCACCTGTCAGTTTTCTCAGTCAGCTTTCACTTTTTTATGCTGTATATATCTAATTCCTGCCCCACTTCTGGCAGGTGATTTTTATTTCCTATTTTCCAGAAATAATGAGACTGTCAGAAATAAGCACCCTCAACATTTCCCTTTTCCCACCATCTCACCTACAAAAAATATGCATCTACGCCATCCTATACTATAAAGTCCCTTTATCCTTGCTTTAAAATGCATCCTTTTTTCCAAAACCAGTGTTATCCAGTAGAACGTTTTATAATGATGAAATTGTTCTATATTTGTGCTGTCCAGTACCATAATCACTAGCCACATGTGAATGTTGAGTACTTGAAAGGTAGCTAGTGCAACGGAGGAATTACATTTGTTTTATTTCAAATTTAAATAGCCACATGTTTTAGTGTTCACCATATTGAACGGTGTAGCTTTAAACCTTATTATGTGATATGTTCCTGTTATTTCTTGTTTCTTGAATCTCTTTGACCATGTCTGTCTTCTCTTCCACATTTAAATAGGTTTAGTCTTTCTCATCTTAAATACCTAGAACACATCGAAACCCATTGCCATTTTTTTAAGCTATCTCCTGTCTGCTCTCTGTCCTTTCATGGCTGCTTGTTGGTTCCTGTGAGTTTAGTTCTTATCCTGTCACTGAAAAAGGCTCCCTATAACTGACATTTCCAACTATTTCTTAGTTGTACAATCCAGTAGGTATTTTATTTTCCCAACATTGATTGTTGGTTGCTCCCTGTGTCTTGTAATTCTTGTGTCATCACTTCCTTTTGGTTCTGTTTTCTCTCAGACTGGTTCTTTTTTGTCTCTTTTTCCCCCACACCCCCCATGCTTTTAAATGCTGATATTCTTCTGTCTTAGATTTTATCTCACTTCTCCACTCTCCTCCCCTTATTCTCTGTCCTTTACCACAATTTCACTCCTCCTTCTCCACTGGGTGCTGTCAGCATGTTGCTGTCTTTTAAATCTCTCTAGCCTATTCTTTCTTCTAAGTTCCAAACTCCAATGTCCAAATCACTGTTGGTATTTCTTTCAGAATATTCCAAAGGTGACACTGTCCTACTCTATAGATGTTTATTAGTTTAAGTTTGATAACTTTAATTAAAATAAACATACAGAAAAGTACACAGATATAAGTATGTACCTTAAATATTATTAACTTCCATGAAACCGTCATCCAGGTCAAGAAAAAGAACATTACCAGCACCTCAGAAGTCCCTTTCCAATTCACTACCTCTTCTTTTCTCTCTAAAGGTAACTGCTGTCTCGACTTAAAATAATGTAGAACTGTTTTTGAACTTTATATAAATAAAATGATACAGTATGTATTCTTCCATGTCTGTTCTCTCGTTCAGTATTTTTGTGATAGTAATACAAGTTGTTGACTGTAATTTGTTTATATTCATTATAGTTTAATACTCTACTGTATGGATATAGCACAGTTTATCTGTGCACCCATTGCTGTTTATTTGGGTAATTTTTGTTTGAGTAAATTTTATGAATAATGCTGTTCTGATCATGTTTGTGTATGTTTTATTGTACATTTGTGTGGGTGCTTCATTTGGTGGATATATAGCAAGGAGAGGAAGTGCTGGCTCATATGATATGCCTGTGTTTAATTTTAGTAGATACTGTCAAATAGTTTTCAGAGTAATTTTGTCAGTTTATATTGTCAGCAGTGTAAGAGTTCTGTTGTTCTACTTTCTTAATAACACTTACTGTTACCAATCTTTAGAATTCTAGCCATTCTTGGAGATCTGCTTCCTTGATGGCTAATGAGGTTGAGCATCTTTTCTTATGTTCATTGGCCATTTATATTATTCACGTATTTGCTGTTTTGAAGTGCCTGTTGGAGTTTGTTGCCTAGCTTTCTATTGAATTGTCTGTCTTCTCCATACTGACATGTAAGAGTTCTGTGTATATTCTGGATATAAGCCATTTGTTAGTTAAATATGCTGTTAATAGCTTCCATTCAGTAGCTTGCCTGTTCACCGAGAGCTTACTTACTTACTTGTAGTTTCTACTCCTCAGTGAAGTCTTTCCTGACTTTACTCCCCCATTCTTTTTCATATTCCTTTTTTTTTTTTTTCCTCCAAATTTTTATTTAAATTCTAGTTAGGAAAGGTATGTGGCCGTCTTTACCAGAGTCACAATTTTTAAGACAACTTCCAGCTATTCATCTCTCATTTAATCTCTTGGCTGAGGAATACTATTGATTTGCTTGTGTTGGACATTACTGATGTATCATCCAACTCTCCCAGTAATCCATTTTCCTTCCCAGGCAGTTTCCTCCAATAGCCACTTCAATATTGGTATTCTGACCTTAGGTCTCTTCTTTCTACCTGTTCTCCCATGGGAGAACTCATCAACTTTGAAGGTCTTAATGCCATTTTGTAGGTATATGATTTCTAGATTTTTATTTCCAGACTAACCTTCCTCTTGAACTTCAGATCCCTGTATCGTAAAGTTCATGGGCATTACTACATGGGTGCTCTATAGGCATTTTAAGCTCAATAAGTCCCAAACTAAGCTCATTCCCCTCCTCCCAAGCCGAAATTTTGTATTTTGTTTGAACACCCCCTCAGTGGGTCTCTTTGTCAAATACCTCCAGAAGAACTTACGTCTGGGAAACCTTACCTGACACCCTTTTCTCCTACTTGATTCCCTCGCTCCGTTGTTTCTTGTTGTAACACTTCTGTCATAGTACTGACGGATATTTTATCTGTGTTCTCCAGTGGACTAAAAAAAATCTTGAGGGCTTCGTATCTATGTCCCACATAAATGATTGAGATTTCACTGAGAGTGCCTCCAACTAAACACACCTAACATCAAACTTAGCATCTCTTTGTTTTTCTCCTGCTTTTCTTCTTGCAGATGACTTAACGGTTCACAACATCTTTTCATTAAGTCAGTCATACATAGTTAACTCATTTTCTTTTCTATCAACTTCCATAACTAGTTGATTTTCTAAGTCCATAGCTATTTTTTTTTTTTTTTTTTTTACATTTTTGGTTGGGGTTAATATCTTGTCTTCACCAGGCTATTGTAGTCATTGTTTAAATGTTCTACACATCTTTAGGTTTTTTTCCCCATTTGTCTTTGATATTGCTACTGGATTTTTTTTCAAATACAGGTGATCATCTCTTGATTCAATAGCCTTCTATTGTTCTCTTCCTGTGGATAAAGTCCAACTTCTTTATAAGACATTCAGGGGCAATCTTCACAAACTGATGTATCCACTTCCCCACAGATATCACAGAAACCGGATCCTGTAAGCACTGGCTTTAGCAGACTGCACACCTAAGTTCATCTTGTTTATACTACTTTATACTGCCTTTCTCTTCTCCTGTGGGCTGGAGGGGCAGGGGCAGTGCTGTAGAGGAACATAGAAACCTAGGTTTAAACCCAGCTTTAACAATTATTATCAATTGTCCTTGGACAAACTTCTTTAGATCCCATAGTATGGTACTAGTACTTAATACACGCTATCGTCTTCTTTCAACCCTTCTCCTCCAAACCACAACTGAAATTTCTTTCTCATTTTTGTACAGAGCACTTACTGTTTGTCTCTTCTAGCATTTAATGTCCGCCACCATATGTGGTGCTTATTGATGCACATTTGTCACTTCTCCTACATGACATAACTTTTTAAGGACTGATACTGTGATTTCTTATGCTTATTAATTCAGTTGAATTTCTTTAATCTTAGGTGAAAGATTTGCTTTGTTTAATCCATACTGTGTCATTTAGTTTCTAAGTGACCAATATAGTTGAGGTATGATTTTTTGGACCAAAGTTGTCACTACAAGGACTAGTTGTAAAGGTCCAGCCAAAGCAGGTTTTGTAAAAACTCCCTTATTTAGTTGGAGATTTGAGAGAGTGATAACAGTTGTCTTAAGGTTACATATAAACTTTTGTAGGAATTTAAAACTGTAATTTTAATGTCTTTGTATTAATACTAAAAGAAAATACTCGTACCTGAGTGAATTGTTTTTTTCTTTATAGCCTGTTGCTGAACCTATCCCCATCTGTAGTTTCTGTCTTGGTACAAAAGAACAAAACCGAGAAAAGAAGCCGGAGGAGCTCATCTCCTGTGCCGACTGTGGCAACAGTGGTATGTAATCCCCTGGATTCCTTCTGACATGTGCTTTCAGGCAAGAGGGAGGTGTATTTAACTGAGATGGTATCCTTGACCCTTATAAAACTAATACTTTAATTTGATTTTGGTTTAAGGTAACTGAGACGAGCTTCTAGACAAGGGAGGGATTTAAATATATAGTTGAAATGTTTTATTCAGTTAATTTAAGTCAGGTCTTGGCTTTTCTGTTTGTTTGTTTGTTTTTTATAAAACTCTTTCCATAGATTATTTTTTCCTGTTGATCTTTATATTTGACTATCAAACATCTGTTCAAATCACGGCAATCAGTTTGCAATTATTGCTGGTTTCTTTAATAATCACTACTTATCTTTCTTGATTTATGTATCAGGCTTTATGAATAGAACCTGGATGATAAGAGACACAGTATGGATGGTTTTTCTTGATAGAAACTTACATATTCACACTGGGAAATGGAATGTTGACACTGCAATTTAGTGAGCTCTGTGAAATCCTGAGCTCTAAAAACGATTTCGCAAAGACTCTCCTAGTTTGTTAATTCCAGAGATATTCTTGGTCTACAATTTCAGAACTTACAAGTTTTTGTAGGAAGGCCATATTAGTAAACCAACATTATACATTATCTTTGATCATTGGCTTAATTTTCAGTGTTTTATATCTGTAACAATTATGATTTAGTTGAGAAACCAGAAACCACTCTAGATACTTCAAGAGGAAAGAAATTTAATACCAGGACCAGATGTTTGTGAAATTATTAGAAGGGCTGAAGCGGAAAGCTCTAAGCTGGGCTTTAAGGACTGATTCTGGAATATCACAGAACTGATCCACCAGGGGAGTCACTTATATCTGCCTCCATTTGGAAGAGGTGGAAGCAGGAGGCTGCTGCAGGATCGTAGCTGAATTTGGATATTGAAAGGCTGAATTTGGCCATCACCACAATTACCTCTGGATAGCCATAAAGGTGAAGAGTGGATGAGTATTGGTATTTTCATGACTTTATCATTAGAAAACAGTACCAGGAGAAAAGCGGTCTTTGTTTCATTTCTCCCTTTCAAAAAAATCACTCAAACACATCTAGTTGGTAGAATTAGTTCGTATCTAGAGCCTATCTGCAAAGGAATCTAGGAAGTATAGCTTTCAGGTTTTTGGTTTTTATTTACAGAAGGCTTTTGAAGGCAGCAGCAAGAGATCTTGAGTGGTAGGTGACCATATACAGCATAATATCACAAACCAAAATGAACTCTGGGTGGATTTTACAGTTAAATATAAACCATAAAATCACAAAATATTGGACAAAAATGTAGTGACATATCCTACATTGCAGTGATTTCCAAACTGTTTTCATAATAGAACCCTTAAAAAATCATATGGGACCCCTATATAAAACAGATAAAAATAGATCTGCTCAGGTGAGTGGGAATAACATGGGGTGAGGGGGAGGGAGAGTTGTGTGATAGCCCTGCCTTGTAAATCACATTATATTTGAGGTGGTTTCTGAGTTCTTTGCAATTTGAAAATAGAAGAAACTTTTAAAGAACTATAGAATGAGTAACCATTGGTTATCTATTGCTGTAGAAATAAACTACTCCAAAATGTAGCAGCTAAAAAAGCAACATTTTTAAATTCATGTTCCTGTTGATCAGGCATTTAGGAATGGCTTACCTGAGTGGTTTTGACTTGGGATCTTTCATGAGGTTGCAATCAAGATTTTAACTGGCACTCCGTTATCTGAAGGCTTCCATTCCATGGTGACTGACTTACCTGGCTGGCAACTTAATGCTGCCTGTCGACAGGGAGCCTTAGTTCTTTGCCAGGTGGACTTCTTCATAGGGCTGCATGTGTGCCCACAGCATGACAGCTGGATTCCCCTAAGCAGGTATCTGAGAGAGAGAGCAGAGCTCAAGGTGGTACCTGCAATATCTTTTATCACCTAGCCTTAGACTGTCATTTCAGCACACAAATCAGCCCTATTTAGTGTGGGAGGGAACTGTACAAGGTGTCAATTGGTATTCTTTCAGAAGGCAAGAAGGAGGGCAGCTTGGAACCTGGCTATTACAGTAGCCAAGAAAGAAAACTATGGATAGAGTCAAATATATGACGATAACTTTGCAGACTGAGAACTAAAATACCCAAAATTTTAAAAAAGTTTAAAAATTGTTTGGGGAGAATAATTGCATTAAATATTTGGTAAAGGGGCGAGAGCTATAAAGTGTAAAGAGCATGTTTACATTTCTAGTACAAAGTCCTAAGGTCAGAGCCTATGAACAAGTAGTTTATCTGAGAGAAAGTTAATTGTCGAACATACTAAGAAAACATTTTACCCAGTAATAATAAGCATGCACACCAGCGTAGCAGTGGAGTATCATTTTATAGCTTTAATAATAATAAAATTTCAACAGTAAGAGAACCCAAACCTAGAGCTGATGAAATCATGGTAAAACATTTGTACTTTGCTGGTAGCACTAGATATTTTATCAGAGGATTTGGAAACATGGTTTGGCAGTGCATGTCTACTTCTCAGGCTACAGAAATATTTCTTTCATTTCACTTAGCAACCCCACTTTCAGGAATGTATTTTAAGAAATTAATCTAAAAGAAGGAAATTCATTGTAGTGTTCTATTACGAGTAATAGTTTAAATAGTTAACAATAGGGAAATGGCCAGGAAAGTTATAGGGTATCAACTCAGTGGAATTATTCAGTTTAAGGAATATAAATATAACGTTTACTTGACCAAAAGGATGAAGAAAAGCAAAATAAAACTGTACATACCTTATAATTAAAACTGTGCAAGAGATTTTAGCAAGTCTTAACAGGAAAAGTAGAACAGGGAATGGCTAATCTAGGAAAAAGAGATTATAAATGAGATTTTTACACTTTCCCATTTTCCTTTAATGTCAGTGATGTTTTGATAATAAACTTCATAGCATCTCAAATAAGAGAAATTTATTTAGGAATAGAAAGGAGAGGAGAGGAAGTAATTTAGCCCTTTCTCTCACCAAAGAAAAATAAACGTAACCAACTTTTAGAGGAAAGGGACAAATCTTTTCCGAGTGAGGGCAGATTTGCCTTCTTAAAATTCTGATAATCAAATGAATACTGACTCTTGGAAGAGGAAACTTTTTTTCCTGTTACTGTTAATTCTGATCACAATAGAAATATTGTTTAGGTTTTAGCTTTTAGCTAAAGTAAACTCA
Source organism: Potos flavus (assembly GCA_028534135.1). Classification (NCBI taxonomy): domain Eukaryota; kingdom Metazoa; phylum Chordata; class Mammalia; order Carnivora; family Procyonidae; genus Potos; species Potos flavus. The sequence goes on along the minus strand of CM052899.1, from coordinate 32,596,261 downwards.
CTTTAAATGATCGGGTTTAATAAAAATATATTTTTGGTTATAAAAGTAATATGTTATTGTTTTAAAAATTGAGAGCACAGAAGGGTGTGAAGTGAAAGGTAAAATCCTTCTCCTTCAAAATGTTTATAACTTCATATTCTAGAATATTACAGTTGCAAACAATTTTTGTGTATCCTTCCAGAAATGGCCTAGGCATGCTATGTTACATATTGATATACATATAAGCATGTGTACTCAAATAATGCTTTACTGCAGGCTTAATAAATGCTAGAAGTTTGTCAGGTTTTTTATAATCACATTGGGGTGGGGGTGGTTTACTGAATACTGTTTTACATTAATAAAACTGAATAGGAATGCCAAGTCTTGATGAGACATGTCTGACAAGCTTCCAAGAGCATCTTTTCTTTGATACATATTTTGATTTAAGGTAATTGCCTTTCTGTACATCATTCCTTTAATAGAGTTACAAAATGATTATTGATTATTTCATTTGAGAATTTTCCCCTCTTACTAGGTCATCCATCCTGTTTAAAGTTTTCCCCTGAACTAACGGTTAGAGTGAAGGCCTTACGGTGGCAGTGCATTGAGTGTAAAACGTGCAGCTCCTGTCGAGATCAAGGCAAAAATGCAGTGAGTATCTTTGCCTTACAATGTGAATATTTCACTAAGAAGTAGAATGTACAACTGGTATTTTCCTCTAAGTGTTGTTGGCTATTTTTCAGTCACCTGGTCCAGCAGAATTTGAAACAGGAGTCTCTTTAAATGACATGTCATTAGTTTAGAATACTTACCCTTTGAGACTCGGATTCTTTCTAGGTGATTTCTAAAGCACCTTAATTGTATGTTTGCAGAGAGACTAAGCTACTTTAAAGAAATACTCCTTTTTTTAAAAAGAAAATATTTTATTTATTTATTTGACAGAGAGAGAGTGAGAGAGGGAACACAAGCAGGGGGAGTGGGAAAGGGAGAAGCAGGCTTCCCACTGAGCAGGGAGCCCGATGCGATGCCGGACTCGATCCCAGGACCCTGGGATGATGACCTGAGCCAAAGGCAGATGCTTAACGACTGAGCCACCCAGGCGCCCCTAAAGAAATACTCCTGAAATTTGTTTCAATAGTGTGGAGGCATTCACTTAGGAATGGTCAGTTAGTATATTAACTACAAATCATCCTTTCCTCTTTTCCATTAGAAAGCTAAAGTTAAAAAAAAAAAAAAAAACTAAAGTTTGCTTATATCTGGTTACTGGATAAACTTGAAAGTTATGAAACTGTAGTTCTTTATTAAAGGTTGGTTGAAGCAAAACTTGTGCTAACTCAGACTGTCCATTTACTCCGTTAATACAAGTTAAGGAAACTTTTACTATTATGGTAGTTCATCTCCTTTATGAGATCATTGACGCTTCCTAGGTTTTATGAAGTTGTGATCCTCACTTGTTTTTGTTTCATAAGGTTAAGCAAAACTGTCCTTTCTCTTTTCTAGGATAACATGCTCTTTTGTGATTCCTGTGACCGAGGTTTTCACATGGAGTGTTGTGATCCACCACTCACCCGGATGCCAAAAGGTGAGAAATACTTTCTGAAATCAGACTGGCAGTATAAAGGGCATGTTAGTGAAAGCACCTTTTATCTACTTTGATAGATGAAAGAATGATTTTCATCTTTCTATTTGGGATTGTATAAGTAGGAAGAGAGCTGTCACCTTAAAGATGGGATAGTCTGTTGAGGCATCCTAACATTCTTATGTGTATGATTTATTATTTTCCTCTATTTTCAATATTTAGTATCCATGGAGAGCAAAGTAGTTCATTTATGAATGAATATTTGCCAGTCCTATAGCTAGAGGACAAAGTACTTGCCTTATGTAATATTTTGAAATACCTCTTTCTGTAAAGGAAGAAATGAAATTATATTAGATCGTGTTGATTATATCAGTGTTGATTATTTCATTGTTCATCACTTTTGAAAGGCCTAGATCTATTAGTCTCTGGTTTAGTCAAAACTTAAAAAAATCTTTTAATAAAATAATTTGTAAAATAATTTTTGTGCCCTAACTCATAGGAGTACAGCTTAATGTTATTCTGTTCTTTTGACTCCTGTTCCTTGAAAGGTATTTGGTTGGAATACAACTGCCTGTTGGTTGAGCTTCCACCTTACTATGTGCTTAGATTTTCTTTAAAAAAAAAAAAAAAGGTCCAGTTAGTCTCTCCTGCTTTTGCCTTATCACAGATTCAATTTTTAACTCCGATTTTGTGACTTAATAGGTTTCTTAAGTAAAATGCTTATGGGATATGTGGTAATTTCTTCTTGGAAAAAATTTTCCTGTGGGTGGAAAGGGATTGAACCTTAGGTATAGACAAGTTATTCCACTTAGGATCCTACTCGAGTCCCTCTTATGTATTCCGTTGGTTGTTACCTTTTGAAAAGTCTTACTTAGATTTATATGTATTGGAAGAATAAAAATCTCCCTTTCCTACCTCTTCCATTTATTTGAAGTCTGGTCAAAAGGCCTTCTGAGAATCCTTCAAGATAAGAAAGATTTTCTTAGGACTTCATTCCTGTGTATAGTGTCTACAAAAGAAGTTTCATTGTAGCTTAAAGCAGCTTAAATCATTTTATTTTGAAGTAATTGCAGACTTACAGAAAAGTGGTAAAAATATCGCAGCCATCACCAGCTTCTTCCAATGTTAACATCTCATAAAACCATAGTACAATTACTGAAACCAGGAAACTAACATTGATATGATACAGTTAACTAATCTGTAGACCTTATTTGCATTTGTGGTCCAGAATCCAGTCCTGGATTTCACATTGTATTTAATTGTATTTAATTGTCATATTTCCTTAGTCTCCTCCAGTCTGAGTTAGTTCTCTAGACTGTCTTTCCTGACCTTGACACTTTTGAAGAAACTGGTCAGCTATTTTGTAGAAAGTCCTTAAATTCGGGTTTGTCTCTTTATCGTGATTAAATTAAGATTATGAAGTTTGATAAGAACACCATAGAAGTGATATTGTACCCTTCTTAGTGCATTGTAGTGTGGGTGTATAGTATGAATATGTCTTATTACTGGTAATGTTAACTGTGATCACTTGATTGCAGTAGAAACCTGACCTTAAAGTTACTCTTCTTCTTCATTGTACTAACTTTAGCATCCATCAGTGATTCTTGTTTGCACTAATTTTACTTTGGTGTTTACATGATGATGGTTTTTTTGCTTCCGTCATCCCTTCTACATTTATTAATTGGAATTCTGCTATAAGGAAGAGATCCCTTTTCCCATTTATTTGCCAATTATCATATTATTAATGGACTCATGGATATTTTATTTTATTCAGTGGGTTATAATCCATTGATGTGATTTCTTTTTTTGCTCAGAATGACCCAGATTTGGCTATTAGGAGCTCTTTCAAGTTGACTTCTGGGTCCTTCTGACATGCCTTCCTCATCTTTTGAGCACTTCTCCATTTTCTGGGACCATAAGGTGCTCTAGGTTATCAAGTATTTTCCTTGCTCCAGTCCTGGAATCAGTTATTACCTATCGAAACCTGGCTTCTTTTCTTATAGGATGGTAATTGGAAACTAATATCTGGGTGCCAGGGGTAGAGCAGGGCTTTTTAACTGAGGATCAGTGGACTTCAACCATATGTGGGCTTCAGGATACTTGTGAGTCTTTTCCAGTTGTTTGTAGAATTTTGTGTGTATATGTTTTCATGTTTATTTTTCTAAGGGGCTTTCCTCAGATTTTTAAATAAGAGTCCTTGACCTAAGAGAAGTTAAGAACTCCTAGAGTATCGGAACTCTTTCCATGTATCTATGTCTATTGTGCTTTATGTGGAATATTATTTTTTTATAGGCATGTGGATATGTCAGATATGTCGACCTAGGAAAAAAGGACGGAAACTTCTACAGAAGAAGGCAGCACAGATAAAACGGCGCTATGCTAACCCAATAGGACGTCCGAAAAACAGGTTAAAGAAACAAAACACGGTGTAAGTTGTACTTGTGGCAAGGTGAGGGGAGAAAAGGATAGGGTCTTCTCTCTAGTGTAGGAGTCACTTGTTTGCTTTATGAAAAAAATTCCAGTTGTTACAACTGGCACTTTTATGTAATAATAATAGCTATACTTACTGAACTGTTAATAAAGTGCCAAGTTAGAATAAAGTCCCAAGTGCTTTATAGTGTGTTACTCATTTAATTTTCCCAACAACCAAACAAAGTAGTATTGTTGTTACTCTTATTTTTCAAAGGAGGAAACTACAACATAGAAAGATTAACTTGCACAGTTTATAGTAAGTGTTGCAGTGGGATTAAAACCCACAAGTAGTTTGGCACCAAAGTCTAACTCTTAAACACTGCCTTATATTGCTGCTCTTATGTAAACAAGAAAGAAAAAATTGTTATTATAGCATTTCGCAGATTCCTCTCCTGATGTGGTCTCAGTAGTTTATATTATATGTACAAATCAGTGGATAACTTTTGCTGTTGCGGTCATAGCCAAGTCCCATTTCTATGTCCTGATGTAAAATAAAATAATGTGTTTTTCATCTGTTAGCAGAAATCAGGGATATAATTATCCCTTGTGGACTAGGAAACTGGGCTATGTCTGGAGGCCATGGGGCAAGATTCAGTAGCTAATTTTTTTTTTTTTTGAGTGTCTATAGTAATTCCCGTTTGATGATACGTAAGATATCTTTAAGCCCGTAAACCTGTGTTCTTATTTTTACCCACCTTTTCTACACTTTAGACTGTCTTGAAAATAAAAACTGAAAGGAATGGGCATTAGCAGCTTGAAATATACAACACCAGTATTGTAGTTCGTATTTTAAATCTTAAATCAGGCTTTAATTTTCCTATAAGATGATCTTTTGATTCCTGACTTTCAGAGAGTAACCCATCCTTGTGTTTAGAGGCAAAAGTATAACTCTGAATTGTTACAGAGATCATAGGACTTTATATCTGGAAGGGTCTTAATTGTTCTGTGGTCCATCTCTCATTTTATAAATGAACACACTGGTGTTTAGACAGAATGTGATTTCTCTAAGGTATACAGCTAAAAAGTGGCAGAGTTATGACTTAAACATGCCTTCTGACTCCCAACCTTAGGATTCTTTTTGCTATAAAATACTAGATTTTCCAGAAATATTATTTCTAATACAGTATTACTTCTCATTCCTCTAATACTTATGGTTTATGGAATATTCTTGACAATATAGTTTTTTAAATAAAGCTGTAGGTTATTTACTAATTACATGTTATATATTAAATAGAAACCTTATAAAGATTTCTTTTTTAATGGTTACCCTTTTCCCTGTTTGATTTTTTTCTTTTTTTAGATCAAAAGGTCCCTTCAGCAAAGTTCGAACTGGTCCAGGAAGGGGCCGGAAACGTAAAATCACCCTTTCCAGCCAATCGGCATCATCATCAGAAGAAGGATATTTAGAGCAAATAGATGGCTTGGACTTCTGCAGAGATAGCAGTGTCCCCTTGAAGTTCAACAAGAAAACCAAAGGGCTCATTGATGGCCTTACCAAATTCTTCACCCCTTCCCCTGATGGGCGGAAACCTCGAGGGGAAGTGGTAGACTACTCTGAGCAATATAGAATCAGGAAAAAGGGCAACAGAAAATCGAGCACTTCAGATTGGCCCGCAGGTAAGAGTTCACTTAGAAGCAGAATGTATTCCCAAAGTGTAGTATTTGGAACAACACTAGTTATCTAGAATAGATTTATATTTGATTATTGTCTATGGTTATGGATTAGAAGAACAAATTAAAGGTACATATTTAGATTAAAGTAAGGTGGTGACTATGGCAGGGATTGAGAGGCTGGAGATGAAATTGCAAGAATGGGCAAATAGGAGCTCTTAGTCAAAAGATGGTGTTTTTTGTTTGTTTGTTTGTTTGTTGTTTGGTCGAACCACAAAGAATCTTCCTATAGAAATTTAAGGTGTGACCTTAAATTAGGGATATCTTTACATTTCATAAATTACAAAACAAATCATGTGATGAGCATCATGATGCTTACTTTATTTCCAGAAGGAAATTGGAAAGAGTGTGGGTGGATAAAATGCTATCGAGCTAAGTAAGCATAGAGAAAAGACCAAAATATGTGTGAGTATGATAAGGTCATTGATTTTTCTACTTCAAATCTTGGCAAATATAGTTGTAATATTTCATGAATTATACTTTAAAAGAGAGAAAGAGAGAGAACTAGAACTTCAGACCATTTACTTATGTATCAAGTTAACTTTCCTAGTTTTCATTTATTTATTTAAAATTCTGTTTATTGAAACTAAAAAACAAAAAGAAAAATAATTCACCCATTTCTCTTACCCTCTACCTCCCACCTTTCTTCTGGCAAACCACCAATCTGTTTTCTGTATCTATGAGTTTGGTGTGTGTGTGTGTGTATGTATGTATGTATGTTATTTATTTATGCTGAATAATATTATACATATACACCACAGTTTAATTCATTGATTCATTAGGTTATTTACGTATCTTGACTATTGTAGATATTGCTACAGCGAACATGGTGTATATATCTTTTCAAATGAATATTTTTGTTTTTTGTTTTTTTTTTAAAGAGTTATTTATTTGACAGAGAGAGAGAGAGATCACAAGTAGGCAGAGAGGCAGGCACAGGGAGGGGAGGAAGCAGGCTCTGTGCTGAGCAGAGAGCCCAATGCGGGGCTCGATCCCAGGACCCTGAGATCGTGACCTGAGCTGAAGGCAGAGGCTTTAACCTACTGAGCCACCCAGGTGCCCCAATATTTTTGTTTTCTTTGGATACATACCCAGAAGTGAAATTGCTGGGTTGTATGGCAGTTCTGTTTTTAATTTTTTGAGGAACTTCTGTACTGTTTTCTGTAGTGGCTACACCAATATACATTCCCACCAGCAGTGCACAGAGGTTTCCTTTTCTCCATATTCTCACCAACATTTGTAATTTCTAGTCTTTTTGATAATAGCCATCCTGACAGATGTGAGATGATATCTCCTTGTGTCTTTGATTTGCATTTCACTGTTGATTAATGATTTAGAGCATCTTTCATGTACCTGTGGCCCATTTTTATGCCTTTGTTGGGAAAATGTCTGTTCAGATATTCTGGCCATTTTTAAGTGGATTGCTTGTTTTTGCGGGTTTGTTTTTTTTGGGGGGGGGAGGAGAGAGAGTGAGAGAACGTGCGTGGGGGTGGGAAAGCAGAGGGAGAGAGAGAATCTTAAGCAGGCTCCATGCCCAGCACAGAGCCCACCACAGGGCTGGATCTCACAACCCTGAGATCTTGACCTGAGCTGAAATCAAGAGTCAGAGGCTTAACCGACTGAGCCACCCAGGAGCCCCATGGGTTGTTTGTTTTTTGCTATTGAGTTGAATGAGTTCTTTGTATATTTTGGATGTTGATCCCTTATTGGATATATGATTTGTGAATATTTTCTTACATTCAGTAGGTAGCCTTTTTATTTTGCTGATGGTTTCCTTTGCTGTGCAGAAGCTTTTTATAGTTTGATATAGTCCCCCTAGTTTGGTTTAGCTTTTGTTGCTTTTGGTTTCAGTATCAGATTTAAAAAATGATTGTCAAAAACTATGTTGAGATTACCGCCTATGTTTTCTTTTCTTTTTTTTTTTTTAAGATTTTATTTATTTATTTGAAAGAGAGAGAGCGAGTAAGAGAGAACATGAGAGGGGAGAAGGTCAGAGGGAGAAGCAGACTCCCCAGATCTGGGAGCCCGATGCAGGACTTGATCCCATCATGACCTGAGCCGTAGGCAGTTGCTTAACCAAGTGAGCCACCCAGGCACCCCACCTATGTTTTCTTCTAGGAGTTTTACAGTTTCAAGTTTTAAATTTAAGTCTTTAATCTATTTTGAGTAACTTGGTGTAAGAGAGTTGTGTAGTTTCATTCTTTCACATGTGGTTGTCCAGTTTTCCCACACTATTTATTGAAAAGGCAGTCTTTTCCCCCATTGTATGTTATTCACTCCTTTGTTGTAATTGACTATATATGCATGGGTTTATTTATAGGTGCTCTATTCTGTTGCATTGATCTCTGTGTCTGTTTTTATGCCAATACCATTCTGTTTTAATAACTATAGATTTGTAATATAGTTTGAAATCAGGGATCTTTAGTGTTTTGTCCTTTTTTCTCAAGATTGCTTTGGCTGTTTGGGTTCTTTTGTGGTTGCGTACAAATTTTTAGCGTGTTTTTTTTTTTTTTTTCCATTTTTGTGAAAAATGCTGTTAGAATTTTAATGGGGATTGCATTGTATCTGTAGATGGCTTTAGGTACTGTGGACATTTTAACAATGTTCTTCCCACCCATGAGCGTGCAATATCTCTCCACTTATTTGTGTCTTTAATTTCTTTCATTAATGTCATATATGTGTGTGTGTATACACACACACACACACACAGTGTTTTGTCTTCAGTGTACAGGTGTTTCGCCTGCTTGGTTAAATTTATTCCTAGGTATTTTACTCATTTTGGTGCCATTGTAAATGGGATTGTTTTCTTAATTTCTTTTTCTGGTATCTGGTAGTTCATTATTATTGTGTAGAAACAATTCAGATTTTTGTGTATTGATTTTGTATCCTTCAAGTTTACTGAATTCGTTTATTAGTTCTAGCATTTATTTATTTTTTGGTGGAGTCTGTAGGGTTTTCTCTATATATTATGTCATCTGCGAATAGTGACAGTTTTACTTCTTCTTTTCTAACTTGGATACCTTTTATTTTTTTTCTTGCCTAATTGCTCTAGCTAGAACTTTCAATCTTATGTTGAATAAAAGTAGTGAGAATAGGTAGCCTTGTCTTATTCCTGATCTTAGCGAAAACTAGCTCTCAACTTTTCACCATTGAGTTATGGTGTTAGCTGTGGGCTTGTCATATATAACCTTTATTATGTTGAGGTACATTCTCTCTATACCTGCCTTGTTGAGAGTTTTTATCATAAATGGATGTTGAATTTTGTCAAATGCCTTTTCTGCATATCTTGAAATGATCATCTGATTTTTATCTTTCATTTTGTTATTGTGGCATAGCAGCTGATTTGTGGATATTGAACCATCCTTGAATCTCTGGAATAAATCCTGTTTGATCATGGTATATGACCCTTTTATTGTATTGTTGAAATCAGTTTGCTAATATTTTGTTGAGGATTTTTGCATCTATGCTCATTGGGGATATTGACCTGTAATTTTCTTTTCTTGTGGTATCTTTGACTGGCTTGGGTAATGCTGGCCTCATAAAATGAGCTTGAAAGAGTTCCCTCTTCTGTTTTTTGGAAGAGTTTGAGAAGGATTGGTACTAAGTATCTTTTGAATATTTGGTGGAATTCACCAGTGAAGCTTTTGTTCGTTGGGAAGTTTTTGATTATTGATTCAATCTCCTTAATAGTAATTGGTCTGTTCACATTTTTCTATTTCATCATGATTCAGTCTTGGTAAGTTGTATGTTTCTAGGAATTTATCCATTTCTTCTAGATAGTCCAGTTTTTCGGGGTATAATTCTTCATAGTAGTCTTCTGTGATTTTTGTATTTCTGTGTTACCAGGTGTAACATCCCCTCTTTTTATTCATTTCATACTTATTTTTCAGGCTAAGTTCCCTAGTTTTCAAAGTAGAAAAGATCTGTAGAGAAGACTTAATAGCATAGCAGGTAATTCAAGTCAGAGGAGAGAAATTTTGATTAGCTGTCTTGATAATTAAAATTTAAACTATTCTCATTGCTCTTCAGTGCCTCGAGTTTACAGACTTAACCCTGTGAAGGAAATAGAAAAGTGTCTGAGTAAAGTAGAAGAATGAGAATGGACTCCTTTGGATCACAAGGGTCAAAGATAAAGAGAGATATATATATATATATATATTTTTATTTTTTTTTTTTTTCCCCCGAATGTCTTATTGGTGATTGTATTCACTGCTTCTTCATTCCTGCTTATATAAATGGTTGATTGGTCCAGCACAGGAGAGGAAATCCTCATCGTTGTCAGGTCCCCCTTTTTATGCTGTATTGATTGGCTTTTCACCAGAGTGGCAATCAACTAATTACTGTGTAAGCACTTAAGTACTTTTCATGTCTTTATCAGCCATGTACACTGTAGCTCCAGTCTGAGTACATTTACCTAAGAAAATATGCAAGCCATTTAGGTCGAACTTAGGAGGAAAGAATCTAAAGCAGATCCTAGTGAGAGGCATTTTTGAATTAACTGTTTCACTGGAGATGGATTATTACAAGAATCTCCTGGAAAGTTTTAGAACTAGAAATTATTAGAGAAAATGTGTTAAGTATATGGAGACTCAGTATTGACATTTGTGTGAGTTTTTGCTGTAATTGGCTTTGTAAGTTTCTTTATGAATTGTAGAGTTTAAGGAACAGTCTGCTCCATCTGATAGAATGCTCTTGAATGCGCTGCTAAATCTGTGCCTGCATCCATCTGTGTCATGCACTAGGGGGCATTAAAATCACGTAGTATCTTCAGATCCATATTTTTCAGTTTGGGAATATTTTCAGCAGTGAGTCCTTGTCCTTATTCTTCTTATACTAAGTGAATAACAGACAGCCTCTATGTCTATTTAATTTGAAAGGAACTGTCACAAATTGATCTTTTCTGCCATGTTAATACAAATAGGAAATTAGTCCATCAGCGGTGTCATCTGTAAGTGCAGAAGATAATGATCTACATAATCCCCCAATACTCCTTTCATGAATTTCCTTGCCCATGTGAGGAAGATACATCATTTACTGAATGATCATTATAATTTCTCATACTTACCTAGAGGATTATCATCTGATCCTCAGATTTGTGGAGTTTTGCTTATTTAAAAGGGCACCCAGAATGTGAGGGGAGTATGGTAGCTATTTCAAAGGTTATCGTTTTGCTGAGAAAAGAATGTAGTGGCCTTATGAAGATCATAGGATCATTAAGATTTATAAAAGGAACAAATTTTCCGTGTTTTGGTACCATGTGATGAAAATCATGTCCTGCTGTAACATAAACTTCTTCCATACTACCAAAGAAGGAAAAAGCAATATTTGAATATGAATATTTAAATTCATACTAAAAATTTTATATTCGTATTATTTCGGAGTTTTATATTCCTTAGACCTTTTTGCTGTTCTGCTTTTGTATATATTATTCTTCTTCTAAGTTTTTATTTAAATTACAGTTAGTTAACATACACGGTATAATATTGTGTAATATTTGTTTCAGGTGTAGTGTTTCAACACTTCTATACATCACCTGATGCTTATCAAACTTTTGTATATATTATAATATGTAATTGTATAATATATTCATATATATGTATATATATTATATATGTGTATGTATTATACTAAAGTATAGTGTATTAATGAAGTTGAAATTTAGTTATGTAATAATTTTAAGAAGTTTTAGGACAGGTCAGGCTTTCATTGTAAGCAGATATAATATGTACATATTAATTACTGGCCCATCTTTCTAGGTGTCAGTTTATCGCTGTCCTCTTCTCTTATAAAAATAATATTAAGGTCTTCAAACTGAAGTAAAGGCTTTTGAAATTTTCCTAGTTCATATGTTAAACTAAGGATAATATTGATAACATGTGAGCCCTTTTTTTATGTGCAGACAATCAGGATGGCTGGGATGGCAAACAAGAAAGTGAGGAACGGCTTTTTGGAAGCCAGGAAATCATGACTGAGAAAGATATGGAATTATTTCGTGATATCCAAGAACAAGCACTGCAGGTAAAGTTGGATATTCATATTGGACAGATAATTTGGTCATGGACAAGAAACAGGATTAATTATCCTGGAGTAAAGCAGTAATAGCAATTCATTTATCTCTCTGATCTGTAATTAGATGTCGTTTGTCTGTATACATAGTTCTGCTTGTTAACATATTCCTTTTAAACCCATTATGACTGCTTTGGTTTTGTAGATAAACAGGTTTCCTTTGGCTACCAGTATTTTTTTTTTAATAAAGATTTCTTTATTTGAGAGAGAGAGCGCATGTACGCGTGAGCATGAGCCGGGGGGAGGGGCAGAGGGAGATGGAGAAGCAGACTACCCCCTGAGCAGGCAGCACAATGTGGGGCTTGGTCCCAGGACCCCAGGATCATGAACTGAGCTGAAGGCAGATAGCTAACCGACTGTGTCGCCCAGGTGCCCCTTGACTACTTTTTCTGTCTTATGTATGAAAAAGAGTTTGGGATTTGACCAACCAAAAAACAAAAATCATGCTTTTTTCAAGTGATAAAACACCCATATTCATTACTGCTAGAAATATTTATTAGATGCTTTTGCCTTAATCCTTTGGGACATGTAGCAAGATATGAATGTATAGACAGAGAACCTTCAGATGCTAAAGATGCCAAAGTGAATGACAGGATTCCTTTTCTCAAGTATATTCTAGGAGAGACTTGTAAGTAAATAATTTCATTCATGTGGAAGGTTTAATTGTTGTAGGGTACATGGTATTTTGGAAGAATAAGGAACAAATGCCTGTGCCTGGGGAGGTCAGAGGAGGATTCATTAAGGGAAAATACTATATGAGCTGGCCTTAATGAATACGTATGTGTTTATCAGGATGACAAGGAATGGAGTCCCATATAATCAGAAGGAAAAAAAGCTCAAAGACTTGAAAATGGGGGAAAACATGCTTAATTGTGGGAATAAGTAAATTTTCACATAGGATAAAGAATATTAGGTATAGATAATAAGAGATGAGATTGGAAAAGCACAAGGGCTAGATCATAAAGGCTCTTCTAGATCATGTTCATTTATCTTGTGTCTTTTCTTTCTTTGCCACCAACTCACTATGTTAGCCAAGTTGAGTTCTATCTGGTCTTGAAAGTAAGAGTTTATAAGGCCAGTGCTGGGGATTCCTGTTGTATAGGTGACACTATTTGGATTAAGAAACCCGTTCTTGAATAGATTGTTTGTGTAGGTCATTATGCGACTATTTTTGAAAAATAAAAACAACAGTTTAAATAGCAAACATTTGCTGAGCGTTCTATTATCTTATGATTTAACAAAGTATTGGCTTTGAGTCAGCTAGATCTTGGTTCAATTTGTGGTTTGTCATTTACTGACTTCTACTTTGGGCAGGTTGTTTAACCTCGGAAGGTACATTTCTTTTCCTACCAATAAGAAAACAGTATTATAGATGCTATAGTAGAAATTTACATGGAGTTCAGTGGAAATTCCAAGGAGGAGGTAGTTGTTCCTTTATTGAGGAACTTTTTTTTTTCTAAATTGCAGGCATAATGGTAATGTCCTTTTACTCCTACTCATTTGTGCATATTTCCTAAAAATAAGGATGTTCTTGCACATGATCATAGTAGGATCGTAAAGTCGGGAATTAACACATATAAAGTATATTATCCAATCTGAAGATTTTATTCAAATTTTGTCAGTTGTACCAGTAATGTTTTTTTATGGCAAAAGGAAAAAATAGCTTGCCCTAGATTGTTATCCAACCTAGGATCATGTGTTTCGTTTTTTGTTTTAGATTTTATTTATTTATTTGACAGAGACACAGCGAGAGAGGGAACACAAGCAGGGGGAGTGGGGAGGGAGAAGCAGGCTTCCCGATGAGCAGGAAGCCTGATGCGGGGCTCGATCCCAGGACTCTGGGATCATGACCTGAGCCGAAGGCAGAGGCTTTAACCCGCTGAGCCACCCAGGTGCCCCTCCTTGGTTTCTTTTAGTGAAGAGTGGGAGTAAATGGCAGTTTTGTCCTTTTACTTGCTCAGGTCCAAAGAGGTAGCTTGATTTTCTCACTCAGGTCCAAAGAGGTAGCTTGATTTTCTCTCTCTCTCTATTTTATACTCTGTATTTAATCCATCAGCAAATTCTAATGGTTTCACCTTCAAAATATATCCAGAATATGACTACTACTTATTATTTCTACCTTTACTACCTTAGTCGAAGCCACCATTATCTCTTGATTGGGCTGTTGTAATATCCCTAGACTAATCTCCTTGCTTCTACTTTTGTCCCTCATTCCAATCTCTAGTCTGTATTCTTTATACCGGGCCCAGAGTAAATATTTTCAAACTTAAGTTGGATCATACCACTCTTCTGCACAGAAAATCTTTAATGTCTTTCAGTCTTTTTTTTTTTTTTTAAAGATTTTATTTATTTATTTGACAGAGAGAAAGAGATCACAAGTAGGCAGAGAGGAAGGCAGAGAGAGGGG
>CM052899.1:32531207-32581587 GCA_028534135.1 Potos flavus | reverse complement strand
CGATCCCAGGACCCTGAGATCATGACCTGAGCCGAAGGCAGAGGCTTAACCCACTGAGCCACCCAGGCGCCCCTCTTTCAGTCTTGTTTAGAATTTTTAGTGTATGTGCTGCCGAAGCAAGCACTTGCTTAGAATTTTTAACAACCAAAGTCTTTATCCTTATCTTTAAGACCCAGTAGCATCTCATGGCTGCTTTTTTCTTTGGCTACTCCCCTTGTTCTGGCCCATGTTCACTTGACTCCAGCCACAGGACTCTTCTTTCTCAGACACACCAAGCACCCTTCTGCCTTGGAGCCTTTGTACTTACTGCTCCCTCTGTCTGGATTGCTCTTTCTTTAGATGTCTGGTTGGCAGGAGTTGGAATAATAGCGGTGTGAAGAGAAAGATTGACTAGAAAGAGTTAAAAGGGATGCTGAGCCTTGCTGAGGCCCAGTGGAGACAATATAAATTTGTATCAACAGTAATCTAGCTAACTGTGTGTTTCTTCCAGCATTTTATTAAACTTGTGGCTGTCCATGTGTGTATCTGGCACCAAGGAAATAAATAGATAGACTTTTGAATTCTGATTCGTGCTTATTTTCATTGGCAGTGAACTAAAGTTCTTATGATGGTGGTATTTCTCCATGAGGTTCTTTCATTAGTATTCATGTGCCTGGCATGGTATGAGAGCTGTAGGGTGAACAAATAATTCTTTTTTTTTAAAGGATTTTTTTTTTAAAGGATTTTATTTATTTATTTCAGAGAGAGGGGGAAGCAGGCTCCCCGCTGAGCAGAGAGCCCGATGCGGGGCTCGATCCCAGGACCTGAGATCATGACCTGAGCCAAAGGCAGAGGCTTTAACCCACTGAGCCACCCAGGTGCCCCTGAGTCAAGAATTATTGAAATGTTTATAAAAAAAGTACCATCTATTAATTGGTTTTGATTTTTTTTTAAATTTAGGAAGTAAGAATATCATTTATCTAGTACCATGTTTCTTCATCAGCTATGCGGTGAATACGTTCACTAAAAGAGCCACCTCTGAAAAGAAAAATAGAAGTATGAGAAATTAGTAGTATAGGCTTTTGTTCTGGAATTTTTTTTCAACAATAATCTTACGGGCCTGGAGGAAATGGTTTTTCTTAAAATTTCCATCACCAAGGGCACCTGGGTGGCTCAGCAGGTTGAGCCTCTGCTTTCGGCTCAGGTCATGGTCTCACAGTCCTGAGATCGGGCCCCATGTCAGGCTTTATGCTTGGCAGGAGCCTGCTTCCTCCTCTCTCTGCCTGCTTGTGATATCGCTCTCTCTCTCTCTCAAATAAATAAATAAAATCTTTAAAAAAATAAAAGTTCCATCACCAGAAAGAAGCATTTGTATTCAGCTCATCCCATTGGAACATAATAGCCTTTTTGAAATATATTCAATAATTTTTACATAAAATATCACCAAATAGCACATTATATTTCCATACTAATTTTAATGCTTTCTAATTTTGAAGAGTTTGATTGCTTTTATTTTTTGGTATGGTTGTAGAAAATTAACAAATTAATAGAGCATTTTTGAAATCTGTGTGGGCTGTTAAAATAATCTTTTTCTTTATATAAAGAATTGAACAGTTCCATTAGAAATGGAATAAACTAGATTCAGCAACTTTCCTAATCCTCTGAGGTAAGGATTGTTAATACCATTTACATATGAGGAAACCAAGACATTTAGTTGCGTGACTTTCCTGAAGTTACACAATGGCAGAAGTGGGATTTGAACTCAGGCTTGTGTGGCTTCACATCTTATGCCCTTAATCTCAATAACATCCTGCATTACACTGTTAAAAAAAAAAAAAAGTTATAACGGCATCAAAATCATAAGGCATGTACTAAAGCCAAGTAGGGAAAAGTACATACAAGATAAACAACAAAGAGGGGCGCCTGGGTGGCTCAGTGGGTTAAAGCCTCTGCCTTTGGCTCAGGTCATGATCTCAGGGTCTTGGGATCGAGCCCCGCATCGGGCTCTCTGCTCAGCAGGGAGCCTGCTTCCCCCTCTCTGCCTGCCTCTCTGCCTACTTGTGATCACTCTCTCTGTCAAATAAATAAATAAAATCTTAAAAAAAAAAAAAAAAAAGATAAACAACAAAGAGTGACATAAGAATACGAATTAATGTAAGTTACTGCTGTATTAAATGATACAGATTGTTTCATATGGTCAGAGTATACTAAGATTAGTAAGAGTTGGTATGACTGAGATGATTACAGAAGAAGCAGGCATAAAGGATGATTCAGATTTAGGTAAATGGAGAGAGTGAGGGCTTACCAGGTGGGATAAATAACATTAAGTTGAGCTTTGAGGAATAAATGACAACTATAAATATGAAAGACATTGTAATTTTTGGTCCATCAGATCAACAAATACTTGAGGGCTTAATATATGCAAGTCATATTGTGGAGATGATGTAGAAAACACAGTAGTTGCTCATAAAGGTGTCATAGTACAGGTAGTCCTTGCTTTGCATAGTACTGTGTTAATGGAAACATGTGCCTAGTAGAATCATGTCCATGTCATGTCCATTCTTTATACATTTCTGTGGTGACTGGGATTTGATCTCAGTTTAGATATTCATAAGTTTGAGTTAACGGCACCATGTAAAGCAAGAACTGCTTGTATTTAGTTTTGATAGATAAAACAGAGTGAATTTTTGTTGGGCAATGGTAAGAAATATATTGAATAACTAGTATAGGGCTGAATTTTGGAGGGCTTTAAAAGCTAGTAGTGGGGGGGCACCTTGGTGGTTCAGTTGGTTAAGCATCTGCTCTTGATTTCAGCTCAGGTCATGATCTCAGGGTTGTGAGATGGAGCTGGGTGTGGAGTCTGTTTAAGATGCTGTCTCCCTTTCCATAACACACCACCCCCCTTCTCTCTCTCTTTAAAAAAAAAAAAAAAAAGCTAGTAAGAAGACATTAGTCTTGGCATGCCAGGATTTAAAGGTATCCACGTGACTGCTTTTTTGTTGTTGGAATGATTTCTCTTTGGTACTGGTGAAATTAGAGATGGGGAATGGGAGGTTGTTTTAGTGTCTTAGGCATTTACCCGTTAATTACAAGTCACATATTAAAGTCTAGCTAAATGTATTTTGAGTTCATTGGTTTGACAGTTTAGCATAATTTTACTGAGTATTTATTAAGATAGTGGTTAAGAGCCTAGGTATTAAAAACAGCCTGCACAGGTTCATATCCCTGTTCTCCAGTTGAAGAGATATTTGTAAACAAAGCCGTGTGGTTAATAATAGATACCCTTTTACTGTGCGCCAGGTACTACATACAGCATCATATATCAGTTTTTTTAAATTTAGTACAACCTTGTTACTTGTTGCTGTTTTACAGATGAAGAAATGAAGCCTTAGAAAGATTGTCTTACCTAGAGTCATATAGTTGTTAGTATCAGAATCAATATTTGAACCCATGCAGTCTGACTCCAGATCCTTAACTCTTCATTTCTAGTTCATGGTATCATGCTACCATAGAGATATACATAAGATGAAATGAGAATGATACAGGAAGGCATCTGTCTAGGGATGTTAGGGGAGTCTTTATAGGAGAGGTGATATTTGAGCAGGCTCTTGAGGGAATAAGTAAGAATTTATGATTGGGCAAGAAGAGGAAGGCATTTCAAAAAGAACAGCTTGGGTTTGAGAAAGCTTATTGAACCCTTGGAGCTGCATGCAACTTGTTTGGCTGGAGTTCAAGTAAGAAATGAGATTGAAATGGTAAGTATGGACCAGGTCACACAGATCCCATGGTTGATGTTAAGAAGTTTGTACTTTATTTTTTAGTTACAGGAGTTCTTCCAAGTAGTTAAATAGCTCTTGAGTAGCTATTGAAGACTTTAAAAAGAGTGACATAATTGTATTTGTACTTAGAAACTCAGCTTTGGTGATACAGTGAGCAGTGGATTGAATAAGACCTGAAAAAGGACATCTACCAGTCCAATGATTACAGTAATCAGAATGAAAAGTGACTAGGACCCAAATGAAGGTGGAGGAGATACAGTAAGCAGAGATTTTGAGTAAGATTCAGGATAGAATGGGAAAGATAGGGTATTGAAAGTTGGGGTTGAAGGAGAGGGCACAACCAGATAAATCTTCCAGTGTTCTTCTGTTTTGAGTAGGTGTTACTAAATGTGAAAAAAAGAGAGGAACTTTTTTGATAGAAGGAGAGACCTTGCTTACATAAATTGGGGGCTTGTATGAAATCTAAAATGGAGGACTTCTGTAGACTATTGTATATATGGATATGCAAATCAGGAGGGTTTTAGGTAGGAGATATGCTGGGTTATCAGCACACAGGTGATAGATGAAACTATGTATGTAGTAGCTGAGGTTGTTATCATAGATAACATTTAACAATAAATATTGCTGAGTACAGGTTACTATCTGCCAAGTGCTGGAGATACAACAGTGAACAAAAGAAAAAATTTTTTTTTTAAATCCTCATTAGGAGCTTACAGTTTAGTTGGGTTGGGGCTAGGTTAAAGTAAATGGTATACCAAGTGGTAGTGTTATGGAGAAAAAGCAAGGGAGGGAGAGAGAATTCAGAAGCAAAGGATGGATTGTACAATTTTAGATTGTTGATTTAGGAACTGTCTGACATTTAACAGAAACCTGAAGGAGGTAGGAGAATGAACCATGTGAGTATCAGGGGGAATAACATTCCAGACAGGGGAACAGAAATGCAAAGGCCCTGAATTGGGATTTGTATGTGGCATGGTTAAGGAAACGAAAAGAAGGCCAGTGTGGTTGGAGCCGAGTAAGTATGAGGTAGAATAGAAATCAGGTGATGAGAGGACAGAAAGATATTTGGAGGTCAGATATGATAGGGTTTTCTAGGTCATTATAAAGACTATGGCTCTTACTCTGAGTGAGATAGCAACCCTTGCAGGATTTTGAGTAGAAGAGTGACTTAAGTTTGAACAGGATTACTCTGGCTTCTGTGTAGATTGAGGCGGAAATACAAAAAAGAAGGAAACTTAGGAGGCTATTAGAATTATTCAAGTAGGAGATACAGTGGTTTGGAACTTAGTGTTAGGGGTAGAATTGGAATTCTGATTATGTTTTGAAGGTGGTAGACCATTAGGATATGCTGATGGATTGGATGGTGAAACAAGGAATTAAGGAGGAACAGATTTGAGGAAAAAAAGGAGTTTGATTTTGAACACGTTAAACTTAAGATTCTTATAAGGCACTCAGGAGAGGAGATGTCAAGTAGACAGTGGGATATATGTGTCTGGAGTTCAAAGCGTAGGTCTGGGCTGAAAACTTAAATGTAGAACTTAATCAGTAAGTTGCTGGTACTAAAAGGAAAGAGACTAGATGAGGTCACCAAAGGAAAGGACAGAGCTCTGAGGAGTCCTGGGGTACTCCAACTTTTAGAGATTGGAGAAAGGAGAAGGAATGGCCAGGGGAGGAGGAAAATCTTGGAGATACTGGTTCCTTACAAATGAAGTGAAAAAAAAAATTTCAAGAAGGAAGGAATTGAAAATTTTGCAGATATGTCAAGTAAATTGAGGACTGAAAATTGACCATCAGATTGAGTAACGTGGAGGTGAACTGGAGAAGCAGTTTCCATGAGGGAAGGGGAAGATGAAAATATAATTGGAGCTCATTCAAAAAGGAATGGAAGAAGAGAAATTGGTTATAGAAGTAATATGGGACTACTCTTTCAAGGTAGTTTGCAATGAAGGAGAACAGAGAAGGAACAGCTGGATGAAGGTGTGAGGGCAAAAGAACGTACCCTTTTTTTTAAATATGGAAGAAATAAATAACAGTTGTTTATATGCTGATAGCAATGATCTAGTGGAGAGAAACCTGATGATGCAAAAGAGGGAAGGGAAAATTGTCCAATATGCATGTGGAGGCACTGACTTTAGATGGGAGCACAGACAGTTGAGCTATAGTATTAAGGAACGACGGGCTCTGTGGGCACAGAGGGTAGACATGCAGATGTGGCTTTGGAAAGCTGTGGAAGTTCTCCTTTGAGAACTTTGAGCTTCTTAGTTTTCTAGTGTAGTAGAAAGCAAAGGCATTGATTGAAAGTGAAGATGAGCTAAGGGGTGTTGGAGGCTTGAGATAGGAGAAAGTATGAAGTAATTTTTGAGGAAAATGGGAGAGTGAATGGAGTTAGAGAAGCATCAAAGGGCCCATTTGAGGTTGGTAATTAAAAATTACAAATTGAGAACAGTCAGCATGATTCTGTGTTTTTCTCTAACCATATTCAGATGTTGGATTATGTGGAGATGTGAATTTAACCAGAGTTGGGATTTTGTTGTTGCATCGGGAGAAAAGCAGGGAAGATAAAGATATATGCAAAGATGAGGTACAGTAAAAGACCTTGGAATCTAAGATGGGTTAGGACAAAAGAGGGCATATGGAGAGAGAAAAACTTGTAGGATCACTGGATTAGAGGTCCTATGGAGAGAAAGGATAATAGGGCTGAAGATAAAATCCTAGACTTTATCAGTATGTAATGCTAAAGCAAAAGAGATACCTGAGTGTAGATGAACAAAAAAGACATTGGGGAGGAAAGAGACAGGAAGTAGTCTGTAATCACATCTACAATTCTGAGATCCAGACTCCTGAAAACTTAATAAAAAATTACCATGGTAAAATAAAAATAACCAAAAATGTGCCATCTTAACTGTTGTTAAGAATACGGTCACATGAGGTACGTGTGTAACATTGTTGTGCAGCCATCACCACCATCCATCTCCAGAATTTTTTTGTCTTCCCAAACTGAAACTCTGTACCCATTATACCATAATTTCCCTTTTCTCCTTCTCCTAGCCCTTGGCAATCACTATTCTACTTTTTGTCTTTGAACTTTACTCCTATAAGTAGGCCTCAGTGGAATCATAAAATATTTGCCCTTTTGTGTCTGGCTTACTTTAATTAGCATAACTTCTTTAAGGTTCATCCAGGTTCATTCACAATTCCCTTACTGGAATTAATATATTTATGTATCACTTGGTATATATACCATGAATGTTTATCCATTCATCTGATGGACGCTTAAGTTGCTTTACGTTTTGGCTATGCTGCTATGAAAATGGGTGGGCAAATACCTGTTTTGAGTCCCTGCTTTCAATTCTTTTATATATTGTTGGTTCATATGGAAATTCCGTTTAATTTTTTGAGGAACTGCCAAACTGTTTTCCACAGTGCCTGCAGCATTTTACATTTTCACCAGCACTGCTCAAGGATTCCAATTTTTGCACATCCTCTCCAAATGCTTGTTATTCTGTTTTTTTGATAGTATCCATCCTAATAGATGTGGAGTGGTATATCTCATTGTGGTTTGCATTTGCATTTTCCTAATGATTAGTGATTTCTTTTCATGTACTTACTGGCCATCTGTATATCTTCTTTGGAAAATGTAAAAAGTATATATAACTCATGTTACAGTAAGATCTCACTTACCTAAACAGAATTGTTGGCAAACCATGGTATGAACTGACATAAGACTATACATATTCTTTACTTATCCCATTTAATATGAATATTCATATGCTCTGCTAAAGAAATATTAGTGTATCTGATTATGGAGTGTTGCCCCAAATCCTACCGGGGTTATTGATTTCAGATACATATGTAATACTTCGCTTACATTAGAAAAAAATCAAGACTCCAAAGCACATTCTGTTTGAAGGGTTTTGGATAAGAGTCTGAACTTGTAGCTTCACTTCTTAGGAAAACTAAATTCCAGTTCAAAAAAACTTAAAACTTTTGGAATTTAGAACATTAATTGAGGGCAGTACGTACTTCATATCTCACCACTCCCGTTTTGTTCTTTCCTGTCTTTTTTCTTCACTGTTGATGTCCCTTTCCTTAAGTTTTTTGCCTCTTAACTTCTCTGAGCCTTTTTTCCCCCATCTGTGAAGAGGGCATATTGTTTTCTACTTTGAGGAACGGACTTTCTACTTTGAGGAATGGCGTAGAGTGTGGGACAGTATTGACTCCACAAATGCTGATTGTTTTTATTCTTTAAGTTCAGGCTCCCTCCATTTTGGAGCATGTGAACTCATTCTTACATCTCTCTTTCATCATGCAACTTCTAATCCCTAATGAACAGAATTATTTTTTATTACAGTGTTTCTATAGGAAAATGTTCAAATACCAGAAAGACCTCTCTTTTTTTCCCTACACTTCACATTCTCATACTAATAATAAGGGTACACTCCCGCCCTCCACTCCCACTTGAAAATGCTGTTCCTCCATGGGGAATGGAAAGGAAAGGTTGAGGGGGAGCTATCTGATGGAAGGCAAGAGGAAGAGAGCACAACTCTATCTATATCAGTTGTAGATCAGTTGTAATTCTCATGTTTGTACCAGATCTGGACTTGGAGGATACTGCAAGAGTTGCTTCTGTATATTGGAAATTAGAATTAGAGTCATTTGGTAGAGGTGGAGTTTTTGCAGAAGAGTAATAATCTTTTTTTATAAACTGCTAGTAGTAAAAGTTTTATTATCTAGAATGGGCATATTTAAACTTACCTTTTGGTTTAGCCCAATTACTAGTGCATTTAGTGCCCCCCACCCTTACTTTCTTAGATTGAAAGGTCCGTTCTGACTTGGAATATATGTCATCTTTTCAAGATCTTGGCATATTCGAATGAAAAGGAGGCACAAAGTGGCAGAATTCTAGTTGAAAAAAATTTGTGTGTGCGTATGTTTTAAGATTTTATTTATTTGGGAGAGAGAACAAGGTGGGGGAAGAGGGAGAGGGGCAGAGGGAGAGAGAGAGGGAGCAGCAGACTCCCCGTTGAGCAGGGAGCCCATTATGGGGCTTGATCTCAGGACCCTGGGATCATGACCTAAGCGGAAGGCAGATGCTTAACCCACTGAGCCACCCAGGTGCCCGTGTTCTTGATCATATTAGATAGCTGCTGCTTTAGAAAGCTGCATGTTTAATGAGAGAGTATTTTGGCTGAAATTTAAAAATAAACCAGCAAAACTAACCTCGTCATTCAGATTTTTAAAAAATCTTATTTATTTATTTGAGACAGACCGAGAGAGAGCGAGCACAAGCGAGGGGGTAGGGGGGTCCACAGAGGCAGAGGGAGAAGCAGACTCCCTAGCAAGCAAGGAGCCTGCCATGGGACTTGATCCCAGGACCTTGAGATCACCATCTGAGCCAAAGGCAGACGCTTAACTGACTGAGCCACTCTGGTGCCCAGTCATTCAGATTTGACAGTTTGATTTTGGCAAGGACTGAGTTAATGAGTGGTTTGGATGCAGCTGTTGCTTCCTCACTGCAGAGAGCCTTTGTTAACTTGTAAACCTTAGTAAACGGAAATACACAGGCTCTTGAGGCTCTCATAAGGGAGTTGGAGATGGTGGTGGAAGACAGAGGTGGATGAGCGCATGTGCCAGCCATTTCACAGTGCAAAAAGGTGAGGATAGGTAAACGGAGTGGGGAAGTCTGCCTCGAATCTGGTTTTACAGACCATCTTAGTTGCGGTGATGTGCAAACAGTTATACTGGAACTGGATATCCACTTTTACATCGGGCATCCGCCTGGAAGAGCGCCGGGCAGCTGATGGGAAGGCTCTCAAACAACAGGCAGTGCCTCCGCAGGTGCATCTTTTCAGCTCTGTGCTTTGTATTTGATCCTTGGCTCAGGAAGTTGTTTTCTGATATTTGGTTATTCTGAGGCTTTCTATACTATTGTTCTTGTTATTTTGAGCTGTGAAAGTAGGTTAAAAGATGGCTACTTTATGAATTACAATACTTGATTCTCAAATGTAGTTTAAAGAACAGTGTTTTTAAAGCCTTTTTACAAAGTTTTAATTGGGTTTTGAGAAATGAAAAAATTTTATTTGAACCTTGTCTTGTGTGTCTTTGTTTTTAATGATTTTTGCATTTGGAAGAGCCCCCAGTACTCCTTGGTGTCATAACCCAATTGATCCAACTGAAAATGATTCTCTTTTGTTTTGAGATGTCTAAGGAAGAGGTTGAGGTTTTTCCTGGCTGCATTCCAGTGTGAAACCTGAGATAAGTCCCTTGGCCTTTTTATAAAAGAATGGTTAGAAAGGCCAGGGAGAGTTCTCCTGTTAGTTGTAGTGAATAGGCTTCTTCCTTAAATGAATTTACATTAAACAGTGAATAGAATAAAAATATCTTTTCTGTTTTGTTACTGTGTAGGGGTATGAGGGGGTATGTGTGTATTGGTGGACTCCAACGAGAGACTTTTAATAAATTTCTCGGGTTTTTAAAGAGTAAAGTTGAAGGATAATATTGGTTATTCTTTCGATGTAAGGTTATTAATACTGTGATTAGGCTAAATTCTAACTCTTTTTCTTAAGTCGATGTTAATGCTAAGGTTTTTTAAAAAGATTTTATTTATTTATTTATTTATTTATTTATTTATTTATTTATTTTAGAGAGAGTGGGGGAGGAGGCAGAGGGGAAGGGAGTGGGACAATCAGACTCGGAGCTGAACATTGAGCGCCATGTGGAGCTCAGTCCCACAACCCAGATCATGACCTGAGCGGAAACCAAGAGTGGACACTTAACCAACTGCACCACTCAGGCACCCCAGTGCTAAGTCTTAAATGAATGTTTATAGAATATCCATTATATTACAATATATTAAAATATATCCATTAGTATACAATATGTTATATACATTATATACTCACCCATATACATATATGTGTGTATGAATCTATTCCTCTATTGGTTATAGAGCAAATCAAATTGCTCTTGAATATAAGGTTTTAAAACCCGATCTTTGTAGTCATCAGCAGTGGCTTACATTTAATTTGCTGCTGTGGATGTCATAAAGGCTTTACAAATTATTCTTCTTTTAGATAATGTAGTTCAGGTTATTGCAGAGATGGGGGCATTGAGATTGTTTTCATTATAAACAGAAGGCAGATAAAAGGGATAACAGTATGTGTATAACAGCATTTTGTTGTTGATTAAATCTATAAAGAGCTACTAATGAAGGGAATTTTAGGGGCAGTGTAAAATGAATTGAAGACTCTTTTGATACTTGTTTTGTCATATTCCTTTAATATTACATACTTTCCCAAACCAGAAAGCCACTCTTTTCTCTATGTGCTCACATGTTCAGTGGGTCATTTCTGTTGTCTGGTGAGACACTGTGTGTATGACATTTGCAAGTGTTCAGAGCTCCTTTTCCTCTCTTGTTAAAAATTATTCTTTGTCTTATATCCCTAAATGCCAGCAGCTTCTCTTTAACAACTAAGTCATTAAGGGAGTGAGTTTAATTGCGGAAAATATTCACAGTCTAATTAAATATGGAAAATGCAATGACCCCAGTTGCATTTGGTTCTAAAAGATTTATTAGCATTTTTGTTCTCCGTCCGAATACCCTGTTTACAAAAAAATAATACAGCTTATTTCAAAACTTGTTAGTTTGTTCCTGGCTTTTTTTTTGTTCTTCTGTGGAATCCTGAGAAGACAGCATTTAATTTCAGCTTTTTAAAGTATCTATCTTAGTAGATTTCATTTAGCTGACTTTTGTGATGTATTTTTTGACCGCACAGAAAGTTGGAGTGACCGGTCCCCCTGATCCACAAGTCCGCTGTCCCTCTGTCATTGAGTTTGGAAAGTATGAAATTCACACCTGGTACTCCTCCCCATATCCTCAAGAATACTCAAGGTATGTTTTGAGAGACCCTTTACCTTCTGTTTTTAGATTCATAGAACTCACAACACTAGATCTTGGGGACTTTTTAGTCCGCTCATCTTCCTACATTTGAGGAAACTGGTGGCTTTTAAATGTCCACAGTAACAGCATCTTTTGGCAGCCACTTAATCCCAGTTGGCTTTAGATCTTCTTTTCTGTAACCTGTCCAAAAGCTGTTATTTAAAATTGGAAACCTGACACACGGTCAGAACAACAAGGGAAACATTTTTTCTTTAAGAGAAATTTGCCTTCATACTTAACACTACTTAAGTGTAAATAAAGTTTCACTGAGTAGCCTTTTATCTAAGTTTTTATAATTTAACAAACTTAGTGAATGGTTAGTTTTCCCAGGAATAATTGGACAAATGGTATGCAATAATATTACGCATAAGTAGCTTGGGTTTCTAGACATAAAAAGTAATCAGTCACCAGCTTTTTGGGGTGAGGCAACATTTTTAGTAAAGCCAAATTGGTTTCATGACGCAATGCTGACATTTATAAGCTGTATAACCTTAGAAGTTACCCAGCTAGCCTGTACCTCAGTTTCCTCATCTGCAAAATGGGGGTAAAAATAATATTCACCTCATAGGCTTTATTGTGAACATTAAAACATGAGTTAAAACACTTAGAAGATGGTAAGTGCTCAATAATGTCAGATATTATTTTTTTACTTTAGGGTTGGAATTAAAAGAATTGAAAAATAAGTTTTGGTCAAAAAAATTAAACTTTGAAGTATAGCGTCACATTAATGTTCTCTTTAATTTATAAACTGCTTATGCCTCAGGTTTCCCATTTAGCAGAGTGTTGTAAGGAATAATACATGCTCCGTGAGTTAAACACATGTTCAGAATACTTCTCATTATGTGGCTTTTTACCTATCTAGTAATATTCCTAGTCCAAAATGTTAGCACAGTTCATTGTGATATTAATTTATTTAGTGTTTTACAGTATAAAGAGTGCTTTAACATGGTTTATTTTGAGAAGCTAGGAATAATAATAATATTTGTTAAAAAAAAACAAAACTAAAACTCAGTATTGTTTTTACTTTTTCTTTCCACATAATTTGATAACTGTCTGGTTTCTAAATGTAAGCAGAAGTAGAAAAAAAAGGAGTGAGATGTTATTATGGACACAGACTTCAGTGATCAAAAAAAGAAGAGAAAGCAAAACTTCAGGAAGCTAACACACAAGCAATTGAGAGCCAATTATTGTAGGGTTAGTTAGCCCTAAACACTGTGTTAGATCTGTAAGGCAGCACTCTGTTTATATCATGGAATAACAAAAATTAACATGAGTTTGTTAAAAGAAGATTACATGATATGTGATTATATATTTATATATGTTAAAAGAGGACAGGAAATTCCTCAACTACTTACAGAACTCAGGTACTCAAGGCAGGTACTTCTGAATATCCTGAATATCTGAATATCCTGATATCCTGAATATCCAGGTACTTCTGAATATCCTGAATATCCAGGTACTTCTGGATATTCAGGATATTCAGAATTACAGGACCAAGAAAACCTGTGGCCTTACTTTCTTAATGACTGTTATTCTGCACTAAATTACTTCTAAGTTGTTTTCTTAATAAAAGTTTTGAACACTTTTTAAAAAATTTAAAATCCCAAATCATGCAGGAACGGAACAATTGCAGCAAATAAAAAAGATCCCAAAAGGAAAATCTTTTGGGAAGTGGGACTGTGCATTATTTCCCATAATATCCAGATATTTGTGTGTGCATTGTATATTAAGTAATCTTGCATCTCTGACCTAAAAAACAGAACAAAGTGAAACAACAACAATGAAGCCAATAATTTTGCTTCATTTGGAGCAGTATGATTAAGTCTTAGACATTGAATAGTATAAACCAGAGTTTTAACCCTAAGTTTCTCCAGCAGAGCAATGTGATGCTCATAGATGGCAGACAAGTTCATAGAGAACCTCCTAAAACATGACGTAGATGGGCTGAAGGCAAGAGTAACTATGATCGTGGGATATCCTACTCCTGAGCTGTTTAGAACTTCCTAATAACCTTTTTGCAAGGAGATCATACTGAAATCCTAAAGGATGAGTTCCATGTAATTGAGGAGCTTGGGAAGTTTCCTCTTCCTTTTGATCCTGTTCCTGACTTGATTTGATGCATAGATTATGTACAGCCCCTGTTACTAAAGACCAGGATCCTTAAGGTCTTTGGGTGACTGTTAAATGACGAAATAAAATGAACGAAAGGAGAATAAAACTATTCATAGTATTAATCATAACTTAATAGTAGCTTTAGTTACCATCGTTCAGCTTGGTACTGGACTAAAAATCTCTGGAATGATTCTGTTAGACGTAGATATTACTATCTTCATTTTCCAGAACAGGGCCCACCAAACATATTCAAGACCATACAGTTTATAAGTGGCAGGACCAGGATTTAACCTCACGTTTCTTTTACCACATAGCCATAACCTTTAACCACCACGCTTGCACTACTCCATATAGCATCTGTATCTACATTACTCTCGGATGGCTTTTACCATAATCTCTGATTTAAGTAATATTTGATAGAATTTTTGTTGTTGTATTAAAATTTTACTACAAGTAGACCTATTATAAAGACTACACAAATTGCTACTATCTTGGGCAATGTTCAAAAGCCAAGAACATACCATAGGAGTTTCTGGGAAGAATATTTCCATCATCCTAAAAGTAAGAAAAGAAATGCTTCTAAAGCACATATAGTTATGGCCCAGTCCTGACTTCACATGTTAGGGTATCAGCAGAGTGGCTGACTCTAGAATAAATTCCAGGTATGGAAGTGACACCCTATGATGCAACAAGGCCTAGGTGCTCTATCAGGAAGACAATGACAAAAAGCAGCACCCAGCAGTATTCTTTAAGGCTAAGAATATTCATATTCTCTGTAACTGTACTTCATTGCATGTGATCTGATGTTCTTTCTATATGATGTATTTTTTCAGTGAAAGAACTTCAGCCATTTGTACTGTTATTAAAACATTTTGTTTTTCTAGGAGTTTTATCAGATGATTCCCTTTAGACTAACAGTGTCATCCCAGTGGGCTTGGTTATAATAAAGTAAAGGCTTTATTTTAAAATGTTTTCAGCAAGAACTGAATTGGAATCGAGTAGATTATGATGCTTGCTTTTACTTTGTTATTTTTGAGATACTAAGATTTGCTGAAGTTTTTTTTTAAATCAAGAAAATATTGGGGCGCCTGGGTGGCTCAGTTTGTTAAGTGTCTGCCTTCGACTCAGGTCATGATCTCAGGGTCCTGGGATCGAGCCCTGCATCGGGCTCTCTGCTCAGTGGGAGCCTGCTTCCCCCTCTCTCTACACCTGCCTCTCTACCTGCTTGTGATCTCTCTCTCTCTCTGTCAAATAAATAAATAAAATATTAAAAAAAAAAAGAAAGGGGGCACCTGGGTGGCTCAGAAGGTTAAAGCCTCTGCCTTCAGCTCAGGTCATGATCTCAGGGTCCTGGGATCGAGCCCCGCATCGGGCTCTCTGCTCAGCAGGGAGCCTGCTTCCCCCTCTCTCTCTGCCTGCTTGTGATCTCTCTCTCTGTCAAATAAATAAATAAAATTAAATTAAAAAAAAAAATAAAGAAAATCTCATATACCTTGCTATTCCAAGGAAATAGCATGAACTTATAATTTACCAGATAAGATTTGGCTATAATTTTTTTTTATAGCTTTCATTCCTTCTTAGGTTTTCTTGAACAACTTGCTTACTGTGAGAGCTTTAAAAATTAGACCTTCTTTCATAGACCTTACAAAATAAGTCATACTTTATTTTCATGTCTTTGTACCAAGACCTAAAAGTTAAATTGGATACTCCTAACGTTGGCATTTATCTTTAGCACAGTCTGGAAAGTTTAGTGGTCTGTCACTCCTCCCTCTCTTCCTTTTCTCCCAGGATTTTGTTTACGTTTCTCAGATTCACATTGTAGGGATTATTTAGTTGTAATATTTAGCTCTCAAAGTGAAACTGTATTCCCAGATTCTTTTTTTTTTTTTTTAAGATTTTATTTATTTATTTGACAGAGAGAGACACAGCAATAAAGGCAACACAAGCAGGGGGAGTGGGAGAGGGAGAAGCAGGCTTCCCGCTGAGCAGGGAGCCTGATCCCAGGCTCAATCCGTGGGGCTCAATCCAAGGACCCTGGGATCCTGACCTGAGCTGAGAGCAGACGCTTAACAACTGAGCCACCCAGGCGCCCCCCCCCCAGATTCTTTTATATCTTTATGTTGCAACAAGTTAAAATTCCTCATTGAGAATTTTGCATAGGTAAATAAAGGTAAAGTAGTTAGGAGGTTGCCATCAATTACCCAGGGACCTCCTTCTACCTTCCTTTTCAGAAGAAGAAATTACTCAAAATCCGCATATTCAGGAAAATAGTCTGGCAGTTGTGGGTCAGCTCTGAGACTCAGTTAGTATATCTAGTGCCCACATTAGATGATGAAGTTTATAATTGGGGCCATCTCGTTCTGAGATTTTTTAAATTCTGGTGGTGAAGAAGGAAAATGCTATCTAGTTTATAGATAGACTGCCATTCTCTGAGTAGTGGAATTTGAGGCAACATGCAAAGGAAATAAGCAGAGTCACCTAGGAAACCTTTCTTTTCGGTGCTCTTGGCTCCTGTTTCTTGACTTCAATTTGCAATGTCAATTATTATTTGTTTTACTCAGTACTTTATTTTGAAATGACTTTTGTACTAATGACATAATTTCAGGTTGTATTGGTTTGTCTAATACGAGAGAGTTTGGAAATCAGTATTAGATATTGTAAACACTTTGAAATATTATACCTCAGCAGTTCCCTGGAAGCTTTTAGTGTGCTGTGAATGACAGTTTTAAAAGTAAGCTATGAGATTGTATAGGAAGAATGAATACACATTGTAAATCTCCAGGGGAGAAGGAAAAAAGTCACATACATGCCTTTTTCCACTCTTATTTGCGCATGAGACACTACGTATAGGACTAGCGCTCCATGAGTACACCTTGGCAAAGACCTCAGTTGAATGTTAAATGTTTTTAGATAAAATATAATTATGTTTTAAAAGTGGCTTCCAAAGTAGTACTTGAAAAACTAGTGTTGTCTTCACACTTAAATTAGACTTTTTTGTGTGTTAATCTACTTTTCTTTAATTCCAGTGTAATCTTTTTAAAGCCCAACTATCCAAACTGATAGCAACTAAATTAATGCGGTTTATTAAAATTTCCTTCAGCTTCAGTACTTATTTATTTGAGAGAAAATGCAGTAATGTGTTTGGATTATAGTTTCTGTCATCATATCTAGTATTTTTGTATATGCAGTTTTTAATGATAGTACTGGATCTCAGATTACCAAGGCATGACCAGTTTTGGACACAGTTCAGAATGCAAGGAAGTCTCTGTGCTGAGGATAAGTGAGGTGTGTGTTTTGTAACAGAAGAGCCACATGGTCTTCTGGATTAGACTAAAATAGGTATCTAAGCCACTGGCTTTTAATTTAGGTTATATTATTTCCATTACTTTATGAACTGATCCAATCACTTTATTGCCTTAGCTGCTCATAAAAGGGACATTGTAAAGAAGTCCTATTAAATTACAGATTTCTCTTCATCAAATAAATAAATATAAATATAAATTAATAACAGAATGTCTGAAAGAATAATTTTAACTTTTATTTCATTTGTTGAATGATAGACTTTTAAGTTGCAGGATATAATGGGATATTTAACCAGAGGGAAAGCCAGAATTTCAGGGGTAGAAGGAAGAAGGTAGTATAGTATGTCCTAACTTGAAAAGACATATTATTATAGTTTTATACTTAAAAAGGTGTATAAAGTCTGCTTTTATAATACCCACTTTATATCCATTTTACTCAGCACTCTCTACCTAGCGCACCTAGCACAAGGTCTGACGCAGTAGTACAGTTGACCCTTGAACTACAGTGCAGTTAGGGGCACCACCTCCCCATGCAGTCAGAAATCCATGTATAACTTCTGACTCCCCCAAAACTTAACGAATAGTCTACTATTGACCAGAAGCCTTACCAATAGCATAAACAGTCAAGTGACACATATTTTGTGTTACATGTACTATATATTATATTCTTACAATAAAGTAAGCTTAGAGAGAAGAAAATGTTATTAAGAAAATCATAAAGAAGAGAAAATACATTTATACTACTGTATTTACCAAGAAAAATCCACATATGAGCGGACCCACACAGTCCAAACCCACGTTGTTCCGAAAAAAATGGAAGAATGATCAAATCAAGGAAGACAGAATTTATACCTTGACAAAATCTTCTTCACTTATTGGGGTGTTCTGAAGGTAGGCTTTATTTTCTACTTAGTAGAGATTATCAAGGAGGGAAGAATATGAGATTTTCATTGTCTGCCAAGTGGGTAACTTTTAAAAAGCCTGGGAAGTATTAGTCTAATAGGAAGATCACCAAATTGGGTATCTTTAGTTCTCACCCTTGCCCTCCTTGTTAATTAGTTGGATGCCATTAACCAAATTAGTTTTATCTTTATAGTTTGTTTTCTCTCTTTCATTTGATTAATGGGGATGACAATACATTCTCCATCTTTTTACTTGAGTAGTAATGAGAGTCAAAAAGGATAGTTGTCAAAGTTTACGGTCTTATAAAAAGCCCTGTCTTTTTTTGTTTAATTATTATTTACAGGCTGCCTAAATTGTATCTTTGTGAATTCTGTCTAAAATATATGAAAAGTAGAACTATTCTCCAGCAGCACATGAAGAAATGTGGTTGGTTCCATCCTCCTGCCAATGAGATTTACAGAAAAAATAATATTTCTGTCTTTGAGGTAAAGTAGATGTTTTATAATTGTCTTCCTGTCATTTCAAATGTAGTGCCACCTATACTGTGTCTAATTGTACTTGGGTTTTTTTGAAATGTTATTTTACTGTTGTACTCATGATTGAGTCCAGTAATTCAGCTGTTATGACGAGAAGCAGAATTAGGCCAATCCAAATGGTACCAAGGTCACACAAGCTTGATCTCAGAATAAATTATTCTGTATTTCAGGATTCCGTTTGATATAAAATGCCAACTGATTGTTTATGTTTAGATGTGATAAAATTGTGTCTTAGAATCTATGAAATAGTATTTAAATGAAAAAAATTTATCTTGTTCTACTTAAAGGAATATTTTGTAGAGGTATATTTAATAGCCGTAGTAAACCTTATTTTGTAAAGATACAAAAATATATTTTTTTTTCACTTCATCATGAGGATATGACTTAGGCTGTGTCTGTGATTCTGTGTTGTTAGTCATGGGTTTCTAGCTTCTTGATCCTCAGTTCTGTGGTGTCATTGCCAGGTGTTAATTGAGTACCTGCCATGTATTCAATTCTGTTAATGACTGTGATGATAGGATTTCAGATTGTCGGGATCTGCTCAGTCTCTAACTTTCTTGAATTTCCCTACACCTTCATTTTAGGTGAGCAATAGTGGAGCTCTTCACCTTGGGGGGAGGAGGAGGGGGTGGTTGACAATACTGTTTCAGAATACCCAAGAGCAAACTGCTTCTCACCTTAAGTATATATTGGTGTGTATTTTAAAAGAAGTAATATTAAGTTACTGGAATTGTTGAGGAGGTTTCTGTCCTGAAATGTCAATGTCTCAGGGTTTAATGTGGGCATCCATTGGCATTTGCATAAAAGAGCAAGCTCTGGCAACAGCCAGCAACACAGGTGTGTGTCAGGAAAAATACCCTGTAGTGTTCCTGATCTTGGCCAACCCGATTCCAAGAAATATCTCATTTGCCAGGTTCCTACCTAGGGAGCCTGCTTGGTGCCTCTGGCAATAGTTAATATTCCTGAAAATAGCTTTGTTTGGGGATAAATCTGATCATGGTGGTCAAACTGCATTGCTTCTGGCTGCTGGCATAGATTGGACTATAGTTACACCTTGTTTCACTTAACAAATGCATTTTAGAAGAGGTTGCTTTTAGATCTTTTGTTGAATTACTTTAAAAAGTGAATCAGATCAGCTTGCCATCTGAGGGATTACTGCAGCCAATCTTGTTATAAAAGCAAAAAGTGCTATTTTTAAAAGGGTCATTTCCCTGTCTAGCTAATCGTACTTTGTTGAAGTACAGTATTTTTATATGTTTAGTTGTCTTAAAACAGCAGGTACCCTAATTCTGCTGTTGAAGGGATAGTTTCCAGGTTCTGATCACCAACAGCTTCCCTTAGGCTGGACTATGGATACTCAAGATATTTGTAAGTGATGTGTATTATTATTCTAGAACTAAAGAGCCACTTTCCTGATCATTTTGTTCTATTATTTTCCTCCAGGTTGATGGGAATGTGAGTACCATTTATTGTCAGAACCTGTGTCTCTTGGCCAAGTTGTTTCTTGACCACAAAACACTCTATTATGACGTGGAGCCATTTCTTTTTTATGTACTAACACAGAATGATGTCAAGGGCTGCCACCTTGTTGGCTACTTTTCTAAAGTAAGTATATCAGCTTAAAATTTGTTTGAATTCACATGGAAATCCGAAACAATCTTTGTCAGTCCTCACTAGGAGACACTACACAATGCAGCACCTTCTGAGTACCATCTAACTTTTTGGAAAGGAAAATAGAAGGAACATTCAGAAACGTACCAAGTGCTTGAAGGTGCTTAGTAACATTCAACAGACTGTACTCTCCTAGGAACATGAGCTGCCGTTTATACTCAAGAGGAAAAGTTTTTAAATGACTTCTATTCCCACGGTAGTAATAGATAGAACTTGTGAATAAACACAATCATTACCTCTGTGAGCTCTTTCTCAGTTTAAATTTTCTCTTCCTAGTTTAAATTTGAAGAATAGAAATAAGAATAAGATGCCATTTTTATGCAAGGATATTTTCTCTCCTTCCTATAATCTTCCATTCTCTTGGGGATAACAAAAGGTGTTTTTTGTAGTCAAACAACATAAAAGATGTACTTTTATTTAAGCAAGCCTATGATAAAATCTTGTGTATGAAATAGTTAAGTGGAAGTACCAGCTTTCTTAGTTGGCTATTTCAGAAGTTAAGTATAATTTTACATATGTTACCTGATTTTTAAAAGTGTCTATACCCAACATTTTGAGATTGTTTTTTGTGAATTTAGGTACAACCGATGGGAAGATGGGACTGCCCTGTGTAGCACCAGAGCAGGAAATAAGAGAATCTTTGAAGTGGTAGATGAATTTTCCCATTTCTGGAGTGCCACACTGACTCATCATTTATAGCTTTGCAGATTGATTGGGAGTCAGATTCCTCTGCTCGTCGTAGGCAATGGCATACTGTTTTTGAGTTGCAGATGGTTTAGGTGGCATAATTTTATTTTATTCTTATTCTCCTGGGAAGGTTGCTTTGTGTGGGTAATGGCAATGACTTAACATTGTCCTGCCTCCTCCCAGTGGGGTATTTTTTTTCTTGATGCGCGTGCTATTCTCATAGGACCAGGGCTTTGGTTCTGATTGTTAGTCTTTGTTTCTTAATAATTAGCATTATTATTCAATCTTACTTGCATGTTGTTTTAAAATTTTCTTTACCAGGAAAAGCACTGCCAACAGAAGTACAACGTTTCCTGTATAATGATTCTTCCCCAATACCAGCGTAAGGGCTATGGCAGGTTTCTCATCGATTTCAGTAAGGATTATAATAATATAATTTTTTATTATCTCTTCTTATGGACCTTCTGTATATATATATTTTTAGAGATTCGCAGATGTTTATTGGCTGCTAGTATCTTTTGTCATACTGCTGTATGGGACTTTAAAACCTAAAGTCATGAATTTTTTTCTTTTGATTGGACATGAAATATTTTAAACTAGCTTACACCAAATACCAACTTTGTGTGATCTGTTGCAAATACTTTGAGTTTTCGACTCTTAATTTACAGGTGGAACTTACTTTTATGATAATTCTAATTCACAGCAATACTCAATACATTGTATAACTACTTAAGTTAGTGCAGTAAAGAAGTACAGCACTCGCCTTATTTTTGTTACCTAATTACCTGAGAAAATGTGTACATCATTTTTTAGTTACAGGCGCTACCTAGTGGTTAAAAGACACAGTGCACCTTAAAAAAATCTTAAAAATAAATGGCATAGGAAATAACTTAATCTGACTTGAAAGCGAAACAGCTCTAAAAAGTCATTGTAGAATTTGAATTTTGAGAGTCTCGCTTAGAAAGTATGTGTTTACAATAAATTTTATGTTGATTATAACAGTGATTTTTGAAGGAATATTTTGATACAGGCAGTTCTTCTAAATATCCAATGATTATATCACTAGTGTTAAGAAGTTAATTCTCAGATGGACCAGTTCAGCTTATTCTGGTTGGCCTTAGACCGTACTCCTGACCATATTTTATTGGAAATACGTGCGATTGATTATTTTATACATTTTCTTGGCCTTCTTAGATTAGTAGTAGAGAGTGTAACTCAGATTATTTCCTTTAAGAGCAATAAATTGTTTTGAAATAGGACTCATGTTTGGATGTGTTATGCCATTTATGCCATTAAGTAGCAAAGTTAGGGGAAAATATTTTATTATACTAATTAGTTATACTTTTGCGGTACACAACCAGCAATCTATGATTACAGTGTTTGTTTTCATTTGTTTTTCCTGAGGTAATCTATTTTCTCACATTACCATTCACAGACTGCTTTTAGTAGTTTCCTTTGATGACAAAAAACTGCCTTTCTTCTGCCATCTCCATTGTTGATGCTCTCTCTTAGAATTTATACCTTTCTCTTTCTGTTCTTGAGAGTGCTGCTCTAGGCAAGAGGACAGATAGCACCATACACTCACAGGGACACCCTCACGCTGACAGCGTGGCTCACTAAGACTTAGGGTGAGAGGTCATTGTGAGGAGAGCTTTGGCTGAAGTGAGAAATTGTCATCTGATTCACTCACAGAAGAACCAGTGTTAACAGATAATGATTACCTAAAAAACGAAAGCATTCTTTTGTATTGTTCAACAATTCAGGTATAGCTGTTGCCATCTGGTGGTCCCGATAAAACATGCAAGGGCAGTTTTCCCCACATAAAATAAAAAGCATTATTGCCTTAATCTTATTAATGCAACATGTTAATATGAAGTCCTCTGATTTTTTTTTAACAATATGAATATTTTAACAATGTGATTTATAGTAAGTATAGACAGAGTAATACTGACCTAATGTTCAATATATACAAATTACATAATCTTGTGCAAATTTGTGTTGAAGTAATTTTTCAATTTTGTTCTATACTTAGATTGGTTGCGGAAGAGGGAATTGTTATTTTGGTGAATTAGCCTATTTTAGGCTCTCTGACATATTTGTCATTCGGGGGTTTCTTTAGGTTATTTGTTATCAAAGCGTGAAGGCCAAGCAGGGTCTCCAGAGAAACCATTATCCGATCTAGGTCGTCTTTCCTACATGGCTTATTGGAAAAGTGTAATATTGGAGTGCCTTTATCACCAAAATGACAAACAAATCAGCATTAAGAAGTTAAGCAAGTTGACTGGAATTTGCCCTCAAGACATTACTTCCACACTCCACCACCTACGAATGCTGGACTTCCGTAGTGACCAGTGAGTATCACATCCCTTTGTAGACTTTCAAAAGATAATTAGGTGGAAGTGTTTGGATCAGGCAGCCAGATTATCGGTGAAAGGGCATAAACTAATATAAGTGGTACATTTGGTGATCCTGAGACATCATTCTCGTTTCTGGGATATTTGATACCATTGACCAGATTTTTTTAAAAACTGTTTTTTCTGATCTTCCTTCTAATTTTTGGACCTAAGCTATAGAAGCTTTTCTAATGTTGGGAGCTCCTTCACAATACAAGAAGTAATAGTTTTAGAAATAACATCTAGTAAAATATACCCATGATTTATTTCCATATAAAGTGGTACAAAGTAAAATACAGGTCAAAGGAAGGTTAGCTCACTCTTAGCTAGAGGGGTCAGAAAAAGATCACAGAGAAAGGAAGGAGGCACTGGGCTAGAAAGATGGAGGATAGGAGATAGGATACAGGAGAGTAGCAGTAATTCCAGAGGAGGGAGGTGTGAGACAGTGAATGGTGAACATCACTTCATCCATTGTTCTTGTTGAGCGTGAAGTAGCTGTCCAACTTCGTATTTCTTAGCTATCTCATATGGTGGCATGTTTCTGTGTTTCATGCTCCCAAGTGGGCTGTTTTTGAAGCATTTGTCATCATCTCCAGGGTTTTCTGGGGTTTATAGCTCCGTATTCATTGTTAGGTACTCCTTGTACGTCGTTGATTGCTATAAACTTTGCTCTGGTTCCAGATTTGTAATAATCCGCCGGGAAAAACTTATCCAGGATCACATGGCAAAGCTTCAGCTGAATTTGCGACCTGTAGATGTAGATCCAGAATGTTTGCGCTGGACTCCTGTCATAGTCTCCAATTCTGTTGTCTCAGAGGAGGAAGAAGAGGAGGCTGAGGAAGGAGAAAACGAAGAGCCGCAGTGCCAGGAAAGAGAATTAGAGACGAGTGTAAGGGCATGAGTAGTCTCTATTTTTGATGACAGAAGGCTCTATTTTTGGTTTTCATGAGTATTTGTGATAATGTGTTACAGTATCTTAAACCAACATAGTCAATTCACTTTAGAATTTCAGCTGATTTCACTGATAGAGATTTCAGGAAGACTGGGTTTTGTTTACTTATTTGTATATTTTTAAGCCTTGGAACATTAGGAGACCTTCAAATTTGTTACAGTGTGTTACTTAGAACTAAGAATTCCTTACCAGAGTGCTGATAAAAGCTAAATTTTAAGCTGTGTGGTAGTAATTGAGGAATCTGAATTTAATTTAATTCTGGCCATTGTTGAAAATGAAATGAAGATCCCTTTTCCTTAAAATAAAACATTAAGGAAATAATGTAAACGTGTATGTTTTCTGGTAGAGCACTAAATAAGTCAGTGGGTAAACAAATGTCTTTAAGCCGTTAAAGGGTTAATGAGGGACTGTACAACATTGTATAGTGTTCAGTATTTTTCTTCACGTGATGCATATCTTTCTCTGTTCTCTTTTTAAGCTGTCCTTTCATCCTTTAAAAATCTATGTCCTCCTTTGATAAACGGAAACAGTTTCATGCCCGTTTAATGTAATTTAATTT
Organism: Potos flavus; assembly: GCA_028534135.1. Classification (NCBI taxonomy): domain Eukaryota; kingdom Metazoa; phylum Chordata; class Mammalia; order Carnivora; family Procyonidae; genus Potos; species Potos flavus. The sequence goes on along the minus strand of CM052899.1, from coordinate 32,556,775 downwards.
TCAAAATGAATTTAAATATTCAGAATAAAAATAAATCAAAATAACTACAGCCATTTTCTTTCATTTTTTTCAAACACTCCCTTTCTCCTGCCCATGCCCCAGAGCCCATCTCCTCTCTGTTTATAAGTTTTATTGCTGAGAAATTTCGTAAATTGTATCACTTAACCTTTATAAGAACAATACTGTTCACTTTGTTTTTTGAAGGTGGGTTGCATAGTGGCTAAGAGCACTAGCTCTTGGGTCAGACTGCCTGGGTTTAGATCCCAGCTTCCACATTTGCTATTGCATGTCCTAAGGCAAGTTACTTGTACTTTTTGTGCCTCACTTACCTTATTTGTAAAATGAGGATATAATAATAACACTTCATATAATTGTAAGGATTAAATGAATCTTATAAAGCATTTAAAGCAGTGCCTAACACATGAGAAATATTCAGGATAGCTATTAGATAATACTTTTCTTTTTTAAAGCTTTGTTTTCTTATCTCTGTATTTAAGAGGTCAAATGGGTATGATCAAATAAGACTGCAAAATTAATCAGCATGGTTTTATTTTCTGAAATCAGGTGGGAAAGTCTGCATCTCGGGAGAACAAAGAACAAGATTCTTATTCTTCAGTAGAAAGTGAAAAGAAACCAGAAGTCACAGCACCAGCCAGTTCTGCACGTCTGAACAAACAAGTCCTTCCCCGTGATAGTCTTCCTGCAAATAATCAGACATCCCGGAGAGGCCGCTGGGGGAGGAAGAACAGAAAAACCCAGGAACGTTTTGGTGATAAAGATTCTAAACTGCTATTGGAAGAGACATCAACTCCTCAGGAACAATATGGAGAATGTGAGGAAAAATCAGAAACCTCCCAAGAACAATATACGGAAAGTGAGGAGCAGTTGGCAACCTCTCAGGAGCAGCCAAGCCAGGATGGGAAGCCAGACATTCCCAAAAGAAGACTAAGTGAGGGGGTTGAGCTCTGGCGAGGACAGCTGAAGAAGAGCCCCGAGGCGCTGAAGTGTAGATTGCCCGAAGGCAATGACAGACTGCCCCGTCGCTATAGTGATGGTGACAGGGCTATCCTCAGAGGCTTCAGTGAGAGTAGCGAGGAGGAAGAAGAGCCAGAAAGTCCTCGGTCCAGCTCCCCACCAATTCTTACAAAGCCCACATTGAAGAGAAAAGTAAGACTTTTCTTTTGACTTGTTTCTTTTGACTTGTCTGTTCTTTCCCCAGTTGCAGCTTATTATGTGCATCTGTCTGTCCTGGAGTTCTGGAAAAGTAAATAGAGAAATTGTTAGTGTGTTTTTAGACTTTCTAAGTCTCAGTATATTGTAGCTTATGATCCTCCCAGTGAACATTCAAAACGTGGATATGGCTTCTGTGGTTCATGGGAATGAGCGTAGATGTCATACGCTTACTTAAGGGCTGACAAACTGTTGTTCATCTTGGGTGGTTTGATACTGTAATCATGACTTTTAGGGATTTGTCAAGTATTTTATTTTATTTCATTTTATTTTATTTTTTTGTCAAGTATTTTAAAAGTACGTATAGATTAGAAATGTTTATGTTAGGGGCACCTGGGTGGCTCAGTGGGTTAAGCCTCTGCCTTCAGCTCGGGTCATGATCTCAGGGTCCTGGGATCGACCCTCCATCAGGCTCTCTGCTCAGCAGGGAGCCTGCTTCCCCCTCTCTCTCTGCCTGCCTCTCTGCCTACTTGTGATCTCTCTCTCTCTGTGTCAAATAAATAAATAAGATCTTTAAAAAAAAAAAAAGAAATGTTTATGTTAGAAAAGGAGAAAAGTATCTGGCAGCTTGCTGGACAGCGGTGCCCTAAGTCAGGGTGCGCAGAGAGGCTGTTCGTCTTAGGTGGGGGTGGGACTTTCTCCCTGCGCTCCTTTCTCCCGTCTCCCATCTCTCCCTTCTTTCAGTGGTTTGACTTAACCTGGTTTTAAAAATATTTTCTCAACTTTATCTTGCCATCTTGCAAGGCTTGAATGATAGCCAGTTTATAAATGTATTGTGATGATGATAATGAGTTCTGGCAACCCGTATACCAGAACTGTCCCAGGCTGTGGAGTGAACTTGAAGCGTTGCCACAAGCCAGCCAGACTGAGCTCAGCCCTCTGGATGAGCCACCCTGTAGTAGTGGGGTGACAGCTTTCATCCAAAGCAGTGAAATTGTTCCTTTCCTTAGCAGAACCTTATCGGGGGGAAAAAAACAGGGCTACATATAAAAAAATAAGCTTTTAATTTTAGAACAGTTAGATTTATGCAGTTATTGCAGAGAAAGTACGGAGAGTTCTTGTATTCCTTACAGACCATTTCCCCTATTGTTAACCTCTTACGTTGGTATAGTACTTTTGTCACAAATAGTGAACTAGTATTTTATTAACTCAAGTCCATACTCTATTTAGATTTCCTCAGTTTTCCTGTATGTCCTTTTTCTGTTCCAGGACCTCATCCAGCACACCACATTACACTTAGTAGTCATGCCTCTTTGGCCCCTCTTGGTCGTGATAGTTTCTCAGACTCCTTGTTTTTGATGACCTTTACAGTTTGACAAGTACTGGCTAGGTATTTTAGAATGTGCTTCAGGATGTTAGAATGGGGTAATATGTTTTTGGGAAGAAGACCACAGAGGTTCAGTGTCATACTTATCACATCATATAAAGGGTGCCTGATGTATATATACATATATTACACACACACACACACAAACACACCGAACACAAGAGTATTACTGTCAGTATGACTTCTCACTTTTGATATCAGCCTTGATCAACAGGTTTGAGGTTGTGTTTGTCAGGTTTCTCCACTGTAAATTAGTCACTCCTTTTTCCCCTTTTCCATACTGTACTCTTTGGAAGGTAGTCACTGCCAGCAGCCCACACTTAAGGTACGGAGAGTTACACCCTGTTCCTTAGGAGTGGAATATCTGTGTTAATTATTTGGAATTCTTCTTGGAGATTTCTTCATTTCCACCCATCTCTTTATTTATTCAAGCATTTATTTATACCAGCATAGACTCAGATATTTACTTTATACTTTGAGTTCTAACCCAGCAGTACCAGTTGATTTAATTTGTTGCTCAAATTGTTCCAGCTTTGGCCATTAGGAGTCTTTAAGTTTCGCTCCCACGTCCCTTTAACTTAATACGTACCATCATCATTGTAAGGGCTTTTTGTTTTGTTTTGAGCACTTCCTTACTTCCTAGTACCACAGGATATTCTTGGTTCATCTTGTATATTTCATGTCCCAATCCTAGAGTCAGCCATTTTTCCAAAGAGCATAGTCAAACATATTTAACCTGGTTTGAAAATTGTACTCTCAACTAAAAGGACTAGTAAATTTAAATTTGAAGTGGAGAAAAACTCAACACTGGCTAACTCTGCCATTCATTACGTGACCATGAAGAATGTATCTTTGCCATTCCAGGCTTATATTGCCTATTTATAAGATAAAATCACGCTATTTCCCTGTGTAAATGAGAGAAAATTGTAACAGGCAGTGAGATTGTGAACAAAATAATTGAAGTTCTTAAAGAAATTTTCTTGACTGGGAGTCAGAGACTATATTTTACAACCATTTCTGTACTGACTGGATATGTGACCTTAAGCAAGCCCTGTACCCTCCCACACCTCTATAGAATGAGGGGATTGGATTAGATCACTTCTGGTGCATCATCTTTATCATTTTGTTGTACCTACTATGAGCTATGAGGCAAAGTGGTTTTTTTTCTTTTGAGGTAAAGAGATATTAAAGGACTAGCTTCTGTGTCATTTCAGTATTGAAATAGGCATTTCCCTAGAGTGTTAAATGTAACTGAACTATTAATAAAGGAATTATAATATTTGCTCTTTGGGCATGCCTTTTACAAAGTTGTATTCAATTATCCAACATCTTTCTGTGATAACTTTATGTATAGTATCTTGCCATAGTATTTTGAAATAATACTCAAAATGTCTCTTGGTAAACAGTATACACATTTTATATATGCTTACTCTGTTAGATTAAAAAACTGTTCATTATGTTATTAATAGAAATGATAGTATTCTTTACTGTAAATAAAATACTTTCTTCCTCTTTTAAATAGAAACCAATTCTTCACCGAAGGAGGAGAGTCCGAAAGCGCAAACACCACAATAGCAGTGTGGTCACAGAAACTATTTCTGAGACCACAGAGGTGTTAGATGAACCTTTTGAAGACTCTGACTCTGAGAGGCCAATGCCAAGATTAGAACCCACGTTTGAGATTGATGAAGAGGAAGAGGAAGAGGATGAAAGTGAACTCTTCTCTAGAGGATACTTCCATCGTCTCTCCTCTCAAGATGTGCTCAGGTGTCGGTCCTCTTCTAAGAGGAAATCTAAAGATGAAGATGACGATGAAGAGTCAGATGATGCTGATGGTATGTTTTACAGAATGGTTGCTTATGGTAGTTTTATTGTTTTTAAAGAACCAGGCTGCAAGTCATAGCTTTAAACCCTTCCATCAAAAGGCTGAAAAAGCAACTTTCCCTACTAAGCAAGTAAAGGATGGCCAACTTGGTAACCTCTCAGAATTTGTGTCAAGTATATTCATCCCCATTTTCTCATTGAGCCGTCTGTCCTTTTAAAAAGTTTTTTTCTAGTTTCCCCTTCAACACAGGACCTATTTTTGCCTCTGCAAAAAATATCTTGCTGTTAGGAAATTATTCTTTTTGGCCGAATCCTTTCTCAGCCATTATCTGAATCTTTAGTAAATGGATGAATTGGACTTAGCATCAGGAAGACATTGAAGTAATAACCCTTTACTAGAAAGTACACTCTGTGTACTTACCTGTTTTTCTAATTGTAGTATGCTGAGTGCTTAAAATAGGCACTTGGTAAATATTGCTAAATGGATACGTGCTAGGAAGATGGTTCTTAAATAAGATCAGATTCGTATAAATTGGACTTGCTTCACATCTGTTTAGGAATCCCTCTGAATCATATCTCTAATGTGCCTTTCTCTGCGAGTAGTAAATTTCTAATAAAAATGGTAACAGTGCCTCAGGGTAGGTTAAATTTTATGGCATAGTGCAGAATCCAGTAATTTACTTTTAAAATAGCCTTGTCATTTAGAAATAAAGAAACTGGGGCTAATACATGTGCTGGGTCACAGACTAGACATTTACATCCTACCCTAAAGTTTCTGCCAGTGCATCATGCTGCCTGCATCTGCAGTGTTTGCCTTAATTTGGGCAGGGGTGGGGAGTGTCAAACTGAGCTTTTTTTTTACTTTGAATTTGAAGTAATCTAGTCATCCACTCTTGGTGGAATTACAGAGTTTATTTGTTATTAATTGAGCTTTTCATTCTTCTTTAAAAAACAAATTTGCTCAATTTTATATGTAGTAGAAACTTGCATTTGCTCCATTCTCACATTTTTATATAAGAAATACTTGTAATATAGTGATAAGATGACTAGTGCTTTGCTTTGCTGTGAATGATTTTCTGCAGTTTTACTGTGTTACACTTTGAGGTGTATAACTAGGAAACCAAAGATTTATTGTGTAAATTTGGCCCTTCAGTAAAATTCTCTCTTGGATCATTGTAGACTAAAATAATATCCCATGTTTAAATTCTTGTTGACTTGGACAAATTTTCTTTGATGCAGCCATTTCCTTTGTTTATTTTCATGTTATTATTGCCAACTGTGCCTTTTTAGCTTACCCCTCGAAATCCTGCTCTTGCCTTGGTGTCCTTCCCTTTAAAAATTAATGGGAAATGTGAATGTACTTAATGCCACACTACATTGGACACCTAAACGTGGTTGAAGTGGTACATTTTTTGCTATACGTAGTTTACTACAATCTTTAAAAATAGAAAAAAAAGTAATGGGGAGAAAATAATGCTAATGTCAAATTTATTTCTAATAAATCATTGTCATTGGGGCTTTCACTTTTTCTTCAGGTCAGTATTTGTCTAGAACTAAATGCCTTGCAGCTGTTCCTGTACAAATACATCGACTAAGCAGTTATTCATGTAGAATTGCTCAGTCATGGCCAGGGGTAATTAACTCATGATATTACCTGAAGTAATAAGAAAGCCAGAGAGAGAATATAAATTGCAAACAGGAAAAAAAAAAAAAAGAAGAAGAAATGAGCTGATTTGTGACTTAGTAAGGACCGCTTGTCTGAAGTAGTTGTAATCACAGCCCAGCATGTGCATCTTTACACAGCTTGTCTCCATTTTCTAGAGGAGAAAACTGACCTGTAGACTAACTTCCTAAAGCCGTGCAGTTGGGGATGATAAGCCTGAACTGGTTTTAAGTAGTGGGGGGCAGAGACTATGGACCAGTGTTCTTTCCTTGTTCTGCCAGCCCACTATGTGACTTCAGAAGAGGTCATTATTAGGTTTCTCCTTTAGATTCTTAACTTTAAAGTGAAGGTAATCAGGAGTTTGTGATGATTAATAAAACCATTTCTGTTGCACATGTGGTCTCAAAAAAAGGCACTGCTACAAATACAAAATCTTGTAACTTTATTTTACTGTTTTGTTTTTTTTTTTAACCCCTCCTGTATAGACACTCCTATCCTAAAGCCAGTATCGCTCTTGAGAAAATGTGATTTGAAGGATTCTCAACTTGAGCCAGATACATCCACACCTATGAAAAAGAAAAAGGGATGGCCCAAAGGCAAAAGCCGTAAACCAATCCACTGGAAGAAAAGACCTGGCCGCAAGCCAGGATTTAAGTTGAATCGGGAAATCATACCCGTTTCTACTCAAGAATGTGTTGTTGAGCCCATTGTCCCCATTCCTAAACCAGGACGTAAACCCAAACTTCAAGAGAATGAAGAAACTGTCGAACCAAAAGAAGACTTGCCTTTAACTGGAGAAAGGAAGGAGGAGGAGGAGATGCATGTGGAAGCAGAAGAGGTTGAAGAGGGAGAAGAAGAAGATACAACCAGCAGCGAAGTTAGAGCAGCTTCTCCAGTGGATAGCAACAGTCCTGAGACAGAAACGAAAGAACCCGAGATGGAAGAGGAGGAAGAGAAGCCCCGTGTTCTGGAAGAGCAGAGGCAATCAGAAGAGGAGCAACAAGAACTGGAAGAACAGGAGCAAGAGGAAGAGGATGAAGTGGCTGTAGAGACAAACCAGAATGAAGACCATGATGCAGATGATGAAGATGATGGCCATCTGGAATCTACCAAGAAAAAAGAGCTCGAGGAGCAGCCTGTTAGGGAAGATGTCAAGGAGGAGCCCGGTGGTCAGGAGTCTTTTTTAGATACTAGTATGCCGAGCAGTAGGGAGAACATAAAGGATAAAGATGAAACAGAACCAGATTCTGAAGAGGAACAGACTTCCCATGAAACATCCATGGTATCAGAGCATATGCCAGGGTCTGAGGATGATCATGAAGAAGATTCAAACTCTAAGGAAGAATTAATTGAGCTGAAAGAGGAAGAAGAGATTCCTCATAGTGAACTGGATCTGGAAACGGTGCAAGCAGTGCAGTCTTTGACTCAAGAAGAGAGTAACGAGCACGAGGGAGCCTACCAGGACTGTGAGGAAACTCTGGCAGCCTGTCAGACCCTGCAGAGTTACACCCAGGCCGACGAAGACCCTCAGATGTCCATGGTTGAAGACTGCCATGCCTCGGAACATAATAGTCCAATATCTTCTGTTCAGTCCCATCCCAGCCAGTCGGTCCGTTCCGTCAGTAGTCCCAACGTGCCTGCCCTCGAAAGTGGTTACACCCAGATCAGCCCGGAGCAAGGATCCCTGTCCGCACCCTCTATGCAGAACATGGAGACCAGCCCCATGATGGATGTGCCTTCCGTATCAGACCACTCTCAGCAGGTGGTGGACAGCGGCTTCAGTGACCTGGGCAGCATAGAGAGCACCACCGAGAACTACGAGAACCCCAGCAGTTACGATTCTACCATGGGCGGCAGCATCTGTGGGAATAACTCTTCGCAGAGCAGCTGCTCCTACGGCGGCTTGTCCTCCTCCGGCAGCCTCACCCAGAACAGCTGTGTGGTCACTCAGCAAATGGCCAGCATGGGCAACAGCTGCAGCATGATGCAGCAGAACGGCGTGCAGCCCGCCGCGGCCAACTGCAGCATCAAGTCACCTCAGAGCTGTGTGGTGGAGCGGCCCCCCAGCAACCAGCAGCAGCAGCCTCCGCCCCCGCCGCCGCCGCAGCAGCCGCAGCAGCCGCCGCCCCCGCCACCGCAGCAGCAGCAGCCGCCGCAGCCGCCGCAGCCCGCGCCCCCGCCGCAGCCGACCCCGCAGCCGCCGCCGCCCCAGCAGCCGCAGCAGCCACAGCAGCCGCCCCCGCCCGCCCCGCCGCCGCCACAGCCCCCGCAGCCGCAGCCCCCGCCGCCGCCGCAGCAGCAGCAGCCCTCGCTGTCACAGTGCAGCATGAACAACAGCTTCACTCCCGCGCCCATGATCATGGAGATCCCGGAATCGGGCAGCACGGGGAACATAAGCATTTACGAGCGGATTCCGGGGGACTTCGGGGCCGGCAGCTACTCTCAACCGTCAGCCACCTTCAGTTTAGCCAAGTTGCAGCAGCTGACTAACACCATTATGGACCCTCATGCCATGCCTTATAGCCATTCTCCTGCTGTGACTTCCTATGCAACCAGTGTTTCTTTGTCTAACACAGGGCTGGCCCAGCTAGCTCCATCTCATCCATTAGCTGGGACCCCTCAAGCACAAGCCACCATGACGCCGCCCCCCAACTTGGCCTCCACCACCATGAACCTCACGTCACCTCTGCTACAGTGCAACATGTCTGCCACCAACATTGGCATTCCCCACACGCAGAGGTTGCAAGGGCAGATGCCAGTCAAAGGGCACATTTCCATCCGCTCCAAATCAGCGCCGCTGCCCTCCGCGGCTGCTCATCAGCAGCAGCTGTACGGCCGCAGCCCACCAGCGGTTGCCATGCAGGCCGGCCCTCGTGCGTTGGCTGTTCAGCGTGGCATGAACATGGGGGTTAATTTGATGCCGACCCCCGCCTATAATGTCAATTCCATGAATATGAACACCTTGAATGCCATGAACAGCTATCGAATGACACAGCCCATGATGAACAGCAGTTACCATAGTAACCCTGCCTACATGAACCAGACAGCACAGTATCCTATGCAGATGCAGATGGGGATGATGGGGAGCCAGGCCTATACCCAGCAGCCTATGCAGCCAAACCCTCATGGAAACATGATGTACACTGGCCCCTCCCATCACAGCTACATGAATGCTGCTGGCGTGCCCAAGCAGTCACTCAATGGACCTTACATGAGAAGATGAGCAAGATGAACTTACAATTAAAAACTTAAATATATATAAATAAAGGAACCTTTTATACTGACAAACCAGAGAAAAATGGACCTTTTTCCAGTTAAAATATTGTTGTAGATTTAGAGGAATTTTTCTTTGGTTTATTTTATTTTTTAGAAAACCTGGTCTTCTCTTTTTGGGTTCATTTTGTTCTGGGTTTTGGTTTTCTTCACAATCTTGAACATTTTACAATAGAACTCATCTAAAAATGGATTTGGGGATAGGGGAAACATGCACAAAAATCTTTTCATAATTAAAAAGAGCCTTACTTTCTTTACACACCACATGGACTGAATTTGTGTAAAAGTGAATTATCTTTATTTTATTTTAAGATGTATGTTTCCCCTCACTGTTTGCAGCTCCCAATGTTGTCACTTTTAAATGTTATATATACATCTCCGGGGTTTAACCAGACCCTTTCCTCCAAACCCAACCTTTCATTTCCTACTTCATTCCAGCAGGAGGCACTTATGGGAGACTCGGACGGGGACATGGAGAACAACCCAAGCTCCTTAAACTTATTATTATTGTTAATATTATTATTATTATTAATAAAGCGAGGCAGGAAAATGCTTCTCCTTTTAAAATCCCCTCCACTCCCTACACACACACACACACACACACACACACACACACACACACCTCTTGAAACCTTTCCCCAAGAATGTTTCTTTATAGATGGACTTCATTGAAATGTTTGTTTTTCTTAAATCAAGTGTAATATAATTTTTTCTTTTTTTCTGTTGTTTTTTTTTGTTTGGATTTTTTGTTTTGTTTTGTTTTTTCTTTTTTGTTTACTATTCCCACTCAGCACTCAGAGACACAAAAATACTGTAAGTCTCAATTAACAGCAGAATCTCAGAGGAAAGCTGTTTGCAATCCTAATCCAGCCTTGGAGGAATAGAGATGGTCAATTAACAATCAAAAAGAGGAATTTTACCTCTTGTTTTTTACCACCTGGTGAATCAGCCATAATGCACATACTCCATGCAACCTCTTGTTTTTAGTATGTACTTTGAGATGCTAAGGGTCTTGATTCTTGAGCCTTCCGACTCTGACTAAACTCAAACAGCAGTCCCCAGTGATTAGCCTCTTACATTCTTACATAAAGTGTTGATGGATGACTGTACATTTCAGTGATTTGAAAAATACCTGACAAACATTTGACACTGTTTATTTTCTGTTGGAAGAGATGACGTAAGGGAGATCATGGTGTGAGTTTTATAGCTACTTAAATGATACATACCTCTAGTTTTCATTTGTCTGGAGATCCTGAGTTCATTCCCTGTGAATCAGAGTGCACCAGCCCCTCTCCTGTGAGTGGTTAAAAGAGAAGAGGGATAAACCAACCACCAGCATACTAGGGCAAATCTGGACAGCAGGGTTTTAGCAAGTTCCTATGTTGCTCCCAGCTCCCATTATCTTTTCTCTCGTGCAGCCAGTTCGCCCATTCTCTTCCTATTACTTGCTCCAGGGATAGGTAAAAAAAATATATATATATCTATATATATGTTCCATCATTAGAAGATGGAAACTATTATACCACTTGGTATGTGCAGTCAAATATCCAAAAGGGGGAAGTACTGCTTAAAGAAATACCTGTAAGCATTAAATTCTCTCCTTTATTTGTACATTTTATATAGATAAATTTTTGAAGTACTAATTAGGCATTAAATTTTTTCAAATGCACAGGTTTGTTGTTTTTTTAATACACTTTAATTGACTTTCTCAATTAAATGTGTTAGGTAGAAAACGGCAGAATTCCACATCTTACCGCTATCAATTCTGAGCATGTGCAAGGCTGTGTAGGACCCAGTTTCTCTGTATATACTCTTCCAGTTCCCAATCATCTATGTAGAAAGTGCACTGTGCTGCCCTCTCCCTACATCTTCAGCTCTGTCATTGCTTCCTGGTTGGGGTGGGGTTGGGGTGGGTCGGGAGGGAGGTATCTCGGGTGGAGGGTGGGTCAAGGCAGAAGGAGAAGCTGTTGAAATGAGGGCCGTGAATTCAGTTTCTGTTGGTTTGCGGTTGTGTTTGGTTTCATTTGTTTCTTTAAAAAAAAAAAAAAAATTCAATCGGGCAGCTCCCTTTTCCACAAGCCTTTTTGTGACTGTAGAACTATTGTAGAGAAAATGTTCTTTTCTATATTATAAAAGAAATTATCCAACACAGTAATATTGGTACCTGTCATTTTTTCACTTCTGTTTAAAAAAAATGTATTTTTAGCAAGATAACTTGGGTAATCTTCTAAAAAAGAAATTTAAAAACTCACTGTTAGTGACTTTGATGCCTTTTAAAATAAGAGCTTTTTCATTTCATTCCATCTTTAAAATTTTTTATCTTTGTTGTAGAATATTAAAAACTATTTTAAGAAAGATAAAAATTCTCTTTAAAGAGATCTCTAGAGTGTGTGAATAGAGCTCCAGATGCCTCTAAAAGCCGCATGTACAAATGAAGCTAAGTCTATTCCTGTCTGTTTATATTTGCTTTTCCTGTTTTGTAACCTCTTTGTACTTTGTTCATGGTGACTTGTAAGCTATGGGGAAGGGGTGCCTAGATGCCTTTGTATTTCTCCATGTCATGCGCTCCTGGGCCAGTTGGTCTCCCTTCCTCTCCTTGTATGTAATATCACTTTTTTTTCCCCTTTCTAGCAAGTACTTTCAAAAGAACTCTGTACATTTTAACATAAAAAAAATAAATTATGTTGAGCCATTTTGGATGTCTGCCTTGCATGTGGAATTTTTCTCTCAAATATCTCAGAGTCTCCGGTTCTTTATAAATATTAGCCTTTTTCACATTCCTCTTTATACAGCGAGTATCAGCTCATGGCCTTTACTTTGAAATGGCAGTCTTTGCTCATACGTGTGTTTAAATGCTGACAGTGTAGATAGTTTTTCCTCTTCGAATGAAAATGGTATCATGACCTCACTTTGGATTTTTGAGGGAAATCCATTTGAAAGCCTAAAGGGACTGTAATTCACTCAACCAAAGAACAGAAATGCAGCGCCAATAACAAGTAGCTCCTAGGATTGGAACAAAGCAGTTTTCTCCTCTCAGCTTATCTGATAATGTCATTGAGGAAGATTTGCCAGAAATCGAGGTCCTGAACATTAATGATCTTTTTCGATGTTTTTCGAGTTGTGGTACTTGGCCTCTCTTCATTTAGAAATTTGGATACGAGGCAGACTCCAGAAAATTAGATTTAGCTTTGGGAACCCGACAGCTGGGGGTGGGGAGGTAAGGCAGGTACAAGTTTTCGCTGCCACCCTCTCCTGAGTTAGGAATTTACGAAGTGTATGTGAGTAGCAGCGGTAGCAGACGTTTGTTCGCAGTCTCACGCCATTCAGGTTTTAGGCCATATGGTCAGGTCGTCTCTAGAAAAGAAATGATTTATTTCCCTTGATGTCTTTTGCTTGCTTGAGTAACCATGATTTGGACCCGAAGACTTGTCACTTGTACTATGCAGTCATTAGTGGACTGTCCCCCAAACAAGCTTCTTGTGTTTGCTACTGCACCTACGTGCTTTAAGTGAATTCAACATAAAGCAATTCTGATTTTTCTTCTTTTTTTAAGATATTATTTATTTATAGGAGAAAGAGAGCATAAGCCAGGTGAGAGGCAGAGGCAGAGGGAAAAGCAGGCTCCCTGCTGAGCAGGGAGCCAGATGCGGGGCTCAATCCCAGGACTCCAAGATCATGACCTGAGAGCTGAAGGCAGACGCTTAACCAACTGAGCCATCCAGGCACCCACAATTCTGATTTTTCTACAAAGGACATGTGACCCAAAGAATGTATGACAGACTTTTTAAAGTGTTAACACCTCCACTATATTTAAATTACATTCAAAATATAATTTGAATAATGAAATTCCATTTATAGCCAACTCATGAATGATCTCAGTAGAGAAGCTGCTCTCATTTCTTTATTGTCCACCTTCTGACCTTTTCCCTCTGTATCAGAAGATAGGTGTGGGAAGAAAATGATAATACACTTAATTCATGTATGTTGCTGAGAGCCTTGGCCTCAACTTTGGGGTTAGAATCTATTGCCCCACACTCAGTAACTAGGGTTCTAGGACGTCATTCCTGTTATGCCTCTCTGAGCATCTCAGATGGTGCCAACTTCCTCTGTATCATAGTTACAATGTATATTCCCTGAGCACCGTAGCCTGTCAGGTAGACAATTGTATCTCCTTAGGTGACCTTTGCTGTTCCAGGTTCTCCCTGTTGCAGCCGGGGTAAGGGATAGTGGTTTTTCTCCTTCCTCTTGTCTTAATGTGCAAGATATAGGTCAATGATGATGAAAATGGAAAGGCACAGTAAAAAGAAAAAACTGCTTTGCAGAACAGAGGAAGCAAGGTTATTATTACAGGTGATGGGGAAGCAAACTCCATGTTCTTGACGTGACATGACTTTCAAGAAAACTAAAAATTCAAGTGACATATTTCTGTCAATGAACTCAGAAGACCACATAGAGTAACATTTCTTATGTTGGCAAATGTCTGGAATCCTTGAGCATGGCCATCCTATTGAAAGCTGTCAATCCCCACAACAAAACTCAACTCATTTGTTAATACATTTCTGTTAAGGGGCAGGATGGGTTTGTTACATAAGTTGGTGTGGTTACCTAATGCAGCACAGACCCATGGATTTTCTTTCCAAAGTGACAGCTACAAATTGGGCTTAATGAGATTCCTTGCTATATTAATGAGGAGCCTGAATATCGGTTTGCCGGTTACACAAAGCCTCAAAAAGGTGGCAGGTGTAATTTCTGCCTGAAATAAAGAAAACCCTTGGGGTATGATGGGCTTTGGTTTTTTGAGATCTTTTAAAACACTAGGCAGAGATAGTCTCGGTGAATTGTTTTCCAGCGATTTCTGTGAATTTCAAGTGTGAGAAGCAAGAAAAAAATGTTCTCGCATTTAACTCTACTACACAGACATCTCTGAAAGCCACATTTAAGCGACATTCAAAAAAAAAACGAAACATTCTCTGAGGTGACATGTTTATTTTTAATCAACCATTTTTAGTTTATACATGTACAAAGATGAGCAAAGACAAGAGGCTGAACTGACATCGACTAGTCACTAGTACTTAACACCTGACCCTGAGGGGCTGGGACGGTGGCGTTTCTGTGACCGTGCATTGAGAAACCGACATCTGGTTAATGTTGGGAGACGCACGCCATTCAGATCACTTCTCAAGTTATTTAAGTTGGCCTTAGCTTTTTGAGCCCCAGAATCTCCTATTTTTGGAAACTTCATATAAAACCTTTCAATTGGTATCCTAAGTTTTAAAGTTTCTTATGAACAAAGTAAAGAAAAACATTCATACATAAAATTTCTTTGCTGGGACTTAGACTCTGACCCATGTACAAGTTCTAATTATTTAATTGATGTGTTACTTTAATAGAGTTGATTGGTGTAATTTTCTTTTTAAAAGAAAGTTAGAAAAGCAGTTGTAGTCAGTTATGTCAAAATGATTGAATATGACCATAGTTTTCCAGAGAAAATGAAAACAGTTATATATTGAGTAGGAGGCAGCAATGGAGGATTTACTAAACACGAGGACCTCTAGCAAAATAGAATAATTACACCTTTTTTTAAAAAGTTTGTCTACGGGGCGCCTGAGTGGCTCAGTGGGTTAAGCCTCTGCCTTCGGCTCAGGTCATGATCTCAGGGTCCTGGGATCGAGCCCTACATCAGGCTCTCTGCTCAGCAGGGAGCCTGCTTCCCCCTCTCTCTCTGCCTGCCTCTCTGCCTACCTGTGATCTCCCTCCTCTCTGTCAAATAAATAAATAAAATCTTTAAAAAAAAAAAAGTTTGTCTAGCTCCTATTTAAGGAATTAACTAAAATTGACTAGAACTCCTAGCTTGGCAGCCTCAAAGGACTCTTGATTGAAAGTTGTAAATCGAAAAACTAAGTAACCTGGAATATTGCAAGAACAACTTGATAGGACCAAGGAAGTAATTCTATTAAAATTACAAAGGAAAACAAAGCAAAATGGACCCAAACCAGCCATTGTTGAGTGACTTTGTTGGGGCTCCCGGCCACGCGATGACTTTAACAGTCTGTTCCATTCTCCTTGGTGCATCAGCTCGGTCTTCAGCTGGCTTTTCCCCACGCAGCCTCCTCTGCCGTTCCAGGCATCCAATGAAAATGTGAATGTGCCCAGAGAAGAAGAGCGACTTGGTTCTCAACATCCTTTTATACCTGTTTTTATTGTCGAAATAGAGTATATACAGAGTCCATAAAACATGTATAGCTTCATGCATCTGTTTAAAGTAAATACGTCAGTACAACTAAATCAGCTCCAAAAATAGTACAGCAGCCCAGGAATCTGGGGGCCCCTTTCTAATTGCGATCCTCTCTCCCAACCAAAAATAATCACCAGACTTATGTGATAGGTGCTTCCTTAATTTACAAAAAATATTTTACTACTTAGGTATGCACTCTTAAACACCATAGTTTCATTTTGCCTGGTTTTGAACTTTATAGCGATGGAATCATGTGCAGCAGAGAGAATATAGTCAATAATGTAATAATATTGTCTGTATGGTGATGGATGTGACCACACTCACCACGCTGAGCACTGTAGAATGTATAGAATTGTCCAATCACTATGCCGTACTCCTGAAACTAAAATAACACTGTATGTCAACTATATTTCAATAATGAAATTTTTTTATGATTTTTTTAAAAGATTTTATTTATTTATTTGACAGAGAGAGAGAGATTACAAGTAGGTAGAGAGGCAGGCAGAGAGAGAGGAGAAAGCAGGCTCCCCGCTGATCAGAGAGCCTGATGCGGGGCTCGATCCCAGGACCCTGAGATCGTGACCTGAACCGAAGGCAGAGGCTTTAACCCACTGAGCCACCCAGGCGCCCCTCAATAATGAAATTTTTTTAAAAAAGAACGCATTTTCACCAAGTTTATAGTACCTAACATTTTAATTAAGACCTCATAGCTGTCTCCTGAAGTTTAAAAATCTATTTCAGGACTAAAATTGGATCAAATTTTTAAAAAGCCTATAACACAAATGGAACAATTTTCTAGAAGTTGAGATGGTCTAAAAATATTTGACAATTTTACAAACCTAAAAATACATGTAATAAATCTTAAAAAAAAAAAAAAAAAGGAATTCTGCATTTTGCATCTGGTTTCCCTCAACCTAATTGTGAGGTTTGTTCTTGTTATTGCATGTCACTATGATTTCATTTATTTTCATGACTGTGTAATATTCTATTATGGGACTGTACGAAGTATATTTATACCTTCTAAAGTTGACATAGATTTAAGTTGTTTCATGGATGAAAAACCTCAATGTGAGACAGGAATCCATCAAAATCCTAGAGGAGAACGTAGGCAGTAACCTCTTCGCCATCGGCCACAGCAACTTCTTTCAAGACACGTCTCCAAAGGCAAGGGAAACAAGAGCAAAAATGAACTTTTGGGACTTCATCAAGATAAAAAGCTTCTGCACAGCAAGGGAAACAGTCAACAAAACAAAGAGGCAACCCACGGAATGGGAGAAGATATTCGCAAATGACATCATAGACAAAGGGCTGATATCTAAGATCTATAAAGAACTCCTCAAACTCAACACCCAAAAAACAGATAATCAAGTCAAAAAATGGGCAGAAGACATGAACAGACACTTCTCCAAAGAAGACATACAAATGGCTAACAGACACGTGAAAAAATGTTCAACACCATTAGCCATCAGGGAAATTCAAATCAAAACCACATTGAGATAACACCTTACACCAGTTAGAATGGCAAAAATTAACATGGCAAGAAACAACAAATGTTGGAGAGGATGTGGAGAAAGGGCAACCCTCTTACTTTGTTGGTGGGAATGCAAGTTGGTGCAGCTACTTTGGAAAACAGTGTGGCTGTTCCACAAAAAATTAAAAATAGAGCTACCCTATGACCTGGCAATTGCACTACTGGGTATTTACCCCAAAGATACAGATGTAGTGAAAAGAAGGGCCATATGTACCCCAAAGTTCTTAGCAACAATGTCCACAATCACCAAACTATGGAAAGAGCAGAGATGCCCTTCAACAGATGAATGGATAAAGAAGATGTGGTCCATATACACAATGGAATATTAGTCAGCCATCAGAAAGGATGAATACCCAACTTTTGTATCAACATGGACGGGACTGGAGAAGATTATGCTAAGTAAAATAAGTCATGCAAAGAAAGTTAATTATCGTATGGTTTCACTTACTTGTGGAACATAAGGAATAGCATGGAGGACATTAGGAGAAGGAAGGGAAAAATGAAGAGGGGGAAATCGGAGTGGGAGATGAACCATAAGAGACTGTGGACTCTGAGAAACAAACTGAGGATTTTAGAGGGGAGGGGAGTGGGGGGATGGGCTGGCCCGGTGATGGGTATTAAGGAGGGCACGTATTGCATGGAGCCCTGGGTGTTATATGCAAAAATGAATGGAAAAGTTGATGGAACACTACATTAAAAACTAATGACGTGCTCTATGGTGACTAACATAATAAAAAAAATGATTTAGGTCGTTTCTAGTTGGGGTTATTAGACGACGTGGCTGTATTTAATCCTGTGTAAGTCTCCTGCACACCATTACAGATGCTTCTCTTAGTATACTCGCAGAAGGGGGATTGCTAGATGATAGGATGTAACTTCAACTGTACTAGGTACTGCCAAAGAGTTTTCAAAAATAACCATACTATTTTTTGGTATACGGGAGCTCCTGTTACACACATTCTCTTCAGTATTTGGTATTTTCAATTGTTTTAATTTTTGTCAATCCAGGGGATGTGTAGTGGAATCTCTTTGTGGTTATATTTTGCATTTTACTGAACTATTAATTATGCTGAGCATCTTTTCATGTGTTTATTGGCTATCCGAAATTCCTCTTTTGCGAAGTGTCTGTTCAAGCTTTTTCCCTGTATTACTACTGAGTTGTCTTTTTCTTACTGACTTGTAGGAGTACTTTACGCATTTTGGATGTGTCTTCTGTCAGTCGCATGTAATACACATATCTTCTCCCATTCTGTCACTTGCCCTTTCACTTTCTTAATGGTGTCTTTTGGTGAACAGAGTTCTTAATGTGATCCAGTTCAATACTATCTCCCTTTATGGGGAGGGATTCTTCTGCCTGCATTGAGAAATCTTTTCCTACCCTGAGATTTTCATTGTATTCTCTGTAGAGTAATTTTTAACAGCTTCACTGTTTTGCTTACATAGTTAATTCTTTATTATACCTGGAATGATTTTCATTTACAGCATGAGTCCGGGGAACAGTTTCATTTTCTTCCCATGTAAATATGCAATTCCAGCACCATTTATTCCTCCACCCCTGCTTGATATCATGCGTCTAGATGCATAGATCTGTCTTGGGACTATTCTGGTCTGTATATCTCTCCTGCACTATTTATGCACCGGCCTCTATCTCTATCCTGTATTAATTACTGTGGCTTTATGAGAAGTCTTGCTATTAAGTGAAGCAAGGCCTCCTAAATTGCTTTTCTTCTTCAGTAGGGATTAACACTTCCAGGCCTTTTGTATGTCCATATGTTGTTAGAATCAGCTTACCAGATTCCTAAAGAGATCCTACTGACATTTTTAAAAAAGATTTTATTCATCTATTTGAGAGAGAGAGTGAGCGAATGAGCACAGACTGGGGAGGATAAGAGGGAGAAGCAGACAGGGAGTCTGACATGGGATTTGATCCCAGGACTCCAGGATCATGACCTGAGCCGAAGGCAAATGCTTAACCAACTGAGCCACCCAGGTGCCCGATCCCATTGACATTTTATTGTGATTGCATTGATCCTCAAAATCAATTTGGCAAAAATTGGTATCTTAACAGTATTGGTGGTCCCATTCATTGAACATGATATATTTGTATTAAGAGTTCTTTAATTTCTGGGGTGCCTGGGTGGCTCAGTGGGTTAAGCCTCTGCCTTCGACTCAGGTCATGATCTCGGGGTCCTGGGATCGAGCCCCGCATCGGGCTCTCTGCTCAGCGGGGAGCCTGCTTCCCCCTCTCCCTCTGCCTGCCTCTCTGCCTACTTGTGATCTCTTTCTCTCTGTCAAATAAATAAATTTTAAAAATCTTAAAAAAAAAAAGAGTTCTTTAATTTCTATCAAAATGTTTTACTGATTTCTGCACAGAGGTCCTGTGCTTTGTTACTTTATTCTTGGGTATTTAATATTTTTGAAACTATTAAAAATATTAACTTTTTAAAAAGATTTATCCGTTTTAGAGAGAAAAAGAGAGAGAGAGAGAGCAGGGGAGGGACAGAGGGAGAGACTCTTCAAGCAGATTCTCTGCTGAGTGTGTAGTCTCCCTTGGGGCTCAATCCCACGACCCATGAGATCATGACCTAGCCAAAACCAAGACAGAATGGTCAACCAACGGAGCCAACCAGGAGCCCCTAAAAAATTAACTTTTAAAAATTTATTTTCTGTTTATTTTTGGTGTACAAAAATATCAGTGATTTTTGTATTTTGACCTTGTATCCTATAACCTTATTAACTCACTTAATAGTTCTAATAATTTACCTAAAGATTCCTTTTTTTTTTTAAGATTTTATTTATTTATTTGACAGAGAGAGACACAGTGAGAGAGGGAACACAAGCAGGGGGAGTGGGAGAGGGAGAAGCAGGCTTCCCACCGAACAGGGAGCCCGATGCGGGGCTCAATCCCAGGACGCTGGGATCATGACACGAGCTGAAGGCAGCTGCTTAATGACTGAGATACTCAGGCACCCTACCTACAGATTCTTGGTTTATTTATCTATATTGTCACATCATCTTGAAAAAGATGGGGTTTTTTTTAATTTTTTTTTTTTTAGAGATTTTATTTATTTACTTGACAGAGCGAGAGATCACAATTAGGCAGAGAGGCAGGCAGAGAGAGAGGGGGAAGCAGGCTCCCTGCTGAGCAGAGAGCCCCATGCAGGGCTTGATCCCAGGACCCTGAGATCATGACCTGAGCCGAAGGCAGAGGCTTAACCCACTGAGCCACCCAGGCACCCGGAAAAACGTGGGTTTTATTTCTTTTCCAATTTTTATACTTTTCGTCCTTTTTCAGCACTGGGTTACATCTTCAGCACAGTAAAAGCAAGCATACTCTTAATAGACAAAGAAAGAGTCACTGAATTCCTAGTTTTTAAATAGTTTTATCATGAATGGATGCTGAATTTTGCGATATGCTTTTTCTACATCTATTGAGAATTCTTACAATTTTTTTTCTCCTATAATCTGTCAATGTGCCCAAATGTTGACTGCTTTTCTAATGTTAAACCAATATTTGGGAAAATATATGGGTAAATCTAAGCAATTACACACACGCATATATGTGTATAATTAAAATACAAGATGACAATTTAATATGAGTTAGAAGAGGATAAATTGAGTTAAAGTGTTTAATGTCCTTACATTGTCCTAATATTAGCTATCGATAAATTTAGGATGCATGTTTTAATTTCCAGGGGAATCACTAAAGGAATAGAAACAGAGTGTATAACTTCCAAAATAGAATGTTGGAAAAATGAGATGATAAAAAATAATAAGTCCCCAAGAAGGGAACAAAGGAGAGAAAAAATAGATTAAGTAGAAAACCCACAATAAATAGACTTAAAACCCAAATATGTCCACAGTTAAATGATTTCTAAATGGACTAAATCTTCCATTAGGAAGACAAAGATTGTTAGGAAAAAGAACCTAAAAATTTCATAATATGCTGCTTATAAGAGAAACAGAAAAAAGGTAAGACTATCAAAAATTTTTAAATAAAAAAAATAGAAAAAGACATGTCAGGAAATTACTAACCAAAAGCAAGCTACTATAGCTATAGTAATATGAGGCAAAATAGAATTTAAGGAAGAGGGAGTAGTAAGATAACGAGGTTTACTTAATGGTAAAGTTTTAATTGACTAGTAAGATATAAATATTCTAAATTCATATACTCTTATTAACAGTTGCAAAATATATAAAGCAAAAAAGAGCAGAACTATAGTAATTTTTAAAAATCTATAGTCATAGTGGCAGATTTTTACAAATTAATCAACTTCATTAGAGCAGTTTTAGGTTCACAGTAAAATTGACCAGAATGTACAGAAAGTTCCCATACAAGCTCTGTCCCCACGCATGCGTACTTCCCTCACTATTGACATCCTCTACTACAGTGGTACATTTCTGACAACTGATGAACCTACACTGATACGTCATAATCACCCACAGTTCCTAGTTTACATTAGGGCTCCCTTTCGGGTTTTGGGTTTTGACATGTTCCCCCTTTGTAGTAGTGTACATGATCGTTTCACTGCCCTAAAAATCCTCCGTGCTCTCCTGTTCATTTTCTCTCTCCTCTACCCCCTGCCAACCACTGATATTTTTACTGTCTTCAAAGTTTTGCCTTTTCCAGAATGCCATATAGTTAGAATCATACAATCTGTAGCCATTTCATATGGCTTACACTTACATTTCACTTACAAGACACATTTAAGTTTCCTCCATGTCTTTGCATGGCTTGAAAATTCTTTTTAATGTTGAATAATATTCCATTGTCTGGATGTACCACAGTTTATCCATTCACCGGCTGAAGGACATCCCTGTTGCTTCCAAGTTTTGGCAATTATGAATAAAGCTATTATAAACATCCGTGTGTAGGTTTTTGTGTCACCATAAGTTCGGGTTTTTTTGAGTTTTTACTTCAATTCCTATTAGTTAACACACAGTGCAATATTAGTTTAGGTGTACAGTATAATGATTTGACATAAGTTTTCAATTCATTTGGGTAAATCCAAGGAATGTCATTGCTCATATAATAAGAGAATAGTTTAGTTTTGTTTTTTTCCCTCAATTTTTATTTAAATTCTAGTTAGTTAACATATAGTGTAATACTGGTTTTAGTAGAATTTAGTGATTCATCACTTACATATAACACCCAGTGCTCATCGCAAGTGCCCTCCTTAATACTCATCATCCATCGAGCCCATCCCCCACCCACCTCCTTCCATCAACCCTCAGTTTATTCTCTATCATTAAGAGTCTCTTATAGTTTGTTTCCCTCTCTCTTTTTTTTTTTTCCCTTTCCCATGTGTTCATCTGTTTTGTTTCCTAAATTCCACATCAAGTGAGATCATATGGTATTTGTTTTTCTCTGACTTATTTCGCTTAGCATTATACTCTCTAGCTCCAACCACATCATTGCAAATGTCAAGATTTCATTTTTTTGATGGCCGAGTAATACTCCATTGTGTGTGTGTATGTGTGTGTGTGTGTGTATTCCTATATATATTGCTCACCATATATATGTGTGTGTGTATTCATATATATATATATATATATATATATATATATATAATCTTTTCTTTATTCATTCATCTGTCGATGGACATCTGGGCTCTTTCCATAGTTTAGCTATTGTGGACACCGCTACTATAAACATTGGGGCACATGTACCCCTTCAAGTCTGTATCTTTGTATTCTTTGGGTAAATACCTAGTAGTGCAGTTGCTGGGTCATAGGGTAGCTCTATTTTTAACTTTTTGATGAACCTCCATACTGTTGTCCAGAGTAGCTGCAACCAGTTTGCATTCCTGCCAACAGTGTAAGAGGGTTCCTCTTTCTCTGCATCCTCGCCAACATCTGCTTCCTGTGTTGTTAATTTTGGCCTGTCAGGTGTGAGGTGGTATCTCATCATGGTTTTGATTTGTATTTCCCTGATAATGAGTGATGTTGAGCATCTTTTCATGTGTCTGTTAGCCATTTGTATGTCTTCTTTGGAAAAATGTCTATTCATGTTTCTGCCCATTTCTTAACTGGATTATTTGTTTTTTGGGTGTTGAGTTTCATAACTTTATAGATTTGTATACTAACCCTTTATCTGATACATCATTTGCAAATATCTTCTCTCATTCTGTAGGCTGCCTTTTAGTTTTGTTGATTGTTTCCTCTGCTGTACAGAAGCTTTTTACTTGATGAAGTCCCAATAGTTCATTTTTGCTTTTGTTTCCCTTGCCTTTGGAGATGTGTCTAGCAAGAGGTTGCTGTGCCTGAGGTCAATGAGGTTATTCTCCTCCAGGATTTTGATGGATTCCTGTCTCACTTTCAGGTCTTTCATCCATTTTCAATTTATTTTTGTGTATGGTGTAAGACAGTGGTCCAGTTTCATTCTTCTTCATGTTGCTGTCTGGTTTTCCCAACACCATTTGTTAAAAAGACTGTCTTTAATCCATTGGATATTCTTTCTTGCTTTGTCAAAGATTAGTTGACCATATAGTTGTGGGTCCATTTCTGGAGTCTCTATTGTGTTCCATTGATCTATGTATCTGTTTTTGTGCCAGTACCATACTGTCTTGATGACTACAGCTTTGTAATAGGACTTGAAGTCCAGAATCGTGATGCCTCCAGCTTTCCTTTTCTTTTTCAGGATTGCTTTGGCTCTCCAGGGTCTTTCGTGGTTCCATGCAAATTTTAGGATTGTTTGTGCTATCTCTGTGAAAAACGCTGGTGGTATTTTGATAAGGATTGCATTAAGAGAATGTTTAGTTTTGTAAGAAACTGCCAAACTATCTTCCAAAGTGAATGTACCATTTTGCATTCCTACCAACAAAGAATGAGAATTCCTGTTGCTCCACATCCTCGCCAGCATTTAGTATGATCACTATTTTGAATTCTGGGTATTCCAATAGTATCTTGTATTAATTTGCAATTCCCTAATGACATGTTAAACATCTTTTCATATGCTTATTTGCCATCTGTATGTTTTCTTTGGTCAGCTGTCTGTTCAACTCTTTTACTAATTTCTTAATTATTATTTATTTTCTTATTGTTGAGTTTTAAGAATTCTTTATATATTTTGGATGATAGTCCTTTCTCAGATACATCTTTTGCAAATATTATCTCCCAGTCTGGCTTGTCTTCTTATTCTCTTAACATTGTCTTTCACAGAGAAGAATTTTCAATTTTTAATGAAGCCAAGCTTATCGATTATTTTTTTATGGATTGTGCCTTTGATTTTGTATCTAAAAAGTCATAGCCATACCCAAGGTCTTCTTGGCTTTATTTTATGTTATCTTCTGGGAGTTTAAAAGTTGTGCATCTAACACTTAGGTTTATGATCCATTTTGAGTTAATTTTTATGAAAGGTATAAGATCTGTATCCTGATTCATCTTTTTGGAATGTGAATGTCCAATTGTTCCAACATCATTTGTTGAAAAGATGATCATTTCTTTATTATATTGCCTTTGCTTCTTTGTCAAAGATCGGTTGTTTATATTTATGTGGCACTATTTCTGTTCCATTAATCCATTTCTGTTGCTTGTTTGTTTTTGGTTTTGTTTTTGCCAATAGCACACTGTCTTGATTACTTTGTAGTTTTACAGTAGGTCTTGAAGCTAGGCAGTGTCAGTCCTCTGATTTTGTTCTTTAATATTAAGTTGGTTTCTTTGGGTTTGTTTTGTTGTTTTGTTTTTGGGTTTTGCCTCTCAATATAAGCTTTCAAATCATTTTGTTGATATTTACAAAATAGCTGGCTGAGATTTTGATTTTTATTGCACCGACTCTATAGATCAAGTTGGGAAAAATGAACATGTTGATTATATTGAGACTTCCTACCCATGAGCATGGGATATCTCTTCATTTATTTAGTTGTCTTTCATATCTTTCCTCAGGGTTTTCTAGTTTTCCTCATACAGATCTTTTACATGTTTTGTTGAATTTATACCTAAGTATTTAATTTGGGGAGTTGTTAATGTAAATGGTAGTGTGTTTTAATTTTAAATTCCACTTGTCCATTGCTGGTATATAGGAAAGCTCAGAGTGGTAGATTTTAAAAGACTTTTTTTCTTTTTAAACTTTTTAAAAAAGATTTTGTTTATTTATTTGAGAGAAAGAGAATGAGAGAGAGAGAGAGCACGAGAGGGGGGAGGGTCAGAGGGAGAAGCAGACTCCCTGCTGAGCAGGGAGCCCAACTCAGGACTTGATCATGGGGCACCAGGATCACGACCTGAGCCGAAGGCAGTAGCTTAACCAACTAGGCCACCCAGACACCCCGATTTTAAAAGACTTTTAAAAGTAAATGACAGAAAGGCAGAAAAACTCACCACAAAAAAAAGAACAAGAGACAGTACCAATGGCCAGGGACCTAATCAATATGGACATTAGTAATATGTCAGAAATAGAGTTCAAAATGACAATTATCAAGGTGCAAGCCGGGCTTGAAAAAAGCATGGAAGATATCAGAGAATCCCTGTCTGGAGAAATAAAATCCCT
>CM052899.1:32504063-32530707 GCA_028534135.1 Potos flavus | reverse complement strand
AGACAAACCATAAGAGACTCCTAAACTCACAAAACAAACTGAGGGTGGCTGGGGTGTAGAGAGGGTAGGGATAGGGTGGCTGGGTTATGGACATTGGGGAGGGTATGTGCTATGGTAAGTGCTGTGAAATGTATAAGCCTGATGATTCACAGACATGTACCCTGGGGCAAATAATACATTATGTATTAATAAAAAAAATTTTTTAATTAAATAAATTTAAAAAAGTAAATGACAGAACTAGCAAGCAGTTCTACCAGTCATACTATAAGATCTACCAGTCATGATACAAAATAATTGAACAAGATTAACAAAATTGTCCTAATAAACACATATAAAACACAGCATGCAAAAATAGTAGAATATACATCATCTTTAAAATTTGCACATCCTAAGCAATAAAGCATGCTTCAACAAATACCAAATTATTGAAATCATACCAAGCAAGTCTTCTGACTACTACATGATTATGCTAGAAATCTGTCTATTCACGCATTATTGGTCATTTGTATACTTTCTTTATTGAAGTGTCTGCTCAAGTCTCTTGCCTAGTTTTTAAAAATTGGGTCGCTTGTCTCTCAGACACCGCTAGCGGGAATGGAAAATGGTACAACCACACCGAGAAAGATTTTGACAGTTACTTACCAAGTTAAACACAAACTTACCCACTCCTAGGTATTTACCCAAGAGAAATGGAAGCGTCTGTCCACCCAAAGATTTGTACACAATTATTCACGGCAGCTTGAGTCACAAATGAACCGTGTGTTCATCAACCGTTGAGGGGATGAACAAATGTAGTATAACCATACAACGGGATACTGGTTCTGAAATAAAGGGAAAATCTTCTGACATAGTACTGACAACACAGACGAATCTCAAGACCAGGATGCCGAGCAAAAGAAGCCAAATTCAAAAGAGAACTTTTTGTAACATTCTATGTACACATAAAAGTAAAAAGCTAACCTCTAGTGACAGAAGGCAGACCAGTGGTTGCCTCAGGGTGGGGAGAGGAATTGACCGCCCAGAGTCATGAGGGACTTCTTCAGGTGATGGAAATGGTCCATATCTAGACAGTACTCATCCAACTGCAGATGGAAAATGGGTAAATTTTGTTATCTATAGATTCTATCTGATTAAATTTGATTTTAAAACAAAACAAGAGCTATCTGCACACCTCTGTTCAAAGCAGCATTATTCACAATAGCCGAAAAGTGGAAGGCACCCAAGCTCCACGGATGGGTGAATGGATAAACGAGTGTGTTACAGACATACACACAACGTGGTGTTGTTCAGCCTTAAGAAGGAAGCGCATGGGGCACCTGGGTGGCTCAGTCGTTAAGCGTCTGCCTTTGGCTCAGGTCATGATCCCGGGGTCCTGGGATCGAGGCCCACGTGAGGCTCCCTGCTCAGCGGGAAGCCCGCTTCTCCCTCTCCCACTCCTCCTGCTTGCGTTCCCTCTCTCTCTGTGTCTCTCTGTCAAATAAATAAATAAAAATCTTAAAAAAAAAAAAAGAAGGAAGAGCATTTTAGCATTTTGACATGGTACAATAAGGATAAAACTTGACATTATGCAAGGTGAAATCAGCCAGACACAAAAGAATGAATATGGTATGATTCCACTCCTATGAGGAACCCAGAGTAGTCCGATTCATAAAGGCAGAGTAGAATGGGGATCAGCAGGGAGGGGCTGGGAAGAGGGGGAGCGGGGAGTTAGTGTTTAGTGGGTGCCGAATTTCAGTTCCTTAAGATAAAAAGTTTCTGGAGATGATGGTGGGATGGCTTCACAACATCGCGAATGAATTGGTACACTTAATAATACTTAACATGGTAAAATTATGTTCTATGTGTTATTACAACTTAAAGAGAGAGAGAGAGAATGAGAAAAAGGAGAGCTGGGACCGATGTCTTCTTCCTTGGTCTTCTGAGAGATTGCCCTGACGGCAGGTCTGGGGCTGTTGCGGGGACCCCTGTGCCAGCGGGAAGGTGGGGCTGCCACCTGGCAGAGTGGCGCTGGATGACAGATGGGAGAAGAGCTGGGAAGCCGCCCACAGGCTCACGGGGAGGATAAAGATGGAATAACGAGAAAGAAATAGAGCCATCTTAACCAGCTTGACGCTGGCCCCGACATGAGTCCTTCATCAACGTCCTGCCAGGAGATGACTGAGACTCCAGGAGACAGGTGCAGGGGAAACGCAGAGCAACCAACAAAGAGCCTAGAAATGCTGGGCTTCGTAGCAATTAACTAGTAATTAATAGTAACTAAGACATCCCCACGTTGAAGAATTAAAGCTGCATAAAAGGTTATGCACGCAATGAGAAGCTAAACCCCTACTTCCTAATTCCTTGTTCCCTTCCCTGAGGGCAGCCGAGTTAAGAATTCCCTTGTGTCTTTCCACACATTTTCTCTGCGTGTCTAGGCATAGAAATATTTGCCTGCAAATAAGTGTGTGGCTCTCTCGAATAGCTCTACTCTCTTGTTTTCTGACCCAGATGGAAGCTTCCCACCAGTGCTATTCCTCATCGTCCTTGAAGTTCACTTGCTGTATCTTGGAGAGCTTGTGTGCATATCGCACAACCTGGGGCGGCCTTCTTTTTCAGGGCTGCATTGTTTTCCACCATGCGGCCATGTTTCGTCACGTGTCTAGGCTAACTCATACCGCTTTTCACTTTTTCCTGTAGCTTCTAGGTTTTTGCTGCTCAGTGGGCCAGCTGGAGCACGGGTGCTCAGTGCCACTGAGATGCTCTCTGCCCGGGGCCGTGGCGGAGATATGCTGGGTAGGTACCTGAGTCTGACTGAAGTGACCTCCGCCGGTGACATCACTCAAATTCTCTGGCCCCGAAAACTGCCCTGCCCCTCACGTTTTTTTCCTTCTGCTCCTTCTCTCCTGTGTTTTTCCTCTTGTTTCTTTTCTCTTTTTTTAACCCTACTCTGCTCCCTTTCCCCTGAAATGCCTTTGAGGAGGTGGCTGGCTTCCCACAACCTCTGTCCTCGCTCTGGGCTGCCCGGTCACCCGGGTGGGAGGGGCCTTTTGCCTTTTGCCTTTTGCTGGATTTGACCCAAAATCAAACCTCTGTTGAAAGGTTAAACAGAACGCTCTGCGGCTTATGTTTAGACACATTTGAAACTCTTCATGCTGATCTACGTATCTCTGTGGAGGTCTGCGTTTGGTCTTAGGAGATGGGAAATGCATTTTAAATTTGCACGGCTTCATGGAATCTGAGAATATTCGAGATGGAAGGAGCTTGCAGAGTATCTTGTTTTAGAAATGAGGTTGCCGAAGCCTGGAGAAGATAGGGGGTTCTCCTGTGGTCACACGACCTGATTGTCACTTTGAGTCTGTGTGTGATTGTGTGTATGGAAATATGTCTCATTCATTCACTCAACAAACACGGACTGAGTTCTACGCCAGACACTGGATGAGGCTGAAGGCATAGCAATGACCGAACGAGAGAGACACGAGGAGCTGTGTTCCCACTCGCTGAGGCTCCGTGACTCACAGAGCTGATCCCTGGGCAGTGTGATGAGAAAACAGCTATTTTGAGTTGCTGCGTTGGCATTTGACAGTATGACAACCCTGCTAACATGCAGAGTCTGGGCATTTTTTTTTTTTAAGATTTTATGTATTTATTTTGGAGAGGGACAGAGAGAGCAAGAGCAAGAGCAGGAGCAGAGGGGAAGGGGAGGGAGGGGGAGAGAATCCCAAGCAGGGGACTCCCCCACCCAGAAGACCATGACCTGAGCCAAAACCAAGAGTCCAATACTTAACCCGAGAGTCTGGGCATTTATTTATTTATTTTTAAGATTTTATTTATTTATTTGAGAAAGAGAGCGAGTAAGAGAGAGCATGAGAGCGGAGAAGGTCAGAGGGAGAGGCAGACTCCCCACTGAGCAAGGAGACCGATGCCGGACTCGATCCCGGGTCTCCGGGGTCATGACCTGAGCCGAAGGCAGTTGCTTAAACCAACGGAGCCACCCAGGTGCCCGAGTCTGGGCATTTAGATAGGAACCTGGACTTAGGATTCTCACCCCAAGTTCCCCCTTTGCTTTTCTGGGGGCACCTTTACAATAACCACTCAGAGTTGTGTCCGTGAAAAGTTAGTGACTTCCGCCCCAACCACCTCATTAAGTAGTGGGTGTTTGCTTCCCTGCTCTCGGTCCCCCGCTCGCTGCTGATCCGGGGTGAAGGACTGGCCTTCCCGCTGCGCATTGTCCACGCCCCCCACCCAGTTTCTGGGATCTGTAGGTCACAAATCTGTGACTTGACTTCCTTTGTGAGTGAATTGAAACCATGCTTTCAATCCAAATGAGCCCGGAGTTCTCCCTTCCCCAGAGCAGGAGCTCAAATACCATGAGGCTCGTACCCTCTCAGTCAGCATGTTCTTAATCTAATACACCAGCTTTAGGCCCCCATCGCAGGGGTCGCTGGCTCCCCCTTGAGACACTGCCCCGGGGGCCAGGGCAGGACACTCCTGTCCTCTCACTCACCGGGGAGGGCTCCTGGCAGGTCCTTTCCCTCCTGGTCCCTCCCCTGTGCCCCGCTGTTTCAGCACCTTTGTCCAGGCCCTCCTGCAACCTGTGTGGCTCTGTGTTTCAGGCAGGACCTTGCACCGGGACACCTGGCGAGGGGCACCTCAGGCAACCCTCACACAGAGGGTCACCCCTTGGCTGCCCCCAGAGGTCTGTCTCCTCCCCTGAGCACCGCTGTCTCTGGAGCTGCCATCCCAGGATGTCTCAGGGAAACCTGGCCTTCTCTCCTGGCCCCTCTCGCCAGCCTCGGGCAAATCGCATCCCCATCCTCCCCATCATTCGTTCTCTCTCAAATAAATAAATAAAATCTTAAAAAAAAAAAAAAAAAGGATCTTTTAGCAAAGCAATCATCCTTCCCTTTGTGATCCCTCCTTTTACTCCATGTTTTTTGGCATCTTCAACTTTTTATACTTTGAGTCTTCGTAAAGCAGGGCTCACAATTACAGAAAATTCACTGAAGGGGGTAAAAAAAGCTGCACTTATGCCTCTCAGAGTGTGTTTTAAATGCCAAACAGAAGGGCAAGAGGGAAAAAAAAATTACATGCTTTCTGGTTCCAAAAAGAGGTTAAGAAACGAAAAGGCTTCTTACAGTTGGATTGAGGGAAAAGGTACCGGGGAGAAAACAGTCTGCTAATAAATGAGCAAACGCATGTCATGAATGATGATGGCAAATGTTTTAGATGACAAGTCTATTTTCAAAGCTCATTTCAAAACCTTTAATAAAAATAATCAAAGGAAGAAATACGAGCACCAGGACGCTCTGGAGGCCTTGCAAACACAGTTATGGCTTTAATGAATGAAATGCGTGTTCATGATCTATGTCAATTGTATTGTGTTAGCTTAGGGCCTGCTGTATGCCAGGCTCTGTGAGAGGCGCTGCGGATAACACGACAAGCAGAGCAGACAGGAACCCCTGCTCTCCTGGTGGCTTCCGCTCCAGCGGGGGTGACAAAGGAGACCACAGTACATCGTGACCACATGTTGCGTGGCAGAGCGTGATAAGCGTGATAATATGAACAGGAAAAGGGAGAAATGAAGGGCAGAGCCTGATAAGCGTGATAATATGAACAAGAAAAGGGAGAAATGAAGGGCAGGGTATGGGGTGCAGGGGCGGTGGGATTTTAGGTAAAAAGGCAAGGGAAAACTGTTCCAGGCTGAATTGTGCCCTGCCCTCCCGTTCATATGTTGAGGTTTTAACCCTCAGCCCCTCACAGTGTGACTGTATGTGGGGATTGGGTCTTTAAAGAGGTAAGTGAGTTACAACGAGATAATGAGAGTAGGTACCGATCCCCTAGGACTGGTGACCTTGAAGAAGAGGCCGTTAGAGCACGGGCAGAGGGAAGACTGCAGGAGGACTTGGGAGAAGATGGCCATCTACGAGCCCAGGAGACAGGCCTCCGGAGAAGCCAGCCCGGTAGACATCTTATTCTCGGACTTCCAGCCTCCAGAACTGGGAGAAGATAATTTCTGTTGTTGGGGCCCCCAGTCTTGGTGCTTTGATATGGCAGCCCGAGCAAGCTAACTCACGCAAAGACCTCACCGAGAAAGAAACTTGTGAGTAGAGATCGGGAGCGAGCGAGGGGATGAGCCAAGCAGGTGGGTGTTAGGGGATGAGATGGACAGCAGGTGCGGAAACCCCGAGGTGGTAATGCGCCCTGCATGTCTGGAACAGAGTAGTGGAAGGTCAGGGAGGGGTCCTGGTGTGCAGGGCAGGGCAGGGGCTGGGGAGAGGCCCCGTTGGCTTTTCCTCTGAGATGGGAGACTGTTGGAGGCTTTTGAACCGAGAAGTGTGACATGGTCTGACCTATATTTTGACAGAAGCATCCTGGCTCCTGAGTTGAGATGTCAGACGAGGAGGCAGGGAAAGCAGCGGAGACAACGTTCGCTGCCTCAGATGAGCGCCGGCGGTGACTCAAACAAGGGTGAGGCAGAGGGGCTGGTACAGCGTGACTCCTTCCCAGACGTATTTTGAGGGCAGAGCTGGTAGGAACGGAATGGTATAGAGAGAGGAGTCAGGGGCACTCCAGTGTTTTTGTTCTGAGCATCGGAGGAACGGAGTGGCCATTGCGTGGGATGGGCAAGCCTGTGGGAGGAGCAGGGAGTGGGGAGACAGCAGGGACTTCGCGCTGGGCGTGTGGGAAGCTGCTGGGCTTAGGGCAACCTGTTAGACATCTAAAAGGAGACGATGCTTCCATAGCTGCACGCTGGACCTGCATTCAGGAGACAGTGCAGCCTAAAGAAGTATATGTGGGAGCCATTGGCCGACACAGGGCCAAGCCCACGAGACGAACTGGGGACCAGAACATGGGCAGAGGGAGAAGGGGTGTCCATGGAGAGAGCCCCAGGCTGCCAATAAGGAAAGGCAGAGGGGCAAGAGGGAGCAGCCAGACAGGTCAGAGGGAAGGCGGCCGGCAGGTGTCCCGGGAGGCGGCAGGTGCCCCGGGAGGCGGCAGGTGCCCCGAGAACCGAGGGCATTCCGTGCTTGCGGAGGCAGGAGCGATCCGCTGTGTGGAATACCACCGCTGGGCCATGTCAGGTGGGGGACCAAGAGCTGCTCTGGAACAGGAACGGGGGGTGGGCTGGGTCCGGAGAGTAAAGGGGAGAGGAGCTTCAGACAGCAAAAGCTGAAAATTGGTGCAAGGTATGTGGGAAAACTGCAAAGATTTTAAAAGAGGGCTGGGGCCCTATTTTGAATCAGGAGATTCGACCATAAAGGGCCTGCAGCTTCTTCTCCTCCTTCGCTCGCTCCCTCATCTGTCTTCAGTCCGCACACACTTAACTGACACGCATTCCTGGCCTAACACGGCACAAGGTGCTCGGGATGTGTGCACGAATACGGCGCGCCGTGGGCCCCTCCTAACTCCCAGCCCGAAGTCGGGTACCTTCCATCCAGCCACTGGCCCCAGTTCTGGTGATCGGGTCCCCTCCGGTCCTCGGGGCCATTCTTTCTCAACTCTTTTGCTGACTCATCACCCTCAACATGCCAGGGACTGCCGTGTCCCCAGGGTCTTCCCCCTTCTCTCCCGTCAGTCTCTCAGAACCCCCTACAATTGTATGCAGAGGGTTTGTAGTGACACAGACCAACCGCCAGGGTGGCGTCCGTCACTCAGGGTGACGCGGAGACCCGTCACTTACCTGCGCTCTGTACCACCACGTCCGGTAATCCCGGGTGGTGGTGAGGCTCCAACGAGACAGCAAACACGGCTCTGCACGGTGCCCGGTGCCCGGCGCCCGGCAGGTGGTTAGCCATTGCTTTGTGGGTGAACGGGGTGGGGTGAAGGTGCACTTGAGCTGAGCCGAGAGTGACCAGTAGGACGGAGGGATGTGAATAGGGAGCAGCTAAGTTTTGTGACAGGTCCTAACAGCAGTGTGCATGGAGCCCGATGGCTTCTGATGACTGGCATGTCTGGGAAGGCTCTTCCATGCCTACACCTGGATGGATGGTTGGAATTGTATGGATGGAGGGGGCATCAGAAAGGAAGAGAAGGACAGGACCGTCCAGGCAGGGAGAACCCAGTTAGTGCTTCGAGAGTGTAGGATGCTGTCCTCTGCTGGGGACGGAATGAAGGGATGTGGGAGAGAGGACCGAATGCCGGGAGGGACCAAGCCAAGGGGAGCCCCTGGGGAGTCACCCTGGGGGGGCCTTTTCTTCATTCGACAGGTGACAAGAAGGAAACTCCAGAAGGTTTTTAATAAAGGAGGAAAGTGAGTGTTATGGATTCAATTGGGTCCCCTAAAAGATGTTGCAGTCCTAAGCCACAGTACTCACGAATGTGACCTTGGGACTAGTTACTCACCTGTGTGTGTAATAGGGGACTATATTGTTTGGAAAAAGGGTCTTTGCCAATGATCGAGTTACGAAGTACAGCATAGGAAGTAGAGTTAGTAATATCATTATAGCGTGGCATGGTGACAGCTGGTGACGACACTTATCATGGTAAGCATATGTAAGGTATAGATTGTCAATCAGTATGTTGTGCACCTGAGTATGTCATTTTAGGTCAACTCTTTCAATTTTAAAAAAGAAGCAAAAAACAAGCCTTATTGGCAGGAAATGACATTTGATCTAATATCTGGAGGATGAGCATGGGTTAAATGACTAAAGGAAGAAGTGGTAGGCATGATTGTTGTTCTGTCTTTATTTGTTTAATTGACACAGAGAAAGAGATCACAGGTAGGCAGAGAGGCAGGCAGAGGGAGAAGGGGAAGCAGGCTCCCTGCTGAGCAGAAAGCCCGACTCAGGGCTCCATCCCAGGACCCTGAGACCACGACCTGAGCCGAAGGCAGAGGCTTAATCCACTGAGCCACCCAAGTGCCCCGTTGTTCTGCCTTCTAAGCTGTTCTAAATAAATTCGCTCTCCCTTCCACATGAAAGTCCTCAAACAATATGCACATTTATCATTAAAAAAATATGCAGTTGGGTCCCCTGGGTGGCTCACTGGGTTAAAGCCTCCGCCTTCGGCTCAGGTCATGATCTCAGGGTCCTGGGATCGAGCCCCGCATCGGGCTCTCTGCTCGGCGGAGAGCCTGCTTCCCCCTCTCTCTCTGCCTGCCTCTCTGCCTACTTGTGATCTCTCTTTGTCAAATAAATAAATAAAAACTTAAAAAAAAATGCGGTTATTTGATTGGACCCTAATCGAATGTGATTAGTGTCTTTCCAAAAAGGGGAAATTGGGGCACAGGGACAGACAGCACAGGGGGAGGACAAGGCGAAGACAGGAGAGATCGCCATCTCCAAGCCCAGGAGTGCCCGAGCTACAAGAAGTCAGGAGAGGGGCGCCTGGGTGGCTCAGTCGTTAAGCGTCTGCCTTCAGCTCAGGTCGTGATCCCAGGGTCCTGGGATCGAGACCCGCATTGGGCTCCCTGCTTGACGGGAAGCCTCCTTCTCCCTCTCCCACTCCCCCTACTTGTGTCCCCTCTCTCACTGTGTCTCTCTCTGTCAAAGAAATAAATAAAATCTTAAAAAAATAAATAAATAAAAAAGAAGCAGCAGCCAGGAGAGACGCCCGGAACAGTTCTCTTGCACGGCCAGCAGACGGAACCCACCCTGAGGTCGCCTCCATCCTGGACAAACTCAATTCTCTTACGTCTCGGGTGGGAATGCACATTGGTGTGTCCACTCTGGAAAAGCAAAATATACGTATGCTGGATGATCCAGCCACTTCACTTCCGGGTCCACACCCAACGCAAATGCGGGCTTCTGTCTCCCCAGAGAAACGTGATGAGTGCCGTGTGCGCAGAAGCTCTGTTCCCAGTAGCCTCAAAGTGGAAACGACCCATGTCCACTGACATGAGAACGGATGAATACATTGCTGTATATTCATACCATGGAATGCCACACCGTAATGGAAGGGAGAAAACTGCTGAAATGTGCGAGACCATGGATAAATCTCACAGACAGAACGCGGAGTGAAAGGAGCCCTGTAGAAAGGGCTCCATGTTGCATGATTCCACCCCAACGAAGTTCATCTGGGCGAAGGTAGCCTAAGGTGACAGGTCCGAAGAGTGCCTAACTCTGGGGTGGGGGCCGCTGAGAGGCAGGAGGGAGCACGCTGCAGGCTGAAAATGTTCCCCGTCTCGATGCCGGTGGTGTCACATGGGGTACGTTTAAGTTGTTGTGGGCAGGGTGGAGCAGAGAAGGGGGGTGCTCTTGCAGGTCGTGTGAACCTACTGAACCAGAATCTGCATTCTAATAAGATCTTTAGGTGATGTGAATGCACATTCAAAGTTAGGACTGGTTTTGAAGAAAGAGTCTGGACTCCAGTGGGCAGTGGATTGGGCGTGTAGAGGAGAGGAAGGGGGGGAGCTTCATGGGGTTCTGGTTCCAGAGAATGGGTGAATGGTAGTGCCATTAGCTGGGAATAGACATGCCAGGAGGGGTGGTGACTGGGACGTCTGGCGCTGTCTAGGAGGCCTCGTGTTCGCTGCTTACCTTGGTCATAGGGGAGAGGTCAAAGCGGAGTTAGAGGCTCAGTGTCATTGTCAGGTGGGTGCTAGTCGAACCCAAGGCTGAGACCATGGAGGGAGAAGTGATAAAGAGAAAAAGGGCCAGGCTGGAAGCGTCTGTTAATGACCCCCTGAGAAGAACATTCGGGAGACAGGAGGACGGGAGAGGAGGGTCTCAGAAACTAGGGAAGTATATAACCAGCCAAATGCTCCAGGGAGTTAAATTCAAGACAGGAATGTGACTAAGGGTTCTGCAATGTGGGCACAGAATTCACGGTGAGGAATGAACTAACCACTCTTGGTGTCTTGGTTGTGCAGGGAAGGGACAGGGTCATCCGGTAGTCATGGCATGTGGGGAGTCCACAGGCTGAGAGGAAGGAGCTGGTGGAGAGACACTCATGGAGATTTAGAAAGGAAGGGAGAATTCATGGCCCTATTTTCTGAGGAGGGGAGAGGGGATGAGCTTTGGAGGATAAACCAAAGAAAAAGTGTTCTCAAGAAGGTTTGCGTAGATGAGTATGAATGGTGAGGATGGGGAGGAAGCTGAGGACGGTCAGCCTGGTCGCCTCCATTTCTTCTGTGAAGTGGAAGACAATGGCTTCTGTGGAGAGTGATAAAGGAGAGAGGAGGGCCAGCATTTGAGGTGTAGAAGGGCACGCGGGGTTACCAAAGGACTCTCAACGCCCAGTTTGGGTTGAGTGGATACATGAATTTTATTCCATCATTTTCCAAGAATCCAAATATAAAACATGTTCCTATTTTTCTGTTTTCTCTGAACACCTTGGCCTATAGGCTCTTTTTTTCTTTTTTTTTTGGAGGGGGAGGTGGGGAGGGGCAGGCTCCACGTCTAGTGCAGAGCCATGGAAGGGCTCGATCTCACAACCCTGAGATCACGACCTGAGCTGAAATCCAGAACTGGTGTATAATGGACTGAGCCCCCCAGGCACCCTGGATTATAAGTTCTTTTATCTCTTCAAATTCCACCCTTGAAAATTCAATGATTAAAACAGTATATTGCTTTTTTTGTAAACCTTGGACAGGAAATAGGAATTCTTTTTTTTATTAACATATAATGTATTATTTGTTTCAGGGGTACAGGTCTGTGAATCATCAGTCTTACACAATTCACAGCACTCGCCATAGCACATACCCTCCCCAATGTCCATCACCCAGCCACCCCATCCCTCCCACCTCCTTCCCCTCCACCAACCCTCAGTTTGTTTCCTGAGATTAAAAGTCTCTTATGGTTTGTCTCCCTCTCTGGTTTCATCTTGTTTCACTTTTCCCTCCCCTCCCCTATGATCCTCTGTCTTGTTTCTCAAATTCCTCATATCAGTGAGATCATATGATAATTGTCTTTCTCTGACTGACTTAGTTCACTTAGCATAATACCCTCTAGTTCCATCCATGTCGTTGAAATGGCAAGATTTCATTGTTGATGGCTGCATAGTATTCCAATGTATATATGTACTACATCTTCTTTATCCATTCATCTGTTGATGGACATCTAGGTTCTTTCCATAGTTTGGCTATTGTGGACATGGCTGCTATAAACATTCGGGTACACATGCCCCCTCAAATCACTACATTTGTATCTTTGGGGTAAATACCCAGTAGTGCAATTGCCGGGTCATAGGGTAGCTCTATTTTCAACTTTTTGAGGAACCTCCACACTGTTTTCCAGAGTAGCTGCATCAGCTTGCATTCCCACCAACAGTGTAGGAGGGTTCCCCTTTCTCCGCATCCTCGCCAACACCTGTCGTTTCCTGACTTGCTAATTTTAGCCATTCTGACTGGTGTGAGGAGGTATCTCATTGAAGTTTTGATTTGTAGGAAATAGGAATTCTTGAGCTCAATATTCACCTTTGCTCTGAACTCCTGACATTATTTTGGACAAGTATTAAAGGGGAGAAGTGAAAGCTCTCCTCAAATATTTAAAGGGATTCATGCAGAAGAAGGGTTTACGTAATTTCTAAGTCTCACCTGAGGGCAGAGCAGAGTCTCTGGGGACACATACTCTGGGGAGTATGTGTACATACTCTGGGGACACATTTTGGACTTCAGGTGGGGCAGAGAAGCGGCCCTTTGGAGCAGGCTGTATGGGGAGCGATCTGGCCCGGGAATGTGTGAGTAAGCAGAGGAATCCAATTCTCCCATTGGTTGGGCAATGGAAAGGCAATTCCTTCAGATCCTGAGATTTTCTTAGCTTCCATCTATCTTCCTGGTCCACCTACAACACCCATGCCTAGTCAATGACCTTCCCCGGCTCAAACATTGAGCATCTTCGAGGTGTGATGCTGCTGGACAGTTGGAACCCTGGGGGTATGGGACGGCCTCTGTCCTCAAAGGTCACAGGCACTGGTGGACGCTTGTTGGCTCCATCTTTCCTAAAAGGGATGAAGGGCGCAGGGACGGACTAGGCATCTCCAGGGCTCAGGCTCAATCTGGGGTATCAGCTCTAGCATTGTCGTCAAAGCACAGACCTTGACTTTTTGGTTCAATCCTACACCCTGTGGCTTCCTGGCTGTGGGTCCTGGAGAGGGTATTTTCTCTGTCCGCGCCTCAGTACCCTCCCTGTAAAACGTCGACCATCCTGATGATGCCTAACTCTGAGGTTGCTGGGAGGGTTAAATATGCTCAGAACGAGGTCTGGGACTTTCAGCGTATTTTAGCTCTTCATATTATTTAGCCCAGGAGGCAGCTTTTATCTTGGGAAGCTTTATTAATTATTAATAGTGTTTCTTTTAAGAACGCAAATCAGTCTAGTTGCATAAACCCATCATAACAGAATGGGGTTGAGGGACCCGGTTGGAAATCTGAGGGAAGAAAGCGAAACTATAAAAATGGATCCCTTTCCTTCTTACTTAACAGCTAAAGTGAGTCCTAATTGTCACCAGAGAGAAAGAAAAAAAGAAGAGGGGCTTGTAGGGGCTGTCCCCCGCGCAGGGGTCTCTCATGGCTCCCCACGGCCGCCGACCCGTGCGTCTGAGTGCACAGTGGGCGCTCAGCCTGGGTGCGCACAGGACTCTGGGGGGCGAGAAGAAAAGGCAGGAAGAGGGGCACCTGGGTGGCTCAGTGGGTTAAGCCTCTGCCTTCGGCTCAGGTCATGATCTCAGGGTCCTGGGATCGAGCCCCGCATCGGGCTCTCTGCTCAGCAGGGAGCCTGCTTCCTCCTCTCTCTCTGCCTGCCTCTCTGCCTACTTGTCATCTCTCTCTGTCAAATAAATAAATAAAATCTTTAAAAAAAAAAAAAAAGGCAAGAAGAGCCAAGGAGGGGTCACAATTCTGACACGTCCACCTGGCCAACAGATGTGTCTGTGGCCGTGGAGGAGGTGGCCTTCAGTGACCACAGAGGGGCCATCTCTGGATGCCGCCCAGAGCACTGTGGGTTCTGTTTCTACACCATCAGAGGACTAGGCTGGCCCTTTGGTTGGCAGCCTGGGGATACTATTGAATGCAGCTAACTCACGTAATTATTATTAACTTCTGCACTGCAGGAGAACCCGCTGAGTCACTGGCAAAACCAGCCACTTGATGGTTTCCTTAAGGTCAGGCTTGGAGTTAGGCAGTGCGGGTCTGAACACTGACTCTGCCCCATTAGATGCGGGACCTCAGGGAAGTCAGGGGAACACACTCAGCATCAGCGGCCCCCTCTGGGAAGTAGGGGTAACAAGGCTTTTGTGATGAGAAATAAATGTTATGTAAATGAGTAGCAGCGCCTAGGGCATCATGAACTGTCGGTAAATAAATGATTATTATTATTTTTTTAAAGATTTTATTTATTTATTTGACAGGGAGAGAGAGAGATCACAAGTAGGCAGAGAGGCAGGCAGAGAGAGAGGGGGAAGCAGGCTCCCTGCTGAGCAGAGAGCCCGATGCGGGGCTCGATCCCAGGACCCTGAGATCATGACCTGAGCCGAAGGCAGAGGCCTTAACCCACTGAGCCACCCAAGAGCCCCGATGATCATTATTATTATTGTCTGTGACATGAGAAGCCTCTAGAACTCCATAGGATGCCCACCACTGTCTGTCCTCTGACGAGGAGGAAGGAAGGTCCTCCAGCTGCTCTGATGTCCTCTCCCGTGTCCTCATCGGCCATCGGGGCGCAGCGGCCCCTCACCTCTCTGCCCTCCTCCAGACCAGCCTCTGGGAACACATGCCTTCAGACAGCACAATCCCATTTTCTCCTTCTCAGCTTGCATTCTTCCTAATATATAATAGGATCCAGGGGGACTGC
The DNA here is from genome assembly GCA_028534135.1 of Potos flavus. Taxonomy (NCBI): domain Eukaryota; kingdom Metazoa; phylum Chordata; class Mammalia; order Carnivora; family Procyonidae; genus Potos; species Potos flavus. The sequence continues at coordinate 32,515,999 of CM052899.1, read as the reverse complement.
CCTACAAGGGAACCGTGACATGGACAGGACTGTCATCTTTCCCCCTCTGGGGTTTTTGGAAATACTGCCACCATTAAGGGTGATCTGGGGTAGGGCCTCTGTACTCATTACCCACGGTTTATTAATGATAATGTTGCCCCTCTGTCTCTCAGAATTTTTTTTTTTTATCTTCGAAAGTTTCCTAGGAGGATTTTGATATATAAGAGAAATCAGCCTTCTGGATCTGAAAAGTATCTTGGATACCAATTTGTCCAATCTCTGCACTCCTTGCCTTAAGAAACTAAAGCTCACACAAAAAAAATCAAAAATAAAAATACCGTATGATCTAATAATCTCACTACTGGGTATATACCCAAAGAAAATGAAAACACTAATCCGAAAAGATATCTTCACCCCCGTGTCTACTGCGGCATTATTTACAATAGCCAAGATACAGAAGCAGCCCAAGTGTCCATTCGCAGATGAATGGATAAAGAAGATGTGGGCTACACATACGAGGGAATATTTGCCATAAAGAAGAATGAGATCTTGCCATTTGCAACAACACGGATGGACTGAGACGTGTTACGGTGAGAAAAATAATTCAGACAGAGAAAGATAAATACCATATGATTTCACATACGTGTGGCATCTAATAATCAAAACAAACGAATAAACAAACGGAAACAGATTCATAAATGCAGAGAGCAAACTGGTGTTTGCAGAGTGGGGGGATGGGTAAAATGGGGGCAGGGGAGGGGGAGGTGCAGGCTTCCAGGTGTGGAATGGCTAAGTGGGGGGGAGGGCGCGGAATGAAGGGCACAGCGTGGGGAGTATAGCCAACGGTACTGGAGAGCGCTGTATGGTGACAGACGGTGGTTACACTTGTGCTGAGCACAGTATCACATAGTTGTTGAAACCAATATAACATTGTGTGTCAAGTATAATTTAAAGAAAGAGGAAACTAAAGCTCGATACAGCACTTTCTTTTACTGAATCATTTCACATTTGCTCCCCCCCCTCCCCCGCACTTGCTCCTGACAATGCTCCAAGGGAGGTATTACCAGTGGCCTTGTTTTTAGATAAGGAGATTGAGGAATTGAGCGCAGCCTCAGGTGAAGAGTGTGTGCTCTGGGGCCTTCTGGCTAGGGCCAAATCCTGGCTCCACGACTGAGGACCTGAGACCTTCAGTAAGCAACTTCACTCCCTTGTGTCCCACCTCCTGCATCTGAAAAGTGGTGACAATGCCCAGGGGGCGATGGAAGTGCTGAATAAGTAAGTGTCCGCTAGTCTTCCGCTAGTCTTCCGATAGACTTGTTGATTCTTCCCCACACATTGATTGAGCATCTACTGTGTGCCAGGCACCATGAAAGGTGCTGAGGATATAAGGGTGAGCCAAACCAGACACCATGCCTTTCCTTACAGAGTTTAAAGTCTAGTGGGGGAGACGTGCTCATGGCAGGTATTAGGAAGGAGGCCCAGATGGTCTTATGATGAGATGGTAGAGCTAGTCGGGGGCTCCAGAAGGGCCTCCGGGAAGATCCCCATCAAGACATCCCCTTGATGGGGATGAGTGAGTTGGAATCAGCCAGACTAGGGCCTGGGTGAGAGGACCTATTAGAATGGGACAGAGCAGTCCGGGCAGGGGCAGCAAGGACAGAGGCCCCGTGGAGGGCCAGCACCGATCGGTTGAGGCTGGAGCACAGTACTAGGATACGCCTGGGGTAAGACCAGCCGGTGTTGGGAAGAGCCTGATCATTCAGGTCCTCGTGGGCCAGATAGAAGATTTTGACCTTTGTTCTAGAAGCCGAAAAGAAGGATGGTAAGCTGAGAAGAGATAATGATCAGGTGTGTAGTTTGAAAAGATGAGTGTGACTGCATTGTGAGGGGTGGATGGGCGGGTTGGCAAGCAGGGACGCAGGCGCTGACGGGGAGGAGGCCTCCGGTCACAGGTGCGTGGGCTTGGCACTCAGAGGAGAGGTCTGTGCGGGAGATGAAATGTGTAGCCTCCTTGGGAGGCTGATGATAGCCATGGTCATGGGGGGAGCTGGCCTGGGAGACCATCTAGAGCCGGGCTGTCCAGTATAGTAAGCCCCAGTCACATGTACCTCCTAGACAGCTAAAGGTGCCTGCTCTGAATGGAGATGTGCTCCAAATATAAAATACTGAATTTTGAAGTATGAAAGAGCGTGAGGTATCTCATTAATAATTTTACATCGTTTGCATGTTGAAATGATAACACTTTGGATACACTGACTAAAATAAATCATTCCAATTAATTTTACCAGTTTCTTTTAACTTTTTAAAATGTGGCTACTTGAAGATTTAAATTACATAGGGGATTGGGCTTTGTGGCTCCCATTAAGCTTCAGTTGGATAACGCTGATCTAGAGAGAGAAGAGAAGAGGGTCCACAACCCAGCCCTGGGGAAAGACGGTGGTCAAAGCAAAGGTTCACCCCGCCCCTTAATTACTGACTCGCATCTAGAAAGAAGTGAGTAGACGGGATGAGGGGCGTGGGGGGGCGGGGTGGTGTGGGAGGGTCGGGAAGGGGGGTGGGACATGGAGGGGGAGTGGGGAGGCATAGGGAGGTAAGGTTCCAGTAAAGGAAAAAGCATGGAGTCTGGAGAGAAGACGGGTGATTTGACCACTCCCCAAGTTTATACCTTGCGGGGGGCGGGGGAGCACAGCTCAGAGCCCTTTGAGAGGCATTCTGCCTTAGTACAAAAGAGATTCCCACTCTGCTCCCAGGCTCAGCTCTGTGCTTGGTTAAGTGTCTGCATCAAGCCCTCAGTTTAGGGCAGAAGGAAGCAGACTATTTCATCTAACTTCACAAATTCCTAAATATTATTTTCTACAAATCCACCTTTACCCTTATGTGGGCCAGGAGCTCCGTCCTACCTGATGGGAAAGAGTGGGTTGGGAGCGGCGCTAGACTGAAGGGGCAGTGGTTCCCAAGTTGGGGCCTCAGTTTTCCCGCCTGTCGCCTGTCGCCCGAAGGAGGGGGTAGGTGAGCTTAAGGCCCCTCCTCTTCCCGCAGCCTGCATTTGCGGCTGCGTGACCCAAACAGCCAGGTGTGTGGTTCTTTATAGCTGAACGCCGGGAAAGGCGGCGTTGCCGGGAGGGGGTGTGTGTGAGTGAGAGTGTTGAGAATGGGGGGGGGGGGGTGGCCGGTCCCTGGTGCAAAAACCTAGTTCCACTCCCGTCAAAAGGGAACTCAAGGGAAAACTGCTCACTTCATCTTGGACACGTTTTCAAGCTATAATTGGCAAATATGCAAATGAAAGGCCCACATGGTCTGAAAGGGGCAAATCAAGCTCTAAGCGAGAGAAGGGGGGGAAACGGGCTCTTCCCCGGGGAGCCTTGGCACCAAGCGCGCCCCTCGGCGGGCGCCCTCGGCGGAACGACCGCGGAGGCTCGGCGCTGGCTTGTCCCCGCCTGGTCACGGCCGCCGCCGGGGGGCGCCCCGAGGCCCGGCCCCCGCCCCTGCCCCTGCCCCTGCCCAGCGGTCCGGGCCTCGGTGCCCCATGGTCCTGTAGCTTCCGCCGCCGCCTCCAGGCGCTCTGGTCTGCGGGGTCGCCTCGGCGTGGGGCCCGCCGCCCGCCGCAGCCTCCCCTTGCGCCCTGGCGCGGCGAGGCTGCCCGTACTAGGGTCCCCGGCGGCGCCCCCATAGCTCGGGGTAAAGTGGCCGGCTTTGTTCCCTGAGACCCGACGGCACGGGGGCCCGTGCGTCTGGCGGCCGCGGCGGCGGCGGCACTGCAGTGGTGGAAGCCCGGCCCGCCCGCCCGCCTGTAGCCGGCCGCTCGCAATGCACCAGCGCGGGCGCCGAGCGCGCACAGCCTCGTCGGGCCGGCCGGGCCCCCCAGCTGCAAGCGGCCCCCGCGCCCTCCTGCGTTAACTGCTGGAGTCTGCCTCCTCCCCGGCCCGCTCGCCGCTCGCCGCTCGCCGCAGTACCAGCCGCCTCCCCGCCCCCGCCCCCCGCGCCGCCGCCGCCGCCGCCGCCGCCGCCGCAGAGAGGGAGGGAGGGACGGAGGGAGGGAGGCGGCGGGGCCGAGCCCAGAGCCCGTCCCGGGCGCTGGTGAGCGTGCTCCGGCCGCGGCGGGAGGCGCCATCCGGGGGCCGCCAGGCAGCCGCGGCGCGCCTCGCCCTCCGAGTGTCTCGCAGCCGCCTCCCCCGCCGACCCGGTCGCATCCTTCCCGCGGTGGGTTAAGAAGCTTCCCCCTCCGCGGAGCAGAGACTCATTTTTTTTCCTCCTCGGGAGGGTGTCGCCACCTGGATTGCCAAGTGTGAGGGGTCCGGGAGGCGGGGACCGGAGCACCGTGACCCGCCATGGCTCAGGCGGCCAAACAGCTGAAGAAAATCAAAGACATCGAGGCGCAGGCCCTCCAGGAGCAGAAGGAGAAGGAGGAATCCAACAGGAAGCGGAGGAACCGCTCCCGTGACAGAAAGAAGAAGGTAAGGGGGGGGGCGGCGACAGCCCGGTGGCAGAGGCGCCCTGGAGGTGGGCGCTGGGGGAAGGGGCTCGGCGGACATGAGAACGAAGTGGGGGTGCGGGGATCCGGGCGCCGGCGGAGTTGATGCCGCTCGAGAGTGGAGGGCGCGGGGTGGCAGAGGAGGAGGGAAGAGGCTTCGGTGCGGCGGGGCAGAGGACAGGGCAAGAGACTGGAAGGGCAGAGTGGGCGGCCAGGAGGCCGACGGCGCGCAGAAGCCAGCCCGCCCGCCGGCCGCGGAGACCTTTCAGCACCTTGGACAGATACCCGCAGGCCCGCGCGGCTCTGGGAGGAACTTTTCCGGCCTCCGGGCGGCCCGCGAGGGTGATGGGCTGCTCCGCTCCGGCTCGCAGCCTCTCCTGGCTTTGCAAGGAAGCTGGTTTGGGGAACTGCGGCTCCGGGCTCCCGAGGCTGCTCTGCCCGGAGCCTCCCCTGGTGACCCATGCTCCCACAAGGAGAGCTTCGTTCCCAAGTCCCTGAACCAGGGGGTCTCTTGTCCTTCCTCGATCCGTTTCGAGCCCAGGAAGAGCCTTTCCTAACCCTCTGAGTCCAGCGGCCAGAAAGGCATGCCCCCGGAGCATTTGGCAGCATCCTATGTTCGGGTCACTCAAGATGAGCGACTGATGGCCAGGAGGGGAAGTTCCTTTGGAAGCCAGACACTGGTGCTGTCCAGCTTGGCCCAAAGGCCTGGTCAGGGAACAGGTCTGGCTTTTTGTGAAGGAGTGCCGAGACGAGATATCTCCCTGCCCCCACACCGAGACCCAGACCCCTTAGAGCAGCTTTTGGTGTGTTGAGCACTTCCCTTCTGGTCTGGGGTCTCCCTACCCCAGCACCTCTAGAAACCCCTTTGGTGAGAAACACCTCTTCGTCTGAAATATCTTTCATTGTAAAGGGAGGGTGCAGTTAATTGGGCAGAGGGCTCCAGCTGAGAGGTGTTTTAGAGCCCTACCCCCTCCCCCATGGAGGAGGCCAGCAGTACATGGATGCAGTTCTGGGAAGTGGAGGTAGAGCTGAACTCCAGCGTCAGGAGAACCATTTTAACCCGAAGAAGTCCGAGTGGGGCACAGCCTGCAAGCTTGCTCACCAGGGAACGGGACCCCCTCAGGGTTCCAGGCAGAAGCACTGGTCTTGATTGAGAAGGAAACGTTTTTTGGTTTGGGTTTTTTTTTTTTTTTTTTTTCCCACTGAAATTGCCTCGCTCTGAGAAAGAAGTTTGGAGCCTTGCTTGACAGCAGAGTGTGGAGAAAAGACAGCTTGTGGGTCACACTCCACTTAGCAGTTGGTCAGCAGGACCCACATTCAGCCTTTTCCTAGAGATGAGACACAGGGACCGAGATGTTCTCTGACTGTAACCGAATTAACCAGCCCACTCCAGGCTTTCCTGCACCCCTTCGAAAGCCAGCCCCTCCTCCCTCAAGGGATTTCCATGGTGTGTGTGTAAATAGTAGTTTCCCAAAGGCACCACTCCTTTAGCAGGACCAAAAAAGAGGCCTTCCCCCAACCTATGGTGAATCACAGTTTGGGTTGGTGCCATGTAGAGAATCTCAAGTCCTTCTGCTAGGGTCTGAAATACCAGAGCCCATCCTGTGAGTCAGACAGGGGGAAGTCTGATTATATCTGACAGTGCTCACCCACTTCCTTGGCATGAATGTAAACTTCTTGTTAGAAAAGCGTGCTCTCTGTTTCCATTCCTGCCTATTGCTTTAGGAGCCAAGCCGATCCTCTCCCAAACTGCTCACTCAGTGTTTTTATCCCACTTCTTGCTCTGGAGCTTCTTCCCTGATGCTCCTGATACCTTAAATAATTTTTTTGAGCAATAGTCAAAACAGAACTCCCCCTTCTTCTCTTCTTTGGTTTCTTTCCATCCTACGAAGCTCCCTTCAATATAATTCCGCATCCCGACTGCCTATAATACACACATAAGAGTGGCAATCTCAGTCTTCTTTTTCCCTCTTTGGTCTTAATCTTTACATTCTTATTAACTCTATGTCCATTGTGAGTTCCAGACGAAAAGAGATTTCCCTTCCCCTAAGTGGTGTTATTTTGTTTTCTAGCTGGTCGTAGCATACTGCGTCAGTAAGCATTCAGAAATCTTCCACACAGATATTCATTATGGTATGCAGTACCGTGGGTGCTAGGACTGTTACAGCAATAACAGGGAAATCTTAAGTCAAAGTGATAGTGGTGACATAAACTCGCAGAGCCGATTCTTGGGGCGAGGAGAGTATGGTATGGGGTGAGGTGTGGGGTGCTTCGTTTCTATTCGGTAATGATTGTGAGGTCTACTAGCTCTGGGCACAGTCTTGAGGGCCGTCTCAGAGACTAGAGTTGAAATTTACAGCAAAATGCAAAATCACAAGAAGGTGGAGGGCTCTGGAGGGAAAGGGGAGGGAGGGCAGAGCCATGCAGAAAGAGATATTTAGAGGAGGCAGAGGAAGCTGCCGTAGGGGCTGGGGAAGCAGATGGCCAGGGCTGAAGGTTCATATAAGGTGAAGTCCAACTTGGGCCAATGAAGGAACCTTTGAAGGGAAAGATGATTAAAATCAAGCAGGTGAGGACTTCAGCGTTGGTCCCCACGGACTGGGGCTTGTCATCAGCATGAAAAAAGAACTTCGCGGAGGCAAGCGAACATTTTATTCCAGTGAATTGGTAATTCATAGGAACATATAGCCGAGCCAAGGGCATTCTGAATTTACGGAAAGGAAAGGTGTCTGTCCCATGGGTAATCTACTTACCAGGGACTGACTGAGCAGAACCGAATCCCTCCCCGTTTGTAGAAAGAACCGTGGTTGTAACTTCAACACTGGTTGCAGTTTTTATGGTTGATGATATTGTGTGGGAAGGCACTTGCTAAGGGGTGCTGTGCAGCGGGGGTGGAGGCTGGTGTTGTGACGCACTGACTGACACAGATAGAAACCACCTCGACACAGGGAATTGAGCTAAAACTCTGGAGCTCTAAAGATGCCCGCATTCTTCTGAGGCTTCATTCAGTTTTCTGTTTGTGTAGCACGCATCTTTGTCAGATGCTGGCTGTCGGAGCTGCGGCTTTAAAGAAGAAGGAAAAAAAAAAACAACCCGGAATTTATGACATTTACTGATAAGTCCCACTGCTCCTGAAGGTTGGGATGGAAATAAATAAATTGCAAAGCGTGTGTAAAGCAGGCATTTGCATGAAGAACGAAAGCTTTCTAAGGCTGAGGACGCCTTGGGCACAGGGCAGATGTGTGCTTTTTATACTTACCCAGGGCTTGAGGTTAGGAGAGGAGGACGGGGAGGTTGGAGAGAAAGTGAGACCCAGCATGGGAGGAGGGTTAGAATTCAGTAAAGGAGGAGAGGAGGAAGGCGTGAGTGAGATTGCTAGGGAGAGGAGGGGCTGGCAGCTCAGCCCTGCTTTATGGGGTTCCGCTAATCCTGCTACCTGCCGCACCTGTTAGTACTCTGGGAGGACGTTTACTGAGCTCCCCTCCTTGTCCCTGCTTCTGTCCCCCTGCCTCATCCTCTGCTTTTGGTGAAAGAAGAGATCATGCCCTATTCCTGCCTCTATCCCCAGCACCTGACACGTAATGGGTGTGCAGTAAACACGTATGGGATGATTGGTTGAATGAGTGGATTAATATATTTGTCCCTGCTTGCTTCTGATGTTGCCTTGGTCGTAGGCACGGGTTCAGGTGAACAGTATACCGTTCGACGGTCTTTTGAGGGCATCTGAAGAAAGCCTGACGTTTCTTTCTCTTCTAATCATTGGCAAAGCCATAGAGCGTCCTAGGCAGGCGGTGGAACGATCTAATTTCTTGGTGCAGTGAATTCCACCATAGAGCACGTATTTAGTTCCTTGCAGGGTCTCTGCTGCACTAAACGTCGTCAAGTGGTTTTAGCCATTTGGAACAACAGCGTTTGCACAGGGCCTCAAGGAGCCAAGAAGAAGACAGCAGAGAACAAACCAAGCGAGCCGAGGAGTGGAAAGTGGCCTTCACCGCTCTGCCAAGCAGCAGTGCCCATCGGTCTTTCCAGACCAGGAAGGCACCCCGGAGAGCGCTCAGCCCCCCTCGCACTGCGGAACAAGGCCCCGCTCCCGGACTGCGGACCTGTCTTTGGGTGTGATCCCGTGATTGGACTCGCAGGGGAGACTTGGGGTGACCCGCATGAGTCTGGAGTGGTGGAGGCCAGGAGGCTGATGGGGGTGGGGTGGGGGAGGGGTGAGCAAGAGTGGGAGGAAGGCAAGGAAGTGAAGCCGGAGGGTTGGGGGGCCCGCGTCTCCTGATCGTAAGGGTCTCAGATGTAAACTTCTGCTGTTGTCTGCCAATGAGTTTATCCTTTCCATCTGAGATCTGGCAGACAGGCTCGAAAGAGAACGAAGTTCAGTATATATCTTTAAATCCAGGTCCTGTTGCCACATCACATCACGAGTATATGTTGCCATATGAATTGATACTTGTATATAAAGTCTGTCTTTGGCTTTTGAATAGCATAATCATAGTGCATCCCATGTTCATTATTAAAGGTGTTAATTTATTAGTTGTGAGGCTTTCAAATATACTACAACTTGGGTAACCCTGCTTTGGCATCTCTTCTTATTCTGGTAGCTCGGGACCCTCCAAAAACGGCCGTAGCCCTGCCCTTCTGGAGCTCTGGGAGCTACCAGCAGTGGCTGAAGTCGAGCGAACTTTCCCAGCCTGCCCTAGGCTCCTCTCCCACCCCAGTGCTTCCCCCCCCCCGCTGCAGGGACGATGGCGCTGGGGACTGTTCCCTGGCTGCTCCCATCACCCCCCAACCATTCGCTACACCGGGACAGCAGGGTCTGGTGAGCACAGACGTGCACCCTCAGTGAGGCCCAGCACTCTACTGTTTGCACATCTTTTGCTTCTCAGAGCCACTGCTCAGGGTACGTGGGGCGGGAGCCAAAACTCAGAGCCGGAAGCAAACTGCCTCCTGGAGAAGGGGACCCATGCGGGGCAGCCCCTGTGACCTGTGTCTTCTCTTGTTCAGCCTGGCAAACTGCTGGCTCACCGGTCCTGCTCATCTCTTCTCACTATGGCTTTTTCTTAACCCCAGTCTGAGGGTCCTTCCTCCTCCTTTCAACAAAAACGAACAGGCCCTAGTGAATGGGGACCATGTGCCAGGCCCTTCTCGCATTTTAGTTCATCCCCATACTTTGCCTCCGTAATGCCTTTGTAGACGCAGAGCCCTCGTCCACTTCTTCCTCCTTCAGTGCCAGAGCCCGTCACTCCATTCTTCAAGGAACCCTTCCTGAATGTCCCCTCCTCACCTCCACCCCCTCGTTCTTTCTCCACCTCGTCGCCCTTTGTCGTGGGGGCGGGGGGGGGGGTGCGCGAACGCGCGCACGCGCGCACGCGCGCACGCGGGTACGCGCTCTTGTTTTATCCTTTCTACTAAACTGTAAGCTCCTTGAAGCCAAAGCCCGAGGCTTCATACTTACAAATTCAATAAATATTTATGACTTGAATTGATTCAGAAGCTACATGTAACTGGTTCAGATTTTTTTTTTCTTGGTCTTCTATTTGATTTTGGAAGAGTGGGCCCTACAGAATTGGAACCAAGTAAATCTATTTTTTCCCTGAATGATTCTGACTAAAGCAAAGTCATCAATGTTTCGTTCTTGAAAAAAGCAAGTAAGCTTTGCTTGGCTCCATAGCTCCATTTCCGGTTCTGGAAAAGCAGCTCAAAAGCCTCTCGCTTACAGCGTGGTGGGCTAGGAGTCAATCCTGGATCGCGGTTCCAGCTACATGTGCCTGAATAAGCCTCTGAATTTCTCTGAGCCTCAGTTTGCTCGTCTGCAAAATAGGGATGAGAATCAAGTGAGTGTGCTTTGTAAACTTTAAAACTCCTCAGATATTTAAAAGGTTATCGTTACCAACATAGTGATTATTAATTAAAGTATTGTTTCTAATGAATCCAATGCCAAAGCTCATGCCTGGCCTTCCAGTCAGGGGTGTGGAATTTTGATGTGTGCCTGGGAAGGCCAGCACATTATTATTTCAGTGCTGGTAAATGAGAAAAGGGTACTTTAAATCATATCTTCATTTCATTTTCAGGAAAGGAATGAATGTCCTATTTTGACAAGATTTATTATTGCAGACTTAGTTAGCTCCGTGGGTCCAGTCTGAAACTTGGAGATGGGCTTTATTAAAGTCCTGCGTGGCAATGTAACTATGTAACAAAAGGGGAACATGCCAGTGGTTCCTAAATTTCCCGAGACTACCATCACCAGTCGAACCATGGCTGATAAATCCAGGGTGTGTAATATCACAGATAATGGAACACACGGTGTTAGGGGCAGACCAGACCCCTCCAGGGAGACTTTGGGCATCTTCAGAGTGGAAGCATAACACGTGCTCCAAGAAAGGGGAATGTGCATTATGGACACTCAAAGCTAAAGCAAAGAAGATTTAACGGCCAGCCAATTAAAAAAACAACAACTTTTTTCCTTTGCTCCCAGTGTGACTGGCTGGTTCCCTTCAAAGAGCATTCCTCCGTGTCTTTGCTAAGGCCACGATACATTTTCTGCTTCAGTTAGTACATTTCTGTCCATTTCAGAGCATCGTTGACAATGCTACGGCAAAAGCAGGCTGCTTTGTTTATCAAAGGAGGGGTCTGTATTTATCGAGAGCCTGCATGTCCTACAGGCATTGTCTCCCTGGAGCCTCAGAACGGGCTCGAGCCCAGCCTGGCTTCCGAGAGCTTTATCCGTAGACCTCGGCCCGAGGCTGCCTGCTTAGGTATACGATGTGCCCTCAGGACCGGCAAGGCTGTGGGAGGCACTGAGAGGGGAGACAGCACTGACAATGTGTCCCTGCCTTCCCTGGAAGGACCTGCAAATTCATGGGAAAGCTGCCAGAGGAGCGAGTAACGCAGGGCAGAATGGAGGCAGGTGATATCTGGGCTTAGCACGGAGGCGCTGGCATCCGGCTTCCCGTTGGGACAAGCATGTCCAGAGGCTCCTCTGTAGGTCTCAGGAGCAGCCCGCGTGACTGCGGGGAGTTTGCCCAGGCCCCTGGTTTAACACAACAGGCCAAATGAAAAGAGCGGCTGAAAACCGAATCCTGGGGGTTGTTTGCTCTATTTCTGGCTCTTCTGCTTCACGAAATGGCTATTTCCCCTTTATTTTGTGTGTGGGAGATTTCGCTGCCTCCCACGTAGTCAGCATCTTGTCCATATAATTGTTTAATAACATGTAGCTAGAGCGCCGGCATTTCTGCCATTATCCTCTATTCTTTCCTCCTGTCTGGGACTTCTGCTTGTTACGTGGGGGAGTCCCCAGTCCCCCGGGGTCCTGGGCCTTCACAGGACTGCTTGTCGACAGCCAGACTTGGTGTTAGGGCTGTGAGGCCTGGCGGGAACGGGAGGGGAGGGTGGCCCAGCTCTTGCTCGGAGTTCTCCCATCCACCCATCGCTTGGATGCCCAGGGGGTCAACTGCTGCCCCAAAGAAGTCAGGTGGTCTAAGTATGG
>CM052899.1:32472928-32503963 GCA_028534135.1 Potos flavus | reverse complement strand
GGGGGCCTCTCCACTTTGCTAGTATCAGACAGGCTGGGAGAGAAGGCTCGTTAACCGCAGACGAGCCCCGTCTCCACCTGTGGAGTCCGACACTGGGTGCGGGGGGGGGGGGGGGGGCAGGCCCCTGTGTGTCCAGCAGAATGAAGGCTCTCTGGTTTGCTCTGTGCAAGCCTCACCTGCGGGGAGCTTGCGGGATGCGCCGGTGCCTGGCCCCACCGTCCACCGAGAGTCAGACTCGCATTCCCCGCAGGAAGGGGGCAAGTAAAGGCTGGCCAGTCCTGTGGGAGAAGTAAGCCTGGCCAGGCCCGAGGGAGGGATGGCCTGGGGAGGGGGCCCGGGAGGCTTCTGGGGGTCGAGGCTGGGTCTGCAGTGGGCTGGGCCGCTCAGCGGAGGCAATAGCGAGAGGGTGGGCGAGAGGGTCTGGAGGGGGTAGTGGGCTGGAAACCGTGGGTCCAACAATGGGAGCAGAGAGAGCAGGGCGAGGGAGCCCTGGAAGGGGCAGGAGAGAGAGCCGAGGCACGGGTCCAGCCATGTCCGAAGGGCAGAGGCAAACTGAGGGGCTCCAGGCAGAAGTCTGAAAGGTTCCCATGACTTGGCACAGAAACTCTGTGATATGCTGAGGGCTAGTCCAGCTGAGGGGCAGGCTGACTTGAGCTCCTGGGGCAGCTCCTGGGAATGGAAAGCGTGTGGCAAATGAACTATTTGGGTGGTAGAAAAAATCGGTCTTTGTTGTAATAGAGTGGGTACCTATAAGTAGTCAAGGCGGATCTTGACTTACGTTAACCTATTAGCCTGTGTGTGTATTTATGTATGATTAAATGTCCACGAGACCTCATTTCTGACTTGGTGTTAGGCTAGTTATTTGGTGGTGCCTTTCATTGAGTTAGGAAAGAGAGGAAGAGCTTAGGAAGAAAATGATGAGTCCTTTTGGGAGCATAGATTGTCAGGTAGCTTCCTGGAGCTCTCGGTTGAGAGAGGGAGAGAGCTAATAAAAAAGGTTCTTAAGTATCAGCGAGTCTGCTGGGCTGGGGGTGGAAGGGAAAGGTGTCGATTTCAGCCCGCGCTCTCCAGCAAGACCCTGGAGTGCACATCTTCCGAGTGATTGCTTTAAGTAGGGCACGTGCATGTGACAAAGACTACCGGCTGTGTGAAACTAAGAGATCTGACTGGTGGACGCTCCCGCCTGCGGGAAAAGCAAGTCCCCGGGCTTGGGGGAGAGGCTGTGGGGAGGCAGGACTGACTTTCTTTTCAACGAAGGACTCCAGCACCGTCACCCCTATGGCAAAATGCTATTCATTCACTACAAATGATGCTTTAAAGAATTCGTTTTGAAGACTATGTTTCTAATAAAAAAGTAGGAATATGTTTAAGATATAATGTAATTAAAAATGCAATGTAAATGTAATTAAAAGAAAAGGCAGAGGGTGCCCGGCTTTTCAGAAAGGATAGCCAGCCTTCTCTGCCTCTGGGTCTGGAGATGAAAGCTGGAATTTATAGATGACGTCACACCCCCCAAGAAGGAATTCCAATGTGGTGTGGACTCGAGCCAAGTAGGTAACAGAATGTACTGGCTCCAAACGGAGCCGGAGTGTGGTCCCAAAAGTCTGGGCCGTTGGGTCTTGGCATGTGAAGCCATCCATTGTAAACTAACTTGAAAATGTGTATGTGTTGGGTCTAATCCTCCATTCTGCAGCCAGAGTGATCTTCCAAAAATGCAAATCAGATTTCGACACTCCCTCCTTTAAATCCTTCAGTGGCTTCCTAATTGCCCTTAGAATATAGTCCAGGCTCATTACTCTGGGCTCCTTAGAATCCCTGCCCCCCCCAGTCTAGCCCATAACTGCCTTTCCCATTTCATCTCTTTTCTGCATGCTGCGCTCAGCTGGACTCGGAGCTTCTCCTAGCACTTTGGATATGTGTGCTTTCTCTGCCTTTAGATCTTGCCGTCTGTTGAGTCTTTTTTTTTTTTTTAAAGTAAGTGCTACACCCAACGTGGGGTTTGAACTCATGACCCCGAGATCAAGAATCACATGCTCCACCCACTGAGCCAGCCGGGCGCCTCTGTCTGCGGTGTCTTGCTCACACACAAATGCCAACTCGTCTGTCAGAATTCAGTGTGAACATTGCCTCCCAAGTGCTAGACGAGGTTAGGTTACCCTGCCCCCTATGATTCCAGTATGCTCCGGTTGCAAAGTGACCAGAAGGTTACTTTGGTGACGTTTGCAAAGTGACCAAAATTTGAAGGACTCCAGGGCGTGTCAGGGGGTCATGTCTGTTTTTCCTCTTTGACTCTGAATACAACTTAAAAGGTGAAAGTCTGGGGGCACCGGGCTGGCTTAGTTGGTTAGGTGTCTGATTCTTGATTTTGGCTCGAGTGGTGATCTAGGGGTGGATCGATCCAGCCCCGTGCTGGGCTCTACTGTCAGCATGCAGTCTGCTTAAGGTTCTCTCCCTCTGCCCCCCCTCCATTCTGCTCTCTCTCTCTCTCAAATAAATAAATAAATCTTAAAAAAAAAGGGGGGGGTGAAAGTTCTTAAATGAATTAGGAAAGACGGCAGAGAAATGTGAACCTGATCTAAAACTCCAAAGTGAAGAATCAGAAACAGCTCAGGTCAGAAAAGCTTCAGAGTCTGGAATGTTCGTAGAGTTGTATTGCATTTCTGGAGGTTTGAGATTCTCCTCTGGCGCAGAGATTTGGCAAATTCCTCTGAATGCCGTTGGAAAGAGCTGCTTTGGTCTCAGACACTCTGGAAACCAGAACGCTGCGCTGTTGGTCATAGGCTCAGGTGTGCTGGTGGGCAGGGCAGCCCCCTTGCTCGGCTCGCCCTGTCTGCCATGGGCTGACCCGTGTGTGACCGAGTCAGCCCACGAGCCTCCTCTGCTTGGGGACAGCTGCAGTGCCGATGGAGGGGGCCCCGTGCTGGCTACCGATGTTGAGCAATGTCTTGGGGACCAGGACGCTATTGCAGGCTTCTCCAGCAGATGGGCTTTGCTACCCGCTTTAGGTAGAGCGCACCGCGATCAAGGTCTTTGAACAACGTCTTCTTGCCTGTCACATGCGCCTCGGCCTCTTGACCTCGTTCTTGAGCAGACCTGCACTGGGGGACATCTGGACTACAAGCCGTGTGGGTGAATCTTGACACTTTCACTCCACGTGGGTAGCACCCCACACCCCACAGGACCTAGAAAGGGGGTTGGAAAAAACGTTATGATTCTGTCCCAGGGTAAAGCTGTATCATCGGCAGGCAGAACGTTTAAGGATGTCGCCCGTGAATCCGCCTTTCTCTGCCCTGGGCTGCGTCTCCACTGCTCTTGCCCATGTATCATTCCTGCAATAACCTCCTCTAGGCTTTGCCTTTCCCATCCGGTCTTGACCTTAGAGCCCGAGTCATGCTTTTACAAACACTGTGATAGGCGTCCCTTTCCTTCACAAAGACCTTTTCTACTCCCCATCACCTTAGGATAAAGTCAGACTCTGTCCCACAGCTCCCGAGGCCGTTCGTGGTCTGCCTGCCGCGGGGGTCTTATCCCTCGTCACCCCCCACACGATCCCCCCCCCCCCACTGTGCTCCCAGCCCCGCGCCTTCATACGCCACGCCCGCTCTGGAACTCAGCCTACTCCCTACTCTCTCTTAAAGCCCAGCTTCGCTTCCTCCAAGCAGCTCTCCTGAATCTGGGTCAGAGATGCGATAGAAGGGGTGCCAGCCCTGAGGGGAGGCTGGGGAGGTGGCGTCTAGGATGCCTTCCCACTCAGACACTATATATGGGTCCAGGGAGTTTCCCAAGCCTTTTAAAGCTAATGGCACTTTCAGCTAAGTCCCAGGACAACACAGGATTATGGATCCAGTCAGAAAATGAAACTAAATCATTACCTGGCATTTCTCAATTAATGAAGCCTCTCCTGGGACGCCTGGGTGGCACAGTCGGTTGAGCCTCCGACTCTTGGTTTTGGCTCAGGTCATCATCACAGGGTCATGAGATCGAGCCCCGTGTCAGGCTCCACGCTCAGCATGGAGTCTGCTTAAGACTCCCTCCCCCTGCCCCTCCCCTTCTTAAATAAATAAATAAATAAATAAATAAATAAATAATGACGGAGCCTCTCCTTTCTTCCATACCGCCTCTCTGATTTGCGAGCATTAACTACTTGTGGTTGTGGATGAAAAGAACAGACCTTGGAGTTAAGAGAGCCGAGATCTGCTTCCTTCCACTCTCTTGTGTAGCTTTGGATGCGTCTGTGAGCCTCAGTTTCCCTTCTTCTAAAATAAGGGGGTTGATTTAGAGGGCTCCTGGGGGGGAGCCCATGATCCTGAGATTCTGTGAGTTTACAAGGCCACGGGACAAAATAGGTCCTAGATGCCGGCCGGCTTACTTGGCCTCAGGTGTGCTGGCAAAATCTGGGGCGGGGCGGGGGGGGGTGCTGTCTGTGTTGTGGTCCAGCTGGATATCAGACTGCAGGACATGGGAATGTTAGCAAAAGTGCGAAAGGCCGCTCAGCATGGGGTTCTGGTTCAGCTGGTTGATCCTCATCCCATCCAGTCTGTTATTCCCACGACACTGCCGCTCCCGCGGGCAGGTCAAGGGGAGGAGGTATGCTGATAAAGCGTGCGAGCCTCCTGGGCTCTGGGGAGGTCGCCATGCTCAAGGCGAACAGATCTGGTCCTTGGGGTGGATGCTTTTGGAGAGCCTGTGTAATCAGACTCTCCCGTGACTCTATAAACCTTCTGCTGAGGCCAGTAAGGTGCCTCCTTCTACGTTTGGAACAAAGCATAACCTCTGGGAGGGCAGAGTATCTGCTGCAGGTGAATGGAGAATTCGGGAGGCAGAGCGCCTTCTATTTTCAGGGCAAGGTGACTGGATTTGTCACACGCTGAGTTGCTTTCAAGGTCATGAGCAAAGCGAGCCTCCTCCCCCCCCCGCCCCCCCGTGGAGCTTGGCGGAGCCCAGGAGGCCCTGACTCCAATGGGGGAGGGGGCTCGAGCAGCCCACACTGCCTGCGTTTTCCTGGAAAGCAGACTCGGGCAAACCCACGGCCCAGAAAACAGGCAATTTGCTGTTGGATACATGATGTGGTTTGCCAGACAATCATGGCTTTTTAGAGACTCCCTTTTAGAGATGAACTGCACATTTTTGGAAAATCCCAGCTTCATCACTGACTGAGTTTCCAAGGAGTCAGTATTATCGGAAGCGGTCAGTACTCCAGTTCAGCCCCAGCTGAAGGTCTTTCCCGATTTCAGTTGCCCTCCCAACAGCCCTTTGGAGAAGCAGGGAGCAGCTTTCCCATTTCACACGGGAGGAAAGGGAGGCTCGAGAAGGTTAAGTGCATTTCACATGCCAGTGAGTGCTGGAGCTAGGGCCGAAATGTTGGACACGTCTCGCTAAAGTCCTGGATTTTTTTTTTTTTAAGATTTTATTTATTTATTTGACAGAGAGAGAGATCACAAGTAGGTGGAGGCAGGCAGAGAGAGAGTGGGAAGCAGGCTCGCTGCTGAGCAGAGAGCCCGATGCGGGGCTCGATCCCAGGACCCTGAGATCACGACCTGAGCCGAAGGCAGAGGCTTTAACCCACTGAGCCACCCAGGCGCCCCAAGTCCTGGATTTTTATAATAAGCAGGCGGTACCAGATGTGGAGGGTTCTGGATCAAGTTACATCCTCTTCTGTTTTGTTTTTTTTTTTCACCTGTCCGTTGCCTGCCCAGCTTCCAGTAGGAGAAGAGTGAGGCCCAGCCATCAGTGGCTGTGTCCCCTCCCCTGAAGGAGAGGAGGGAGGGCAAGGGGCACTCTTTACTGGAGCCCACTTAGCCCGAGGGCTGGCACAACAGCCCAGTGAGGACCTAGGAGGGCTCAGGAAGGTGAAGTAACTTGCCCAAGGTCATACATCTGATGAGAGCAAGGGTCGAAGTTCGGACCAGCTACAGGATTTGGAAACCCTCACCTTCCTGCCTCTGGGGCTGTTCTGAGGATCAAGGGAAATGAAAGTAAGTGCCTTGGGAGGATGTGGGGCACGTAAGCACCAACACAGAGCCCAGGGCTTGGTGAGAACTCTACTCTTGACTCAGAGATAAAATAGCACCCCCACCCGCGCCGCCCTCCGTGATCCTCTAGAGCACTTGCGAAGAGAAGGCGTGCATTCCCTAGAACAGAGCGAACCCTGCCGATACCAGTCTAGCGATGGAGACATAGACGTGGGATAGACGGAGGTGGGACGGAGAGGCGGGTGTAGATACAGACCTAGATACGGATGCAGAGAGAGACCCAGGGCTACGGCTGGACCCGGGGTTACACACACACACACACACACACACAAGGCAGCGCGTGACCAGTGCCAGAGACTGGGACCAGGAGGAACCAAGGATGCTGGTCCTGACTCTGTCCCTCAGGAAGTGGCTGGGGGACCTTGGGAAAATCACTCCACCTCTCTGGGCGTGTTTTCTCACCTATCGAATGGAGGGCCCGGAGTGGGCTGGCTGATATAGCAGACTGGAAGGGACCTTGGAGATCTCATACCCCATCCCTTCCTGGGGGGGAAACTGTGGTCTAGAGAAAGGAAATGAAAAGTCCATACCACGCAGCTGTCTCTACTGGCCAAGCGATTCCCGGAACCAGCTCTCCGGGCTACGTCTTCTGGGCTCTGGTGAGGAATTGCAGGCTGTGATTCTTTGAGCACAACATGGTGGGGGGAACTCAGAGAAGGAAGAGGGGAGGGGGGTTCTTCTGTCCCGTGGAGAAACAGCCCCACCTCGTGAAGGTGGCACAGCAAGAACATGCAGAAATCGGGGGCAGAGGGGCTGCGGGGAACCACCGGCGCCTCCGCGAGGAGGAGGCTGCACGGAGCCCAGTTCGGGCGCAAAAGCCCGAGCCCTCGCTGGGCCTGATGGAAGGAGATGTGTCCTGGATAGATGATTCCAAACTGGTCCTCGTCCCACTGCCCTAATTAACGCTCTTTGCTGCCGCGTGCGGCCCCGGGTATGCTCAGGGCCCAATGCGCTGCCAGCCGTGGCCTGGTGTGGGCACTTAGTTTGTTCCGCGCCTCCCTGGCCTTCGAGACGCATTCATCGGATACAAGCTGCTCATTCTACGCATGGGACCTGAGGCCGGGGTGCAGGGGGGTACCTCCCCCAGGCTCCTGGCTGAGCAGGGCCTGAGCCTGACACTTCTGAGTACTATTTGGAGGCAAGATCTTGTTGTCCCTTGAGTTACTGAGTCTGCCTGCCTATCTGTCTGTCTATCTGTCTATCTATCCACCCATCTATCTTGGTTACCTGCTATCATCTATCTTAGATACCGACTGTCTCACTGTGCTGCTTTCTTGAGGAAAGAGGGCACGAGAAAAGCTCCTTTGCAGGTACACTGCACTCTTCATACTTGGCCTAAGTCTTTTTTCAGCCTTATATTCTTCCCTCCTTTTCTTCCTTTTCTTCATCTTCTGTAAATAATGTGTTGGTCATTTCCTTCATGCTGCTGTGTCCCCCAGGCCTCGTTCATGCTGGCAATGCTGTCCACCAAGTCTGAAACTCCTCTCCCCTTGGCTACGAAATGAACTCCTATTCATCTTCCAAATCCAGAAAAAAACACCACCCCTTCCAGGAAGCCTTCCCTGACTTCATGAAGCAAAAATAACCTCTTCTGTTTTCCACGAGCGCTGCTAATCTCAGTGTCACAGCACTAAGTGTTTTGTTAAAAAGGGGAAGAACTTTTACTGTAAAAGACCAGAGAGCCAATATTTTTTAGTCTGTGTCACAGCCATTCGCCTCTGCCCCTGTGGCACGAAGGCAGCCACGGACAGTACACAAATAAATGAGCATGGCTGTATTCCAGTACAACTTTATTGAGGGGCGCTGAAATTTGAATGACATTTATTTTCATGTGCTACAAAAATGTTATTCTTCCCCACCCCCCAACCCCACCACTTAAAAATGTAAAAATCATTCTTCGCTTGTGGGGGCTGGGTCTATCCCTTGGGTACTGCCTGCCCATCCTGGGGTTAAATGCTCCTTTTCTTCGTTAGACTGTGCACAGTGCTCTAGCGGGTCATCTCTGCCTGCCTCCCCAGAACCTGTGGGTTGATTGGAGGAATCTGGTGATGTTCATTCAAACAGAGACCCACAGAATAATCATCCGTAACGTCTTAAACAACTCTTCGAGCAAGGGAGGCCAATCAAGTGTCACTGTTCCTATTTCACGGGCAGGACGACTGAGGCCGTGGGACCCTGGGCCTCAGGAGAGCCCTGGGGCTCCTGCTTCCCGCTCGGCCGGGCTGTCACGGTGTCTCTGGTCCTAGAGGGGCTGCTGTGACTGCTGAGCCCTGCTCCGTGGCCGAGCGCAGCTCCGAGACGCCGGGCCAGTGGAATGCTCAGCATTCTGGAAGGCAGCTGTGCTCACCGCTATACCACCAACGCCGCACAATGCTCAGCGTTCTGGATGCTGGATACAGCAGAAGGCGGCCGGGAGCACATCCCTCGGCTGTGAAGCTGGAAACAGTGTGGTGCCTACCAGGGGGAGAGGCCTGGGTCTGAGTGGTTTGGTTGCCTTCCTGCCTCTCCCTCGGGCGCTGAGCTCCTGCAACGGGAGGCAGCCGAGTCTGTTCTGGTGAGGGGGAATTGTTACACGGAGCTAAAATTAGATGTTTTGTTTGAATTATGTTAATCTGACTTAATTGCTGGGGAATGTCACTGTTCTTCAGAAATGCAAGCACTCTGCCGGTCTTGGGGAACACTGAGGATCCTTAGAGTGCTGCGGGACCCTCCTCATCCCGAGCACCTCCGCCTTCCTGAGCTCACCGGCCTCTCCCGACAGACCCAGCAGGGCAGCAGCCCAGAGGATGTGATCCCGTGATCTCGTGATCCCCATTGTTCTGGACAAGGAAGCGGAGGCTCTCGAGGGGGTGGGAGGGAAGGTTCCATTCCCCAGGCCACGCCAGGTCACAGCAGGTCACACAGGTCTGAATTCCAGGCGGCTTCCGCTCTACTAGTGCTAGAGCTTAAAGACTGTGCCCCCCACCCCCTTATTGAGGATGGCTGCTTTACGTGCAGACAACTTGTGCAGCGGCTCACGGGACAGCTCATAGAAGGGACTTACGCTCGCTTTAGTGCTCTGCTGTGACCATTTTGAAGTTGTTCGTCATTTTATCGGGGCGCCTGGGTGGCTCGGTCGGTTAAGCATCTGACTCTTGGTTGCAGCTCAGGTCGTGATCTCAGGGTCATGGGATCGAGCCCCATGTCGGGCTCCATGCTTAGCGGGGAGTCTGCTTAAGATTCTGTCTCTCCCTCTTCCTCTGCTTCTCCCCCTGCTTGTGCTCTCTGAATGAATGAATGAACGAATAAAATCTTTTAAAAAATGTTCATCATTTTTTAACACCGCATTTTCATTTTGCACCGGGCTATGCAAATTACGTAGCCAGGCCTGGCCACGAGATTGTCTTCACGGGCTAACTTTTTTATCTAATTGGACTTTTATCTAATTAGCCTTGAGTATGAGTTGATCTTGGCCATGCCAGCTGGGATATCCAGAGGTGCTTCTTTTATAAATAACTGCTCCCAAACCTGTCTGAAGGCGAGATTCCACGTGGCCTGTGTTGAGAAGGCCGGCAGGTCAGCCTTCGACTCCTCATCCTTTCAGTCTTTGCCTCTGGGCCGTGGGGCCGGAGTGTGTCCAGGTGCGGGCGGGGGGATGAGGTTAGAGATGCGGGAAGTGCCCCTCCCCTGCCTGTGGCTGGAGCACCACCCAATCTTTGGATACTGTCTTCTCAGCAGGATTAAGAATTCAGAGCCTCTCCCTCAGGTCTGGCGCAGACTAAATTCTCTATTCATTTCCGTCATTGCTGCAGATGGCATTCGGGTTTATTTTCTAGGTCTTATGATGGGTCTGGGGGGCGTGGGGGTCCAGTACTGCTGTTGGGACTCTGCACCTTCCAGAATGCTAGTTTATGTGCTTTCCGTGGACCGCGCCTACCAGGAGCGATGATATCCGTGGACAACGACGGCCGGCTGGCTGCGAGGTTGGGTGGGTGCCCCGTCTCGCCGCTCTCTGCCCTCTCCCTCCTGTGGCTGTGACAACCGGCCTCGCCTTTGTTCTGTCCCTCAGACACACCTAACTTGTCCCACTTGGGGCCCTCGCGTTTCAAGTTTTCTCTGTCTTCACTGTTCTCTCCAGAGCGAGCTGGCTCCTTTTCATCTGCCTCAGCTCACCGTTTGCCCTTATAACCCCACACTCGGCGGCCCGCCCGCCCACTCTGTCACCTCCTCCTGTTTGTCTTCATCACCGGGAATTATCCTATTTCTGGTTTGCTATCTGCCTCCCCCTGTCTGCATTAAAAAATAAATTCTATGAGAGCAGGGACCTTGTCTGTTTCATTCACTCTATTTCCAGCGTCTAGAAGAATCCATGGCATACAGTAGGTGCTCAGTGAGTGTATATTGAACAATATAATGAATCATCACTCCTGTAGGTCAGGCACCAGTAGCCTCATTTGAAGGATGGGGAGATTGAGACCCTAGAGCGATACAGTGACTTGCCCAAATTCTCCCAGTTTAGCAAGGAGAGCTTTTGCCGGCTCTGCAGCCGAGACGAGCCACCAGGCCATGGGCACGGCAGGGGGCACTTCAGACAGAAATGCCTTGTGATGAGGACAGCTGGGGGGGTAGGGGAGGAAGGAGGAGGGCGGGTAGGGGCCGTGACCCTGCTTTGGAGGGCTCTGGGCAGCACCAGAGGGGGCCCCGGCAGGCATGCCTCCCAGCCAGGCAGCACCTCACCCACTGCTTGCAGGTGGGATCAGATTCCAGAATCTTCCCAGGGGCCCAGGGGCTGGGCTGGGGCAGGCAGGTCGGTGAGAGGGCAGGTGTCTGGTCCTCGACGCGTGCCAGTGGGCCTGTCTCTGAAAGTGGCGCCAGGGCCCCATCTCTGTGGGTCTCTGCGGGAGCAGCGGTTTGGGGGTTCCCTGGACAGTTCCGGGTGCAATTCCCAGGACGCGTCCTCATGCCCCCGCTCCCGCGTGCAGCTGCCCTAATGCTTCCCCAAGAGATATCCCCAAACCTGGGCTGTTGCAAGTCCCCACCCCTCCCTGCTCTGTGTCAGAAGGTCTCTTAGTACATACCTGCCTCTATGTGCGCGTGCGCGCGGAGAGGAGCGTGTTGATGTTGAACTTGGCTGGATCTACTTGGTTCCTGGAGTAACACATCCAGCCAAGGTCTCTGGCCGTGCTCTTGCCGCCCGCCACCCCTTGGCTCAGCATATGAGGCAGAGGCGGTGTCACCACTGTGCTGGTGGCCTCTTTCCCCCAGAAAGACATGAGGTGCGTCAGGAAGAGACGGCTGCCGCGTCCAGGGCCTAGAGGTCCAGCGAGGCTCCGCTCGAATAGGCCGAGGCTCCACCCTCCAGCTGCCGGAGCTGGAAGGCGCCCCTCCCCACCCCTAGAACCATCAGTGAACCAGTTTAGGAAGCTCTGAGCAATCTTATTTCATCTAATCCCCTCGGCGGGGGTGGGGGGGTGGGGGTGGGGCGTCGTGGTTCCAGCGTGGGTTTTGGGATAAGGCTAGCTCCGGTACAAACCCAGCCTGTACCACTTGTAGCCGCGGGCCAGTTAACCTCGCTAAGCCTCAGTTTCTTATCCGCAAAATGGGGATGAGACTCAGAACGCCTGTCTTGTCGGATCACACGGGGATGAAGCGAGATCGTGAACGTAACGTGCCTGGGTCGTGGAAGGTGCTCAAGGTGTAACTTCTGGCCCTGGTATTATCGTTCTCATTTTACAAATGGGAAAATGAGCCCCGGAGGGAGAAGCTGTCCCAGAGTGTGGCATCGCCAGCATGTGGTGGATCGAATAGGACTTCAAAAACCCTTCTTATGAGGAGGCACTTAGGACATGGCCAGAGATGATGGTATTAAGTGAAACTTTGAGGCAGTGGGGGAAGAAAATGTAGTCATTTATTTCTTTACAGACGAAATCAATCAACTCTTTAAAATAGAATAGTGATTTTTTCCCCCCAAAGGAAATGAACTACAACAGAGTAAGGAAGTCCTCGGGTAGAAGGAACAGTCGCAGAAAGCAAAGCCCTTTTCACATCGATGGCTTCAGACTTCCGCCCTGTGGAAATGTGCTCCCTTGAGCGATCTCTCTTCAGGAGAAGAGGCTTGAGACACTAATACCGTCTCCATACACCATGTTACCTGTGGTCCTGCCACAGAATCTGTGCCCTTGTCACCAGCAGCATGGGCCGTCAGGGTCCCCGCTGCTGGGGGTGGATCACAGGGGAGGACGTGCCCCTGAAACTTGGGGGTCTCAGTGATCCTCAGGTCAGGGTGGTGGGAGCCGTGTGGGAAGGGAGAACCCGGCTCATCTCTTAAAGACGTTGCAGAGAAAGACCTGGGCCAACCTCCCGTGCTGAGAGGCTGTATTAAGCCTTTCTGCCTGTGTTTCAGGTTTGTTTGTTTTTTTTAAACCTTAAACTCCCTTTATAATCCAGGTTGAGGATCACGAAGCGAGTGTACCCCACCCTGCTTGGCATACACCCCAGGTGCACTGCTCACGCACCCGCAGCTGGAGGTGACCCCCCGTGGCCCTCAGGTCTGTGACCCTGGAGCTTGGCTCTCACTGTCACCTTTACCTGGAATGACTTCCAGAAATATGGCTTAGTAGGGAAATAGAATTCGTTTGTGCAGCGTTCAAGCTAGATTGGAATCCTGGCTTCGGATCACTCCCTGTGCGGCTTCTGGCATGTTGTTGAACTTCTTCGGACCCCCGTGTCTTTCTGTCTGAAGTGGGGGGATAGCAGCATTGGAGGAGTCGGTGGGAGAATGTGCCGGGGCCCTTGGTCCATTGCCCGGCAGGGAGCAGGGCCAGACCGGGAGGGGCTCAAGGAGGCCACGCTGCTCTTGACTACCGTGTCTGGGCTCTGCTTGGGGGGCCCTGAGGCCCCGGGGGGTCCGTTCCTTCCCTCTGGGTGCCCATGGAGACATTTAGCATGACGTCATCTCGCAGCCTCCTTTGGGGGGCAGGGTTTGTATGACTAAGACTGCGAATCAGCTTGGGCAATGCTAGGCTTGTCTGTTTCTGAAATATTAAAAACTCTCTCGAGTGGGTTAGACCAAAATGATGACAGCAGCTTATAAATAATACACCCAGCATGGGCTGCTGAGGCCCTGTCATCTGGAGCACGGGGGCCTCTCCTCCCAAGCCAGGGGCGTCAGGAGGGGCTTCCGAGGGCCACGGGAACTGGGCTCCCCCAGATCCGTGGATGCAGGGGGTGAGCACAGGCTCCACTCCCCCACCCCCACCCCGGCTCCATGGCTGCTGCCGTGGCTCTGTGGAACTACACGGATTTCAAACACATGTTTCTATCAGGGCTCTCCGCTGCACAGTGTACGAGCTTGCTGGCGCTGCCCTAGCACGGTACTGCTGCCCACTGGGGGGGGGCTTAGACGACAGAGACCGATTGTCCTGCAGTTCTGGAAGCCGAGAGTCTGAGAGCAAGCTGTCGGCAGGGTTGGTTCTTCAGGACGGCTCAGAGGGACACTGTGTTCCAAGCCTCACAGCTTCTCGGAGCTTCTCGTGGCTTGCTGGCCATCACTCATGTTCCTTGGTTTCCAGATGCCTCACCCCAATCTCTGCCTTCATGTTCACGTGGTATTTCCCCACGCATCTCTGAGTCTACAGTCCCCCTCTGTATAAGGACACCGGTCATGTTAGGTTCGAGCCCACCCTAATGACCTCATTTTAACTTCATTATCTCTGTACGGATCCTGTTTCAAAATAAAGTCACATTCTACCACACTGGAGATTAGGACTTCAACATCTTATTTTTTGGTGGGGGTGGGGGGTGAGGTGGAGAAACAGTTCAGCCCGTAACCCCCGGGCGGGCATGGGCTGAACGTGTGTGCCTGGAGGGTTGCAAGCTGAGGACAGGAGCATCCAGAAACCCTTGACTGACCGTGCTTGGGGAGGGGCTCTTGGATCTGGAATCTTGGGACTCTCAGCTGTTGAGGGCCTCCTCACATTCACCAGGGAGGAAACCCTCTCCAAAAGGGGGGATTCCCTGAGGCAGAACACCAGCTGCCTGAAGCCCAGGCCAGTGTGCTTGCCCATCCCCCTCCACGCCTGCCCGGGACAGTTAGGTGTGAGTCCTCGTATTTCCCAGAGTAGAGGAAGGGAAGGGAAGGGGGAAGGAAACATCCAGTGCGTGTGCCAGATCCTTCCACATCTCATTTAATTTTTATGGGAATATCTATGCTGGATATGACCCTTCCCATTTTTCCCCTTTCTTTTGTTATGGGAAAAAAATACATAACATCGAAGTTACTGTCTTACCCATTTTTAAGTGTACAGTTTAAGTACATTCTCATTGTACTTTAAGTACACCCATCATCACCATCATCCACAGAATTCTTTTCGTCTTGCACAACTGAACTCTGCCCCATTCTCCTCCCCCCAGCCCCCAACAAACACCATTTTACTTTCTGTATCTATGGACTTGACTACTCCAGTTACCTCTTAGAAGTGGAATCCTGTAGTGTATTTGTCTTTTGTGTCTGCCTTATTCTACCCAGTAGAATGTCCTCAAGGCACATCCAAGTTGTAGCATGTGTCAGACTTTCCTTCCTTCTCAAGGCTGAGTAATAATCCATTGTATGTCTACACCACATCTTGTTTATTCATTCTTCCACTGAGAATAGGTTGCTTCCACATTTTGGCTGTTGTGGATAATGCTGCTGTGTAATGGTATACAAACATCCATTCAAGTCCTTGCTTTCAATTCCTTTATGTACCCAGAAGTGGAATTGCTGGATCATATGGTATTTCTACTTTTAAATTTTTGAGGAACCGCCATATTGTTTTCCACAGTGGGTGTGCCATTCCCACCAGCAGTGCCCAAGGGTTCCAGTTTTTCCACGTCCTGGCCGACACTTGATGTTTTCTACTTTTTTTGATAGAGGGCCTCTGAATGGATGTGAGATGGTATCTCGTTGTACTTTCGATTTGCATTTCCCTAATAATTACTGACGTTGAGAATCTTTTCATGTGCTTATTGGCCGTATCCATGTATCTTCTTTGGAGAAATGTCTGTTCACGTCCTTTGCTTATTCTTGAATTGGGCTCTTGGTTTTTTGTTATTGAGTTTCCATCCTTATTTTAATGACAAGCAAATCAAGGCTCTGAGAGATCAGGAAACTGGTCAGAGATTGCATTGCCCAGCTAGTGGTACAGCTGGAGTTAGGACCAGTCAGTTCACATAAAGTTCCCACTCTTTCCACTTCCCACTGTGTGCTGCCTCAGCAGCGACTGCTTGTACCATGATTGGTTGGAAAGAGGGGAAGACGAGCAAGTCAAATCAATGAGGATTTGCCGAAGTAACTACCGTGGACCCAACCCTACCTAGATTCCATGGGAAGGTCAGGAAAGCATAGCCATAGCCTTGTCCCTTGTTGGCTTCCAATTTCACTGGGGAGAGAAGAGCCAGACTCATAAATGAACCAGAGAACAATACAAGAGTTATGTAAAGGTCTGTATTGGTCTGAGTGGACAAGTAGAGAGCCTGGACTGAAGTTCCCAGAGAGAGAATGATGACTGCAGGGAGCCTCTTAGACCAGTGCCCCACCTGGTGGGAGGGGCTGGCTTTGTTGTGGGTGTGGTCTGGGAGGAGAAAGATGGACATGGAGACTACAGAGAGGCCGACTTCTTGAGGATAATGACTAGTTGGAGCCTGAGTTTGCAGGACAGTGGGAGAATGGGAGGGAAGGGACAGATAAGCCACATGATCACACAAGAGCTGGGAGGGCTGGAGAAGCAGCTTGTCCTTGATTCCAGAAGGAGCTTTTACCAAGTGGAGGCACCGACCCATTGCCCCCAGCTGTGCCCTTTCCATGTGGACGCTGGGATGCAGAATGAGGGTGCTCAGGTCGGAGGATGACCCACACCACCAAAAGCTCTGTGGGTGTGAGCTCGGGCTGCTGCTGCTGAAGCCCAGGGATCCCGCCGGTGTGCGTGGCCAGCCCACACCTGCCCGGCCTCTTCCAGCTTAGCTCTGGGCGGGCTCAGAACTCACTTCATTGTCTTTCTCTAGAACTTGTGTCTGTTCATCATCCCGAGAAATGGGTTCCCCAGCAGTGCTCTTGCTCAAGGCCATGTGCTTCTCTGGCCCCTGGCAGCCTTGCTGAAGACCTAAAATTTCTTGTGCAGCTCTTTCCATGATCCCTGGAATGAGGGGTTCGAGAGAGACCACTGATATTATGGGGTCGAGCATCCCCGGGAACAGCAGTGAAGACATAGAGAACTCTTAAAGTTGGGAGTGACACTCGTGTCCCCGGGCCCAGCATAGGCTGTGACATGCGATCGAAACTCAGTACATGTGATTCAAATGAATAAAGGTGAGTCAGTGATGGAGAAGGTGATTCTACCTCATTTTCGGAAGGGATTGAGGGCAGATTCTCATGAAGAGTGTGCCCATCCAAATCTCAACCTTGTTAGCAGCTGCCTTCTTCTTTCTCATCCTCACGCATGTCATCTCAGGGGCATTTGGTAACCAGACCTCAAAGGGTCGGGGTGACTCCCTTTGTCTGGATCTCCCAGCCTCCTTTAATGCAGGGCATGAAGAGACGACCCCCTCTGGTGGCTGTGCTTCTGTTTTTTGCAGTGCGGCTTTTGGACAACCGCACCCTTGTGGTCCAGAGCTCCATTAATACAGTCCTGCCCTCCTCAGCCAACTGAGTTGGATTCTCTTGGGGTGGACTTCAAGAAGCCTTTTCTTTTTTTAAGGTTTTGTTTATTTGAGAGAGAGAGAGAGAGCATGCACACACCAGTGGGGGGAGGGAGGTAAAGGCGAGGTGCCGAGGGAGAAGCAGACTCCCCCCTGAGCAGGGAACCCAATGTGGGGCTCGATCCCAAGACCCTGAGATCATGACTTGAGTCAAAGGCAGATGCTTAACTGACTGAGCCACCCAGGCATCCCAAGAAACTTTTTTTGAACCTCTCTTCTTAGGTGAGTTTTCTATACACAGAAGTTTGGGAGCTACTGCCCTAAGAGACCAATATTATTGCAAAATTATTGAACATTTGGACTTGTAGCACTATGGAAAATACATGTAACTCGTCGTTACCATTTTGCCCGAGTATCGGCTTTTATGATGTGTGGTGTCACCAAATCAAAATCTTGTGGGAGCTGACGTCCAGGTGCTGGAAGGCACTCCCAGGCCTCTGTGGATGCAGCTTCCAGAAGTTCTTGGCTGCCTTTCGTACTTAGGGCAGTACCTCTCAGCGGCCTCCTTCTCTCACCTCTGTCAGTGTGCGGGGCCCATCGTAGATAGTGCGGCATCTGGGGCTGCCTTCGAAAGACTGAATTCAGGTCTCTGGGGGTGGGGGCCTCACGTCCCCATTTTAAGCAAGATCCCTGATGATTCTTCTGCTTAGCAAAGTTCTAGAACAACAGCCTTCACCTCCCTGCCAGAGACCTCAAGGATGCCGTATGGGAGATCTGGGGTCTCCTGCTGGTCTTGAGATATGGAAGGAACTGGAGGAATAGTCTTGTCCAACCACACAGTTTTCCAGATGAGGAAGAGCTTGTTTCCTGACGTCTCCCACTCTGAATCTGTGATTCCTGCTTTCTCGGCTTGGGAACACTCACAAGGGAAACCACTGTGCCTTGAGTTTCTCTTGGGTGTCATGCCTGTGCTGAGCGCTCTGCTCCTGTCGCCTCATTTAAAGTCTCTAAAGAACAGGAAATGCGGGGCGTCTGGCTGGCTCAGTCGATTAAGTGTCTGCCTTGGGCTCGGGTCATGATCCCAGGGTCCTGGGATCGAGCCCCTCGTTGGGTTCCCTGCTCAGCAGGGGGGGCGTCTGCTTCTCTCTCTCCCTCTGTTGCTCCCCCCTGCTCGTGCTCTCTCTCTCTCTCTCTCTCTCTGTCTGAAATAAATAAATAAAATCTTTAAAGAGAAAAAAAAAAAGAACATGAAATGTTTTTGGCTAATATTCTCCTGCCCCCGCGGATCAGGACACGCTTCACTGGAGGGCTGTAGTCCCGGCCATTCCTGTCCTTTCTCCCCTCTCCGAGCTGGAGCCGCCTCATCCTTTTGCCTTCCATTAAATAGGTTTTGGGAGGGACGCCTGGGTGGTTCAGTGGGTTAAAACCTCTGCCTTTGGCTCAGGTCATGATCTCAGGGTCCTGGGATCGAGCCCCACGTCGGGCTTTCTGATCCGCAGGGAGCCTGCTTACCCCTCTCCCTCTGCCTGCCTCTCTGCCTACTTGTGATCTCTCTCTCTCTTTGTCAAATAAATAAATAAAATCTTAAAAAAAAAAATAGGCCTTGGGTGAAATTGTCAAGTTTGTAAATAATGAATCAGACTGGGGTCAATATCTTACAGCAAATGATTGAAGATTCCTATCAGATGATCTGTTGGAAGAGGTTCCCAGGTACATTTCTTAATTATTCACAAGATGTTATAAATCATCCATGAGATGATAAGAAAGGCTGTGAATATTTCTGATGGGGTTTCATACATCCTGTGGCATCTGCGTTCAGGCCTTGCCCTTGTTGAAGGTCCCCGAGAGGACCAACCCTGCCTAAATAACTGTACGTCGTCTCGGTGTGGTGCTTCTGAATGGGGCTCCCTCCACCCGCCCACAATGGGCTGTTTGGCCAAGTCGAGAAACGTTTAGGTTGTTGCACCTGCCAGGAAGCCTGCTCCCGGCATCCGGCGGGTTGAGGCTGGGGTGCTGCTAAGTCTCCTCCAGCATGTGGGCCAGCCCCCCACGGAAGACTTAGCCGGCCCCAGTGTCAGTAGTGACGAGATTAAGGAGCCCTCTCTTAGTACTCCCTACTTAGTACTCCTGACTTAGTACTCCTTAGTACTTAGTAACTCCCAAGTTAAGGAGCCCTCTCTTAGTATTCCTGCCACTGCTGCGGTCATCAAAGCCTGCTTTACAAACATCATTCACCCGTCTAGAAGTCTCCTCCGAGCTTCAGCTGTGGGCCCAGCCCCAGGCTAGGAGTTGGGGATCCCGGGATGGGAATCACTGGCTTTTCAACAAAGGCCTACGCAGATGAGTGGGGTGATGAGAGAGAAGACCGAGCAGCATCATGATGGAGATGTCCCGAGCTACTTGGGGCATAGAGGAGGCCATACCCTAGCCTGAAGCCAAGAGGGCTCCCCTGAGGAGGTGGTACTTTCGTGGAATCCTCCAGCAGAAGTCAGAGACTGACGGAGGGCTGCAGGGAGGAGGGAGGCTGCTCTAGGCATGGGGAAGAGTGCATGCAAAGACCTGGGGAGAAGTTAGGGCCTGTCTGGGGGCTGCGAGATGTTTGCTGGGGCTGGCATGGAGAGCCCTGGGAACGGGGCACTGCCATGGCCAGAAGCCCCTTTCCAGAAGCTTTGTTCCTTAGGTCTGGATTTTAGCATTTCAAGAGATTTTTGTGGATGCTATGATGTCCGCTAGACACCGAGGGGGAAAGGCACGAACATCTTCCACTTAGCCCTCAAGTGGCTTATTCATGAGAAAATGTCTTCTCCCTTTGCGGTACTTCATGGCTGCCTCCCAGATGCTGCTCCTTCAGCAGGAACAAGCCCATCATAATACAAGAAGGCAAAGGACCATGATCAGGCATGGGGGGCTGGGCTGGCACTCACCCTTCTCCCAGAGACCCTTGTCCTCGGAAGTGTCCTCGGAAGTCTCTTTCTAGGGCCTCTCAATGAGCTTTCAGCAGCTAGCACCTCAGCTGCTCCTCCCGGGGCTGGGGTCTGTCCTCCCTCATGCTTGGAATCCATTAGTAAGATGGACGTGACATTGACAGTAGGATGGAAAACAGTATGGCGGTTCCAGAAAAGCTTAAATAGAATTGCTGTAGGAGCCAGCAGTCCCGGGTCCAAAAGAATCAAAAGGAGGGACTCAAGCAGCTATCTGTCCACCCACGTGCATAGCAAAAACGCAGCGGCAACTCCAGTGGTCACGAATGGATGAGTGGATACACGGAATGTGCTCTATCCATGCAACGGAATTGTATTCGGCCTTAAATAGGAAGGCAATTCTGACCCACACTTCAACTAGATGAACCTTGAGGATATTGTGCTTAGTGAAATAAGCCAGACCGAAAGGACCAACCCTGTATGATTCCACTTACATGAGGTTCCGAGAGTAGTTACATTCACAGAGAGCGGAAGGGTAGTTTCCAGGAGCTGGGGGCAGGGAGGCCTGGGGAATCCCTGCTAACAAGCTCTCAGTTTCAGACGTATCCAGTCTCAGGCGCCCGGGGTCATGGGCTATGGGAGCCAGGACTTGGTAATGGATTTGGCACCGAGGAGGAGCGGCGGGGTCAGAGACACATTTTTGGGAGATGTGGAGGCGCAGATCATAGCCTGACCAGTAAGCGAGGAAGCCATTCATTTGTTTCTTCAGTAAGTATTTGCTGACACCCCACTGTGAGCAGAACACACACCAGGCACAGCGGGCTGCAAATTTTCACTTTGTGTGGGCTCACGTGTGATTTGTGCGTGCCTTGTATGGGCTGGACACCTCGCTGGGAGGAAGGATGGAGGAAGGCCCCGCTCAGCCCAGAGCGGACCCTGCAGACAAGGTTGCTGCAAGGGGGACCATTGACTTTAGACAGTCCCTCCAAGTCCCTCCCGAGACTCACTGAGACAAGGTAGGCATGGGGCCCCCGCGGAGTCAGCAGAGCCCCCTGAAAATGTGGGGTTTGCGGCAACTCATTGAATGGCTCCTTCCTCACATGCGATCTTGTTTCTCTAAAAGAGCAAAATCCTACCGGGCTCTTGGCCACGTTTCTAGTGTTTTAATCTAGGGGAGTGAAATCTGCTAACCCTCCCAAGCACTTCGTTCCGTTGCCTCGTGAGTTGGGCCTTTTTGCCAAGACCAAAATGGAAAGTTTGCTGCAGCTCATGCTAGCTCAGCCGTTTGTGCTGGCGAAGCCATGGGGGAGGCATCGGGCTGTCTGTGGCCGTTAGGCTGGAGCTCGAGAGTGTCTGGGGGGCTGGAGGATGTCAGGAACACAGCCCCGATCACGAACGCAGCTGGTCACAGTGCGACAGCTCAGGGACCCCCATGGTCGGATTGGCAGCTCTGGGGACGATGTCCTGGGTCCCTGAGGGCGCAAGCCTTCCAAAAGGGCTTGCAGACTGAGGGAGGATTTCTCTTCTTGTCGTCTTGTTATCAAGCTGATCCACACTCCACTCCAGAGACTCACTTTTCCTGCGGGGAGAGGCCGAACTGCTTGGGCTGCAGAACGTTCGTTAGGAACCACTTTATGAAACTCCCAGCATCGGGCTCCTGGGCACAGGGCTGTGTCCGGGAGCCAGGGGGCCCTGGAAGAAGACAGAGAGAGGGACGTGCTGGTCGCTGGTCCTGGATTGCTCTGCACACACTTCTCGGCACATGTGCTCCGGGACTGACCATAGTTATGTTGATGAGGGGGTCGGAGTGATCAATTTCCCCTTCGGCTTCACCCTCTCTGTGCTAATCTCTTTGCAGAGCTGCATGGTCCTTAAATTCTTCCGTTTATTTATGGTGCAGTAACTGGCGGAAGCAGTTGCGGTTTGCTCTTGTTTATAACGCGGGCCGAGCGTGGTTACCAGCCAGCAAATCCTGCGCTCCGATGTGGGGCCCTTTCCCACGTAATCAGGAGCTGTGGGTGGAGGAGGGCCACGGAGGATGAGGCGGGTTCCTCCAGGGCCCTGGGAGCTAATCAGCTCCAATGACTCTAGCAGCTTGCCTCTGCTGGGGAGACCGTCCGCGGCCCCAGATGGCCACCGAAGAGTGTCTCAGGCATTTAAATAAGGAAACTCTAGCACAGGTTTTTCCCTATATAACCCAGTGGGAGAAATAATATTCCATTTGGCTTCTGTAGGAAATGATACCTAAATTTAAAGGAAGCACTTAACACAAAGCCAACTCATTCTTTGTACCTACTGTTATGTAATCAAAACCAAGTATGACCTTTAGCGCTTGTTCAGTCCCAGGACCCATAAGAACAGCCTGAAAGAAATGTTTGCTTTTCCAGGAGGTAGGAGACCTCAGCTCTGGGCCCCAGTTCACCTGTTACCATCTGTATGACACTTGTCAGGCACCTTTCTGGGCCTCAGTTGCTTTATCTGTGAAATGGGTTAATAATACCTCATCGACGAGGGTGATGTTCAGAATATTTATCGACTCGTCAGGCCAGGGCCTTAACCCACCCACAGCTAAGATTCTATGAATGTTATCAAAAGCACGCAATGTTCATGCATAATAAAATGCATGTATTAATGTGCCTTAGTAAAACAAATTACCAAGCAGTACATATTGTATTATGTCATTTTGATCTGAAAATAAATCTTTGCATACCAAAAATGCCTGGCAGGCCAGTCACTGAGTTGTACACAGTTTTGAAATTACCTTTCGCTGGTGAGATGATAATGATTTTTCTAAGAAGGCTTGCTAGTAAAGTAAAATATGAGTTTCCTTTAAGATTTAGCAAGGAGGGATACCTGGGTGGCTCAGTTGGTTGGGCGTCTGCCTTCGGCTCGGGTCATGATCCCAGGGTCCTAGGATTGAGTCCCATATTGGGCTCCTTGCTCAGCAGGAAATCTGCTTTTCCCTCTGCCTGCCGCTCCCCCTGCTTGTGCTCTCTCTCTCTCTCTGACAAATAAATAAAATCTTTGGAAAAAAAAAAATTAGCAAGGAAAGCAGTACTCCAACCTAGGAAGAGGCTGAGAAACCCCCTTTCCCCCCTGTCCTTCCAGATGCCCATTCTTGGGCATCTTCTCTACGCGGCTGTTGGTCTGGAGGGCTTAGGCCTGGCTGTCTCTGATGGACTCATGGTAGACCAGTAGACCATGAACGTCCTGGGCCATAGTAGACCATGAACGTGGAGTCCTGCAGACAAGAAAAGGAAGGCGCTGAGTAAGAACTAGCAGCAGAGTGGGGACTCCCAACCAGGCTTCTTCTATGGCAGAGCCCTAAAGTGATGTCACCAAAGTATGTTCCACAGTGTTCTACCAAAAAACCAAAACAGTTCCGCGCTCAAACAAGTCTGGCACTTCTTTACCGCAGGACCTGGTGCCTTTACTTCCGTGCATTGCGAACTCACAATAGAGGTTATATACTGCAGTGTTCCCAAACACTTTGACCGTGGAACCCGGTAACAGTGGAGCAAGTGGTAGTACTGGTTTCCACGGAATACACTTTGGGAAACGCTACTTTCCAGGATTACGGGAACGACTCCGTCAAACTCTGCATCCTGTAACACATGATCCTCAGTCACTGCCTCATCGGAAGGAGAGCTTCATCCAGGGCACATCGTTATTGGGCTGCTTGGGAACTGATGCCAACCAAGGGTTGGTACGTGTTGTCAGTCTCTTTCAGGAATACGTCACCCAGACAGCCCTCCTCCTCAGCCGTGCCCAGGACCCTGGGTCCTGTTGATGTTTCCTCCAAGCTGTGGTTCAGGGGATCTTGCTAGTATTTCACTCTCTCTTGCCAGGGTTTCCAGGATGGAGCATTCTGCAGTAGTTAAAATGGCAGAACGCTGTTCTAGAAGCAATAGTTGTTCAGTCTTTCAACTGCCCCAGAATATTTGTCTCGCTTTTCAGAGTTTTTGCTGGCACGGGGCCGGCTTCACCCCTTCCGGTGTCTCATTTGGCCTCCACAGCAACCCTAAGAGGGGTTCTCCACCTCTTGAGAATGTTCTTACTCGCAGACTCCTCCACTTACTCTAGGGTCCCCACATTGGAGAGAGATGCCTACCTTAAAAGCAACAATTCCTCTTGAATGTTCGTTCCATTCCCAACACCATCCTGTGAATGTTCCTGCTATTAACCCTCACCTCAGTCATCAGAAGTAGGTGCTTTTATTACTCCCATTCTGCAGATGAGGAACCTGAGGATCAGAGAGGTTAAGTCACTTGCTCATGTCACACAGCTAGAGTTTTCACCACAGCCCATGGCCTAGCATCTGAGTGTCTCATGAATATATTCATAGGGGTTCATTGTTTGGTACTGACTATACCCTTTCGTCTTGGCCTTCTCCTTGACTGTCCCATTTCCTTAGCTAGGGCTGATCTGGTCCCTTTATAAATTGGGGTGCTTTTTCCAGTGAACCCCAGTATCGGAGCTGGTCTAAGCCCTGGGGAGATGGCACTGCTTGCTCGGAGGGAGCCTCCTGCCAGAGCAGGGCTCTCCAACGGGAGCATAAATCTTGAGCTATTCTTGGCGCGTGAAGACAAGATTTTAATGATCTGGCTCCTCTGGGCTTTGGACTTAGCAGAATGTTAAAACGTCCATCTAGAATATAGGCTTCTCCCCGCCCTCCCTCGCCCCAGTTGTCTCCTCCCTCTTTTATGTCATAAATGTTTGAGCAGGTTCTGTCTGTCTCTGTCTTGTCTTATTTGCTGATGGGAGGCGTCAGGAGAGAGGTGTCCTTGCTCCAGATCCTTCTCTCTGTACTTCCTCATTTTCCCTTGTTTATGAGATGAAGTCTTTGGCGGCAGAGGTCAGCCAGAGGTTTGGCAGTTTTCTAGAGAATCTGGACTGTGGACACATCTATTTTTCTCGTTGTTAGGGGTCAGAGTCCCCTGTGAAGGGCCCTTTTGTTGTTTCGGCCACCACCGAGCCCCTGCTTGGATTTGTAATGCTCTAGGTCCTTAGAGGTAGAGAGACAGGAAGTTCATAACCCTGTGCTTGAGACACCGCACGGTTTCATTCCTGGCAACATTAGCCGAGGGAGAGATCAATCAATCAATAAGTATTTATCGAGCACATAGTCTGTAACTGTCCAAAAAGTAGCCACTAGAGCAATATGGATCTAAGAAACTCAACTCTTGTCAGAGGGCCAAGCCCCAGGAAAATTCCTGTAGGTGCCATTGGAACTCATTGTCTTCCTACCTCCCAGCTCAAGAGAGCTTGCTTTCCCATCGTGTGCCCATGCCTGCTCCATGGTTCTAGGCTCTATCCATGCATTTTGGGGCCTCAGAGACCCCCATGTGGGACCACCCAGGTCTGCCCTCTTTGAATGGATAACTGATTCCCTTGGTTCCCTGTTCAATGTCCTTCTCCCCTTGGGCATCTCTGAACATGGTGGTGTCAGTGATGACAGTGGGCGAGGTTGATGGGACCCCTTTCTATTCCTGTTCTCACTCCCTACTGTCCTTCCTGTCCTGAATTCTCTCCATTCTTCAGTGCCCATTCTCCACCCTTCTCTGGAAGCTTCCTCCATCAGCCATAACCCACACAAGAAACAAGAATGGCCTTAATGCGTTAAACACTCTGTAAGTTTCATCCTATGTCTATGGTAGACATTTTACACATGAGTGTCATTTGATCCACAGAGCAACCCTGCGAAGTAGGTTTTCCTGTGGCTGTTCTTTGTCTGTTTTTTTCAGACAAAAAGACCTAAGGTGAACTTGCCCTGTATTTCACAGGTGATAAGTAGAAGGACCAGAACTCAAAGCTAGATCTGCCTGACATCTGAGCCCAGGCTCTTGATCACCAAACCGTCCGATGCCCTCAACATCTATACTCATTGTGTGAATGACTTACCTGGCACTCAGTATCCATGACCCACGTGTGACTATCTTTCTGTGGGACTATGCTCATTTCTCCAGCAGGACCCCAAACAACTTGAGGAACACCCCCCACCATCTCCCCTGGTGTCTCAAGCATGGAAAGATGTGCTGAACAATGTTTCTTGGCAGATAATTTAGGTGTTACCCCTCTTGGCTAGGTTTTTAACAGAGTCCATCAATGTCTTAGCACAAAAAGAATGAGTCACACAGAAGCTTTCATAGGAAGTCTGTCCACCTTCATGGAGGGAAAGGAAAAAAGAGGGAAGGACAACGAAATCATATTTATTAACCACAAGGCACACTACGTAGCAATCACTTTCTAGGCATTGTCTGCAAACTCCATGAGGTAGTATTATCATTGCTGTCTCTCAGATGAGAAAATGATGCTCAGAGAGATTAAGTGGCTTTGTCAAGGGCACAGCTATTAAATGAAGAATTGGGATAAACCCAGGTTCTTGTAATCATAACCTGTGTAGTTTCCACTCTGCGTAAAGCCTCTGTTCTCTAATTTCTAAGACACATTTAGGCAAAAGATTTAAAACAACTCTTGGTGGTGGTAACGTTAGATGAGGCACAGTCATGTTTAGAAGACCAGAGCAAAAGGCTTAAAGCTGTCATTTCTATCAGGGATTATTAACCTAGAATTTCTGGACCCTAGAGATTCTACGAATAGCTCTCAAGAAGTTCTCTTGAAATTGAAAGCAAAAAGTGTGCTTATGTGTGTTTTTCTCTGGGAGACTGGGAGGGCCCGTAGTTTCATCAGTTTCTCAAAGGTGTCCATTAACTCAGAGAAAAGTTCATGGCTTCCAGTTTAGAGGGACAGAAAAGAGATTCCTGTAGGAAATTTCCTCCATGGACTTCTCATGGAGGAGGCTTTGTCCCGAGTTGTTGGCATTAGAATCTCACGTGCAATCGAGAGGGAATCAGAGTCAGAACATGTCTCAAAGCCCTTTTGAAGCTCTAGGTTTCGAATGTCCCAGCTCTGAATCTGTAGAGACTGCAGTCTCCAGGCCTATCCCATAGTAGCTGATGAGTTGGATGTGATAGAAGGTGGATGGTGCGGGAGCCAGAAGCTGTAGGACTTTTCCCTTGGCAAGGGCAGGCTCTGAGTGAAGCTCTGCCCTCTTGGGTTAATGCATTCTGGCATTCTTGCTGATGTCAGGGGAAAGGAGGAGAAGGATGTGTCCAGGCTGCAGAATGCACTCACAGCAAAGTCTAGATTCAGATAATCCAAAATGTTGTCACGTTCACTTTTATAAAAATAGAGTCGGTTATCTTGGGGAGGCAGAGATCTTGCTCCTGACTTCTTTACTTGGAATGATTTGATTTCCAACATGGTTGAAAAACAAACACATCGCAGTGAATCTGTTGGTTCCTCCAAACACAACGTGGCTTCTTTCATTGAACTGGACTGTGAAAAGTGTTCTCAAAACATGACCCAGTGATCTGAAGTGTTGGCCGAAGGAGGATGGAAGGCTCCTGTGCTGGGGGCTCTGTTGTATATCTTCCTCCATTCTAGTACATTCTAAAGGGGAGGACTCATATCAGGATTTGCAGCTACTTTCTTTACCTTGAAATGTAAAGAAGGAAAGTGAATGAGTCTAAAGAGGGTCTGGATTCTAGTCGGTCCACATCTTTGTGACTTTGGTCACTTGACATATTTGGGTTTTATCACAATGCATCTCATTTATTTAATCAATTATTCATGTATCTATCTATCTATCTATCTATCTATCTATCTATCTATCTATCATCCGTTCAACTAGCATTTCTTGGGTATCAGCTGCTAACCAGCACTGCAACTTGGAAATACCAAGATGAACAACCCATGATCCTTGTGCGCGGGAAGCCAGCACAGGCTTCCCCAACGTCGATATGCACACAGATGCCTGGGGATTTTGTTAAAATGCGGA
Organism: Potos flavus; assembly: GCA_028534135.1. Classification (NCBI taxonomy): domain Eukaryota; kingdom Metazoa; phylum Chordata; class Mammalia; order Carnivora; family Procyonidae; genus Potos; species Potos flavus. Next base: position 32,476,517 of record CM052899.1, on the reverse strand, counting down.
TTCCGACTTGGAGGTCTAGGGTAGGGCTCAGAGTTCTGCATTTTTAAAATGCTCCAGGCGGTGCTGATGCTGCTGGCCCAAAGACCACATTTTGAGGAGTGAGTGGCTCCAAGGTCCTTGTCATGTGCACCCCCCCCCCACCATCTTCTCAGGATTGTTGTGATGATCCAGTGGGTTCCTGTAGATAGAGATACGTTAGCAAAGCAGAAGGTACTTGTCAGACAGAATGCTTGTTTTTGCAAAGTGTCCTTTCTGGGGCTCCAGGCAATTAGGTAATATAGATGGTTATATATATAGATATATATATCTATGATGAGGGCAGTGTCATTTGGCCTCTGGGCTGGACCAGTGGAATTGGGGGCCACGCTGAGTTTGATGGGTACCTGAAGAGTCAGAGTTGGATCAGGCAGCTATTAAAGCCAGGGCCCCTCTCCCCTCCTTCCTCTCCTTCCATTTCATGTAAACTTTTCTATGAAAGATATTGTCTTTCTCCTGAGATTGCCCAGAGCCTGGCATGGCCCAGCGGGAAGCAGTGACCCTCTGCCACTTAAGTAATTGGCAAGATGGGAAGCCACCATGAAGAGCCAAGTATTTAATCCAAGATGAAGTACTAAATAAATACTACAAGCCTGATAAGGGGAAAGCATTTCTCCCCTTCGTGTGAAAATAGCCATGTTGTATATTACGACTAAGATGAGCATAGCAGCCTCTGATTGGCCAGGACAAACCAGGGGAAAGTCGCCTTGCATTTCATGAGCTCCCATCCTCTGTAGGTGCCTGTTACACAGTGGAGATTGAATTAAGAGAAGTCAAGAAGCAGTTTATTCTAGTCTCATCGTTTGGCCATCTCTGAGAGATAAAAATTAAAATAAATTCGATTTTTAAAAGGAGGGGCACATCGATATAGACTAGAACAAAATCAATAATAAAACTTCAAGTTGAAAAATGATCCAGAGGAGCAAAAACGTTAAGTGGTCAGACCCCAGAAGAAGGTAAGGTCTAAAATATTTTTCATTGATCTTGGCAGAGCATTTTTACATTTGCTGTTCTTCCCTCTCTATTTTGCCTTTGCCACGCAGAAATTCCAGAAGTTTATTTGCACGTTGCACTAAAGAGGCACTGTACGCAATGTTGCCAGAACATTTTTGTAGAGTAAATCATTTTTTTAGCAAACCCTGACTCTCTTTGGCATGTCAGTATCAGGAGGAAAGCCAGGAAAGAGAACCGTTTTGTTCTCTTATAAATTGACAATAGCTGTGTTCCTGAAAAGTTGAGCGTCAAATAAATTTTGTAAATTGATTCTTTTTTTTGAATGCACTAGGAGAATTCCATAAAATCAAAGAAGACTTTTGATTAAGTGAATGCTTTCTCTCTCTTTCTCTCTCTCTCTCTCCTTTCACAATTTGTAAGATTTTTCCAAGTCTGGGTTTTTGTATATTTCATCTACTTAAAGCAGGGACCACCTGTGGACAAAGGGAAGGGAAAGAAGGATCATTTATCCCGATCACAGACTGCAGGGTTCAGGCTGAGGGCTGGGAGAATATTTCTGAGTGTCAGGCCAAGCGTTCGGAAGCCTTAGAGCACCGCTTTTTTGCAGGACATTTGGGAGCGGGACAGATCCAAGTGCTTCGGTGCCCAGGGCATGAGGAAGGGACAGATGGATGCTTTGGGGCAGATGGGCCTGGGTTTGGCTCCTGACTCCCTCCCTCACCATCACGCCCTCTGAGATCAGTCCCTGGACCTCAGCGTGCTGCCGTTCCTGACCTCTGTGATAAGCCTGAGGTTGTTGCCCTTAGAAGCTGCTTGGGGAATGGAACTAGATCATGCCTGCAAATAGGAGATGTACAATAAATAGCAGCCATAATCAGTGTGGGGTTAAGGGACTTTGGATGCAGAGCCCCTTGCCCAAACTGGAATAGCCTGTAGTTTTCCTTGTGTGCTCCATTCTTTTTTTTTTTTTTTTTTAAGATTTATTTATTTATTTATTTGACAGAGAGAGAGAGATCACAAGTAGGCAGAGAGGCAGGCAGAGGGAGAGGGGGAAGCAGGCTCCATGCTGAGCAGAGAGCCCAATGTGGGGCTCGATCCCAGGACCCTGAGATCATGACCTGAGCTGAAGACAGAGGCTTTAACCCACGGAGCCCCCAGGCGCCCCTTTGTTCTCCATTCTTGACCCTACCTTGGGCTGCGCTTACGGACTACAGGTGATTTGTTTTTCCAATTAACGGTAGACAGCACCGTGATCAGGTAGCTGAGTCACGTGCTGGAGCTGTAAGCAGTAACATCTAAATGTCACAGCTGCCATCTAGTTTTTAGATCAAGCTACTGTCTCCCATGGTCCCTGACTCCAAACACCCAGGCAAGTGGCAGAATCGTAGGCTGGGCCCGTCCCTCTTCCTGACCCGTCGTCTGTTTCTTGGCTGATGACTTCAAAAGCCCCTGGCCTTGCTATGGACTTCCGCCTCCTCCCTTCCACCCTGGATGCCTCCCCAACCATCCTTGTGCCTTCCTGCTTCCCCTGTAAGGCTCAGAACCCCTAACTTCGCTGTCCTTCCCCCGACCCGAATTCCCCACCACCCAGGTCAACCGCCTACCAGCTGTATGATCCTGATATCCTACTTTTCATCCTAAAGCCTCTGTTTTCTTAGCTATAAAAGGGGGGGGTGTGTGATGATATCGGACTTAAAAAGTTCTGAAGATCAAGGATAATAGACAGAAAGCCCCTTGTCCCGGGTCATTACCGTGAGCTCATTTGAGTGAAGGACTGGGAGGCCAATGGAGGAAGAATGGAATAGCTGAGCCAGTTAACACATTTGCAATTTAGCACGTGGAGGAGGCGCCTTGAGAGGTAGCGTGTGCTGTGGAAAGTTCTGGCTGGTAGGCAGGAGGGCCCAAGGGAGAGAACATTATCCAGTGCAGGCTCTGTGCCGGGCGAGGTGCAAGCGAGCCCCTGGGCCTGGAGAACCCTTTCCCTGCCTCTGGTTCCCCTGGGTCTGGATCTAGGAGACTTAGACCCAGCTGGTGGCACAGTGGGCTCCCGCTTTCCAGCTGACCCTGCAACACACCATCGCTCCACCGCTCCCCTGTTCTTTGCTGTTCTCGGGTCTGGGGAAACTTTTCAGCAAGAAAGAGAAAGGAAGAGAGAGGGAGCGGGGGACAGAAAGAGAAGCAGTGGAGTCAGTGCCATGCTGTTCATATTGATCATGATTTGATCAATTTCTTTCTGTGAACTCGGCAGCCCCAGTATTGATCTCTAAGCACCGAAATTGAATAGGAAGGCATCTTACTGTCAGAAGTCAGGTGGGCTGGCCAGCTCAGATCCTGGAGCGCATTTAGAGTGAGAGGACACGGGTAGCATTCCTGTAGACGAGACTTCTTTTCCAGAGACCATTGAAATCCCTTTAAAGGAATTCCCAGGTGGTGGCAATTCCTTTCCCCTCCCTGAGAAAGAGGCAAAGGCAGCTTGGCATGGCCGGAGGCACATGGGCTTTGGAGTAAGGCCAACCTGAGACCCTCTCGGCTCAGCCACTGACTTTACTTGCTGTGGGACCTCGGATGTACTGCATAACCTCTTCATTCATTTGTTTTT
>CM052899.1:32377957-32472428 GCA_028534135.1 Potos flavus | reverse complement strand
TTGATGGTGATGATGGTGGTGATGATGACGGTGGTGGTGATGATGGTGGTGGTTATGATGGGTAGAATGATGTTGGTGATGGAGGTGATGATAATGATGATGGTGGTGCTGGTGATGATGGTGATGGTGCTGCTGCTAATGGTGGTGGGGATGATGGTGATGATCGTGGTGGTGGTGACGGTGGTGATGGTGATGATGGTGGTGATGATGATGGTGATGAAAATGATGATAGTGGTGGTGGTGATGATGGTGATGGTGATGAAGATGATGATGGTGATAAGTTTCTCAAATTTCAACACAGTTGGTGAAAAAGAGTTAAGAGTTAAGGGAGCAAATTGTGATTGGCGTGTGCTAATGAAAGGAGATGAGATCATTTAGAAACCTCATTATCCTGTTAGGTGAACATCAGAAAGTATCAAATATGAAAGTATTAAAACAATAAAATGATACATCCCCTACTGTGTGTTGAGCACCTTCTGTGTGCAAGGCATCGGGCTGAGTTCTCTGGGGCTCATGATCACGGTCAGGAGAGCCTTTGCCCTCAAGGAGATTATCCTCTTTTTGGGGAGATAGGATAGAAGCTCCTGATAAATTTGAAAACAAATTATTTAAATAACAGCCCAGCCCCAAAGAAGAGCTGGCACAAGGTGAAACTGATTGATGGACCCATTACTTGTGCAGACATGAAGTGCTCAAGAGTTCAGATCACCTCAAACGAAGACATCAAAGCAGCTTCATCTAGAAGACGGGGTTTCCGTTAGGACTTTGAGAATGGGTAGGTTTTAAGGGCTTTAGGATGGGCCCCACTCAGGGTGATGATCCCAGATTCGGAAGGCAGGGCCTGTCCTAGTGAAGGAATGGCTTTGCATGCCCACCTTGATCAGTCTACCTCCCCACCTTGGACTTGGGGTATCCAAGTGTAAAATGAGGCTAATCGAACCCACCTTTCTGCACAGCAGGGATTGCTAGGATTATAGGAGCTACCCCTGAGGGTACAGTACACTCAGCTGTCCAGACTTGGACTGTTTTTGAGTTGGTTTCCCGTAGTCCCCCTTTCAAAAAGGGTGAGTAGTTCTTCACCCTCATAGATCCACTCCCTCAGCCCCCGATATCCTGGGTGGTTTGATGAGAGATTGTCCACATCCGACAGAGTTCAAGGGTATAGATGAGTATGTCCTCCAAGTGGGCAGTGGGCCAAGGGCTGGCTGCTGGAGAAGAGAAGGCATCGGGCCTGCGTGAAGTCCTGCTGGGTCAGGCTCTTCGGAGACAACTGGTGTTGCACTGGGGTGTAAATGACTATTGGTGCTTCATGCTTTACACTGGCCTTGTGAGGTTCCTGCACTGTGGCCTAAACCTGCTAGAGACTATACCTTATTCCCAAGGAATAACTGTGTGGTGGAAGTCTGGGAGGCTGTATGACCCGGCGGAAAAAGCTCCAGATGTCTATGGGAGGTATGTGTTTGATTTCGTTGCATTTTCATGTATATAATAGAATTCTACGTTTTCAAGAAGACGACAAATCAATTAGATGATCACTGTGAGTACGTACATGCATATAAACGCATGTAGCAAAAGATCCAGAAAGATAAACAGCAAACTGATAACAATGGTGAACTGGGGAGGGATCTGGGGGAGATGGGATGGCCGAAAAGGATTGTAGTCTTCGTTATGTTCATCCTTGTCTAAGGAGAATGTAGGCATATGTCGGAGCAGGGGATTTGGACTCCGAGCTCTGGGTTCTCTGAATCTGCGCTTGTGAAAAAAGATGAGTCATGCTCATTGAGCTGTCATGGGGATTGAATGAGATGATTACGTAGCTGCGAGTGTCGTGCTCACCACATGGAACTCCATGGATGAGAGTTAGCGTCACTGCCCCCTGCGTGGCAGAGAATGATCAGATGCTCCCTGTCCATTTCCTCTTCTGGGACCCACAGAAAGCTGAGGTTCCCCAGCCTCCCCTACAGTCAGCAGTCCCATGACTAGGTCTGGCCAATGAACCACGTGCAGAAGTGATGAATACCCTTTCTGGCCTTGCCACAAATCTCCCTGTGTCATCCTCCTCAGGTAAGCATTAGAGATACTGGTGTCCCAGGATGAAAGAAGTCTCCATCCCTGAGTGTCCCATTAGAGCACAGCCACCCAGAAAGCCACCCAGCCCACATTAGACAGTGATATGACCAAAAAGTGAAGTGATCGTGTCAAGCCACTGAGATTTGGGGGTTATCTGTTATCAGTGCTCGGTGTCCTAAAATGCGACTCTGTTATACTCTCTAAATCTCGGTTTCTTGGGATGCCTGGGTGGCTCAGTCGGTTAAGCGTCTGCCTTTGGCTCAGGTCATGATCCCTGGGTCCTGGGATCAAATCCCACATCAGGCTCCCTGCTCAGCGGGGAGCCTGCTTCTCCCTCTGCCTACCTCTCCCCCTGCTTGTACTCTCTCTCTCTCTCTCAAATAAATAAATAAAATCTTAAAAAAAAAAAATAAATAAACCTCAGTTTCTTCACTGGAAGGGAAAGTCACTTTAGGGGGGGCTTTTTTGCCTGCCTCAGAGGGTTTTGTATAAAAACATGCTGAGAAATTGATGGTGAATACGCCGTAACTGCAAAGGGGGGTGGCAGATGGGGGGGCGCCTAGAAACTGTGCCTTTTGGAGCCTTGGGGCTTGGGGTACAGACCAGGCTAGTGGGGGAGGCCTCTGAGAAGGAGGGCCTGGCCTCAGGCCATCTGAGGCTGGTGTGGGTGGGGTCGGGGGAGAGCAGGTAGGAGAAGGGCCTTTGGGCAGCTTCCCGCCGCAGAGAGGAGCCCGTGGCTGGGGAGCTTGCCGCAGCTGCTCCAGTTACAGTAGAATCCGTGGGGCAGACAAGGATCAATTCCCAGGATCAATTGACTGCAGGCTGATAAGAGAGTCAATGTGTTTTGGCGGATTGGCCATTGTCCAGGCCAGAGCAAAAATTGCACTGTAAGCAGTAATTAAGAAGTGATTTGCCCTTGGCCTCTGTTCCTGGGACAAATGCCAGTCCCCGGGAGCCTTCAGAGCTGCCGGCTTCAGGAGCAGCTCAGATGGGGACAGGTGACACACGCCTGAGTGCACTGCGGCCCATGGAGGCCTTGGCACAGCTCTGTCGCAGCTCCAGGCCTGACTCATCTTCGTGCTCAGCTTCCGTGAGTGAATACTGCTGGGAAGGGGCTTTTAGGGCACAAAGGTGAGTCTGCCCAACATGCCACTTTGCCAGTATAACATGTCAGTGCGGTCCCGTGGAAAGAGCTCCGGACCCTGCTTAGGGCTTTGGTGGTGTCCAGAGCGAGCTGCGGGAACCCAGCCACACCACAACCATGCCACGAGCCTCAGTTTCCTCCTTCCTACAGTGGTCAAGGCGGTCTCGTCTGCCCAGCCATAAGCCCTGGGAGATGGCTTCCCCGCTCTGTGCCCTTGGAGCTCACGAATTCTTTGCTTCTGTGGACGGTAACACGGAAATCTGAAGAGAGTGTGAATGAACTTGTGGATGAGGTAGCGGGTGACCGGGGAAGAAAGCAGGACTTCCGGATGATCCCAGTATCCAAGCATTCTCCAGATGTCTGTGGGGTAGGGGAAGGGCATGTAGGTTTTGCTGGTGGGAGCTTCAAATTGTTTAGGTATGTTTAAGAAAGGGAGACGCCTGGGTGGCTCAGTCGGTTAAGCAGCTGCCTTTGGCGCGGGTCATGATCCTGGAGTCTGAGGATCGAGCCCCACATCGGGTGAGTCTGCTTCTCCCTCTGCCTCTGCCCTGTCCCACCCCTCCCTTGCTCATGTTCTCTCTCTCTCTCAAATAAAATAATTTATAAAAAGAAAGTAGTGAGAGGGGAGGAAGAAAAGCAGATGGGGAAAAGGAACAGAAAGGCACATTTCCTTTTTGCCTTTACTCAAGCTCAGATTATTTCGTAGGAAGGCATAATTTATGTACATCTATGCAAATGATCATGCAAATGAGCTCATTTCCTAGAGTTAAACCTGTCTCCTTCCCCACTCACAAAATGAGTGGGACCAAAGCGGGAAGAGAGTGACTCACTGTTTCACAATCCAAACACCCCCAGGTCTCAGAGCCCTCTCCCCAAAAGCTCACTGCTTTCCATCAGCTCCTGGACGGCAGAACTTCCCAGGCACAGGTGTCCAGCCCGGAGGCCACCGAAGAAATAGGACAGGAACCGAACGAGGAGCTCGCCTGCCCGCTGGTCAGGAATGCACATCCTTGTGGGACCACACTCGCTGCCCTGCTCTTTGGGGGGTGGGCTGTCTCTTTAAGAATAAAGATGAACTTGGCCAATTAGCTGAGTAAACCAACTTTTTCCTTCCTTGCATCCTGTGGCTGGTGCAGATTCACTCTTCAGTTTCTAGTCCCTCCTGAGGCACAGGCAGGTCCAGAAAGTTCTTCTAGGGGCTGCTGTTGAGGGTCTTGCTTCTGACCTTTCCTCTCCCCACTCTGGGCCTGCCCCTAGCCAATCCTCCTTCTTAGTTCCCTGGATGAAGAAATCACATTTTATATACCGTTGACCCTTGCACCCTACGGGTTTGACCTATGTGGGTCCGCTAGTACGTGGATTTTTTTTTTTTTTTTGATGAATATGGTTCAGCACTGTAAATGTATTTTCTCTTTCTTATGATTTTCTTAATGACATTTTCTTTTCTCTAATTTAAATTACTGTGAGAATACAGTGCATAAGACATTTGACATACAAAATCTGTTTTCATCTACTGTTTATGTTATCTGTAAGGCTTCCAATCGACAGTAGCTATAAGAAGTTTCATTTTAAAAGGGAGAGTCAAAAGTCAAAGGGGGGGGAGTCAAAAGTTATTCATGGATTTCTGACTGTGCAGGAGGGTTGGAGTCCCTAACCCTCTTGTGTTCACGGGTCAGCTGTAATCTAAAGCAAAACTGACCACCTAATTAATAACGGCTTACGATTTCATTAACTGATTCGTAATTTATACAGCTCCTTCGCAGACTTTTTGTTTCCTGTTTGTGTTTGCCGTGGCTCTTTCGAGGTAGGTCTGTGCTTGTAGGTGTGGAAATCTCAGCTCGGTTAAATGGCAAAGCCAGAGTCATTACTGATGGGTGGCAAGGCTGGAGCCCAGAGCCTCTGACTCCGTATCCTGTGCTTGCCCCTCCACAGGAGCATGTGTGCGTGTGTGCATGTGTGCGTGCACATGTGTGTATGCGTGCGTGTGCACATATGAGTGCACATGTGTGTGCACGCGCACGTGTGTGAGTGCATGTGTGTGCACATGTGCACGTGTGCGCGTGGGCATGCATGTATAGTGGGATGCAGGGTGTATGCGGTGGCATGTGTCTGCGTGTATGGGATTGAGGCATGAGGTCCGTGGTGCTGATGGAGGCAGGGACACGGTCACCTGCACGAGCTCTTTCCTGATCTGGGTCGGCCTGTAATCACAGCTCCAAAGGTGCGCCCACGACTGGTTGTCCTTATTAGATCAAGTCACAGCGACGGTTCATATGGATGTCGCCAGGTGGTACCGAGGTCTGGCAGGAGGAGAGGGTGACAAGATCAGGGCACAGCTGCCTTTCAAGACTTCAACTTCAAACGGCCAGGGACGCCCTGAGCCTCCAGGGCTCCTTTCAGCCACAGACACATGGTTTCATGATACGAGATTTACCGCAGCCCCTCCTGTCCTAGCTCTTTGTGATTTCTAGCCCGCACCCTATCTTGGATTAACAAGCTCCATACATTAACATGCTGCTATAAATTTTCTTCTCAATCACCTGCAAACTTCAGGGGAGACCAGCTCGCTATGGCGTGCTGACGTTTGGTCAAGTTAGTGTCCGTCAGTCCCGCTCGTTGAGATTTTCTAGACTCTCCTCATCCTTCCCAGAAAGCCCCAGAGAATGCCCCAAGCGACAGCGAGAATCTTCTGACTCCCAGCGGCACCCCCTGCACCGTTCGCCCAGCATTTGCTCTATGAGCAGACCCAGGGCTGAGAGCTTCATCTGCACGACCTCCCTTGTAAACGTGCTGTGTGTTATTCTATCTAAATGACGGATACCCGGGGTTAAATCAGAGCAGCCGTCCCTTCCCTCATCCTTTCCAACCTCTGGCCCCCGTCCCAAACAGAGCTACTTGAGCTGTTTCTCTGATTAGTTTCGGGTGGTTACCTTCATATCTAAACAGTAACGCGGGTTTTCCTTTCACCTCGACAGCAATCACACGAGGTAGGTGTCTCACCATCTCCATTTTTCAGATGAAGAAACGGAGTCTTAAAGGGGACATGGGGTTTGCCTGGGGCCGCTGGAGCTGGGAAATGGCCCCTCTGAGGCTTGACGACACACGTGTACTTGGAAGCTGCCCTGTGTTCCCCTGCTCGCAGCCCCTGGAGCCCCCCTGGGCATCATTCTCTGGCCCCCAGGCGAGTCTGGCTAGTGATTGACACAGCGCCTCCTAGCCTCGAGAGCTGCTTCCTACCAGCCAGACAGACTGCGCCATCCCTGGGTTTGAACAAACCGCCTGTAACCCCAACTCTAGGAACACAGGTTATTTCTTCTGGAAGCGGTGCTTCCAGTAAAGACGGGGCGGGACTGGCTGGGGGCGTCCCATGTCCAGCGAAGTGTGCTTCTCCTGTCCCACAGGATGGGCTTTCCTGTGCCTGTTGGGGAGAAGGGGCTCTGCGGTGGGGCAGGAGGGATCACATTCTCCTTCTCCCTTTCTTTTTTCTCTCTTCCACAGTTTTATGGAAGCATAATTGATAAACAAAACATTGCACATATTTGACGTATGTGCAATATGATTAGACGCATTTAGGCTTAGGGTATATCTACCCACGATAGCATTACCACAATCATGGTAATGAACCTGTCCATCACCTCCAAAAGATCCGTTGTGTCCCTTTTATCTTGTTATTGCTGTTGTTGTTGTGGCTTTTGTGTTTTTGCTGCTGTTGTTGTTGTTTTGGTTTGTTTTGGTTTTGTGGTAAGAATACTAACATGAGATCTACGCTCTTAACACAGCGTCTGCTTCTGTAAGTCTGACTGTCTCGGAGACCTCATATGAGTGGAATCGTGCAGTATTTGTCCTTCTGTGACCGCCTTACTTCACCTAACGTAGTGTCTTCTGGGTCATCCAGGTTGTCACAACTGGCAGGAGAGCCTTCCTTTAAAAAAGAGGGCATTCTTCCATTCTTGTTGACCTCAACTGTGTTATGGACTGAGTGTGTCCTCCCAAAATCTATGTGTTGAAGCCCTAACCCCCAACGTAATGGTTTTGGGAAGTGAGGTGGTTTGGTTTAGATGAGGTCATGGGGGCGGAGCCCTCAGGATGGGATCAGTGTCCCTATAAGGAGAGGAAAAGACACCAGAGGTTCCGCCACGTGGGGACACAGCGAGAAGGGAGCCATCTGAAGCCCAGGAGGGGGCCTCACCAAGAATTAAATCTGCTGGCACCTTGATCTTGGACTTTGTACCCTTTACAACTGCAAGAACTAAACGTCTGTTTTTTGAGCACCCGATCTACGGGATTTTGTTGTAGCCCAAGCTGACCAAGGCAAATTGAGAGGTGAAAAAGTAGACACAGCTGTAAAATTAAGTAGTATCATTAATGAGTATATATTTTTTATAATAGGCTTTATGTTTAGAATAGTTTTAGATTTACAGAAAAGCTGCAGAGATAGTATAGAGAGTTCCCATATACTCCATATCCAGTCTCCCATGTAATTACCCTCTTACATTAGTATAGCACATTTGTTATAGTTAATGACCCAGTGTTGAGAGTTTTATTAACTAAAAGGCCATATTTTGTTCAGATTTCCTTAGTCTGTTCCTAACGTCCTTCTTCGGTTCTAGGAGGCCATCCCGGATGCCACACTACGTTTCATCAGCATGTGTCCTCAGGCTTCTCTTGGCTGTGACAGTGTCCCAGACTTCCCTTCTTTCTTTTTTTTTTTTTAAGATTTTATTTATTTATTTGACGAAGACAGAGAGATCACAAGTAGGCAGAGAGGCAGGCACGGAGAGAGGGGGAAGCAGGCTCCCCACTGAGCAGAGAGCCTGATGCAGAGCTCCATCCCAGGACCCTGTGACCATGACCCGAGCCAAAGGCAGAGGCCCAACCCACTGAGCCACCCAGGCGCCCCCTTCCCTTATTTCTGATGACCATGACAGTTTTGAGGAGTGCTGGTGGCCCCTGGTTTTTTGGCTAGTTTGGATGTTATCAGCCATTGGCAAAGACGAGGCCCCAGTCAGGGGTGCCCAAACATTAATGTTAGGGAGATCGCACAGTGGGTGAGAATTTGGGGCTAAATATACCACTTTCTTGGGCAATATTTCGATGATAGGAATTCCATTCCACCCATGTATGTAAACCAGAAATGCAAAGCTCTCTCCAGGGCCCGAGGGAAACTGAGGCCATTGTCGGCTGAATACTGTCCACTTCCCAGTTGTCTAGAGAAGGCGCCCTGAGCCCCAGCGCAGTTCAAGAAGGGAGCATGCTGGGCTGTGAACAGAGGCTCTGGAGCCCCACGGCCTGGGTTTGGATCCCGCCCTGCCACCTGCAGCCCAGGTAAAGTGACCCTGTTTCCTCCAAGTGAGGCTAGCAGTAGTAGCCATCTTAATTACTGTGTGCAAAGAGCACACAGTGCCTGTGCCTGGCGTGGAGTCAGCACTATTATGAGATATATATATATATATGTATATTTATTTAGAGTGAGAGAGAAAGAGAGAGAGAGCATGTGCACGTGCAGTGAGTGGGGAAGGGGCAGAGGGAGAGGGGCAGAGGGCGAGGGAGAGGGAGAATCTTAAACAGGCTCCACACGGAGCACGGACCCTGAGGCAGGGCTAGATCTCGTGACCCATGAGATCATGACCCGAGCCGAAATCAAGAGCTGGAGGCTTAACCGACTGAGCCACCCAGACGCCCCCGGTTGTTGTTACAGTTTTAAGATCTCTTTAAGACACAGTGCCGGAGTGTGTGGCCCATAGTCAGTGCTTAGCGAACATTCAGCTATTATCAGGATCGTAGGTGTGAGCTTATTGCCTAGCCCCCACCACGCGATTCAGGCCATGGAACCCAGGGGTTAACCCGTGGGCCCTGCCGTCAGATGCACTAGGGTTCAAATCCTGGATGCTTTCACCACCAGCTCTGTGATCTTGGGCCACATACCAAAACCTTCCTGTGCCTCAGCTGAAAACAGTGCCTCCTTATAGGTTTATAGTGAGACTTCAGTGAGGGGCTGGGGGTAGGCACATAGTAAGTGCTCAACAAACGGGAGTGATTGATGTTATTAACATAGCCACCGGGCACTTCCTTTGCGGAAGGCACTGTTTAGGGGGTCAGGGAGGACCAATGACAGAAGGGGGTGGTTGTGTGAAAGAGGCAACATCCTCCCCAGTGCCCCTCCCCCAGGCTGTAGGGAAAGCGCCAGATTCCGGTTACCCGAGCTTTCCCTAGAGCCTCAGTCTTTAAGGTGAATGTGCTTATGCTTCCTCACACTGTTTATCTGATTAATATGTTTAATGTCCACCAAATGCCACAGACCATGCCAAGCGCTTTCTTTCATTCGCATTATTTCATTTGATTTTCACAAACATGATCCCGTTTTACGGGTGAAGAAATGAAGGCTCCAGTAGCCATGCCCAGGTCGTGAGACTACTAGCCGTGGACTGGGAAGCCCACGGGCCAGCATATTTCCTCCCCACCTCTTGAACACAAGGATCACGAGTAACAAAAAGCACGCCATCTTTATTTAGGAAGAGTAGATTTAAGTCCCCATCAGGGCGAGGAGCGTTTCTTATTTGCCGGCACTCCGGAACCTAATCCGGGAAGTGGCACCCGGCACGTGTTTAAGAAATGCTTGTTGAATGACTGCACGATCCCAGGGGCTCCACAGCACACTTCTCTCATCTAAGCCTTAAAACCACCCTGTGAGAAAGGAGCTGATGATACAATCTCCGTTCGCGAGGTCAAGGAAATGTGAGGAAAACAAACGTTTATGGAGGGCATCCTACAGGCTGCCATATTGCCCGGGGTTATCTCACAGAATCCGTGCTATAGGCTTCAAGGAGGGGTCACGCAGCTGCTGAAGGTACAGTCAGGACATGGCCTCCACAGGCTACCCGTGGCTCCTTCCCTCTTGCCCTCCTTTGTGGAGGCTGCTGCCTCCGGGGCCCTTAGCGCCAGCGGAGTGGTCTCCAGGCCCTGAGGACAAATCTTTGCCTGGGACGCCATGATCCTCGGGCTCCTGAAACCACTGCTCTCCCGGGGAAGGCAGGAGCCCTGCCCTCACTGTGGAGACGATGTCGGGGCAAGGGCCTGGCCTGTGTGTGGCACGTGAGCTGTACTCACAGCATGGTGACTCTTGTCATTAGGCATTCTTGTTCTTTAGTCACACGGTATCTGCTACTGGAGATGGGAGAGCAAGAAATTACTGGAGGGTGAAAATCTTGCTTCATTTATTTATGTTACGAATGACTTCCTCTCCTCTCGGAAGGAGCAAGAACTGAGGTGTTTTTTTTCTTCTTCTTCTTTCATTTTTTCTTTTTTTTTTTTTTAATTTTGGTTGTTAACAAAAGAACTGAACCGTCAGCAGGTTTTCCTTGTCAAGAAGGGATTTGCAGCCTGAAAGGAGATCATTTTGACAAGTCCTGTGAGTTGTGCTGGGCACCAGGGAACTTTCTGGCAAATCAGGGCCTACCAGAACTGCTGAAGTATTTTTCTGAGGCCTCAGAGAGTCGTGTAACCCCTGACAGAGGTCCGAGGGGGAGCATCGGCCCCCCAGTCAAACAGCTGTGCCGGGCACAGGCCCAGAGAGAGCCTTGGGAATCAGCATATTCGAGCTGAGCTGCTCTCCTTCCGGCTCCTTCTGACTCTCCCCGACCCTCGTTAAACCATGGGTCCTGTCCCCTCTCCCTGGTGGGGGCAGTGAGGGGACCAGCTGGGTCTCGTGCTGGCTGGGGTCCCAGCGGGGGTAGGCGAGGCTTCTGTGGGCTGGAGGAGCCACAGACCTCTCAGGGACACTGTGGCAGGGCGACCTGACCCACCCCATCAACAGCTCTGCGTGGACACCCCTCAGCTAGTCCAGGAGTTGGCAAACTTCTGTAAAAAGGCTGGACAGAAGATATTCTAGATTTTGCAGACCTATGGCTTCTGCCACAACTCTCCTTTTTCCTTTGATTTTTTTTTCCAACCGTTTAAAAAGATGAAAACCCGTCTTTTCAGATCCAGTGGCTGGATCTGACTCGTGGGCTCCAGCAGCCGGACGCCTGGCCTGGTGTGTATGCCTCCTCTTGCCTCCTCAAGCCCCCCCCCCAACGACAAGGGAATGGGGTACGGCTTTGCGACAGCACGGCACCCATCCCTCCTGCCACTGGATGTGAAGAGCCTCATTGGTAGTGGGCTCTAAGTCTCTAGCGCACCTCCCTCCTCCCGGCCATCCCCCTATGGTTGCTCTCACCCAAGTCCGAGCTGCCTTCTCGCTGCCTTCAGCTCGCTCCCCACCCTGGGGTGAGGTTCCCTGCCCTGAGAGGTTCCTCTGTGGACCGGGGGTGTTCAGGGGCACTGAGTGTAATGGCAGGACGAGAACAGTAGGCGGCAGCCCTGAGCCGTGTGTATAGTCTTCATCCTCTGCAGGCTCCTGAGACCCAACAGAGTCGTGGTCTTTGCATGCTCGTTACTGGACCGCAAGGTTTCCAAGCTTGAGTTGGGACAGTGCTCCGGACTCCTTATCAGGGGCTCCGTTCCCCACATTGCTTCCGCTGTGATTGGGCCACATTCTTGTACTTTGTGTGACATCCTCCATGCCTTCAGGACATCGCCATGGTGACCACAAAAGTCCAGGGGGGCCCTGATACCCCGTTTCTGCAGATAGATCCAGGCCCGGCCACAGCCATGCAGCTACGGCTGAAATGAGCAGGGAGAGGTTGGGATGGGCCGCAGATTGGAGGGCTGCTGTTGTTGGAACTTGCGTCCTGGGGTTTGAGGATAGGGTTTCATGGGTCCCGCCAGGGAGCCTGGGGATATGCCAGATGGCGTTTGCTGGAACGAAACCACAGTGCTGCCCCCTGGTGTCGAAAGTCAGTTTATTGCGGTGATCCTGAAGAACCATGGAACCCAGAAACCGGGAGTTCTCCTTCCTCTGCTTCCCCCTCACCAACCACGTCCTGCTAATCTCCGGGTCTGCTGATGAATGGCGTCCTGAGTGCTTTTCAGATCCGTTCCCTGCTCCCTGGCCTCGGCAGACGTTGGTACCCCAACCCTGGACGTACCTGGAGTAGCCTGAGATGTGCCAGGACATCGCACTCTGACGCCTGAAAAGCCTTCATGGCTGCACAAGAGAGAGTGAAAAACCCTCAACTTGTCGCGCCAGGATCCCCAGGCCCTCCATTCTTACCTCTTGCCACTCTGATTTCATGTTCCAGCATCCTCTCAGCTTCTTGCCTCTGTGACTTGGTCCCAGCTGAGGCTTCTGCCCCGAGTGCCATCCCTCTCCAATCTCCAAGTCGTGCCCCTCCTCCCCATGCCCCCCCAGCACAGACATGGCCTCCAGGAAACCCAGCCCACCCGCCCACTGCAGCCCTCTGTGCCCCCCTGGTCCCCAGACTCAGCTCTGTTATCATCTTGGCCTGCTTGGTGGTGGTGGCCCCGGGACATGAGCTCCTTGAGTGCCAGCACTGTTTGGTTCTGTATCTTTGTAACTGCGGTACTAGCACCCTGCCTGGAACACAGAGGTGCTCGAGAAATGTTTGGTAACTGTGTGATTGGTCAACGGTGGGACGAGGTGAGGACTTGAGATGCCATCTGGGCCCCCGCTGAGCGCTCTAACCCTGCTGTAGAAACCCAAGCACAGGGCGGGCACAGAGCTGATCCTCCCACCTTTGGTCAGGTTTCTTCTCCTAACTCCCCTCCTGCCATCCAGTTTAACCCAAAGCCCTGGCTTCAGTTTAACCTTGCTGCGTCAACCTCACAGATGGAGAGCAGCTGCTTAGCATCTGCTGGAGCTTTTCACATAAATTCTGGGCAGATTTTCCTTTTGTCAATGGCAAAATAAAAAGCCCCAGAAAGGAAGCACCACCCGCGTTCGTATGTTGTGGGGGTCCGTGGGTGGCACCGTCCCCAGACGCCTGCTGTGATCACAGGGCTTTGGAAAACGTAAAGACTGCTGTGACTCGGGCACCTGGGGGGCTCAGTGGGTGAAACGTCTGACTCTTGATTTCGGCTCAGGCCCTGATCTCAGGGTGGTGAGATAGAGCCCCGCATCGGGCTCTACGCCGATTAAGATTCTCTCTCTTCGTGCCCCTCCCTGCCCCTTTAAAAAAAAAAAAAAAAAGGCCACCGTGAATCACCCAGGGGTGACTGGGGAAGATCTACAGGTGGATTAGTTGCAGAGTCCATCTGTGGGCGTCTTCCAGGACCCATAATATCCTTTGAGAGGATCTGATGTGTCCTGGGGGGAGGCTTGGGAGGGTTTGGATGCCCTCTCTGCAGCCTGCTCGTGAATAGATCCTCAGGCTAGGTTTGCCTTTTCCCATCTACCCCACCCACATTTGGCCTTGGAATCCAGCTTTTGGTAGGCAGTAGACATTGGAGAGGGCACGCTATTTGCATGAACTTACCTCCCCCTTCCTTGGCACCTTGGTCTGCTTTGGGGTCGGGTTTCTAGAGAGATTTGCCTGACAGAGCCGGTTCTCGTTTCCCCGGGGGATGTGCTGGGATGAACAACACGGTGTGTGCATCTAGGTTGAGGGAGGTGTAACAAATTACCTTCTGATGTGTGCGTGGTAGGCCAGGCCACACCCCTACGGGTGGAGGACAGGGTTGTCACAGTTAGCAAATAAATAAAAATACATGCAAATATGGCATGGGACATACTTATATCAAAATGTTCTTTGTCGTTTATCCGAAATTCAACTGTATTGGGCATCCTGTATTTTCTCTGACAGCCCTGCTGAGGAAATGTCCCTCGAAGGGGGTGGGCATTCCCGGTGTCAATCAATCAAGAAGAAGTGGGTTCTCATTCAGCAGAAGGGGCTGGGAAACTGGGCCTTTGTACCAAGGGTGCTGCCCTTGGTTTGGCTTTCTTGGGTCTACAGGTCTTTGGTCGGCCTGGTCATAGGAGAAGTGACTTCTGTTTCATTGACGTGGAGCAGGAACTAGGCAGGTAGCCGATGAACTGGGCATTACTCTGTGGGCTTATTTCCCCTTTGTTGGGCCCAAGCTTTTAGTCAAGTCACGTGACATGCTCTGGCCTGGCTGGGATGGGCTGGGGGCACTGAGGCAAGGGCATGGTTGGTGTGTGGGCAGCAGTGCCCCGTGAGGCCATTGGGAAGTGGCAGTGGGTAGGTGGCTTCTGGGAACTAGAGTTGACTTTGGAGACACCTGTCTTTATCTATCTCTCTCTCTCTCTTCCTTGGGGAGTCTTCCTCTCTTTTCAGTCTTAGAGGATCTGGGCTTGAGCTTTGAAATAAGTTTTAATATTTATTTTTTCAATTTCATTGCGGTCAAGTTCACTTTTCTTTTGGTTCAGTCCTGAGTTGTGACAACTGTGTAGAAATTGTGTACTGCTGCAATCTAGATCACAAAACAGTTCTAGCACCTTCCCACCCAATTTTCTTGTGCTGCCCCTTTGAGGTCAAGTTCTCCCTCACCCTCTCCCCAGCAACCACAATTCTGTTCTCCGCCCCTCTAGTTTTGCCTTTTGCAGAATGTCACTTGATGGGATCATGCAGTACATAACCTTTGCTTCTGGCTTCTTCTACTTAGCGTAACGCATTGGAAATCCACTCATGTTGTTGTTATCAGTGGTTCATTCCTGGGTGGTGATCCACCATAAGGACGTGTCCATGTTTATTTCCTCACCCAAGGATATTTGAGTCACTTCCAGTTTGGGGCAATTATAAATAAAGCTGCTGTAAACATTGGTGTACAGGTTTTTGTGTGAACATAGATTTTCATTTATCTTGGGTGCACACCCGCCAGTGGGATTCCCGGGTCATGCGCTAAGTTTACGTGAGATATTATGAGAAACTCTCTGGGCTTAATTGTTGTCACGGGAACTGATGGGTACCCACAGCCTCCCACACTTTCCCGACGAGAGCTGCTTGGCTTTTTTACAGATGGGAAAGTGAAAGTGGAGATCCAGAGAGGTCAAAGGACTCGTCCAGAGTTTCAAGGAGAGTCAATGTCGGGGTCCAAGCCAGAACCGGGGTCTCCTAGCTCTCAGATTACTGTTTTGTATCTTACGGTTTCCTTCCCCATCGTTTGGTGCAACTTCATTTTCCTCGGAGACCCTTTTGGGGACACATTAGGCACCACCACTGAGCAGACGTCTACATCCACCGATAAAGAATGTGACCAAGCCGGAAGCGCCGTGCTAGAGCCCCAAGCTCCTCATCTAGCTTGAAACCCGGGCGCCGCCAAGATGCCGGCTTACCACTCTTCTCTCATGGACTCTGACGCCAAACTCATTGGAAACATGGCACTGCTGCCTATCAGAAGTCAGTTCAAAGGACCCGCCCCTAGAGAGACAAAAGATACAGATATTGTGGATGAAGCCATCTATTACTTCAAGGCCAATGTCTTCTTCAAAAACTATGAGATTGAGAATGAAGCTGATAGAACCTTGATATATATAACTCTGTACATTTCTGAGTGTCTAAAGAAACTCCAAAAGTGCAGTTCCAAAAGCCAAGGTGAAAAAGAAATGTATACGCTGGGAATCACTAATTTTCCCATTCCTGGAGAGCCTGGTTTTCCACTTAATGCAATTTATGCCAAACCAGCAAACAAACAAGAAGATGAGGTGATGAGGGCCTACTTACAGCAGTTGAGACAAGAGACTGGACTGAGACTTTGTGAGAAAGTTTTCGACCCTCAGAATGATAAACCTAGCAAGTGGTGGACTTGTTTTGTGAAGAGACAGTTCATGAACAAGAGTCTTTCAGGACCTGGACAGTGAAAAGAGCCTGGGCAGACACTTTTCACAGCTGTGGGCAGCATTTTACAGCAAGATGTACACAGTTCTTTGCCTTTATTTGATAAAGTTTTATACAGAAGAGAGAAGAGAGTGAAGTGAAGAGAAGTGTCTTCACTTGAAGAGTTCTTTATCAAGAATTTGGGTGGGGGAGGGAAGAATGGATTGTTGAAGGGTGATTTGAACTTTCTGTAGTATTAAGCTGGTGCTTAATAAAAATAAGTAAGAATAAAGAAATTTCTAACATTCCATGTCACACACACACACAAAAAAAGAATGTGACCAAAAGAATTAATCCATTTGGTGAGGAACCAAGTGGCCGTGTACCCGCAGCCATTGGATGAGATGAATTGTTCTTCCCGGGTTATGAGAGGACTTTAGACACAGCCTCGCCTTGGTTCTGTGGCATGGTGGAGTCACGGACAGACTTATTCTTGTATGATTCATCTACAAAATTATTCTTCGGAGAGCTTCTCAAGCAGAACCGACACACGGCTGGTTTCCTGTGTTCTTCCTTGGGCACCACGTCCTGTTTGCTTTGGTTCTGACCACATCAGAACCTGCCATTTGGGATTTGAGTCCTATCCCTGAAGGTTCTGATCGCACATAGCCCTTCCTTTATCTGCTCCAAGTTTCCAATCAAAACGCCAGGTCCTGCTACTCCCTGGGAATCTTGGCTTGACCACAATTCCAGCTTTTCAACATTTCAATGGAGGATTAATTGTTCTTCATGTGGTCATTGTTATATAGGTCACTTTTTCTTTGGAGCGAGTTGATGGGATTTTATTATCTGTGGAAAGCAGCCATACTAGAGTAGAGAATATTTTTGATTGATGATTTAGCTTTAAAATAGTTTCCTATTTTAATAAGCCTCATCAGGAAAAGATGACCCCGGAGAGAAACTGTACGCTTATCTGAGAGCCCACGCACTTTCTAGAAGTGCGTGTATTTTGAAGAAAAGGAGAAGGGTCTTTTTCTTGGGTCTAGATGTCTAGCCTGGGGGCATATATTGGGCGGTCCCAGCTTGACGGGCAAAAGGCTGGAGATGAGTCAAGCAATGGCCGAGTGGATGTTTTCCGTTGGATTGGTGCAGGCCCCAAATTAGATTCAACAAATAATTATTTAGGGCTCGCCATGTGCCAAGCAAAATGCACCAGATACTTTTTCATTGATACCCTCTAGGGACTCTCTAGGCAAGGATAGGGAAACCTCACTTATAAAAACGAAGTAACTGTCCACGTCAGATTTCTGTTGTAAAAGACCAGTTATGGGATGAGAATATTTTTTTTTTAATTTTATTATTTATTTGGGAGAGAGAGAGAGAGAGAGAGAGAAAGCACAAGCAGGGGGAGCCACAGAGGGAGAGGGAGACACAGGCTGTCTGCTGAGCAGGGAGCCTGATGTGGGGCTCAATCTCAGCACCTGACCTGAACCAAAGGCAGACACTTAACCAACTGAGCCACCCAGGCACCCCTATTTTATTTCTTTGAGAGAGAGAGAGAGAGCTTGCAGGGGGAGGGGCAGAGGGAAAGGGGAGAGAGAATCTCAAGCACACTCCGGACTCAGCATGGAACCCAATGCAGGGCTTGATCCCATGACCCCCTGCGATCATGACCCTGAGATCATGCCCCAGGATCATGACCTGAGCTGGAACCAAGCGTCTGAGGCTTAATGGACTGTGCCACTCAGGCGCCCCAGGAGATGAGAGTCTTTTAAACAATGAGGTCCTCGGTGCACTTCAAATGGAGAATCTAAAGGAAAATCTGAATTTTGGAAGACTATTTACTCTCTCCTAGGGAACTATAAGTGCCAGATCTTATAGAAAGGGTTAGACGAGAAGAAAGTAGATGCTCGTGGTGAGGATTAGGACTCCAGAGTCATTTTGCCTGGGTTCCCAGCCCAGCTCTGGTCTTGGCAGCGAAGCCTTGAGCAGGCAGCACTTAGCCTCTCTGGGCCTCAGTTTCTCCATCCGCAGCCCCTCAGAAACATCAGCTAAGATCACGAAGCCACCAGAAGAAACCTCAGATTGTTTTTTCTAGGAAATGCCACCGTGGAGGTTTCCCCTTGAAGCCTGGGGGAGAAAGCTTCTGAAAACTGGCTCACAGATCCAGGAAGGTGCTTCCCCAAATGTCCCCGCTGTGTCAGCAGCGGTCCCTACCGAAGGCAGAGGGGGGTGGGGCAGTGGCTCAGCAGGACGGCGGCGGGCCGTGCAGTGAGCAGGGGGCCCTCCCCACCACGGCGCCTCACCAACCGTTCTAAAGTTGGGTCAGAATAGGATTCATTCTATTTTATTTTAAACAGTGAGGCGCCCCAGGTTGGAGGTCACTGGGACCCAGATGGCCCAGCGGTTGCCAGGGGGCGTTCTGGGGAGGACAGGCGGCCTGGGGCGGGTGTGGGAGCTCTGCCTTTGAACCAGAGAAGGGAGGGAGTGTCCCCCTGGGTCTCGGCAGGTGGCCAATGGGAGAAACTTCTGCTGGAACCTGTCCTTGCTCAGCTGATTTTGGGGTTCCCCAGGGGGATTAGCAGCCTGCCAGCACCTTCCCTCCCCTCATCCCTTTTATCCTGTCCACTAACGCTTGTATGCCTCAAACCTATGGATCATCTTCAGGGAAATGAAAAGGAACTCCCCCGGCAAAGACTAAGGACTGTGAAGCTTGCAGGAGGAACAATGCCTATTTTTGTTGCAAATGCCCTCTCCTGGGGCCTGTTGCTGCAGTGTGAGCGGGAATAATCCAATTAACAGTGGCACCCAAGGGCACGGCTGTGCTACTGTTTCAAGGACATAAGAGCCCTCTGTATCAGACTCACCCCAGAGGAAGAAATGAAACATACTTGGAGCACAGAGGAGAAGACTCGCTCCATCTGGTGGTGTTGGTGATAATGATGAGAATTACAAGGACAGAAAGGCTTCATGGAGGAGGCGACACCCGAGGTGTCCCTGGGCCACTGTCCAAGGGAAGGGGAGTCAGGCAGGAGATAGAGGCTAAGGGCCACACCAGAGGCACCTGCAGCCCCCACCCCCTCACCCATCACACACCCTAGACCGGCACTTTCAGATTTGGAATATGGAGATGGTGGAGGTGAAGAAGGTATTTCAGAGAATGTTGGGCCGGGAGCTGGAAGGAGGCCACAATGCACGTGCAAATGGGGAAAAACGGCCCAGAGAGGTAAAGTGATTTGTCAGAGTTACACAGCTAAGCAAGCGCAAGGTCAGGGCTGGGGAGCAGAGGGAGGGATGGTAGGGGGTTCGGAAGGAAGAGGGAGCAGCACCCAGACTTGCTGTGCCCTCTTCCTCCTCTGGCACACAGCCTTTCCTCTGTGGTGAAGTGTCCTATGTGAGTTGATGGAGGACTGGTAACCCCAAATGGATGCTGAGGGGCTGGAATTAAAATGCCCCCCAACAAGCCAGGGACAAAGCATCCTTACTAGTTTCTGTGGCCCTGGGACTGAATTGGACTCGTGAATGATCTCACTCTGTTATTAATAATGGGAGGTTACTCTCTCTTGCTCCAGCAGGGTGGATGTGTGAGTGTAAGTGTGTGTATGCACGTGTGTGTGTGTGTGTGTGTATGCATGCGTGTGTGTGTGAGTGTGTGTACGTGTGTGTGTGTGTATTCATGTTTGGGAGCAGAGGGAATTACCTTCGTAGAATGGGTCAGAAAAATGCTACTCTCATGTTAGACCATAACTGCCATTAACTGACAATCCTTTTTAACCTAAATGCTCTTCTAGAGACCTTTTTAATTTTATTTATTTTTAAGTTATAAGGAGGGTGAGGAGAGATTGCCTCTTATTCTTTCTTTGCTTTGACGTCCAATCGTTTGGCTTCAGGGGGAAAGAGCCTCCGTACAACTCCAGCCCAGGTCCTGGGACAATCGGGAAAGGTTCTGGTCTTTCATCCGTGCTCTTGAGGGAAGGATGCTACGTCGATACCAGCCAAGGGCAGGGCTAAGTTATGAAAATACAGGATGTGAGCCTCATGCTTTTCTAGGATGAACTTGACAAAAGTGTTTTCACCACCAGTTTGGTCTTCATTCCTGGCTTCCGGCCGTTTTATCTGAGAATTTCCACTTTTGCACAGAAACACCAAAGGTTGTGGAAGGCAAGGGAGGGAAGGGGGGAGCGGGGAGTTCCACGGAATCTGCAAATTAGAAAGTGACCTGAAAATCAGCAAATACTGTGTCAGGTATGGTTGCGGACCTTTAGCGGCCTCCATTAATTGCAGGAACCTAGTAAGACCAATCCTCCAAGTTATTAGAAAGGACAAGACAATGTATCAAGCACGGAATTATGCAATCTGTATGACAGAGGCTGAACATATTGACAGGAACGAAATTAGTACAGGCTGCGATTATTAGGCAAGGCTTTGCAGGACAGGGAATTGAGAAGAACAGCATGCCTGGGATCCAGAGACAAGAATGAGAGTGATGTGTTTATTGTTACAGCAAGACTTGAAAAAAATGACGGGATACAAACTATTATACATGGTGTAAATCCAATTTGGAGAAAATATGTTTTATTCATATGCAAAGAAAAAGGACTCTAAGCAAATGTATCAAAATATAAATAATGTTTATCACAGGGCAAAGGATTTATGGGTAATTTTCAGTTTCTTTTTTTCACTTGGTCTCTTCTGTTTACAATGAAATGATTTATTAGGATAACCAGACCAAAAAAAGAAAGAAAGAAAAAGCCATTGTTCCTTACTAAGCAAAGGGATGCGCTCAGGTGCTGGTGGAACACTGAGATCGCAGCCGCCCTGGGGAAGGTGACCCTGGGGAGACATGCAGACCAGCTCTGGGCCAACTTGAAGGCCTGGAAAGATGGCTCCAGGCGGCGGGAGGAGCGGGCCAGTGAGCTGGATGGACCAGTTGAACCCCGTCCGGCGGGATCTGGGGAGGGAGGGCCTGACTCCGAGGCTCTTACGAGAGTGAATGATTCAGACCCAAGGGAATGAGACCCTGGGCGCCAGCAGGGTCACAGACAGTGAGATGGGCCAGAGAAACCTGTCCTGGGCGACACACAGGAATGAAAGGGAGGACAAAGAATCTAACTGGGGACATCTTGGAGGCC
Organism: Potos flavus; assembly: GCA_028534135.1. Lineage (NCBI taxonomy): Eukaryota > Metazoa > Chordata > Mammalia > Carnivora > Procyonidae > Potos > Potos flavus. The sequence goes on along the minus strand of CM052899.1, from coordinate 32,451,411 downwards.
CCGAGAGGCCTTGCAATGACCTTTCCTATCTCTAGGATTGGATGTCCTCCTTCAGCACGTGGTGAGAGTTCCCAAGTTGGCAGGCCTCTTTGGAGGGGGACTTTGGGGGATCCGTGGGCGATCTCCTGTGCATATTCAGGAGCTGGGAGGATCGAGAGTGGGGCGGAAGTGAGATCCCGTGACCCTGTCCCAAATCCACCTGATGAGGTGTGGCTATTCTCCGGTGCTGAGCGTGTTCTCTGAAGCCCGCCTCAGCCAGTAGGACCCGCTTCTCAGAGGCAGCCGCTGTCCCTGCGGGTGCCCTGAGCATGGGGGGCTGCGTCAAGCGGGGGCCCTCTTGAGCACTGCATGGCTATTTCCAGGTGTGAAAGAGGAACCTCGGCCACACGTTGCTTAGGGCAGGATCAATACCAACACCACTGCTCACGTGACTGGGATACATTCGCTCTGCCAAGATTGCACCCATCTAGAGACCTAAGGAACACTGCATTTTCACTGGTAAAAATCACTCTGACTTGTGGACAGCGGGTGCTGAAGGGCGCTTCTCCTGCCCAGAATGTAGGCGTGCAATCGAAGAGCATCCTTGGCGTGAGTGTGATCAAAGTGAAAGTGGGACCCCGAGACTAGTCCGGGGATGGGGGGCGGGGAGCAGAGGCTGGAGGAACTTTTTGCAAATTGCCAACCATTGCAATGAAAGATGAATACAGTATTGATGGTTCATATTCGTAGAAGTATTTCGGTTTACCTAATCCAAAAGACAAGAACACCATGACCTGGAAAATCTTTTCAGCCAGAAGCCTGTGTGACAGAAAACTGGAAGGGTTGAACTGTCACATTGGGTTACTCTGCTGGTAATTTGTGAAACTGGCCTCACTTTCGTGCTGCACCCACTGTAACCAGGTGGGGGGCAAGAAGGGAGGCCCCCAAAGCCCTCAGCCTTGAGGAGACACACAGCCTGTGAGGGGAACGCAGGCCCCAGAGCCAGATGGAATGGTCTGGAGCCAGCCTTCCACACCCCAGCAGCTGTGTGTAGATAGAACAGGGAAGGCTAGCAGTCTCTTTAGCATAAACTCCTACACAGATGCCTCTAGAACTAAACTCCTCTGGATGGGATTCAAGAGCTCTATGCTGAACGCTGTTGTCTAGAAAATAAGACCCGCGAAGGTGGTATTGAATTTCCTGCCTTTCCAAGACATTCCTCCCGCTTTCTCTGAGGGAGAACTCGGGCATTCCTGACATGTCTTTATGCCCCGCTTCTAGAATCACAGTATCCATCATCGCTCTGCCTGCTAACAGATCGCTGAGTTTTCTGTGGAAATAGTGAAATGAAAGCAGTAAGAATTTGCAAGCCTGAAAATGATTTTGCGAAGGAATCATTTTTCACGTAGTTGTGCTGACATCTTTCTAGGACTGGGAAGGGAAGGGATTTTCTTTTCTATTACAATTAATCATGACACAAAAAGTATGGTAGGCACGTCATAAATATTTGTCGCATGGATGAGTTAATGAACCAAAGTGATACTAATAATGTAACAATAAGACATAGTTTGGTTTTCTTAAAGATTTTATTTATTTGAGAGAGAGAGAGAGCATTGGGGGGGGGGGGGGCAGAGGGAGAGGGAGAAGCAGACAGCCTCCTGAGCAGAGACCCTGAAGCGGGGCTTGATCCCAGGACCCTGAGATCATGACTTGAGCTGAAGGCAGACACTTAACCAACTGAGCCACCCAGGCACCCGAAGACATAGTTTTTAAGTTTAAAAATACTCAAAATGCTACTCTATTCTGCTTAGGATTATATACATACATATGTATGTTAAAAAGGTGTATAGAAGTGCGTGGATCGATAAATACTGAATTAATATAATTGGGTTGGCAGGGAGGGGCAGAGGGCGAGTTGAACTGTTTTCAATGTTTTATTTCTTGAGCTGAGCATTAGATACACAGCTGTGTGTTGCATTTTTCTTTGTCCTTTTCTGTATGTCTTAAATATTGCACGATACATTTTAAATTTAAATAAAACTACGTTTAAAAAATATCTCTAGTATAAAGATCGCTTCACCGGAGGAAAAAGTGGAGGGTGGAAAACTGAGTTAATATGTCTGTTTCCTCCCTAAGTTGGGCGCTTTTTTTCTCGTGTTGTTCATTAACACGCACTCCCTTTCTTATCTACACCAACCATTCTCTCTCCATAGATTGTCCCTTCCAGCATTTCTAAGTAATTATATCTTCAATTACTGGCTAGAAGAAAAATATTTCCATGCGTCAATACGGAGGCTCTTGATGAGCTCCAAGTGACTTTATTTCTTGCAGTCACTATCTTCTAAGTAAAAGAGCGCGGACCCTACAGGAGAGGAGATAGACGTTGGTTGGACACCAATTCTGTGCCCACCTTCTTTGCACTCAATCCACGTATTACTTCATAATCCTCGTAACAGCCCGAAATGTAGCTAGTAGCTTTCCTCTATGATATGAGCAATGGAGGCTCTGTGGTACTCAGCCACTTGCCTGGGATTGGGTACCCATGGGAGGGGGATCTCCAATCACAGCGTGTGGCAGAAAGGGGCTCACAGCCAGACGCCCCTGTCCTGCCCATGCTCTTCCTCTGTGCTCCCAGTCAACGTGTGACCAGTGGCACACATGTGGGAGGTGCTCGGAGAGCTAAGGACACAAGCCCGAGGTGCTACAAAGGTCGATGCCCTACAGGGGAGTTGATTCATTGCCCCGATGGTCAGCTTTGGTCCTGCGGTCTCCAAAGTGGGGTCCATGTACCCCAGCACTGTGCAAGAAGATGTGGCAAGACAATATTTCATCTTTTTAAAATTTTCTATTTTATCGTGTGTTTTATAATGTATACAATATGTTGTTGCAGTATTACTTGTATACGATTTATAGATAAATAAATATCCGCGTGTGAAGGTTTATGCTCAAAAATATTTTTATTGATGAGAGCATACAATTTAAAAAGTTTGGAGACTTTGCAGAGTCTGCTCAACTGAACCGACCCCCCCTTGTTTCGGACCAGCCAGTAGGTTAGCACATGAGTGTTGAATGGGCTCAGGTCTCCTTGTCTGCAGCAGGTCCTTCCCGGTGCCCAGTTAACAGACATGTGGCCACAGAGACACTCTTGGGAATATTGGAGAAGTCCTGAAGAACTACAGAGGAGACTGGAAGCAGGTAGATGTCTTGCTTTTCAAGAAAGCAGATTTCACAAGGCCAAATTCCTGAAAAGAAAATTAGAATGGATTACTAAACAGATGGTATATGACCAGTTAGGGGAAAATCATGGTCTCTGGCAGCTAGCATGGGTTCACCAGGAATGAGCCCTGCCTAAATAAACTCATTTACTTTATAATACTCAACGATAATTTATTGGGAGAAATCATTCATTCATTCATTTTTTTCAGGCATGCAAACATTCATGGTCCACTTGACAAGTAATCACTGAGCATCGATTATGTTTAAAGCCCCGTGCTTGGATGACATCTAGCGATGGTTATGCTACAGTCTCTGTCCCCAAAGAGCTCTCCTTTTAATAAAGGAGACAAACATGTACACACATAACAATCAAATAAAGCATTTCTTAAATGCCGCATGGTGGTTATATCATATACAGAGTGATTACATTACCAACAAATGTGCCCAGCATTGAGCAAAAGAAGAACACTATAGGGACCGTGATTCCTGGGAGCAAGACCAGCCATTTCAGCAAGGAAAGGAAACATTAGAGCTCTCCATATATTTATTTTTTTAATATACAATTGTGACTTTCTATTTTGGATATGGTTTATATTGGCAGAGTCTGCTAATGTCATTGAAGACGTTTGGGTCGGATGATAGCAGTTAGGTGACTTGAACGACCTAACTAGTTCAACAACTCTACTCAAAGCGGGCTACTTAATGGAGAAGGATCAGCCCACAGAGACAAAGGGTCCTCAGCCGTGGACTAGTTAAGCTTCCAGTTTCCTGTTTGCAGACCTAGCAAGCATATTCACTGAACTCTGGGGGAGGTGGAGAATTACATGTATTCAGGTGGACAGAGATCACAGCTGCTCTCTTGAGTGTTTCGTCAGGATGTCCAAATGAATGACCCTGAGAGGCGTGGACAAACTAAAAGTCGTCTTGGAGAAAACCAAGTCGCAAAATCACGGTTGCGTTTATTGAGCACCTACTATGCACAGGCGCCCTGGGGAGCGCTGGCCATGCGCGATCTTGCTTGGTCCCTAGAGAAGCGCCATGAGGCGGACGCTGTGGTTATTCCCACCCTGGGCAGGACCTGGGCTTGGGGCCCAGGAGGGAGGCAGTCTGAGCAATGTGGGGACTAAACCTGGGAGGAAGGTGGGGGCCCGGCAGAACCAGGAGTGAGCGGGGGAGGCCCTGTGTGTGAGAAGGGACCTTCTGAGCCTCTGGGGGCACGTTGTTCTGGAAGGTCAAGGGGAGGCGACCCCACTCCCTGTCGGGGATGTCAGAAGAAGGAATCAGGCACTAGGTGACCTGTAAGGTCTGTTTGCACTTTGAGTTCTACGAGCCTGTGTGAAATGAAGGACCAGAGCCCGGGGCCTGTAGACAGCGGGTGTGCGGACCATTAAAGAGGCTTTGATCTGACTTCGGGGCCGCGTCTGTGGAAGAGCCACAGATGGCTTCCCTGTAGAAACCCAGCTCCTTTCCAGGCAGGCAGATCCCTGACCGCAGGGAAGGGAGGAGCGAGTCTGAGGCGGACCTGAGATTTACCCTACCGAGGAGAACAAGTAAGAGCCTTCCGCCTTTATGCCTTCTACCGTGAAACCTGATTCCGGGATCATTCAGCTGAATTGTGAACGTTCAGCATTTGTCAGGATGGCTGACTTCCTCCCCAAACACTGCCTAGTTTAGGAAATGCCAGACTATAAATAATCAGACCATGCTGCCACATCTGAAGGCATAAACTGAAGATTTGAGGAGTCTAAATGCCCTCAGGGTTGCAGAATGATCCTGAGACAGAATATTGAGCTTTGTTTTTTTTTTTTTTAATATTTATTTACTTGAGAGAGAGAGAGAAGGCATGGGGGGAGGCATAGAGGGAGAGGGAGAATCTCCAGCAGTGGCCCCCGCCCCTCACTGCCCCAGTGCAGTCTTGGGCCCGATTCCAGAACCTCAGTGGAAATCAAGAGTCTAGATGCTTAACCAACTGAGCCACCCAGGCGCCCTGGGAATATTCAGCTTTAAACATCATTATCGTTGATCAGAGGTAAAGCTAGAATTTTAGGAAACCCAAAGTGAAATTCTCTTTCTCCCTCTCCCTCTCTCTTTTCCTTCCTCCTCACCTCCGACCACCCCCAACCCACCCCCACCATCCATCGGATACCCTGTAGAATACCGGTGATCAGTTTACCCTCAACACCATGATCAATTTCTCTTCACAAAGCAGGGGAAGCGGTGCGGCGGGAGAGTCTAGGATTTAGCCAGAAGAGCAGATTCCAGCCTCATTCACTAATTAGCAGTAGGATGGTGGGCAGCTCAGTATGATTTTCTGAGTTGCAGTTTCTCCCTTTGTAAAACAGAAATAATAAGAACTTCTAATGATAATAAAAATCCCGGGATCGCTTTGAGTATTACACATCATAGTGTAGGTCATTATGCTTGCAAATTGCTCTACAACTGTACATTATTACTACGACTATTATAAGACGGAAACCTCCCGCTGGTTTGGAGGTTTTTTTACAGAGGTGCGTATTTGGTGTAAATGCAGTGTTTGTTTTATGGATCCTCGAAGGGTTGGAATAATTAGGTAAATAAATCTCTGCTAAGGCAGCGTATGGAACAGGTGGTCTTTTACTAGCACTAGGCACATAGAAGATATAGTATAAACCATAAGGAGTGAGATCACAGTGGGGATTAAGACGACTCCCCAGCTAAGGACAGTTCTTGAAAGTGGGTCACTAGGCAAGTGCAGGCCCTGGATGGAGGCACACTGGCAAGATCGAGTGGGTCTGGCTGTCCAGGTCAGGCCCCCAAGCAAGATGGAGACAGGCATGCAGCTGGGTCAGTATTGTGGGATGATAATCCTACAGTAAGAAGTCCATTTTTCAAAGAGTTAAAACAAACACACAAACAAACACGTATGTCTAGCTGGAAACCGTTACATTTTTCTGGGGGAAAATTGACGCAGCCCCTCAAAGCCTCAAAAATGTTCACAATCTTTGACTCTAGCCAGTCTAAAAAAATATCTGGGAAGGATCCTAAAGAAATCATCACATGCAAGAGCGTGAAGATATCAATTGTAATACTGTTTAAATTGGCAAAAAAAAAAAAAAAAAAAGGTGGGGGGACGAATCTAAGTGTTTAGCAATAGGGGGCGGGTTAAATGAGGTCACAAACATCCTGAGGACACCTTACCCTGCAGGCATTAAAAGGTGACACAGATGGGCGCCTGGGTGGTTCAGTTGGTTAAGCATCTGCCTTTGGCTCATGTCATGATCCCAGGGTCCCGGGATTGAGCGCCACGTCGGGCTGCCTGCTCAGCGGGGAGCCTGCTTCTCCCTCTCCCTCTGTCTTTCCCCCACTGCTCATGCTCTCTCTCTCTTTCTCATGCTCTCTTTCAAATAAATAAATAAAATCTTTTAAAAAAAGATGACACAGAAAAGATGTGTATTTTTCTCATGTGAAAAAACATTTTTGATATGTTGTTAACAAAAGCAGGTTATAAAAACTCATGACTCCTATTTTTGAAACCATATGTATGTTTACATGTATTATGTGTGCATTTTTTAAAGTCGGTGGGGATAGTCGCTAGAATAACAGCAGTTAGCATTTCCTGAGCACTGGCTGTGGGGCGGGGCTCTACACACCTGTTCCCCCCACTTACTCTTCTCAGCGGCTCCCTCCCCCACCGGAAGGAGCATCCCTATTCTTATCTCAGGGCAGAGGTAATTCAGGGACTGAGAGCCCTTAGTAAGGTGCCCCAAGGTCTTGCAGCTGCTAAGTGGCAGAACCCAGGTCTGTCCGACTCCAAAGCCCAGGTTCGTGACCGTGTTTCGATATAATCTTCCAGTCACAATAGTGGTTATATTCAGACAGTGAGATGATGAGCTATTTTTTCATTTTTCCAAACTATCCGATTATTAAAAAAAAAAAAAGACTTTTATCTTATGATAAATTCCCATTGCCTGTGTATTTAAAGAAATAAGTGTGTTCCTCCCAGTCGGACAGGATGGGGAGGTCAACTTGGAGAAATCTATGCATGCCCAAGGAGGTGAGTGCGCACCGGAGGCTACCGGCACTTTGGATACTGCTGAAAAAGCCCCCAGCTTGTTGAATTGTCAGGCACAGGGGAATGCATAAATGAGGTCATTTATCGTTCTTGGAGTATGTTATCTAGAAGCGTGATTATTATTTCAGTTGATAACAATAAAGTGCTTTTAGGTAGAGCACTTATTGACATCCTCGTAAATATCCTGTGAAGCAAGCCGAGAAGGTATTTTTGTACCCATTTTACGGATGAGGAGAACTGAGGTCCAGAAAGAGTAAGTAGTAGGTCCCAGGTTCTAGAGCCTGAGGTAACAAAGGCTCAGTTCAAACAGACCGTCTGACTCTTAGTCCAGGGCTTTTATCATAATGAGAGGCTTTCGGGAAAAGTTGTTCTAGAGCGGAAATGACCCCATGGGGGTTTGGGTGGGCCTAGAGGTTGCAGGGTAGGTGGGCAGCAGAGATGTCTGAGTTGGGGCAGCAGACAGCCACAAAGCACTGGGCTCACTGAGCCTCTCCAGCAGAAGCCCCTTTGTGGGTCTGGCTTCCGAGCAGATAGCTGCTGACCTGGGACAGGCCCAACAGGCTCTTCCTCCTTTGGAAAAGTAGTCCTTTTCCCCTGCCTCCTCATTTCCCCCCTCCCTTCTCCTCCTTCTCCCCCACCCCACTTTCTCCAGTGCTCCCCTTTCTTCTCCTCCCCCTTGCAGACACATGTAGGGAAGGGAATTCACTGACATACTTCCTTCAGCGAGGGCCCCTGGAAGACCAGCATTTTACCCTCAAATTTAAAAATAAGAGGAAGTTAACGTCCTTAGATTTCCACCTCTTACCTCAGACTCTCCTAGAGATGATCAGAGATGTTATTGGTGCGTCCCCCCCTTGGCTGCCATTGTCCTCATGACCAACCCTCCCCCACCCAGATGGAGTGACCCGTCCTGGTACACAGCCGGCTCTTAACCGCCATTCCGGTCAAGCTGATGAAGCCACGTGCCTGCTCTGGGATACAAGGTTCCAGTGTTGGCTTAGACGTTCAGTGAAGGGAGGTGAGAGTCAAAAGGGATGGGGCAATGATGACTGGATTTTCCACCCTGGACACCAGGGGAGCGTAAATTCAGAGCAGCTACCAGTGACCCGCTGCCATTCTGGAGGCAATACACTATTGTGGTTACGAGGGAACAGCCCCAGAGTGAGACCCGGATTCCTTCTCTAGCTCTGTGACCTTGGTAAGTACCGTTCCTCCTTGGTGACGTCATCACTAAAATGGCGGTCATGACAGTGCCTACCCCAGCTATTGTTGGGTCACTGAGTGAAATGGATACGAAGTGTTTAGACTGTGTCTGTTTTGTTTACTGTTGTGTACATGGTAACGTGCCTGGCACGTAACAGGTGCTTGGTGAGTATTGAAAGACAGAAAGAGAGCGAAGGGGAGAGAGAGACACAGAGAGAGGAGGAGAGCGACTGAGAAGGGAGGGAGGAAAGAAGGAGGAAGGAAAGAAAGAATGGTGAATGAATGAATGAGCACATGGTAAATGCTTAATAAATGCTATTATTATTATAGTCAAGTAAGAAGTCCAGGGGCGCCTGGGTGACTCAGTCAATAGTGTCTAACTCTTGATTTCGGCTCAGGTCATGATCTCAGGGTCACGAGGTCAAGCCCCACGTTGGGCTCCTCGCTCAGCAGGGAGTCTGCTTGAGATTCTCTCTCTCCTTCTCCCTCTTGTCTCCCCCTGCTCATGCTCTCTCTCTCTCAAATAAATAAATAAATCTTAAAAAAAAAAGGAAAAAATGATAAGTAATTTTATTGTTTTGAATTTGATGACCTTTTTCTCAAGTCTCTTGATGATGGGACTGTCCAACTAAGAGAATGGCCAAATGAAGGCATAAACAAGGGACTTCTGGGGCAAAGAAGGGCCCGAAAGATCCATCAGTCGATTTGCTAGCACATACGACCATCAAAAGTGGAGTGGGTCATGGTCGGCGACCTCAGAACACTGCCTGGCTGCTCTTCCTCTTTCTTTTCTTGATCTTCCTCCTCTTTTTTTCACCGAGTAGTAGAAAGAGCCTGGGATCGGGGACCTCTGCTCTGCAGAAACCCTAGACGCAATTTCCTCTTCACAGCAAGGACCCAGGAGTCCCTGTCCAGCTCTCATCCTCTCGTGCCGGGAGTCTCAGCATCAGAGACTGTTTGACTACCTGGGTCTGCAGTTTCAAAGGACTCAGGGAGCCGCTCAGCCCTTTCCTGAGCTCCTGAGGCCAAGCCCGTTCCCACTATGCTAAATGTCATTTGGCCTTTCCCTCCCATTCCCTCACAGTGTAAAGAACAGGAAAAGTTCATGGATATTTGACGAGATTCACACTGCAACTAACCTTTAAGAGAGGACCGCTTGCGGAGTTTTGGTGCACTAACAGGAATGTACTCCATTAATGCAACACATGTGAAAATGGTTCGCCTTCCCTGACTGAGGCCAGGCCTTCATGCATCGCCACCCAAACAACATATTGCAAGCCCCTGAATGCAGAAACAGCCATGATAATTCAGCTGTCTTTTCTTTATTTTCTTTTTTTTTTAAGATTTTATTTATGTATTTGAAAGAGAGAGAATGAGAGACAGCGAGCACGTTAGAGAGAAAATGAGAAGGGGGAGGGGTAGAGGGAGAAGCAGACTCCCCGCTGAGCAGGGAGCCTGATATGGGACTCAATCCCGGGACTCCAGGATCATGACCTGAGCTGAAGGCAGTTGCTTAACCAACTGAGCCACCCAGGTGCCCTCAGCTGTCTTTTCTTAAACCAGGATTATAAACAGATATGCAAAGTGTAAAGCAACAATCCCTTGCTTGGTAAATTTTTGTTTTATTTTGGAAAATAGAATTATTTTTCATGAAAATTTTATCTGTGTTAATGCAAAATGGGATTATTAGGCTATGTCCAAATGAAATAGTACATACTAGCTTTTAAAAGCTCTCAGTTTTAAGTTCTAACACAGTAGATACTCATAATATTTACAAAAAAGCTCTATGGGATCCTCAGTTACGTTTAGCAGGTAAAGGGGTCCTAAGAACCAAAAAGTTTGCGAGCCACTATCTTAAATTTACCAGAATATGTGGGAGTCTACCGTTGGATTATTTTTTTTATTAACTAAGTGCCTATGATTTAACCTCTTTAAGCGTTTAATTTCTCCAACTTTTCATGGTGAAATGCTGTTTTAAGAGAATGAGGTCACTCCTCTATTTTACGTTTTGCTTGAATGTAAGAATTTTGTAGCACTTTAGGCCAGTGCTAAGTGGATCAAGATGTGTAAGGTTTAAGAGAATGAGAGCCAAGTTTTCCAAATCTGGAATATGTCCCCCAGATTTTGATATCTTAACAAACTTGTAGCCTGAATACACATATAGCATTAAATAGAGCAAATCCGTAGCCTCCCTCCCTTATAGTCATTGTCTCTTTGGATCAGACATGAGGACTAGATTTTGCAGGCAACAATGAAAGCCCTTCATAGACAATCCATTGCACACATTGGAAGAGGAAGGAAAGCTAACCCCCAGCTCATTTATGAGTTTAGTAGAGCATGATAAGACAACCAAAAGATAAGCAAAGAAAATAACTGGCCAATATTGTAGTTTTAAAATAGGTTTACAGATTCTTTGACACACTTTGACAATGCCCTCATCCTCAAGTGGGGGCCGGATTTTAGTGGTTTGCATCTAGCACATAGGGGATGGTAGAAGTGAGAACATGTGATGTCCAGATTAGGTCATTAAAAGGCTTATGGCTTCCGTTGAGTCTTGGATGACTCTGGGGGAAGCCAGCTGCCATATCACGAGGACATGCAAGGAGAGGTCCATGAGATGAGGAATTGAAGCTTTTTGCCAATAGGCATTTGAGGACTGTGGAAGTGGGATCTGCAGTCCCAGTGAAGCGGATGGATGACTGCAACCTTAGCTCACATCTTGACTGCGACATTATGAAAGACTCCGAGCCAGAAAACCCAGATAAGCTGGTCCTGAGCTGCTGACGCTCACAAGCTGTGAAGTAAGACAATACATGTATTTTAAATGCCTAAAAGTTTGGAGTAATGTGGCATGCAGCATTACCAAATTAATACAACCAATATGATTTATGAATACAAAAATCCTACATAAAACCTTGCAACTCTAATTCAGTGGTGCTATATTGAAAGTATTAGAGGATGGCCAAGAAAAGTCTAATTCAGGAATGCGAGGATAGTTTAGCCTTGGAAAAATCTATTAATGCAATGCAACACCTTCACAGAAAAGGAGAACAAAAACTTTATTTATTTATTTATTTATTATTTTTTATTTTTTAGATTTTATTTATTTGACAGAGAGAGAGAGAGATCACAAGTAGGCGGAGAGGCAAGCAGAGGAAGAGGGGGAAGCAGGCTCCCTGCTGAGCAGAGAGCCCGATTCGGGGCTCGATCCCAGGACCCTGAGATCATGACCTGAGCCAAAGGCAGAGGCTTTAACCTACTAGGCCATCCAGGTGCCCGGAAAACAAAGACTTTAATTTCAACATTCGTTCCTAATTAAAAACTTTTAATAAACTGAGACCAAAATGTACCTTCCTTAACTAATAAATGGTACCCACAAAAACCTACACAGCAACATACTTAACTGATGGTGTTGTAAAAGCAGCTCGACTTAAGTCAGTGACTAGATAAATGTGCTGATATCACTGCTTCCATTCAACGGTGTACTGGATGTCTTAACCAATGTAATAGGACAAGAAAAGAAAATAGGAGGTACAAAAACCGTGAAAGAAATTGAAATGTCCTCAATTGTGAGTAATAATTGTCTGTAGAGAAAAATCAAAAAGAATTATGAACACAGACTATTAGGACTAATAAAAGGGCTCAACAGAACTGCTGGCTACAAGTTCAAGGTACAAAATTAATAATATTCCTATAAACTGCAATAACCAAACAAAAATATAATCAAATAAAATATCTCACTTTTAACAGCATTAAAATAACCAGATCCTGAGGAATAAACCTAAAAAAAAATGGGAAAGGTCTTTTATGGGGAAAATTATAAAATTATAAAACCACAGTACCATGTATATACAATTGAAAGATTTAATATCATAAATTCAATTCTCCTGACATTGATAAGTGAATTCTATGTAATTGCAATCAAAATCCCTAGAATTTTTTTGTCTGTGTGGCATTTTCCTAAATGCACATGGAAGAGCAAAGGGCCAAGACAAGCTTTGATACTTTTTTTTTTTTACGTATTCAAAACACATGCTTTTTATTTAAGTGTGAAATTGATGGAAATTGAAGGAAAAAGATAAACCATACGCTGGGAGAAGATATTTGCAATGCATGTAATTGATAAATGATTCCTATCCAGACTGTATAAAGAACTCCTACACATCAATAAGAGAAAGACAAACAACAGAGCAGAAAAACGGGCCGAGTTGGGCTCCCTGCTTCTCCCTCTCCCCTCCCCCTGCTTGTGTTCCCTCTCTTACTGTGTCTCTGTCAAAAAAATTAATAAAATCTTTAAAAATAATAAAAATAGGGGTGCCTGGGTGGCTCAGTGGATTAAAGCCTCTGCCTTCGGCTCAGGTCATGATCTCAGGGTCCTGGGATCGAGCCCCGCATCGGGCTCTCTGCTCAGCGGGTGGCCTGCTTCCCCCTCTCTCTCTCTGCCTGCCTCTCTGCCTACTTGTGATCTCTCTCTCTGTCAAAAAAATTAGTAAAATCTTTAAAAAAATAAAAATAAAAATGCAAATAAGCTGAAGAATCTGTACAGCATAACTCCACTTAATTCAAAGTTAGGAAAACACGCAAAACTAAACAATAACCTACACAAGTGGTAAAACCATAAAGAGAAGCAAGAGAATGACAGACGCAAAGTTCAAGACGGTGTTTACATCTGTCTGGGGAGGGTGGGGACATGAGGTAGAAGGAATCAGACGAAAGACTGTATGTACTGTCTTCCATTTTCAAATGTTTTTCAATGAGGATGTCTTATTAGTTTTATAAAAACTTATTAAAAACTTCTTCTATTGACTTCTTTATCATTTTTGAAAAATAGAACCTGAAACAAGAGAACTTGAAACGTTCAACAGTTGTTTCATTCCATGCTTATCAGTCATGGAATGAACAAGTTCATATTAAGGAAGATCAATTAATGGATAAGTAATACTAACATATTAATATTAATTAATATTAAAGAAAATGGATTGGCTAACTGTGAACGAAATTAAACTGGTGATCCCAAAGCAAAATGACCGAGTTGGCCTCCAGACCCTAGATCCCGACTGTCTGGGCTGGAAATTGCCTGTTCTTAAGTAGTTTTTGGATCGCTTCGTTCCTCAGTTTCCTCATCTGTAAACTGGGCCTAATGACAGTGAATCCCTCACAGGGGAATTATAAGGATTGTATGAGTGAATGTCAAGTGCTTAGAACAGTGCCTGCCACACAGTGTAAACAAATAAACCAAACAAAGAGCAGAGGGGCTTGTGAAGGACTGGGGTGGATGGGGTAAAGAATTTTCAAGGCACCCTCACAATTCCGGCATGGCCTGGGCCCGCACTTTGCGCACTGGGACAGCTTTGAGGCTCCCTTTAAGAGGTTAAGAAAAGAGAAAGGTATTTTGAGGCAGATCTGCTGACAAGAGAGTGACAAATATCACTTGAACCCACATCACAAAACGCACCCGTCCCCAGCCCAAGTGTCCGAAGAACCCTGCTCCAGGGAGGAATTCAGGGATCTCAAGCATACCGTGGGTCCAGTTATTTGAGACCCAGCTGCTTGCAGGCGGTCCCGTTCCCTTTAGCCTGCTTGTTTGGTTGGCCCCCCATGTGCCTGGCCATTTCCCACCCTCTATGCATCCACGCGAAAGGAGCCTTGCATTGCCGAGGGGGGGGCCCCCATTCTGGGGTAAAGTTCTGAGGCGCCCTGGTTCCGGAGCCGCTCAGCTGCTGGCGCCTCAGGCTCAGCGACCTGTGAGGGACTGTCTTGCCGCAGGAAGCACCACACAAGGACCTCACACGAAGAATCAAGCCTGCCTGACGTCTACCCTTGCCAAATATTTGAGATGAGTGTCTACTCACAGGGCCTTTTCTAAATCGCGTTACGCGCCATGTTTACGTGCTGACATTTTCTCCTCAGAGACTGGAAACTAGTCTCTCCTCTTCCCTGGATGGTGAAATGGCTTCTTGCTCTTATCACGATGCTGGTGACAGCCATGGATTCATTCCAGAAACCTTTACTGAGCGCTTGCTATGTACCGATTCCCCTACGATGGACTCCAAAGCCATTCCTGCACCCGAGTGGGGTACAGGCCGGCGGGACTCTGCGTCACCAGCGAGCCTAGCCCAATAGTTGTTGCCAAGGAAGACCGTTTGTCCTGTGGCAAGAGTGGATTGTTTGGAATCATATGCCTTAATAGACATCTGTAAGGACTTGTGTTGTAATGATTTGTGGTGGTTATTTTTAGTCTAGGTGCAGCCTAGAACCTGCGTTTGCCCTCGCCACACCACGTCAGGTGCTGGTCTGCTTGGAGGTGGCCTTGACTTCCACCAGGGGGGCTTTCCAGCTGCTGTGGAAAACAGAGGGTCACGGCGCAGCCCTTGGTGGCGTTTTCCACAACAGCTGTGCCCTCACAGCAGGACCCGTTGGGATCTGCAGAAAAACTCCAAAGCCAGATGGCTGCCTGGGAGGGGACCTGGACCAGTCTCAGCCTGGCGGCAGGCCGAGAACCACGTGAGCAAGGCTGGAGGGACCCTTCCCAGGCAGGACTACCACAGTGGGGTCCATGGGCCTCTAGAAAGGAAAATGAGGATACATGGCATGGAAGCAGCGGCCCCGTCTAGGTGATGCCACTTCCAGGCCCCAGGGAGCCTGCCATTGTCCCGGCCTTACAGTTCAGCTCCTTTGGGTCATCGGTCCCCTCTGCCAGCCACCAACTGCTACTCCAGCGGCACAGTGTTTTCACCAGATAAAGCCACTCGGGGCAGATGTGACCTCATCCCACTGTACCAGAGACAGATGCCCAGGAAAGGAGCCTTCCCAAGGCAGGCCTGCAGCAGCTTGGCCTGGGACCCGCCCAGCCGGGGCTCTGTGGGCAGCCCCCACCTCCTGGCTGCTGTGGTGTGGGGAGCTGCCTCCTTTCCACCTTCCCTCCTGGCCGCTGTTTGTGGTGATTCACCTCTGGTTCCCAGGAACGCTGTTATTTTTGGCACCTATGTTATTAAGGTTGTGCCCAGACTTCCTGCAAATCAGCAATTAAGGAACACAGTCCCCTCTTTCCTCCCTTGCTCCCCCACCCCCATGAAAACATGTGAAAAACGGGGCCAGAGACACCGGTCCCTGCAGACCCAGGGCTGGGTAGCACAGAAGGCCAGAGGCTCCCCCACAGTCCTCCGCCCATGCAAGGCCTGCTGCCCCCAGCTGGGGGCTTCGCCTCCTCCTGGAGCCTCCTCTGGGCAGCCCCGCCTCTGCAAGACTCCCCCCTCCCCCGCACCCCAAACCAGCCGCAGGGCCGGCGGAGGGGGAGAGGCGGCGAGCTGGCTCTCCACACCCCCCCCCCCCCCCCCCGCCTCCTTGCGGCGCAGCTGGCCGGCCCGGCTCACGGCCCCCGGGGGGGTAGGGGGTTCTCTGCAGGGTCTGCGCCTGCCGCGGCCTGGGGAGCGGGGCCCGGCGCCCGCGGCCGAGCGGGAGCCGGCCGGGGCGCCGCTGTAATCTGCCAGCCCCAGGCGGGCGCCTCCCCTCCGCCCGCGCGCTGAGCTCCCGGGCCGCCCGATAGCGCGCCTCTGCCGCCGATAAGGCCGTCGGAGGGCAGCGCGCCGCCACCGCTTGCCTCCAGACGGCCCCCCGGCCTGGCACAGGCGCGGCACGTCCCGCAGCCCCAGCTGCTCCCACAGCGGACCGCGACGGACCCCCGGCGGGATCCTGGTTAGGGACCGGCATGCCCTTCCGGAGGGGCTTCCTCAAAGTGAGTGCTCCAGCGGCTGCTCGGAAGGGACGGGTGGTGCTCGGGAAGGGCGCGGAGCGGGCGAGGGAGCAGTCTGCGTGCTAACCTGCGGGCCCCCCCCCCGCCCCCACCCCCGCCTTGGGCTCCAGGCTTTAGAGCAGTGTCAGCACTCCTTCGCTTGGTCGCTAAAGGTGACAGGTGGCCTCTGCTTGACTCAGTGGTTCGTATGTTTTACAGCCCGAGATTTGCTGTCAAATTGAGTTCCCCCTACCTGGTTCTCTGAATTATGTCCTGTCTGCATTAGGGGTTGGGAGGAAGGATCTTTGGATTATATTCCTTCTTTGGTCTATTGAGATTCTAGAAGCTTCCCTTTGAGTCTAGGAGCGGTGTCTATTTCAGGTGTGTTTTCGCGGGCCAGTGGCTCTGGAGGAGAATAAGGAGGCCTGGGTCAGCCTCATTTGGAAGGGGGCATGCTTGTTTACGCAATGATCCACAAAAGTCAGTTACCTTATCGTCCAGCCTTCCCTGTTCTTAAAGCACTGAACTTTGGATTTATGTTGCTAACTTACTAGAGGGAGAAAAGTCTAAGAAGGGGGGGGAGGCAAAAGCTCCAGAGTGGCTCTGGGAGCTGGGGTCTGATGAAAATTCTTTAAGTGGCCATGGAGTGTTACAGGGGGTTACCCCATCCCACCCCCAATTCTCCGGTGATGATAGGGACGTATCACCATCTAGCAGCAATGCCACTCGACTGTTTTTTACGTGTCCTGCGTCAGGGTGTGGTTGTTGGTTTGGGTGGGGGATTCCAAGGCCAGGGGTGGACCCCAGTCCACATGCTCGGAGGGGCCCTAGTGTAGTCACCGGGGAAAGCATCGATCTGGCTAACCTGTGTAGACCCGTGTGGGTACAAGGGAAACCACATGAAGTGGGAATTTCTTTTTAGCGGTTTCACATCTTCACAATTTGCCTTCCTGGTTGATTTTCTTCCCCGGAAAGGGGAAGGACTGTGCAGGAACCTGGGGACTCTGGCTTTGAGCCTCACCAGCAGCAAGCAGGAGCCAGGCTACATACATACATCCGAGGTTTTTCTTTTCACTGGGCAACCTGAGGCCGCTATTGCCAACTGAGTCTTTGAGGCTGTTTCTGACAGATCTCAGAGCTCGGGGAGGGGACCGTGAGTGGCACAGCAGGCGCAAGACCCAAAGACAAGCCCAGTGTCTTGCAGGAATAAGGAATGGGTATGACAAATGTTTAAAATGAGCGTGATGACTTTCACCACCCAAATAGCCTAGGGGGAGCCATATTTTTTTCTGACTACTGGGTGGGCTGTGCCGCTGAACATGAAAACAGTAGAAAAGGAACCACCAGCATGGAAAGTTGCTTTGTTTTTTAAAGATTTCGTTTATTTACTTGACAGAGAGACACACAACGAGAGAGGGAACATAAGCAGGGGGAGTGGGAGAGGGAGAAGCGGGCTTCCGGCCATGCAGGGAACCCGATGTGGGGCTCGATCCCCAGGATCATGACCTGAGCTGAAGGCAGATGCTTCACGACTGAGCCACCCAGGCGCCCTGGAAGGTTGCTTTTATAAGCAGGGTCGTATCAACTCAGCTGACCCTACACTTCAGGGGCCAGTTACAATTAGCTTCTAAGACCCAGGTTGTCACCCTTTCCCCCAAAATAATGTGGCCGGTGTCTTTGAAAAATCAGCAGACTTATTTGAATTTAAGCAAAGGGAAGCCTATTGAGAAAGGCTGTTTGTTGTTGTTGCTGTTGCCAAAAAAATAAAAGAGAGAAGGTAAGTAAGACGATTGGGTGCCTTCTACGGGTAAAGGCACCGAAAATCTTTGTCCTCAAGGTCTGACCAACATTCAATAAACGTTCATCAAGTCTTCTGTTGTAGGCACTGGGAATATAGGCAGGGAAAGGAACAGAGCACGCACAAATCCGCGCCCTTTGGAGCTTACACTCCAGCAGGGCAAGGAGACAGATTGGAAGCAAAATAAATGAATACTCCTTTGCTGAAAGGTGAGAAGTGCAGGGGCAGGGAACATGCAAAGGGGTTAGGAAGCCTGGGGAATTCACAGCGTCAATAAGGTGATACCAGAGAGCCTCAGAGAAGTTCGCTTTGGTGCTGTGTTTCAAACTTAGATTCCATGTGACCGTTAATAAGGATTACAATTTGATGTCAAGAATCTTAAATGTCAGACTTTGTCGATTACGAGAAGCTACAGATTTTTCAGTTACATTCTCACTGTTGAGATGGATTACCCGTGGAATCCAAGAGAATTCGTGATACTTGGGGATATAATTATCTGTGTCAGGTTCTTATGATATTGAGTTGGAGGCTTTTCTTTCTGGCTGGCCCGCTTGGTTTGATGACATTTTAATCAGACCTCTGCTGTTTGTGTGGCTAGCATTTCTTATGTCAAACTGCTGATGATTGGATTTATCTGTTATGATTTTGGGGGGAAACTTTTGTAAGATGGCTAGTTAAATGGGCACTGACAAACAGGATGACCTTGGTTAGCAGCATTCTTTAAAAAAAAGAATATTAGTTTTTGTACCTCCCTTAAGGAAAAAAAAAAGCAATTGAGCAAAGATTTGAAGGAGGTGAGAGAGAGAGAGCGAGAGAGCGCTATGCACAACTTCGGAGGAAACAGCACATGCAAAGGTCCTGAGGCTGGTGTGAGTTGTGGGAAGAACCAGGAGATGAGTGTGGCTGGGGCAAAGGGAAGAGGGCAGAGTCTGAAGGGGTGAAGTCAGAGAGGTGGTAGGAGAGAGAATGGGGAGGGACAGGGGTACATAACATCTAGGGTCTTGTATACCATTGAATTTACCCTGGGAGAGACAAGAAGCATTACATGATCTTGGGATTAGACACACAGTATAATTTGACTTCTTCTTCTACCTCTGACTTCCTAATGCATTTGAAACCAAACTCCCAGGAATGGGCGACCAACTAGAACCACCTACTAGAGTGTGGCAATGCAGTTATTGACCTCTGGTGCATTTGTTCTTAGCCTTTTTTTTTTTTTTTTCCTCTGGGATACACAGGGCTGGTTGTTGACATAGTTCTGCATCATCTATTTCATGGCCCTGCCCAGGTATTGATAATCCCCTCCTCCCTTCCGCTCTCCAATTTAATGAGAAAATAAATAGTGCCCCAGGTGTTCTTTACTTAAAAAATTGTCATGGGTAAAATAAAATGAAAACAGAAGCCACTCTAAAAAATCCTAATTCGTATGCAGTACAGTAATGTGTAATCACAGCTGCTGATCCTTCGCTGCTTCCTTTGGACCCCCACACAGATAAAGCAGACTATGGTTCTGGAACACGAGCTGTCAGCAGAGCTCATCGGGTGTAAGCCTGTGACAGCAGCATTGCCACAGAGGGGGAGCCTTGCATTTGCTCTACGTTTTAAAAAGTACGAACGGTCTTCCTACAGGGCATCTCGCCCTCCAGGACCCCTCCTGTCCACACGCGGTGATTTTGTAGAAAGGCAAGACTCACCATGTCAGTCCCCTGCTTCAAATCTTCAGTGGCTTGGGGACACCTGGTTGAGCGGCTGACTCTTGATTTCAGCTCAGGTCATGATCTCAGGGTTGTGAGATCCACGCCTGGGCGGAATTCGGACTCTGTGCTCAGCAAGGAGTCTGCTGGAGATTCTCCGTCTCCCTTTGCCCCAACCCCTGTTTGCACGCTCTCTCTGTCTCTCAAATAAATACATAAATCGAATCTTCAGCGGCTTTGTATTCTTTAGGATGGAATCCAGACTCCTTAACGAGACCCCTCCATCTTTCCCACCCCCGCTTCCTACCCCCGGCCCCATGAGAATTGCTTCGGGCACGCCAAGCAGGCCGCACTTGGGAATTTTTATATTATATTTGTGAGTTTCGCCTGGGGGCTACGTGCTTGCCTCGTTCACTGTAGTATCCTAGGCACATCGCACAGGGCCCGGCAAGTAGCAGGTGCTCGTGAAATGTTGGTTGCATTCATGAATGAACAACACTCCTTGCAGAAACACGTCACGACTGGTTCCTGCTCACTAGTTTGGTCACAAGTCTGCAATCAAAAATCACTGCCCTCGTGGTTTCCATGTTGACCTTTAAGATACTCGGCTGCTGGGATTTTTAAAAAACTCACAAGATAGTTTCTCCTTCCTCGGAGTTCCCTTGCACTTTCTTGGAACCTGCCTTTAGATCCTTCTCATTGTCTCCTCTGTATGCTTATTTACGCGTCACTCGTCTCCTCCAAGCCGGGGGTGGCTGGAGGAGGGCGACAGCTCCAGCTGACTCACATTTGAGTCACTTCTCCTATTTTCCCTGGCACCAACCACGGTCTTGAATGTGGGGTTGAACTTGTCCGAACCAGGCACATTGACTGAGTGTTAAGAATATGTTGGGTCGTTTATTTGGAAAATAAATCAACAGGCCCTGCAGGAGTCGGCTGTCCCAGCCTCATGCCCCCAGCTGGCCGAGCGACTGGCCCAGGGTGGACCGAGGCCCGCGTGGCTCTGCTCAGGCCACATTCGAAGTTTGTCATCATTGTCTCTGACAGGCAGCGACAACCAATTAGAGATCTGGTGAGAAAGAGAATTGTTTCCTTCCCGGCCTCCCGCTCACCCCTGACCACACCGTCCCTCTGCGGCTGGCTCTCTCAGTAGAGGCTGATTTATCTCCTGAATTTGCTGTCAGGGCACAGGAAGGAAGGCGCATTAAGGGCGGAAGCGGTCCCACCGCTCCTGCGCCTGGCCAGCCAGCGGCTGAAATCAGCGTGGAGTGGAAGGTGGGACGGGATGGAGGAAGCCTGCATTGCCAGAAGGGAGAACTTGCTGAAGGGCAGATTAAGACCGACTAAATCAGCAAACGACCCCTGCGTTCCTGCCCAGGGCCTGGAACCTGGGCACCCTCCTGAGAAAGCTGAGGGCACCAGTTGTCACTAGGAGACCGAGGAGGTGGGCGGGGAAGCCCGTCTGGTCCTCCCCGGGACGAGATTGGTCAGAAGACTGCTCTGCCCTTTCCAGGAGTGGATTTTGTAAGAGAGAGATACCTGGTTTCAATTTCTTTTGGGAAGCTAGTGCCTAGAAAAGCTGAAAAGAAGCTGGCTTCGGGCCAGTCCTATTCTCTGACAGCCGGCAATTGATCAAGGGTGATGATGATTTGCAGACAATGGAACAGATTCCAGCTACTCGGAAAAGCCTTTCTGGGCCGCACTCCATTGCCAACTCTGGCGAACTCTCCTTTGGGGGGGGATGTAGGGGAGGGTCGTGGTGTATACCTGTGGCTTTCCTTTTCTCCAAGGGTAGGGAGGGGCTGGGGGTGTGTCACCGGCAAGTCCCACCTTGGGGCAGGCTAATATTTCTGTCTAGTGGTATGATTTGAAGGTACCAGTAGAATCTCCATCCTCCAAAACCATCCCCCTGGGTCTGAAGTGAAGCCTAAAGTTACACCATTAGAGATTATTCTTCAGGTTCTTAAAGGGGTTTTGATCTCTAAACATCTATTAAGTGCATACATTTAAGCCTTTATCATAGGATCTTGAATTGTACAGATGCAAAGAAATAATTCTTATTTGCATGGGATTAGTTGAGGATTTAGGCAAAAGCAAGGAGTGGGATTTAGGGCAGGTTCACGGAATAGGGGCACGGAGAGTGGTGAGGTGCTGGTACAGTGGGGAGGAAGGAAGGAAAAGCTCGCTCTCTTGCCTAGGACAGTGGCTGGGCCTTGGATTCCTTCCTAGCTATTTGTCTGTCCCAAGATCTGGATCCCAGGCAATCTATGTGTCACGATGTGGAGTGTGCAAGTCGATGAGCGATGCTGGCTTGGAAGTGGCAACAGGGACTGGAGTTGGAGTTGCCAGACTATGAACACCCTTCTGGTGCACAGGCAATGTGGGGTGAGCCCCAGAGATCGCTGGGCTTCTCGGCTCCAGTGCCAGGGTTGATACAACTGTGCCCTTCCACTAGACCTTTGCAAACAGCTGTGTGGAATTGACCAGGCCCTTGGGCTTGCCCAGTGATAGAAATTGACAAGAGGCCAAAGAGGAGTTCCAGGCAAGGCTTTATTGGGGTTTGTGCTTGAGCAGAAGGGAGGCAGCACAGTGTCCTCAGGCTGACTCCCCGAGGCAAGGTCAGGAAGAGTTTCTCAAAGAAACTTAGGTGGGAGGTGCGCCTGGGTGGCTCAGTCATTTGGGCATCGGACTCTTGGTTTCAGCTCAGGTCATGATCTCATGTGTCCTGAGATCTAGCCCCGCATTGGGCTCCACGCTCAGTGGGGAGTCTGCTTGAGGATTCTCTCCCCCTTCCTCCCCCCTACTCACGCTGTGTCTAAAATGGATAAATACATTTTTTTTTCTTTTTTTAAAGAAACTTAGCGGGGGAAAGGATGTTTAAGCATGTAGAGGTGAGGTTTTTCTTGGCACTTGCACACTTTAGGGATCATGCTTTTCCATACATTGCACGTCTTATTAGCATGTGAAATATCCACCCCTGCATGTGATTTTTAGCATTTAAATGAGGGAAAGGTCACTGGAAGATAGATCTGGCCGTCACTGTGCACGTCTGCTGCAGACAGCTTTGGTCTGGATCTCACTCGTTCTTTCGGGCGGCTGGTTCCTTCCTTTAAGTCGATGTCCTATTTTCTGCATTCCTGTAAGATATATTGCTCAAGAAACACAGACTCAGGAGTTTTCTTTTAGGGAGTTTTTCCTTTATGGTACAGTCGCATGGCATTAGGGTTTTGGAACGGGCCTTGAGTCCTGTCCCTGTTCTGTCTCAGAATAATATAGTTTTTATTATTATTGTAATATAATAATTATATAATATTAATATCACAGAGGCCGAGCAGCAAATTAACTGGTCCAAGTCCCACGGCTGGGTTGCCTACTTCTGTCTGTCCCCTGACTCTCTACAGATGGCTGCTGGCCGGTGGGTATTTTCCTCACCTCAAGGACCGGTCACGCGGAAATTATTATTCTGTGTGCCTGTCTCCCCACTAGTCTGCCTTCCCAGGGCCCAAACTGCGTGGCGTGGGTGAACTCACCCAAGCAACACTGAAGGCCTGTGGGAACATATATATATTTGTTATATATAACAAACATATATATTATATATATTGATTAAAACATATATATATTTTTATGTATAAAAATATATATTTTATATATATATTTTGGAATCACAAGTTCTTCTGCAGATCAATAGCTCTCAACATGCTAAGAACTTTGGAAATCTAAAAAATACCTTCCTACCTTCAACGTAACTTCAATTCAGGTCAACAGAGTTTACTGAGTAGGAAACAAGGGTAATGACCCTCAGGAAGGGGTGAGTGCTCATTAGTGGGAGGCTGGAATGGGGAAGAATTAATTCTGCTTGTCAGTTGAACAAGGGCGTTTGTCAGGGAAACTTCATAGAGGAAGAGAAGAATCGGTACATTTCACGAAGCAGGGGTTGGGAGGAGGCTGGCTGTGGAGAAAAACATGAGCAAAAGTATGGAGGGTGTAGAAGTGCCCCGTGTGTCTGGGAAAGGTGCGTGGTGTGGGTGTTCAGGGACAGGTGGGTGGTGCGCAGGCGGATGGTGGGACAGGAGGATGAAGAGGCGGGCAGAGGCTAGACTGTGAGGTTTCTGAACATCAGCTTAAGACTGTGGACTTCATTCTGCAGGTGTTGGAGAGCCAGCAAAGGCTTTCGAGCAGGAAAGTGTCATGATCAGAATGCTCGCTGTGGCAGGGTTGAGGAAGAGGGGTCACTGGAGTGGCAGGGAATGGAAACCAATTAGGGAAGCCCTGCCGATCTCCAGGTGAGCACTGATGACATGCTAATGAGGGGAGTGGCAGAGATTCATGGTACTGAGTAGCCGCCATGTGTCAGTTACCACGCTGTGTAATTTACACGCCTCAGCTCCTGTGATACTCACACCGGACGTCACGTTACAGATGAGGAAACTGAGTCTTGTTGCAGTCAGGAAAAGTGAAGAAATTAGGTTGTTGTCAGGGGTGTTGGCAAGCTGCTCATACGGGGTGCCCTGTGGTCGGTGCAGGGCCAGGGGCTGGTCCTCAGCTTGTAGGCCAGGTAACTCGATTTGGAGGCGCAATTAGAGCAGCAGGTTTGGGAACGGACTTTCCGCCAATCCGACTCACTGGAGTCTGGTGTTGACCAGCCTGCCAGCTTCGCAATGAGAGATATGACTGCTCTGGCCACCAGACGCTCCTGTGCCCTTACTCACTTGTGTTCCGTGGTCAGTGGATTCCAGCCCATTAAGAAAAATCTAACTGGCAAGTCAGTTGTAACCGTGTTTGGGAAGCATGTAATCAGAGAAACGGGGGCGGCAGGGGTGGGGGAGAAATAATTTTGAAGAATATGTCATCAAGACTGGCCTGATGAACCATTCATGCCCCACAGCCGAGAGCATCACGTTTGTTATAAATTGCTGATTAAACAACATTGGAATAGAAAATGAGTCTCGTTGCCTGTGTCGAGGCCGATCTGATTGGAAGCAGCTGCCTGAAATGCTGTGTTCAGAAAGATTCTGAAGCCACTTTTAGGCTGCTGGGCAGGACTTTGTGATAAATTAGCAGCCTCTGCCGGGGCGCCAGGAGGGGGAGGGCTGGTGTATTGGTGGGACTGTTATCGGAGCATTTCTGGACCAATATTGTTTTTCTTCTTCTTCTTTTTTCCGCCCCCACCCCCATGGAGCCGAATCAGAGAAACCATGTTCTAACATTTATTTGAGAGACACCCAGTCTTTCAAGGAGACTTCGGAAGCTAACTAGTGTTCTTCATTTTGTGTTGATTTTGGGGGCTGTCCCTCAGAAGGTATTATAACATCACAGATTAGAAAGTTTCATATCTCTGCTAGCTACCACTCTCAGGTTCTAGGGGGTCAGGTTCGGGTCAGAGAGCCAGGAGTGGTAGTGTCTACATTCAGACCCACGCCTGTAGGAGTGCAGAGCCCAGCTCCTCCTCTCACACTGAGGCAAAGGGTGTTGTTGGTCTTTTCTTTGCCTAATGAGTGCGAATTGCCAGTCAGTATCACCTGTTGGAATAGAGCTTTCTGACCCAACTTCTCCAGGCTTTTTTTTTTTTTAAGATCTTATTTATTTATTTGACAGAGAGAGATGGTGAGAGAGGGAACACAAGCAGGGGGAGTGGGAGAGGAAGAAGCAGGCTTCCCGCTGAGCGGGGAGCCCGATGCAGGGCTGGATCCCAGGACACTCCCAGGGATCATGACCTGAGCTGAAGGCAGGCGCTTAACCAACTGAGCCACCCAGGTGCCTCTCCAGGCTTTTGATAGAATCACCAACAAACCAGGACCGCTGGTCCCCAGGCCGGGTCTGCCCCTCCATCCTTATCTCTCTGTACCAATCCAAACACCACCCATCCCTCGAGCCAGAGAAGGTCCTCTGTCCTCTGCAGATTTCAGAGCTCCCTGCATCCTCGGTGCCCTGTAAGGCCGTGGTTCTCATCTAGCAGTTAGTCCATCTCTGCCTCAGGATGTCTCTGGTACAAAATACCTTGAAGTTAAAAAAAAAAAAAAAAAGAATGACCATTGAACTCTGACTCTGGTGTGTGTGTTGAAACGTGAAAATGTGGCAAAGCGGCTGCTCTGAGTGATTGGTTAAATGGAACCTGCTCCAGCCCTACCTTTATTCTTCTCCTTATGAAATCCTCATAGAAAGAGCCTTTTATTAGAATTGCAGTCTTTCTCGGATTTGTTTAAAACACATTTGCAGGTAGAGTGATGAACTGACCGGTAGGGAGCTTTGGATTTTCAGTCTCCACCTAAATTGTCTTTCTTTGGGGTTTTGAAAAGTCACTTGTGAATGTCCTTGTTTCTCCACCTGAAAAATGCAGATGATAGCACTTGACATTGACAACCACAGGAGTTTGGTGTCAGGTGCTAAGTTAGTATTAGCAGGTTGTTCTGAATGTCTTGGGCACGCAGTGATATTTAAATGGATGCCCTGGGGGCGCCTGGGAGGCTCAGAAGTTAAGCGGATGACTTCGGCTGAGGTCATGATCTCGGGGTCCTGGGATTGAGCCCTGCTCGGGCTCTCCACTCAGCGAGGAGTCTGCTTGTCTCTCTCCCTCTGTCTCTGCCCCTCCCCTTGCTTGTATCCTCTCTCTCATGCAAATAAAATCTTTGTAAAAATAAAAAAATGGGTGCTCCAGGATTAGGACAACTGTACTAAACCTTCTTTACCTACTCCATTCATTTGCAGCGTGGCTGTCAGTAACTTTGTTCCTAGCCTTTGACTAGATGAGATATTTGGAGCAAGTGCCTGGTGCAGCTTTAAGTTATTGATTAAGAGTCTTTGCTTGTTTGCACCTAATTTTGTTTATGCAACAAAGTGCTCCCCTTTTAGGGACATTGCTAATAACTGAACTGAGCAGTGGTGAGGGCTGGGGCCGCTCTGTCTTCAGGGTCTCCATGGTTTAGCACGCCCCTAGGCAGCTCTTTCCAGGCAGGGGGTGGAGGGGGCAGCAGGAGGGCTGCCTGAAGACAGCCTTCTACCTTGCCTTTCACACACGGAGGCCTTGCTCTGAAATATTCTTAATTCCCTTATCCCCATCGTGACTTGCTCTCACTCCTGTTCCTTCAGAGTCATGCTCCAGAGCATTTTCCGAACTGATGAGTAATGACTGATCACCCGAAAGGGGCAGGGTCCTGTGGGGGTGCCAATGTGAAGTGCCCCGTGGTTGCTGTCCTTCAAGGCCCCTCAGCCTGGGGCGGGGGGGGGGGGAAGTGCGAACACAAACCCTTCTGATCCCAAAGAAGAAAGGAATCCATTGCAAAGGATACAAATGCTTTGGACATTCAGAGAATATTGCAGGCAGAGGAAATCAAGGGAGGGTCCTCGAAGATGGTGCCTCCAGGTTGGCTGGAAGGGACAGCTTTGAGGCAGAGAGTCGAGAATGGAGGAAGAGGGGAACATGGAAGGGCGCCCCAGGGGGAGAGGCCACCCTGGGGAAAGATCCTGAGTGGTCAGTGCGTGTTGGTGTTAACTCTGGTAGGAGAAGGGTGTGAGATCAGGTTGGAGAGTGAGCTGGAAAGTAGATAAAGAAGGACCTGGGAATGACCTGTAGGGTGTTCAAAGAATTGGAAAGAGGTGGGGAGTTGCTGAGTCTGCCAGGTGAGGAGGACTGAAGTTCCCGTCTCAGGTGCTCACGTTAAAATGGAAAGCAGTGCATGGATGGGAGAGAACAAACTAAGAAAAGGAAAACTAGGGGCACCTGGGTGGCTCAGCTGGTTGGGCATCTGCCTTTGGCTCGGGTCATGATCCCAGGATTCTGGGATCGAACCCAGCATCAGGCTTCCCAATGAGTAGAGAGTCTACTTTCCCTCTGCCCCTCCCCCAGCTCATGCGCGCATGCGCGCGCACGCACTCTCTTACTCTGTTCTCTTTCTCTGAAATAAAATCTTAAGGAAAAAAAGGAAATACGGAAGAGGCCCACTAATACCTCATGAGCCCTGTGCCACGCCCTATTCTAAGAACCCTCCAAGTATTGCCTCATTTCATCCCCGGGGTGGCTCTAAGAAGTCATTGCATGTCACAGATCAGGAAACTGAGGCACAGGGAGATGATAACTTGCTTAAGGCTATGTAGCCAGGAGGTGTTAGAACTGTGATATGAAGCCAGGAAAGCTGGGCTCAGAGCCCGACTCCTGAACCTGTTTCTTATTCTGCTTTCATCTGAGTGGTAGAAGCAGGAGACTCGGGAAGAGAAGCAGGGACTGACCTCTCTCCTCCCTGACCACGTGGTGGCATATCATGTGGGACTCCTGGGAGTCCACTCCCCAGATGCTGGCTCTGTGGTGGGAGCCCGGCAGACCGCCTTTTGGATCCTGGATATCATCCCTCTCTGCCCATCCCTTCAGCAAAGCCTCGTTGGACCCACCACGCACAGGCTCTCTCCCGTACTTTAAACCACAAAGCAGAACCGCCTCACTAAGTGTGTAGACCTCTGAACCCCCAAAATAGATGCGTAACAGGATGTTTACTTAATTTGCAAAAACTTCACCGTGGGGGTTTTTTAAGTAGCTAGCTCTTGAGCGGGTAGGAAAATTATTTTATGTATAAAAACTTCCGTTGAAAGCAAAAAAATGCTTTGCCTAGATTCCGATACACCGTACATGGTAAAAGTATTTCAGAATGTTTTCAGTTTCCTCCTTGCCTTTTGTATCTGTCAGTGAATTTAATGACAAATATCAATCACCTCAAAAAAATATTCACGTGGTAGCTGGTAGCTTGAATCTTATTATCAAACCTACCGAAGAGATGAAAATGTAATATACCAAAGTTCACATGTACAAAACAGGAAGATTATGGAGCTGGCTACATTTTTTTTTCCAAGATTTTATTTATTTATCTGAGAGAGAACAAGCAGTGGGGAGGGGCAGAGGAAGAGAGGGGGAAGCAGGCTCCCTGCTGGGCAGGAGCCCTGCGGAGCTCGATCCCAGGACCCGGAGATGGTGACCTGAGCTGAAGGCAGATGCCTAACTGGCTGAGCCACCCAGGATCCCCTGGAATGGGCTAATTATATCCCAAAAAAGTGTTTTGCTTTAAGAAGGAATTCACTAAATACAGTTAGCTGTTACATTGAAGTTCTTCACGGAGTGAACAAGAGTTGGGAAGAACAGACGTCTCTAGAGCTGAGCTAACTGGAGATCAGAGTGAAATCGACCAGCCTCTCCTGCCCTGTGTTGTGTGGGGAAATACAGAGATTTAGAGTCAACCGCTGGGAAGCAGTGACTTACACACCACTGGTCAGGTTTCTCTAAGACCACTCAGCGCTCTCCCACGCTCCCTTGCTTTGAGAATCTCTGAGGATAGAGTTTGTGTCTCCCACACCTCCTCGCCCAGTGCACCCTTCAGGGTGGGATGGGTGACAGCGCACAGGGCCGGTGGTCCTGGGAGCACGCTTTGGGAAGCGTAGTATCAGGCTACATTGAGAGGGTAGTGTTCAGATTTTCATTTTAGCAGAGACCCTGGTAATTAGAGCACAGATATAGGCAGGAAATCACCAAGGAGGGGGGTCTGGAATGGCATTGGGGGAAACCCTGAAGGAACGAGGAGCAGAAAAGAATGCAGAGTCTGTAAGAAAGTCCTTGACTGTCACCAGGATGCCCCTGGCAAGAGCAGAGAGTCACCCCATGGTGCTTTCAGGGTCATTACCAGGTGAAAATGGGGGTAGAAGTCAGAGGAAGGCAGATTCCAATCTAACGTGAGGAAGGACTTACCAATAAGTAGAATCCTCCAGAGAGGCAAGTGTCAGATCAGAGGTCTGTCGGAAACTTCCGAGGAAGGACAGGGGTGTGGACCAGGACTAGGACTTACATGTCCTTGGAAAGGAGAGCCTTGAATGATGTGATTATAAGATAAACAACACAAAGAGGAAATGGGGTTTGGTGCCTATTCACTTGCTGAGGTTGACTACCTTACATTATCTAATTTCTTTCTTTCTCCCCCTGGGTCTGTGGGGCCTTGATAATTTGCGTGGTTGGTTTAATAGCTCTCTGTGGAAATGAGAAAATCATTCAATCAGAGGAAATGGACTTGGGATGAGCAAAGGAGCTTTTTCCGGTGTGGATATTTTAAGAATGCCTATCTCATCTAGTATATACAGCAGTTAGAAATCTTGGGGCTTTCTGATCAGCTGGTGTCTAATGACCAAGGCAATGAAATACTTGAGATTTTATAAGCCAAATAGGGTGGAATTCTTTCATCTAATTTGGGACCCAGATTTGCATTTTGTTTACTTAGATTTACACAGATGATTAGAGAGACCTAAACTCCATATGTGTAAGACGAAATGAAAATTAATGTATGCGATGTACTGTATTTTGATTCAAATAAAAGGCTTATTGTTTGACTCACAGGGAGTCCCAGACCACCTGAGATGGTTCTCCTAGGTGTTAGGAAATCCCTGGGGGTGGGGGGGGGGAACGGGGAGCCTACAAGCTACAGAACTGACTCATTCTGTGTGATGCCCCCACTGGAAACATGATCTCATTTGGTGGAGGCGGAAACTGGGGAACGAGAGGTTAGGCGACTGGCTTGCAATCACTCACTGGCTTGTGGCAAACAGATAAGAAGAGAGGCACGGAGGAAGCCTGAAGAGTAGCTAGCCGCTTTTCTCTCCCAGTTTGAAACACCCACCTAAGAAACGCAGATGACTTCCCTATACACCCCATTTCTCTGGCCCTACCTCTTGGCTTTGAGAGTTTGCACGTTTGATTTAACAGCTGGCTGTGGAAATATTCCCTCTTCCATCGGGCGGTCCCATGGCACAGGTGCAAAGTCCCAGAACTGGGGCAAGCAGGAGGGCGGGGGGGTGGGGGGGGGGAGGATGACTTAATATCGGGAATGAGAAAGAGGATGTGAGAGGCAGGTCTCCTTGGTGAAGAGCTCCTACACCCTTAGGCGGACGCCAGGGGAAGGGGTGGGGTGGGCAGGCACATGAATTGCCCAATCTCTCTAAACGCAGGACTCTGCAAGTAGTGACGTGACTCCTGTTTTGTAGCTAGCCGTTTAAAATCCCGTGATTTAAATCCCCGGGTTTACCAGCTGCATTCCCAGTTTGGCTAGGAGTTGTTTTGACTGCTATGCCCTTGGCCTTAATTTAGATGGGGTCAGCCACCAGGCCCCAGGCGGCTGCTGCAGGCAAGGATGTTGCAAAAAGCCATGGATCCCTCAGCCCCCCAGCACGGGTTCTCACGTCCTAACCCTGGGCTCTGAGATCAGACCTGAAGCTGACCTCTGCCCCCCGCCCCTCTTGGCTTTGGAGACATTCTGCCCTCCCTTCCCCCAGCCTCCTGTTCTCCTTGCCCCGTGGGTTCTCGCTGTCTGTGTCCCAGTAAGGACAGGGAGAAGAGGCCCCCCTGAGGTTGTGGAACATGCTGGACTTCTGCCATGACCTGTGACCTTGAGCCAGTCATTTCGTCGTCCTTCCAGGCCTGGAGATGAAAGGTTGTTCCCAGGCCCGGATATCTCTGCCTCTCCAGCTGTCATCAGAGCATGCAGCCCTGAGTGCAGGTTTTGATTTCAACGTTTGTTGGGTTTGGGAATGACTGCGTGCTTCTTCTTTTGCAGAAGACAGCAGCAATGTGTGAGGGGGACATCAAAAGAGGGCAAAGAGGTAGGAAGTGTGGTGAGCTCAGAGCTTGAGCCCCCAGGGCTCGGGGAGCCAGGGAAGGTGTTTCCTGCAGAGCCCTCCAGCCCTATGACCCCCAGGATGCGGCCCCCAAGCAGCAGAGGCTTGGCATAACCGCTGGCTAGGGATGGTTCCACACGGTATCAGCCTGAAACGTGTCTCTTGAATTGCACAACGTGGTGCCTTTTCAAATAGGGAAGAACCACGAGGAGGGGGGCCCGGCTGAGGGTCCGTGGATGGTCCAAAGCTGGCTGACCGGCTGGGAAAACTGCAGAGGACGGGGAGGCTGGGGGGGTGTGTGTCAAGGAGATTTCGGGGTGAGGTGCAAGGCCACAGATGAATCCCACTCCTCATCACTGAGAGAACCTCTGACCGGGTTTTACCTCCTCTCTCAGGCCTTCCAAATAGAGCCCCCAGTTCCAACAGAAAGTGGTAGATTTTTTCCCGGAGAGGGAGACTTGCCACAGACAGAAGCAGAGGGCGGAGACATTTCTCCGCAGCGTTTCCGGTTAGGGATTTCACCATTTTCATAGTGAGGCATGACTGCAAGTTAAATGCCGGAGCGCTGGCGATTTTTTTGTATGTGGCATGTTCTCTCCCCATCCCCCACCCCCGGCTCAAAGTAATCTGTCTGGGACAGAAAAAGCTGCCTGCCCTCCTCACCGGCCTCTCCCTTTCCTGGCCCCCAGCCCCAGAGTCTAATGCCCTCCGACCCGCTGTTTGTCTTCACGTCTGAGGCTGTGCCCACACACACAGACACATGCACACACACACACACACACACACACACTCCCTCAAAGTGGCCTGGACGGGTTCTGGAGCCATTCAGGCCTTGGGCTCCAGGAAAACCGTCAGCCTGTGGCCCCAACGAGCATCAACCCACTTGGATGGTAAGAATCTAGTGACGGAGAGGAGTCTGCTTGTCTCCCCTCTCCCTGGGTGGGATGTAGGAGGATGTCTAACCCCCCTGCCGCCGGGAGGAGAGGAGAATCAGCTGAACGCTCTAATAATGAGTCACTCAGGTTAACTCAACAAACTCCTACAAACTCCTACAGGCATTTGAAAAATGTTAACGCTATTTATGAATTCCATCAGCGTCTGAGAGGAAATAATTGGAAGTTACTGGTTGAAAATCAAGAGGAGGTGAACTTGGGCCTCCTCTCCGGTGTGATTAGCCAGCTGCATTCCGGGGAGGCCCCGGGGAGGCCCCGGGGCTCCGTTTCAGCTGTCTGTGACTTCAGCTTCCCTCATTGGCCTCGGGACAGGGTAGGCCCTTAGCAAATGCTAAATAATAATTAGAGTAAGTGGCCTGGACAAAGCGCCGCCGTAGCACCCATCCAGCTGCCATTAGAGAGCAGGGACCTTCCCTGGTGTGCTCTCCTCGCTTTCCCAGACAGAACTGACGTCCTGTTTATTGATGGCGTCCTCCGAGTTCCTGGGCTTTCTGTCCTGTCCACGAGAGCCGAAAGCTTGCAAGAGCAGGACTGGCTCCAGATTGCAGAGTTCAAATCCTGACTCTACCACATATATGCTGTGTGACCCTGGGCAAGTTTGTTAACCTCCCTGTGCCTCTGTTTTCCGCTCGTAAAATAAGGGCCATGAGAGCAGGTACCTTCTAAAGTTGCTGTGAGAATTAAATGAGTTAGCACTACTATTGTATGTAGGGTTTTTTTTTTTTGAATTTTCATTCATAAGAGTAAATGGACTATAACATTTCCTTTTTAATAATAGCCCTATCAGGTTTTGACGTCAAGATTATGTTGGCCTTATAGAACAAGCTAGGAAGTTTACACTCATTTTCTATTTTCTGGAAGTTTGTGTAAGGTTGGAGTAATTTTTCCTTAGTATATACATCCCTCACTAATAAAGCTATCTGGGCTTATAGTTTTCTTTGTGGAAAGGTTTAATTATAGGTTTATATTTTTATTAAAGTCTCAGTAAGGGGGCCTGGGTGGCTCAGTTGGTTGAGCGTCTGCCTTCGGCTCAGGTCATGATCCTGGGGTCCAGGGATCGAGCCCCACATCAGGCTCCCTGCTTGGCAGAGAGCCTGCTTCTCCCTCTCTCCCCATTTGTGCTCTCTGTCGCTATCTCTGTCTCTCTCTCTCAAATAAATAAAATCTTTAAAAAAAAAATAAGTCTCAGTAAGTTGCATTTTTTCAAGGAATTCTTTATCTTTGAATTTTCTAATTTATAGACATTTATTGTTCATAATGTTTTTAGTATCATCTTCATTTCAAAAGGATCTCTAGTGATGTCCCTTACTTTATTCCTGACCTAGGTCCTTGTGCCTTTTCTCTTTTTTTCTTGATCCATCTTCCTAGGCACTTATCAATTTTATTAGTTATTTATTAGTTATTTAATTAGCTATTTTATTAGCACCTGGGTGGCTCAGTCAGTTGAGTGTCCAATTCTTTTGATTTTGGCTCCGGTCATGATCTGAGTCATGAGATCCAGCCTTGGGTCAGCAGGGAGTCTGCTTGAGATTCTCCCTCTCTCCCTCTTCCTATGCCTCTCCCCTTACGCACCCCCCCCACCATGGGTGTGCACACTCTCTCTCTAAATAAATCTTTTTAAAAAATAAAGAAAAACCTTTGACTTAAAAAAAAAATAAATGAGTTAGCACTTACAGGATGCTTAGAACAGCACCTACCCCACAGTAAGCACCCCCCAGATGTTACCTATTACCCTCTCTTTCTTTTGGTTCCTCACCAGTGAGTGCTTCTGCCTTCTTGTCCCATGGGCACCAAAAGATGCACAGAATCTGGGTGTGGATCAGGGCACTCCAGACCCGGTAAGAGGTGTGTCTCAGCGGTGGCGGGGGTGGGGGGGGTAGAGCACTAGAATGTTCTGGACCACGTCAAGCATACCGCTCACAACCCATGCATTTCCAGATACCACACACTCTGTCTCTGTCTGCTTTCAGGCCTCTGCTCCAGCATCCCCTCCTCAGGGAGGCCTCCCGTGTCTACCCCTGCATCCCACCTCACTCTCTGTCCCTTTCCCCGTGTGATTGTTTTTTTTGTGGCACATCTCACTTCCCTATAGGATCAGTATCTTGTTGCCCAGCCATCCACTGCCCCTCTCTCCCATTAGAATGCAAGCTCTTTGAGGGCAGGATTCTCTCTTCAGTGCTGGATCCTGAAGAGAGTCTGGCACTTACCAAGCATACAGATATATACATTTTTTTAAGTAAGCTCTATGCCCAACATGGGGCTTGAACTCACGAACCTGAGATCAAGAAGTCACGTACTCCGCCGCCTGAGCCAGTCAGGTGCCCCAGTGCAGATATATTTTGAACAGATGAATGAATCCAAAAACCATCTTCTCATTTTCCTGTTTGCATAAAACCTTTGTGAGGGTTTTGTGCAGCCTCACAACAGGAGACATTTAAAACGTTAATAGCTGTACCATGATTTAGAATGAATTATTCTTTGACATAATATTCACACAGTTCCCTAGAGTAGACATATTTCTTTTGTTGCCATACATATGTATGTGTATTTATAAGTGTTTGTTTCTGGATCCACGTGTTCTGCCTTCCGTAAGGACACCTGGAGCGTGGGGGTAGGGGGTGCAAATTGAAACTGATCCCCATGATTTCCTAAAAACTGGCAGTCAGTCCTTGAGGTTTGGTTCAAATCTCACTGCTCGATAAAAGATTGCCCTGAGAGCTGTCACCCCCTTGGACCTCAGCCTCTCCTTTGAACTACTGGCACGTCTTATGGGAACCTCTCGTTCGGTTTTAACCGAGTCATGGGGCATCTCTTACTGAACCTTTCACCTTTTTATTGTCCTATTTATTTTCCATAAAGCGGTATCTTTCTGTCTGCTGGTTTGCAATCTTCCCAAGGGTAGAAACCTTGGAATCTGCTGATTTATGTCTTCCATCAAGTTCTTAGACTGCACGTGACAATTCAACAGTTCATGTCTGAATGGAAGCATAAATGAATGCGAAGCAGAGCTGTGAACATCGCCAAGCCTTATGTCGCTCATTTATCTCTGTTACCCTCACCTTAAAAGCATCTGAGGGACCAAAGGTCGGTATGGATATTGGCAATGAATTTTCCTTTGGAAATGTTGATTGGCCTCTTTGTATCTTATTTCAGAAGTCCTGGAAATGTTTCTCTCTCTCTCTCTCTCTCTCTCTCTCTCTCTCTCTCGCAAGGCACAACCAGCTCAGTCATTATAGAACAATAATGGGTTTTTTAGTGATACTTGGTTCACTGCTCACTTCTCTTGTTCTTTCTCCAGTACTCAGCATACCTTTATTTAAGAGTTCAAGGTCAAGAGTGCTGAGGAAGGTCATTGTGAAAAACAGCTTGTAAAAGTACTTGTCGAGGTTGATTTTAGAGTACAAGGAAGATATTCATAAAGTCATAAAATTTTAGCTATGGAAAGCACATCAATACTTCTGGAACATTTTATTTCTTTAAAAAGATGTGAAGCCAAGGTTTAAAAAAGGGGTCGTCTAGATATGCTTCATCATTGCACAGATTAGAAATGTCCAAATGAGTAACACACCTCAGGATTCACCCATCGTAGGTGGGGATTTCTGCAGATGAGCGGGACAGAGAGAAATGCAGATGTGGCAGATGAATTAGAACTTATTTCCTCACCTTTTATTTAAATAATTATAAAAGGGGTGATATAAATACTGTATGAATTGACATCGCAAAGAGAAGCCAGCAGGAATTCACGAGGGGATTAAATAGAAAGATAATGGTCTCTATTCAGTTATTAAGAATAATATGATGAGCCCCATGTAAATATTATGTATGGCCACCTGCTCTTGTGGCCTTGGTGGCAAAGAGAAAACAGGCCTGGGAAGTAGAAGGCAGATACCAAGGTGTTCTTTGGTGGTAACCGCCAAGGATGTTGCTGAGAGGAGATTAAGAGGATCTTGAAGGAGAGAGCCTATCCTCCTGTTGTCAGGTTGTGAGAAATGGCAAAATTCAGGAGATGGTAGGTAGGCCAGGTACTGGTTTAATTGGCTTTAATTGCTTTGAAATGTTTTGGCTCCGGGAAGAGAGAAGAAACCCCCTCAGTCAGCATTTGGCCAGCTGGGTCTGCTGTGACCGTCGGGGCCCCAGTGAAGGGGAAAGAAGATGGTTCCACAGCAGAGGCTCCCTGAGGACCCCACTACCTCGTTATCCCTCGTTATCCCTCCCAGGGTTGAGGACCCAGGGCCAGCTGGGGAGGATTAGCACCTGCTTCCTGGGGCTGCTTGCACCTGGCTCCAAAGGGGGTTAGTTACTGAAGTTACTGTGATAATTCCAGAGAATCTAGTTGGACTGGGGTTAAAATCCCCCTTATTGTTTCAAGACTCTCCATTTCCCCAACCCTTTGGGAAGAGACGGTTGTGGTTCGATCCCCTCTCATTAAATCCTTTAGGGCCTAGGGTCACGTAAACGTTTCTGCATCGAACCTACCTCTGATTGGTGGCTGGGGATCCCTTCTGACGAGTGGGAATCCCTAATTAATAAAGAGGCCCTTAGTTGTACTCAGATTTTCAAGACGGAGCCACTCTTCGTGGAGAACGCTGAATTTCACTTTTCTCATCTACCCCCCAAATACCTTAGCTCATATAATCAAGCAAAACCCGGAGCAGCTTCCTTCCCTCTGCTTCACGCCCTGCCCACAGCTCCGTCATGCTCTTGGGTGACTCTGGGCAAATGACTTCATGTTTTTGGGCCACAACTTGTATTCTGTGAGATGTGAATACTAATGGCAGCTACTTCCTAGGTGGTTGTGAAGATCAAATGTGTTGACATCTAAAATGTTTAGGACAGCGCCTGGCTCCTAAATCTTAGCTCCTATTATTGTCAGCGTCTTTCCCCTTCCTGCTCTTGTATCTGTACTTCATTGGCAGCAGAGTGAAGTATTATGGGGCAGAGGGCAGGGAAGGGGGTCACAGGGTGTGATCTTCCCAGGCCCCAGTTCCTAGCGGGTGTCTCAACATCGCCTCCCCCAACCTGGGAGCCTTGCTCCAGAGGCTGGACGAACCTCGGAGGACGCGGGCCCCTCTGGAATTCTCTCGGCAGGTCAGGCTGGCCATGGGCCGCCCATTCCGGCTCTCTTCAGGGAGAATTATTCAAATAAATGAGAGGCCTGAGCAGATCTCCTGGTCAGCCACGTAGGGCCGTCCGAAGGAAGATGGGGACATCCTTTAGAAAGTGAGCCATGGGGTTCACTGCCAAGAGTCAAGCCGTATGGCAGTTAGGGAAAAAAAAAAAAATTGTGCATGTTAGTTAGCATGTCCGAGTGTGAAATGAGTTTGACTTTGCAGCTTCTCCCCATACAGCAGGCTGCAGAGGTTTCCATAAGCTGTGGGGGCACTGGACGGAGTGGACTGAACCCGCCCATTCTGTAAGGGCGGCTCGTCCGTGTTTTCCAAAACGTGTGTAATTTCCGCCCTGAGTCTTGCCCCCCGCCCCCCATCGGCAGCCAGGCAGTATGTTCTGAACCTAGCCAGGGCCTCACACAGTGGCGACAACAGAGCTTGGCCAAGGGCCAGCACACCTGATGGGGGGGTGCCTTTTTGTACCCCGTGACATGTCACCACCCTCCCGCCCGCAGCAGACAGATACGAACCATCGAGGACCCGCCGGCCTCATTGCCTCGAGAGCGAGGAAGCACACTGGCTCTGTCGGGGCTGGGCTGGCAATGCCGTGCTAAGGGAGACTGAAAGCGGGGGAAAGGCTGAGGGTGGGCCCTGTGGTGCACACCTTCCCTGCCTCACAGCCCGGGGCTCACCCCCGCCTCGGAAACGACAGGGGTCCCAGGCCGTTTCCACGAGGGCCATCACAGCATGTGGGGAAATGAACCATTTGGCCAACCGGCACAGAACGGCTGATTTTTTTTTTTCCCATGGATGTGACTCATTGTAAAATCTGAATTGAATGAGTTTCTTTGGATTTCAGTTCAGCTACCATTTCCTGAGCCTCTGGTATGCAGTCTGTATCACGCTAACACTCACGTATGTTGTTTTTTGACCCACCTGGCTGAGACATGTAGTTCGTGCCGCTTCTGTGCGCAGCATGGAGATGCCAAGATGCACGAGTCTGAGAAGATCCCTCATCCTACTTAGTTCCCAGCCGGGGTAGTCCCGGGAGGTTCCAGAACCACTCAGCAGGCAAAAGCTTTTGCTTATTCTCAAGGCATTGAGTTCTTTTGGAATTCCGGTTCTATTTCTTATCCAAAAACAGAAATGGATACTGAAGTTGAAATTTGTTATTGTAAATAAAGCATTCTACTCTCTTCATCTGGTTATTGGATGCGAAACAATGACGTTCGGATGCCTCTTTGCTTCTCACTGTTGGGAAAATAATCCCTGCAGACTGGCCACTGCGGTCTACCCCCCTCCTTTCTCTCCAGCCCAGGGGCAGGATTTCTGGGGTGCTGGGCACAGACACCACTGGGGAGGTCAGGCTTTGTTGACCCCTCCCATTGGCAAACTCCTGACTGTGCACTCAGCCATGCTTTAGGGAGTGGGGGAGCTCCAGAGTACATGATTTGAAAATCAGAGAGGGAGATGACAAGTATATTCAAAAGCACATTGATTTTTCACACCAGGAGTGAGGATATGCCAAAAAAAAACAAAAAAACAAAAAAAAAACCAAAAAACTCAATACTGAAAAATGGACCCAGAGTATAAAACCCTTTGCCAAATCGAGGGCTTGTGAGGTTCCAATTCCACCGAGGTTGAGTCAGAGTGGGCTTACAACTAAAAAGATCCCCTTGGAAGGAGAGTCATTATCTGGTCCCAGGAGTAAGGGGAACCACTAGGGGTATGTGAAGAGAAAATCCTAAATTTAGCTGTGCTGCCCTCCATCTCCCCAGCAGCGATCCCGGGTTTAATGTTGGTCCTGTCTGGATTCCATGTAGCACCTTTCTCATGGGTTTAAAAATAGACTCCGAGCCTGCCAACCCTCTTAAAAGGAACATGATAGAGATCAGTGCCAGCGCTAGGGGACCTGATACCCGGCTCCGATCACCTCCCTAAATAGAGCCCACACTCGAGATCCCTTGCTGGGGGAGGCAGGCACCCGGGGCTACCCAGCTGGCCACTGAGTACTTACCACGAAAAATCAAACAGCAAAACAACCAAGACCGTCTTGTCTCCTTTCCCTTTCTTCTCTCACTATCGAAAAGCTTAAGAAGGAATTACAATGTCTGAAGGGAGTCAGAGTGGATTTCTTAGTCCATTTGGCGTAATAGCTAGAGCGTATATTCTGCCAAGTGCCTTCCTAATTAATTATTGGGCAGGGGAGTGGGGGCCAGCACGGGAGGGCACAACCGTGTCTCTGCGAGGAATAACATCTTCCCAGCAGCCGTGCTCTTGATGGTTTACAAGCTCCTGGGGGTGGTTGATGGCTGGCTCCGTGGCCGATAAAGGAGCCTGCCTTTCTCAGTAAAGGGTGGAGTTCCTGGTACCCAACTTTATCCGCTGTGCCCAGAGGACCTGGGCGCTGGGGCAACTCCCTGTGTGCACGAGGGCCCGGCCAGATAGAAGAATGGCAGAGGGCAAAGCTGTATTTGTCAGAAGGCCGTGGAGGAGCCAGAGGCAGGGATGCCACCAAGGGAACCGTCAGACGTGGGGCTCGGGACCGGGGCTCGAGCTGGACACATGACTGGAGACACTTCTTCCCCGCGGAGGAAATGGACACGGAAATGGCGCACGATAAGCCCAAGGGGGTCTAGTCGCTGTAGCAGAGTGCTGGGGGCTTCTGGGGGTCCTGTTCTCAGCCATGGATGTTGGACCTCGGAGAAGCTGTCCCTAGGCCCTAATTTTCTGCAACGGACACAAGATCGGCAACACTCCACACCTCTGGGGTGGGAGGGTTCGCCTTTGACAAAAGCTTGAGTTGAGAAGAAGGAAGGAAGGGAGAGAAGGAGGGGGAAAAGGGGGCCAACTGGTCATTTTACTGGGTACCTGCTTTGTGCCCCCATAGTAGTGCTGGGCATTTTTACGTGATTTTCATAATACCTGGAGAAGTGAGTCACCTTCTTTTCATTTTACCAAGGAAGAAACCAACACTCAGAAGAGTAATTTCCCTCACGCAGCTCAACCACAGCCGAGTGGGCCTACTGACTTGAGAGTATTTTAAGGCCGCCCAGAAAAGCAGACTGTGCTGTTGTGTCAAGTTAGTTCCATGTCTGAGTTGATGGCAGAGGATTAAGCCAGACGTGTGGGAGGGGACGTGTGTCCCTCAATGAACGGCAGCGGGGAGAGCCTTGTTGCCCAGGGCCTGAGGTGCTGGGAGGCCCTTCTCTGGAATCCTGGGTCTGCACTGAATTCGTCAGCTCTCACGTTCCTTTAGAGGGGCGCCAGCTTGGGTTGAGTCCAGCCGCTTGTCTGAAGCTGCCTGTTCCCGTTCCCCCAACACGTTCTGGGGAGGCACCGTCATCTGAGAATCCCAGGCACCTGAGAGTCTTAGCTCCAGGCTTTGGAGCAAAAAGACTGTTCTTCCAGTTTCTGGTAGAGCTCGATTCATGGAGGCATTCAGGGCAGGGGCCCCATACACATCCTGGGCTCCCACTCCCTGCCCCCAGGGGGTTTCCTTGTCGCACAGTGAATAGCTTTGCTTTCTTCTCCTGCTGAGCTGGAAGTGGCCTAGGGATGGGCTCCCCCGGCTGGAACCCGTAGCCCCTCATTAGGCTTGTCTGCCCAGGGACCTGTGGAGACCGTGGGTAAAATATTTAGCAAGATTAGAAAAACCCTGTAGGCGCCGTGAACCTGCAGGCTAGAACAAGTAGTCCCGTGTCCTTCCTGAGAACCCTGGTTTTTTTTTTTTCTCTAGCCCATCAATTCCTTTCTGTCGCTTTACTTGGGTTTCAGTGACGCGCCCTGGCAGATCTCCTGGGCACACTGAATTCCTGCGGTAAAAAGTGCAGCCCTCGGGTCTGGGAAGGAAAGGAAATGGGCAAGGAGCAGGAGGGTTGTGTGTCATCTAAGGGGATGGTCGTGATGGAGGGTGGAGAGGGACAGTCAGTTCAAGGGGAAAATAATAATCCCCTATCTTTCAGAATGCCTAGAGCCCAGAGGGCCCTCAGTAGGCCCTATAGTTTATTCTGTGCTGCTGTAGGCCTTATCGAATAGCGAGCTATGTCTCTGCTCTCCTGAAGGATCCCAGCAAAGCCCTTTCTGAATAATGAGTTCCATTAAGTCCCATCCCCGACAGCTGGAAAGTTCTTTCTGTCTAAATGTCTAATGGAAATCTTCTCTACATCAGTTGAACCCTATGACTTCCCGTTTCCTGTGTATGCCCTGTGCAAACATCAGTCAGCAAGCATTTATGGGGCACCGCCGCCCAGCACTGTGCTGCCCCCATAGGGGGAGCGGGTGGGGAAGCGAGGGGAGGGGTTGGCAATACAGAACATTTGAACCAAGCTGCTTCGGCCTGGGAGAAGCTTACAACGGCATCGTGGTGACCAGGCTACCACACCTGGGAAAGGCAGCATATAATTAGGCCCGTCCTGATGCTCCAGGCTCCAGTGCTAGGGGACTTTACATCCGAAGGGCCTTATCCTTTAGCCTTCTCTTCTTTAGTGCCAATCACTTCAGCTCCTGTATCCTCAGGTCTTAACTGAGCAGCATGTATGAAACTCTTTCCTTTCTTCTCCTCTTGGGCCTTGCCTCTTTGCATATTTAAGTTGCAAAGCCTCAATCCTAATGAGGTCATGGCTAACGTCAAGGATTCTTGGCAGTGCTGAATACTCAGGTCCTCTGATCGTACCTCAGCATCTTTCCCATATGTGAGGGTACTCTCCTGGCTGTGGTCAGCTTCTGGTCCACTATAACTATGTCGTCCTTTTTCATTGTGATGGTGTATAACCCATAGCATTGTATGGTACAAAGGACACTGGGCTTAAAGAGATAAGATCTGGGTACCAAAATTAGACTGGGAATGTTTTCATAGTTAACTTTGAATATTTCGCTTTACTTGTAAAGTCTTAGTTTATATCACCTTTAAAAACATATTCTGTATATAAAGAACTCTTAAAATTCAATACTAAGAAAACAACTTGATTTAAAAACGGGCAAAAGATTCAAACAGATATATTATCAAAAAAGATATGTGGATGGTGAGTAATCCCCTGAAAAGATGTTTAACACCTTAGTTATTCGAGAAAGGCCAATGAAAGCCACAGTGAAATACTACTACGCATCTGTTCGAATGTCTAAACTAAGACTGACCGTCCCAAGTATTGGCGGCCATGTTGACCACCTGGCAGGAAGGAGGGATTCTGATGCAGGAGGAAACTTTTGGAAGTGATTTTGGAGGTTCGTTATCTGGATTGTAGTGATGGCTTTATGGGGGTATACATAACATTTTAAATATGCTGTTTATGGTATATCCATTAAACTTCAATGGAGCGGTTAAAAAAAGTCAATCTTTTATTGCGCGAGTCCATTCTATCAGTGTTTTTGAAAGTATTGCGCATGTTATTCATCTTCCATTTGAGTAGGGCGTTTTCTCTCTCTCTCTCTAAATATTAATGTTGGAACGGTGCTTTAGAATCCCTTGAGATATTCCACTGGGCTATGATCAGGGCTGTTCCAGTAACCATAATTTATTAATTGCAGCTCTCTCTGTAGGGGATGTTAGCAAATCTGAGTGGCAGTTTTAAGAGGCGTGGGGCAAAAAACCTGTAGGGATGTGTGTTTTAACAATATTTGCACGGGGAGAGGAGGGTTTGGGGTGCCTTCCCACACCCAGACACCTTGCCCTTTGGTACAGCAGGACCGGTGCTCCCCAGCCCCCTTGCAGAGGTGGCCTGGCTGGAGATTCATCCTCTAATGATGTTGAAGGTCTCGGACCCAGAACGTTCTGATGTCGCAGTCTTCAAATACCAGTTTTTTTGCATTATACACTTCAGATCACTTTTTTTTTTTTTTTTTTAACAACATACTGACCTCTTCTCTTGATCTTTATTTATCCCACTTATTTGGGACTTTGCCTTAATTGTTGAACGGCTTTGAAGAGCACTTCGCTTTGGAAAACACCCAGAGTCGTTTCTAACCTTCAGGAGCACGCTCCACATTATCTATTTCTGGCCCCGAGTACGCTCCTGTTAGGAATCTTGCCAGTGCTGTTAATGGAAGGGCTCTGGGTCCCCTGGACCCTCCATTTACTAGTGGTGACCACAGTCCTGACCCTTTATCTCTCTGAGCTCCGTTTCTTGGTCCCTACAACCATAAAAGCATTGCCTACATTTTCGGGTGGCTGTGAAGCTTAATTGAGGTGAGGCAATTTGTCCTCACCTAACAGGTGCTCGGTGCATTAATTCTTCAAAGCACACAGCTCTGCCATACCTATGTGTCAGGGTAGGAGGGGTGGAAAAAGAGCATTTGGGATTGTGTCTAGGCTGCTATTTGAAGAGAAGGTGAAGCTGGGCTCGTCCGTGGTCTGAACAAGCAATTTTGCCAGGGGCCTAGTTACCAGCATTGCTTTTGCTGATCACTTGTCATCACCTGTTCTTAATCTGGGGTCGCCCCAAGGCTTGGCTACCCCACGCTCCACCCCCCCAACATGTTTTTGACATCTGCCCCTGAAATGACCTCAGGAAAAGGTGAGGATAGTCCCAGAACAGAAAACTGGGAGCTTCTTCCGGCCTCCTTGGGTGATGTTTCATTAACCGGGTCAGACTGGAGGGATGAGGGAGACGGTAGTAACAGATCTGTGGCCAGCCTCTCAGCTTCATTTCGCCTCGCTGCTCTCTG
The DNA here is from genome assembly GCA_028534135.1 of Potos flavus. Taxonomy (NCBI): domain Eukaryota; kingdom Metazoa; phylum Chordata; class Mammalia; order Carnivora; family Procyonidae; genus Potos; species Potos flavus. The sequence continues at coordinate 32,407,374 of CM052899.1, read as the reverse complement.
GCAGAATCTGGAATAGGCTGATTAGCCGGTATCTCAGGACACGGTGTAAGAGCTCAAAACATGCAAATTGGTTATGGGGCATAAATAGACTTTGCTGAGCTCACCCTGGCCGTCTTTGCAGGCTCTGGGGCCCTTTCACTGGGGCAGTCGGGGTGGCGGGAGGCAGGGCGGGAGCGCCATGCAGCTTGGAGCTCCTCACCTCCATTGGACGTGTGTGCCTCCCTTCTGCAGCGGCAGGACGCTCGCTCCCCGCCCGGCAGCCCCGGCCGGCACCTGCAGCTCGGGCCGCACCCCCACCCGCACCCTCCACGCACGCCCTCCGCTGGGCTTGGCAGCAGGTGCCTTCTCTCCGAGATCGCTTCGCATTAACTTTCCCATCTGACATGATAATGGAGAGAAAATGAAGAGATCCCATTAGCGGCTGGCTAGCTGGCTGGAGGGCGGGCGAGCGAGGGCAGGGTCCGGGCGCCGGAGCCCGCGCCGGAGCCCGCGCCCGAGCCCGAGCTGGAGCCGAGCGGAGGGAGCCTGTATTTTTAGCCAGATGCCGCGTAACTTGCTGGCGCTCCCCGCGCCGCCGAGCAGATAACGGGGGAGGGGGAGCAGGGAGCCAGGCTCGGATTTCAGCGCGGGCGCCGGACGATGGCAGCGAGACAGGGCAGGTCCGGTCCAGACCCTGCGGTGAGTGGACGGCCTGCTCGCGGCCGCTCGGGCGGGGAGCTCGGCGCGCGTTGGGCCGCTGGCGTGCGGGGTCCGGGCCGCAGCGCCTCTGGCCGCGGGCTGCGGGTCCCGCCGCGCTCGGCGGGCGCCAACTTTCCGGGCGGGTGCGGGGACGCGCGCCGGCGGCCCTTATGCTGCCTCACGCCGGCCGGGCGCCGAGGCTTCTAGCAGGATCCAGAGGAAAATTCCTTTGGCCTGGAGGCTGCCGCCGCGAAGGGGCCGGTGGCGGGAGGCGGCCCGACCTGTGTGGCCCGCCCGGGTGAGGCGGGCGCACGCGGGAGCGCGGAGGGGAGGAGACCCGGGCGCGCGGGGCCCTCGCCAAGGCCGTGTCCCCCTCACCCCGGAGGACAGTCCCGCCGAGCGGGTTTGCTGCTGGGGACCCACCCCGCACCCGCACCCGCGGGGATGCCACTGCCCCGGCCTTGGCCTTGGCCTTGGCCGGAGAGGGGGCTGCCTCGCCCGAACGCACATCTGACCCCTCAACCTTAGAAGCCTTAGTGCCCGGAGGTCCTAGAGGAAGCGGGAAATGAATGGGGATGAGAGGAAGGCAGACCTGCTGTGTGCCGGGGAACTGGTGCCTTCCCCGCACCCTGTCATCCTCACGGTCCCCCAGCCAGCCGTGTGTCGTCCCCGTTTTGGCAATGGGGCAAATGAGGTTTGGGAACTTGTAGGAGGCACAGCATCAAGTGGCAGGGCAGGATCACCCCAGGTCTTCCCAGCATCGGGGTTCACTCAGGCGCCTCACCCATCCCTGCATTACCCAGACGCAGGAAGCCCACAGGCTTGGCAGTTGTGTTGGGAGATGATAAGAGAACCCGAGACTCGCGCTCGCCCTTTTTATGATACCTTAATGACACCTTTAATATGTTCCATTCTACCTTTGCGGATGGTAGTCTGACTGGGGCTCCTAGAGAGAGTTCGGGAAGCTCTCCCCATACAACTTTCTGGAAAGAAAAATGAAAAACTTAATGAAAACACACGCTGTGGCCCAGGGGCCACTTGCGTTTCTCTGTAGTTGGTGAGATAAAGGCAGGGACCACACAGGTGGGAAAGCTGGCTGGCGCGGGCTGTTCTTCCTGCGGGGCCTGACGGGGTTCCTAGGAATAGCAAGGTGCCAAGTATGAAGGAGCTGTCAGACGTGGAGGGCAACCCCCAAACACAAGCAGACAGCTCCGCGTGTAGAACGGTCCTCTGCCTTAGTCAGCTGGATGGGCTGCAGCACCCCCCTCCTACCCCAAAAGGTCTAGAAATCTCTTCCTGGGAGTCCTGACAATGGCCTTGTTAAAGAAAGGGCATTTTGCTCAAACAAGGCCCCTAGGGAAAGAGATATTATCTTATCGCTGTTTACTGATAATAGCTCCATTTCCATTCACCTTTTTAGACTTGAATTTTGCACTAAAAGACCTTGAGAAAGTAATGCGTGATTTGTCCTGGGCAAACTTGGACCGGCTCAGGACCCAGAGAAGGTACAAAGAGGCCCTGGGATTCTCTTCATCGTGTGCTTCCGGCCTCTCCCTCCCAGGACACTGAGCCCCCTGGGCGACTTATCTATTGCTATATTCGTATGACCCCACTCAGGAAGTGCAAGTTTAATAATAGTCTGGGTGTCTCAGGTAACCAAGGGTTCACCTCCCTTTTCCAAGCAGTCCTGATGAGAACTCAAGGCCCTTCCTTTCCCCTCCATTACTTCCTCCTGAAGTGAGGGCCAAAGTGGGCATGGCCTCTGAGCACAGGTGGAAGGCTTTCTCCAGCCAGAGCTGAGCTGGAGAGGAATCCTAAAAGTGATCGGCCCATGGGACAGCATAGCACAGGGGTGTAGAGAGAGACCCTGGAGTTAGGCTGCTTGGATTCAAATCCTGGCCAAGCCATGTGTTAGCTGTGTGACTTTGGATAAGTTACTTAACTTCTCTGTGATTCGCGCACCTCATCTACGCAGAAGAGACAGTGAGTGCGCCTGCCTCCTGGGATTATTGGGAGGAGCAAATGAATTAATTTATGTAAAGTGTCTAAAACATAGTAAGGGGTTTAGAGAGGCAAACTCGGGGCACCTGGGTGGCTTGGCCACTTGGGTATCTTCCTTCAACTTAGGTCATGATCCCAGGGTCCTGGGATCAAGCCCCACCTTGGGCTCCCTCTACTTCTCCCTCTCCCTCTGTCCCTACACCCCACTCATGCTTTCTCTCAAATAAATAAATATGATGTTAAAAAAAAAGGCAAAGCTATTTTGTTATGAAAGGATGTGGGCCAAGGACTTAACAAAATGTGTATACACCTTCCTGCCCTCAATGCAGCAATTTCTTACAGGTAAAATTAGATTAAAATGAAGCTCAAGATGAGGAAGGGGCAAAGACACGAGCAGGCAGCCTTGACGGGGTGCTCAGAGGGGCGGGCAGCTCCTTGGTGTGATGCAGGGTTTGCGGCCCTTGTGGACCAATTTTCTGGAACACAGCGAACAGCCTCCTCCAGGCCCTCTATCTAGTTTCCTCGAACAGAGAGGCCTCTCTGAGGCTGCCCCACATCCCAGGGACAGGTGGGACTTGGGGAGGGCCACGAATCCTGCTCCAATTTATCAGAGCCCAGAGATAATCTGGTTAGCGTTTTGTCACTATTGCCATTGTTGTTTTTCTGGTTAGTGCCTACTCAGGTAAACATTCTAAATGGAATGTGTTGGACTCATTTGACTCTCTTTCTGCCCTATTGGATTACACAGACCGTTCTTGGATACACCAGGAAATTGCATCTGGGACAGGTCATTGACTTGGAGGTAATCAAATTAGATAGATGGGCAGCATGGGCTCGGAAGAACAAGATGGTGAGAATGGGTCTCATATTCCAAGCAGGGTCATTTGCTGCATAGCTTCAATGTTCCCTGGCTCCTAGAAGGTGCTCACTGAATGCTGGCGGAATGAATCAATGAGTGCGTGCGTGCGTGCACGAATGACCCCTTTATAACTCTGTCACTTTGTTTTTCAGATCGTAAGGGCAGGGACCTATGTTCTGATTTTTTATTCTATTTCTTTTTGCCCTAGCAGAATCCTGGACTTGAAATAGGACCTCAGCAAATATATTGTACAATTAAACTGAGTGATACACAGTGGGAGTGACACCATTATCTATAATTCACCTGTCAGATACCCTGAGGATCCTGGGACTACTCTATGCCAGAGAAGGCCAAACAGGAAATGAAAAGGCCTTATAAATTGAATTTCACCTCTAACTATATAGGTGACCTTAACCAGTCACTTCATTCTTACCATTGGTTTTACTATCCCCAGAAGGAAGGACTGGGATGAGATGGTCTGAGTCTCGAGGCCTGTCTCGGGCTTACCATAGCCCTCAGGGTTAGAGCTGGAACGGGCCTGGGACCCTTGCCCTGCCGTGGATGAACTGATTGGCAAAAGCATGTGGCTCCTCCCAGCCCCCACAATCTGTCAGGGTTGCCCCAGGTTTGAAATTGCTGGGGATGCATCTCGGGGTCAAGGGCAGTGGAAGTGCTTTCACCAGGGAGCCTAGGGCTGAATTCCTGAGCATTAACTAACTGCAGAACCCGGGCAAGTTATTAACCTCTCCAGACCTCAGCTTCATCTCCTCTAAAATGGGGATGATGATTGTACCTACCTCCCCGGTTGTGATAAGGACGGAAAGATATCGTGTTGGTAAGACACCAGCCCAATGACTGTTGTAATTCCATTCTTATAGCACACAAACCACATGAACTATTCTGCCTTCCGCAGCCTACTCTCGATCGGGCTTTCCCCACCCTCTATTTATTTGCTTGTCTGTCTTTCATAAATATTCTGCCTCACTTCCTGGAGTCAGTACCCCGAACAGTCAAGCTATGTCGCCTTGCACTGTTTTTACCTGCCATGCTCAGCTTTCCATCCTGTTGTGCTGCAGAAGGCAGGTTGGGTAGTGGGATAGGTGGGAGACAGGTTTCTCAAACACACTCATTCTTGGGGAATAATTTAGTATTTTTCCTAATAGTTCAATCCAGACAGACTTTCTGATTCAGCAGAAACAAACAGACATTTCTCTGAGCGACTCCACTTTGAGTCTGATTTCTCTGGGAATCTAGCTCACGGGGAACCAACAGAGCCATCCTCATTTCTGAGATATTTCCCCCACCGCAGACGCCTAGCCGGGGAACCTAAGGGGATGTTAGGGGCCTTGTGTTTTCAGCCAAGGGGGATCGTGGCCTAGCAGACATTTCAGGCTTTGAAGGATTTCCAAAGAGGTGGAGGATTTGGTCCCTGCCCCCAAGAAGTAAACAGTTTATCTAGGGAGAAAAAGATGTATTTAAAATACATTTTTAAAATTAAAAAAAAAAATCAAGCTCCTGTTTCTAGATTTAAAGATGGTAAATATTGAATATCCGAGGACAGCTTCAGGGTCCCAGGAACAACCTGGGTGTGGGCCTGGAGGCAGACAGCCTGGGAGGACAAAGGAGGAAGGAGGAAGGGGCTCTTCTGCCCGCTGTGTTGGGGGCAGTGAGATCCAAGTGTATGTATGGTGTTTTTGTTTTTTGTTTTTAAAGATTTGTTTATTTATTTTAGAGAGGGGGGAGAGGCAGAAGGAGAGGGAGAGAGTCTCTCTTTTTTTTTTAAGATTTTATTTATTTGACCGGGGCGGGGGGGGAGGGCAGGGGTGGGTGTTGGAGAGAGCACAAGCAGGGGGAGCAGCAGGTAGTGGGAGAGGGAGAAGCAGGCTTCCCACTGAGCAGGGAGCCCAATGCGAAGCTCGATCCCAGGACCCTGAGATCACGACCTGAGCTGAAGGCAGATGCTTAACCGACTGAGCCACCCAGGCGCCCCAAGGGAGAGAGAGCCTTAAGCAGACTCCACACTGAGCGCAGAGCCCAACTGGGCTCTATACCAGGACCCTGAGATCGAGACCTGAGCCAAAACCAAGTCGGACACAAAGCCGACTGTGCCACCCAGGGGCCCCCTCCAGGCACCCCCCAAGTGTGTGTATGTTATGAATAGGTAGACACAGAGCTTGGATTTGAGCTTACATAATGGGGCGGGCCGGTGGGGGAGGGCATGTGGGGCCTGGAATAGGAGAGGGTTGGCAGGAAGATCAGCGAGGCAGAAGTGGAGTGGGGCTGGCTAGGAGGCAGAGGAAGGAAGCAGATCTTCTAGCGCAGTCCTGGAGGCTGGAGGTGGCAAGAGGGTTGGGATGGGACCGCCCCCCTCCCCCCCCAGGGTGAAGGTAGCGTCTATGAGGCTGGAAAGTCTTTTCTGCCATGGATTGACTGATTGGCAAAGACACCTAGCCCTGCTCCGGGGAGGGGATCAGGGTTTAATTGCAGGCTGTTGTTTGACACCGTGTTCAGGTTGCTGATGGAAAACGGAGATTTATTCTCCGAGGCCAGAGGTCCGAAATCCAGGAGACACAGGGCCGTGCTCCTTGTGGAGACTTTCAGGGGGGAAAATCTGCTCTTTGCCTGTTCGAGCTTCTGGTGGTTGCTGGCTTCCTTGGCTCGCGGCCGTGCTGCGCTGATGTCTGCCTCGGTCTTTCCATCAGGTTTCCTTGTGAGTGTGTGCCCCTTCTCTTGGATCTTTTATAAGGATACTTGTCAGTGGATTGAGGGCCAACCTAGGTAATCTAGATGGGTCCCGTCCCAAGACCCGTAATTTAATTACATCTCCACAGGCTCTTTTTCCAAATGAGGGGTCAAGGCATTCCGGACCTATCTGTTGGGGCCACCGTTCTGCCCACCACGGCATGGTCTCTGAGGAGGGAGCATGAAGGAGGGACACAGAGTACCCTTGCGAGGAGAGGGAACCATGAGGGGTGGGTGGGTCTTCTGGGGGACTGGATTCACATGCTTCGTGCGTGGCGTGTCACGTGACAGCCCTTGCCGACCTGGGTGCGCACCCCATGCCAAGCACAGAGCTCAGCCCTTGTGCTGATAGGACAGTTGCAATAGCCTATATTATTCGGTGGCAGGGTCTTGGTGGGCACGGTATCGGTGCCCGAGCAGTGCCTGCTTTACTCTCCTTCACAAGCGCTCGCACGCGGCATCTGCCAGCTAAAGCTCCCGTTAAGTTGGCAGCGGAGCAAGGAGGTCAAGTTCACAGATTTCAGAGGCGGGCTCTGTGAGTGCGAGTCCAGGATATGCTTGGTGCCTGCTGCGGGGCTCGGCACAAGTCGCGTCAGCTCTCTGCGCCTTGGCTCCTCATCTGTGAAAGGGGGACCGCCACAGTACTCCTTACTTCTTGGGATTTTCAAAAATGAGTATTAAATGGATATCTCTGGGGGTATGTGAACAGATAGTGAACGTGAAGTGCTGATAATAGTTCTTAGTGCCTAGTAAGTAAGCGCTATGTGCTGTATACGTAAGAAAACCAAACCACAAAATAGTGGCCAGGTGCACCTGTTAGGTTCCCGTGATGTCTGCATCCGTGACTCCCTGGGGCCAGGGGCTCTGTGCTCCAGGCTCCTCCATAGGAACGAGGAGCCCTTGGGAACATTGAAGCAGCAGGACGCCAGGCGGCACTGAGTGTTCGCGGTGGGAACGCGGTCCTTCTCAAAGACTGGTCCATCCTGGGCCCAAGCCAGGAGTGTTTGCTTATAAAGATACCAAGAAGAAGGGAGGGTGGCCTCGAAGCAGCCTCCCATTACAGACCTGAGAGCCGTCTAGTCAGGGACTCTAGGCCCGTCCCACGCCTGGGGGCCACGGTGAGCACCGGGTGTGTGTGGGGGCACCGGGGGGCCGTAAAAGGAGAGTGTAGTGGCTGTTGCCAAGACTTTGGCCCTTTGTCGCAGCCCTGGGCTTGAACGAGGTCTCGAAGTCATTCCCACAGAGCACGCTCACAGCCTCCCATTTCTCCTCACAGGCCGACGCTGCTACCAGCTTTCTGAGGGCAGCAAGATCAGGTAACTTGGACAAAGCTTTGGATCACCTGCGGAATGGCGTAGACATTAACACCTGTAACCAGGTACGTGGGGTGGGGACAGGCATACGGTCTCTGAAGAGAGGCTCTTGCCTGGTGCTGTTTCCCGACAGCTTTCATCTGCCTCTATTAACCTTTTCCCAGTGGCCTCAAAAATCCCTAAGGGCTTCCTCCTGCTGAAGGCCCTAACCTCGGTGTCACATCCCAGCCGCGGTCCAGGGCCCCACGGAGAAGGACTGATGCTTGAACCGCGTGGGCCGGGCCCAGGCTCCGTCCCCTGCTGCCTCTTCCCTCAGAAGTGGCCTTGGCTCCCGCTGTGGTCTCAGAACATGCGGCCTTTGAAAGGGGGCAGGAGGAAGGGCCTTTGAAGGATGTCGTGTCGGTGGTGACGTTAAATCTCCTTTGTCCACTAGCAACCTTTGTGGGTTCTCACTGTGCTGAGAAGGAAGTCGTTATGGCACCTCCCTCTCTGTCAGGGGTTGATGAAAGCAAGTCGGGCTCAGGCCGAGAGCCGCCATGGCTTGGGCAGCTTCTCTGGAGGTTCCCGGGGCTAAGCGGTGGGTCTGGTGTCAGGTGGGGGCGGTAAGGAAACTTCATGTGTCAAAGACAGAGCAGAGGGCAGAGAGTCAGGTTTGGGGCCAGAGATCTAGGAATTGACTGAACAGAGAGGAAATCATCGTCTGGAAAGAGAACGAGGGTGTAGCTTGGGCTCGTGGATTGGATGACCTTGGTTTGGCCAGTCAATTAAATTGTTGGGGCACCTGTCCTAAATCAGTTTCTAATTAGAATACATTTACCAATCATACCTTTGTTTTGTTTTGTTTTATTTTTACCATTTTAACCATTAAATTTGTAATTGTGGTGAAATTCACATAACGTGGAATTTACCATCTTAAGCCATTTGTAAGTGTCCAGTTCAATGGGATAAAGTACATTCGTGTTGTGGTATGACCATGACCACCATCCGTCTCCAGATGGATGCTCTTGCAGAGCTGAAACTCCGCATCTGTCAGCGGTAACTCCCCATTCCTGCCCCGCCCCAAGCCCCTGACCACCACAACTCGACGTTCTGTCTCTATGACTCCGACTGCTGTAGGTCCCTCCTCGAAGTGCAATCACACAGGATTTGTCCTTTTCATTCAGTGTAGTGTCTTCAAGGCTCATTGTGTTGTAGTGCACTATATTGCTTTTACAAGCCAGCAGGGGCAAGTTCCTGGAAGGCCATGTGCCCCCGTCCCCCTGCCTTCTCACCACCCGACCCTCTCCCTGTCCCCTCCGCCCTGTTTAAAATGCAACACACCACTTGCTCTTTCTCTCAGGGCAAGACTCCATTTGGATTCAATCAGTCCTCTGTGGTGCAAATTCACAGCTCAAAGATCAGAGAGGTTGGAGCACGTGGTGTGTGGTAGGAAATACAAAGTCGGTGTGATGGGAAGCCCATGGCAGTGAACTTCAGAGGGGAGACAAGCATGCGCCCTGGCCTTGAGTCTGTGGATGGGGTAGGGGCAGCAAGCCCTCCTCCCTTTCTCCCACCCTGCCACCCAAGTGTACCGACACACAGTGAGGACATCTGCGGCGATGCTCACCAAACACACAGAGCTCAGGCGTGGCCTCTGGAAGACAGATCAAACCTGCGAACCCATTTCTTTCAAGGGAAGAGGATGGGGGAGCAAAGTATGGGGCAGGGAGAGAGTCCTGGGATCGAAGTGGCTCAGGAGAGGGGCTCCCTGCTTCAGCAGCTGTGGTTGTGTCTTCCCAGCCCCCCACAGACGAGGGGATGGCTCTCTCTGCCCATCTGGAAAGTTCTGCTTCCGCAGCAGAAATGCAGAGGAGGGCTTCTCTGCAGTGTAGTCCCGCCCGAGGAGCGCCAAACCTTCAGAGGCCTTCCAAGGGTTAAGATGCCAGCTCTCAGAGGAATCCATTTAGCAGAAATGGGGACAACTGGATGCTCATCAGCCTTGAGCCAGGGCTTATTTTCAGTGTGAAATTGGAAGATTTTGATGACACCGGGGACGTGGCTTTGTCCTGATTGGTCTCCTGTTAGTGAGGCCCCGGGTGTCACTGGCTCGTCCCCCTCCCGTCTCTCCTTGGGCCCCCTCCGGGCTTCATCTTGGGCTCTGCGAGCAGCAGGCCCCGAGGCATTTTTGCACTTTATGACACTATTTCCGGTGGGCTCAGGTAGCGCTGCGCCCCGCAAGCACCGAAGGGATGCTCCAGTCCCAGGCGGGTGTCTGAGGTCCTGGCTAAGCCCGGGCCTCCTTTCTGAGAGGACGTGGCTGCAAACACGGACGTGAATGTCAGGGGGGAGGAAAGGGAAGGATTCGGAGTCCTGCAAAGCCCCTTGGGGCTGGCTTATCCCCAGGGCCCCTGCCCTGGCTCCCCAGACCTTGGGCCGTGCGGATCTCGGGCCGTGTGGGTCTCCTGCTCGTGGCTGCTGCAGAGACAGGAGCTGCAGACAGAGGCCCCTGGGAAGAGCCCATGCCGCCTGCCTCATGCCAGCCCGAGGGTGGTTGGCCTTGCGCGAGCTCCGGAGGAAAGACTGGGGCAGGGGTGGGGTGGGGGGTGGAGGGACAATGGTAGCCGAACTGATGCCCTCATTAAACACATCAGTGCAGTCATGGGGACAGTGCTGGGGCTTTACAGCGTTCGTTTGCAGGGCTGGTGTCACGAGGGGACTAGAGCTTGCTTCAACATGCGTTCATTGTTTTGAGACGCTAAAAACAGGCTCCTGTCCTGGGGCCCTGGCTTGAATCTTTTAAGCTGGTGGATGGTGATAGCAGGAATGCAGCAAACGCTAATCCTTATATAAGTAACACACTTTCAAATAGTATGTTTTGTGGAAAGAGTAAGTGCTGCTTGCCATAATAGGAAGTAATTACGCTAAGCTGTGGGAAAAGAGGAACTCTTGGCTTATGTAAGAGACATCTGAATATTCAGGGCAGGCTCCTTAATGCATGGATTATGTCTACTAATTTTGATCGTCATCGTTATTCTATTTATAGAAAAGAACAGATTCACACGCAAGGACACATACATACACAGCATCACCGGTATCTTTGTATGAATGCCCGATGCTTTCATGTAGCCAAGCCATAGACAGACTTTAGACCCATGTAGCCAGTGTCTTCCCGTATATCTCCAGATGTGGATGGAGCGCTAGGCCTTAGGGATTTGATAGTACGAAGAAAAGTCCCAGTCTTCATCTTCGCTGAACTGTAGTCCCTCCGTGGCTCCGTGGGTTAGGCATCTGACTTTTGATTTGGGCTCAGGTCATGATCTCAAGTCATGAGATTGAGCCCCAAGGGCTCAAACTCAGCTGGGAGTCTGCTGGAAGATTCTCTCCCTCTTCCCCTCCCCTTGTCCTTGTATATACACTTTCTCTCTCACTCAAAGAAATAAATAAATCTTGAAAAAAAAAATCCATTCATAGAGAACAGCCTGTGCAAAGTCCCTGAGGCAGGGAAAAAGCACGGAAAGTTTAAGGAAGGCCAGAATGGCTGCAGCGCAGAGGCAAGGGGCTCCAGATGAGGCTGCAGAGGTGAATTTGGGACTTTGCTGGGGCCTATGGGGAGGGGTGATGGCCACCACAGTCGGCTGGGATAGCGTGTCCCAGGGCCAGAGCTGTGTGTGTGCATGTGTGTGTGTGTGTGTGGGGGGGTGTTCACCTGCCATGTCACGCTGTAGCTGCTGATGGAGGGGAAGAATCTGGGCAAGGGACAGGGTGGCCAGAGCAGCAGGGGTGGGGGGCACATAAGAGCTCGAGGCAATGGCTCTCGGAGGTATTCCAGGTGTCTCGGAGGAATGGAGGCAGCTCACCTTTTGCGACTGGTCCAGCTCTTTCCGCAGGCCCTGCTTACAGAAGCCGTATTAAGGCTTCCGGTCTTTATCCCAAGAGCGGAGGGAAGTGGGCCACAGACCAAGCTCAGGACTGACACGATCAGGGGTGTGCTTTGAGGGAGCACACTGGCCGCTGCGTGGAAGACAGATGGAAGGGCCCGGGGGTAGAAATGGGGAGAAGTTGTGGACAGTCACACCAGTCCAGGAGAGAAATGACGGTAGCTAGGATGAGGGTCATGGCTGCGGAGACGGAGCAAGGTGGACAGGCCTGGGTAGTGAAATGGCATGGGCGAAAGCAGGGAAGGAGACTTCGAGAATGACCCTCAGATGTCTGCCTTGTGTAGGGGGCGGAGGGTGGCACCACTCACTGAGACGAGGAGCGCTGGGGTGGGCTCATCGTGTGGAAGGGGGAGGACATGCCATCAGGGCTGTGCAGAGATCCTGCAAAGGAGTCTTCCAGGAATCTAAGTGCAGATATATAATAAGCAATTGGATAGTTAAGCCTGTCACTCAGATAAGAGGTCCAGCCCAAAGACAGCTATTTGGAAGTCACTCAGCATTCGAGGAAGTCAGATGCTGGCGTTGGCTGGTGAAAACAGGGACGAGAGACATGTTGGACGTAATCCCACCAGTGTCTTTGTGGGGGTTAGTCCACGTGTATTTATTAAACACCTACTTTGTGCCAGCTGCTATTCTTGGCACTGAACAAGACAGACAAAATAGACAAAGCCTGTGCTCTTGTGGCATTTATATACTGGTAGAAAAGACAGTCCCTAACCAAGAAAATGAGCAAATGGATAAGGTCAGCTAATGAGAGGTAGCATGGAGGAGAAAAGTAAAGGTGCCTGTTGCAGATGGGGTAGGTAAGGAAGGCCTCTCTAGGAGGTGACTCAAAAGAAATAAGGGCGAACCACAAGGTTTCTGGGGAAGAACAATCCTGGAAGAGGGGGAAACCGGTGCAAAGGCCCTGGGGTAAGAGTGAGCTTGGTGTTTGGGGAACAGCAGGACAGTGTAGCTGCCATGCAATGATCAAAGGGAAAAGTGCTAGGCAAGGAGGTGGTTGAAATTGCCAAGGCCAAATGGTGAGGGGCTTGCAGGCCATGGTGAGGATTCGGGTTTTACTCCGAGGATGATGAGAAGCCACTGAAAGGCATTACATGAGAGATGCTCCATCCGATTTAGGTTTTTTTGTTTTGTTTTGTTTTTTAAGATTTTATTTATTTATTTATTTGACAGAGAGGAGAAAGATCACAAGTAGGCAGAGAGGCAGGCAGAGGGAGAGGGGGAAGCAGGCTCCCCGCTGAGCAGAGAGCCCGATGTGGGGCTCGATCCCAGGATCCTGAGGTCATGACCTGAGCCGAAGGCAGAGGCTTAACCCACTGAGCCACCCAGGCGCCCCCCGATTTAGGTTTTTAAGCGATCGCCAGCCTTGGCTGCTGGGTGGAGAGTCGACTTGAGGCACAGAGACTGCAGCAGGGAGGCCGGTTGGGAGGCTGAGGCGATGGACCAGGTAGATCTACATGGCGGCTGGGAATAACAGGGAGACCGCCGAGGGGGTAAAGCCAGACGACTCGCCTCCCTAGCCTTTTGGAGTGTCATCGCCTGGTCTGCAGTCTCAGCACACACCACACAGGGGCTTGTAGGAGCTGGGGCCCACCTGCTCAGCCCTGGGCTGCGTCACATACCAATATCCGCTTCGTGCGTCCACTTTCCAGAATTATTACTTATATCAAATCAAAATATTTTATTATGGCAGGCATAGCAGTAAAAAAATGTCTTTTCTGGGATGATCCAGGTGACTTTACATATTTACCAGTTAGCCAAATAAAAAGAAAAGAAGAGGAGAGCAAGTCAGAGTCTCTGTTCTCCTGATTTCTTAGAATTGTCGGGTCAGGGGCGCGTGGGTGGCTCAGTGGGTTAAGCCTCTGCCTTCAGCTCAGGTCATGATCTCAGGGTCCTGAGATCAAGCCCCACATGGGGCTCTCTGCTCAGCGGGGAGTCTGCTTCCCCCTCTCTCTCTGCCTGCCTCCCTGCCTACTTGTGATCTCTCTCTCTCTGTCAAATAAATAAATAGAAAAAATCTTAACAAAAAAAAAATCACCTTACTAAAAAAAGAAGAATTGTCGGGTCAACACAGATTCCCACTGGGAATCACAAGCTGTAATTCCATAGGCAAAACCCCTCACTGTTTCAGTTTTCTCTTCTCTTTTTTTTTTTTTAATTTTTTTAAACAAATCTGTAAATTTATTTATTTTTTATTTTATTTACTTATTTGTCAGGGAGAGAGAGTGAACACAGGGGGAGCTGCAGGCAGCAGGCTCCCTGCTGAGCAAGGAGCCCGATGTGGGACTCGATCCCATAACCCTGGGATCATGACCTGAGCCGAAGGCAGATGCCCAACCAACTGAGCCACCCAGGTGTCCCTCTTTTTTTTTTTAATTTTTAAAATATTTATTGGGCAAATAATACATTATGTGTTAATTAAAAAATAAAAAATAAATAAAAAATATCTTATTTATTTATTTGAGAGGAGAGAGCAGGGCGAGGGCCAGAGAGGGGTGAGCACAGAGCCCTATGCAGGGCTTGATCCCACAACCCCGAGATCAGGACCTGAGCCGAAATCAAGAGTGAGGTGCTTAACCGACTGAGCCACCCAGGCGCCCCTGAGTGCTGCCACTTTTAAGAGCATTGTGAGATAATTGTTCGGAGGGACCATGACTGTCGTGCATGCTGATGGCTCCGATGCTGGCACCGGCCCCAACAGTCAGGTATGGAGTATCAGTAGCTCGACCATCTGAAGGATCACAAAAACGTCCGTGCTAAAACACAACCCGCAAAAAGCACGTGAAAGCATGCGCATTCCATTGATGTTCTCTAAATTTCCACGTGTACCTTCCACTTGCACCTCATCACTGCTGGGTACTGGTTTAGCTTGAAGGAAAGGGTTTTAGGCATTTCGAATAAATGGAGCGCCTGTACCAACAGTTTCTGCTCTAGACGAATCTTTTCCACGGCGGCCGCACCCCAAGTCTTTTGATCAGGATTCGTTGGGCTCTGGCGATTGCGATGATTGCTACATTTCTAAATTAAAGAGCCTTAGAGCCAGGAGGAGGTCATGACCTTCGACTCTCACTTTATAGCTCAGAAAGCTGAGGTCTAGAGGTTACTGGGAGTATCTTCTGGGCTTTATGAGTTTGGATTCGGGGAGCTGGCGGTAAGAAGACCATCTGAAGTTTCTCCGCAACTTCATTTATTCTGCAAATTTGTACTGAGCACTTCCAAGGAATCACCCAAGCTCCTTGCTGGAGACTAACTTCATTCATCCCCTTCCCTTGAAGAACTCAGAGGCCGGGAAAGCAAGTCCAGCTTGTAAGCAGGTTACAAATTGAGTGTCACGAGTGTCGGCCAGAATGGGCACAGGTTTCCATGCAAACGTTTGTGGAGAGGCTCAGGTAGGCTATGTGCTGGCTGCTCGGAGGGCAGTAAGTCCGAGTCCCTGCTCTCACATTGCTGCTGCTGGTCTGGGAAATGGCTAACATGCCAAGGAGTCAAAGAGGCTTTCCGGCTTCCTGAGCCGGAAGAGTGGGAGTTTGCCAGGCAGAGAAATGGGAACGCGGAGCTGCAGTGGGAAGGAAGAGCCAGGCAAAGGCGGGAGTGGTGTAGGGCACGGGCAGCAGGGAGATCAGTGATGCTGGGATAAATGAAGTGAAAGAAGGTGAGGCTGTGGGACGCCGGGGTGGTTCAGTCGATTATGAGTCTCCTGTTGGCTCAGGTCACAATCCCAGGGTCCTGGGATCGAGTCCCGCATCAGGACCCCTGCTCAGCGGGGAGTCTGCTTCTCCCTCTGCCTGCTCCTCCCCCCACTTGTGCTCTCTCTCTCCAACAAATAAATAAATAAAATCTTAAAAAAAAAAAAAAAGAAAAGGAAAAGGCGAGGATGGTGGTCAATCAGGCCAAGGAGGTTACGTCTAGATCAGTGTGGATATGGAGTGTTACTTTTCTCAGTCATCTTTTTTGTAGGAACTGTTGACAGAGACGACACTCAGTCCCCTGACTGTGCCTGGAACCCCCCCTCAACTCACGCAGAAAGCCTCCCCAAAGGAGAGTATGGGAATATTGAGCCTCTTAAAACTTGTTGCCTGGTGCAGGTCTGGAGTAGCAATGTAGGAAGGGCAAGAGTGTATGAGTGCAGCCCTCATAGGGGAAAGTGGCAGTCTGCCGTGGGCAGCCAAACAAGAGAAGCCACCAGATTCCCCCGCACCCAGTACTGCGGATTCTTTGGAACTTCTGGTTCCTTCTAGAAAAGGCATTTAGTGAAAAAGATGGGACTGGAAACCCCCTCTCCCGAATTAATTTAAATAGGTAAGTTGCTTTTGCATTTCAGCTGAAATAAGCGATTTGATGTTCATCGGGGGATTGTCATGGCTAATTTGTGGTTTTAAAGTAAGTTGATGACTTGTCATGAGTCAGAGTGACCTGCGTTGTCTAATAATCACAGATCCCAGCTCGGCAGTGCCTCTGCTTTCCCCAGCCATTCCCCAGTGCGACCTCACTTCACCCTTGTGAGAGGCAAAGAGGGCAAGAGTCTTCTAGAACAAGGGCCAAGGGGCTCCCAGCCTCCAGCCCAGGTCTCCGTGTCCTGGGCATCGGCCACGGGGCTGAACCGGGCAGCTGGGCCCGTTACTCCCCGGGGAGGCCCTCCCTGAGCCGCTTTCATTTTCAGTTTGCATTCCCTCTCTGTTGAAGAGGTGACTCACCAGTTCAGTGACACGAGCAGGGACGTCTCTGGGATCCTTAGGGACCTGGGAAGGGGTGGTGAATGGCATTGTCAAGAATGATCTGGAACACGCTCCACTTTAGGCTTTGATTGCTATGGATTTCCAATACGAGGAACAGATGTGATATTCGTAGTCAAGAGAGACTGAGAAAACCAGTTCAGGCTGCGAGAAGGTGCGTTTGATTCCACAAACCCTTTTGGAGCGCGCTCTGTGGGCCCGGCCTCGTGCTAGGACCTACCATCCGAAGGTGAGGAACACATAGGAACTGCACGAAGTCCTATTTTGAGAGACACAGACACAAGAGCAGATCAAAGCAGTTTCACGGGTTGAGGGCCTGATAGATTATCCCCAGTGCCTTGGGGACACAGTTGAGAGAGCAATTAACTTTTGGGAGGCTGGAAACGGGGCGCAGTGTGGCAAAGAGAAAGGGACAGGAAAAGTCCCAGAGAAAAATGACATTTGATGTGGGCCTTGAAGGAAGATTTGCCTCTCTGGTTATTATAGGAAATGCTAAACACAATACACAGTTTCAGTTCTTTCTCATTGGAAGAGACTACCCCTGTGAATTTGCCTGGGATTATTCTCATTTGATTATGAATCTTTTGCTATAGATATTTTTGTTGTTTTTTTAACAACCGTGTCCCAGATTTTCACTCTTTTGTGATTTTTAATTTAGCAACAAAATGACTTCCTGGTAGTTGTTTAGAAATTTACACTAGGGGAGCCTGGGTAGCTCAGTCGGTTAAGCGTCTGCCTTCAGCTCAGGCCGTGATCCCAGGTTCCTGGGATTGAGTCCCATGTTGGGCCTCCTTTCCCAAATGGGAATCCGCTTCTCCCTTTCCTTCTGCCGCTCCCCCTGCTTCTTCTCTCTCTCTGGATTACTCTCTCAAATAAATAAATAAATAAATACAATCTTAAAGAAATTTAAAAAATAAAAATTTATACCATACAGAAATATGTAAAGTCTTCTATAAGTTTCCCCGTATGCCCCCCACTCCCCAAAATCACTGTGAACAATTTGAGGTGTGAGTCTTGTCACACCTTCCTCTGTGCATCTCTCCACACAGTCTTAACAGTTTTCTGAGAGCTGCTGCATTGTTCTACTGTGGAATTGTGGAATTAAGGGGAAGCCAGGGGATCAGGGCAATTCTACCGTTTTGAAAATACGGAGACCGAGGCCCGAGGGGTGAGGGGACACATCAGTGGGGGACAGCTCAGAGGCCTCACCTTCTTCTCCAGTGCTCGGGCCTCTGACCCCCCCACCCCCCCACTGCCCTTCTTCTGAAGGTCTGGCTCTTTTTATCCTTTTAAAGGAATGCCAAGGTCTCGGACATAGAAACTCTTTCTAGTCCACAGGAGATATTCTTAGCTGCTGAGCTGAATTTCAGAGTCCTGTCTCTCATTAACTTGAGCACACACTTCCTGCTCCAGGCTCCCAGGGGGCCTTCAGCCCCTGCAGCGGCTCCCAATCTGCCAGGGAGCCTGGGCGCTGCTCAGTGCGGGTGGGGTGGGGGGTGTGCACCTTGTGTCCCCGAAGTAGAGAGAAGGTGATCCGGGTTGACTCACCTCCTCTCAGGGCTCTGACTAGTGTGGGGTTCTTTTTTTTTTCTTTCCTTTCCAATTTTTTTTAAGATAATGAAAACCATTCAAGTGTTTTCCCTCCTCATGAATAGCTCGGACACTGGATCTTAGCTACCTGGGTAAGAGAGCTAAATCTGGGTTGGAATGAAGCAGAGGAGGGCCAAGGGCTCAGAGCCGGTCTTGTTCTTTTCCCTCTGCGCCTCCCCCCACCAGCTCCAGTGTGGGCCACCTCTCGATTTCTGCTCCTCTTCTCCCTTCCCACTCCCGGGACAAGGACGGGCTGACGAAGGAGATTGGGGTGATTTTCCACCAGGATTATGGTAATTGCTTCAGCTCTTCCTGGCTTCTGGTTGATTGGATTCCAGGATCCTCTATTTTTAGTAGACCTTTCCCACCAAGCAGTCTCCGGGGAGCCCTCGGATAGCTAGGTGAGGCCGAGACAGCTGTGGGGGCGGGGGGGGAGGTTGGCCCTGCGGGAGGTGCTGCCTGGCCTCCGGGAGAGGCTTCCCCATCCGCCAGTTCCCATGCCCGGAGGTCCGGTGCGGTGGCTATCCGGGCCTTCCATCTTGGAAAAATCTAGACCTCCAGGAAAACTCATACCTCACGGGTCCTTCAGAAACAGGAGGGTCTGGGTGCTTAGCTCCTTTCTGGCTCTGAGTCGGAAGGCACGCAGGACCCCTAACGGGCCCCCTGTCCTCTCCCACCACCGCCAGAGCCTGGAGTTCCCCACCGCGCTGGTCCCTCCTCCCAAAGCCTCTTCTTCTCATCTACCACTACTCCCTCCTACCTCCCACTTTCTTTGCTAAACTCGTAAATGCTTTTGAACCTGTCAAGAAGTTGCTAGAACAATGCAAAGAATTCTCACGGCTCTGTCACCTAGACCCTCTACTGCCATTTTACTGCATTTGCTCTTCCTGTTTGTCTGTTTATCTATAATATATACCACGTATGATACAATTCCCCATCACCCCTAACATTCCAGTGTGTACCACCCCAAAGTAAAGACACTTTCCCACATACCCACCCTGCCGGCCTCCAGAGCAAGAAATCAGCATCGATGCCACACAGCCATCCACAGACTCCATTAAAATTTTGCTAACTGTCCAGATAATAAGAAATTATTCTCCTTCTCCCTCCTTCCCTCCCTTTCTCTCCCTCGTCCCACCTCCCTCCCTTCCTGCCTTTTCCCCGGTCTTGCCCAATTCTCCCTCCCTTCCGCCTGCTCCCAAGCTTCCCGATTCTCTCTATATATTCTTAAGGGTCTCACCAGACTGTATTTAGCTGTCATTTCTCATCAGTCTTCTTCAGTCTAGAATGCTTCCTCAAGTCTTTGCCTGTCTTGCATGTTTCCAGAAGTTTCTATTTTGTAGTCTGAACCTCAGCTATTTGCAGATGTTTCCTTATGGCCAGACCAAGGCAGTACTGTCTTGGTAGGAAAACCCTAGAAGTTGTGCCCCTTTCTACCACTGGTGATGTTAACCTTGGTCATCTGTTGGTGTCATTGATTTTTCCCTCTGTCATTGATCAGTATTTTGTGTGTGTTGTGGGGGAGGGATATTCTGATATATAGCCAATATCCTGTTGTTCATCAAAGTTCCATCCACCAACCTTGGCACAGACTGATACCTTCTGCCTCTATCAGCTGCCATTACAATGGTTCCAGAAGTGATTCTCCATCTCGGTCATTTCTACTACATTTATTAGCCGGCATGCTACTGAAGGATGAACTTTTCCTCCTCCCTCATTGATTTATTTTTTTCATCCTTTGTTTATGTCTGTGCAGACTCATGGGCTCCTATTTTATTTGATGGGTTATAAACCAATACTCTCATGATTTATTTTGATGTTCAAGTCTAAATGAGGCCAGTGGAGGTGCTCCCAATAGGCTGGCTTCTTTGTTTTTCAACATGCCCTCATCGCTCTTTGAGCATTTCCTTCCTTTCTGGCCCCTGTTGTCCCAGGGTGGTTTTGAACTTTCCCTGCCCCAGCCTTGGGTCAGCCATTTTTCCAAGGTTCCTTTGAGTGGAGGATGGTATTTAGACACCAAAATCCAGTCACTTGATGTGCTCATTGGAACTGGTTGTCGTGTGTGTCCATACATTTAGGTCTAGTTCTGCATCCATCTACTTTTTAAATCCATGAGATCATGCCAGTACTTCTGGGTCTAGTCCAACACTTCAGAGTTCTTTCTAGGGCTTCCTCTTTCCACGTTTGTAAATCCCTTCAGACAGTGAGGAACCTGACTCCTACTGATACTCATCATCCTCTGTGTATTGACTTGTTTTCTCAGGGCAACAGTCTCCCTGGTTCACTGCCCTGCTTCATCAGACGCTCACGTCTCGGAGCTGGGAGGGGAGGGAAGGGGAAAGGAACAGAAGGGAAGGTGGGAAAACTCCCATTCATTTTTGATCTAGTTTCTGTTTTGGCTGAAAATTTAATGCAGTCAAATTTAGGGAAAGGAATCAAAATTTATAGTGTTCCAGTGAAATTTTTTTTTTTTTTTGGCCGGCAGCTTCATTCACTTTCTCGGGTAGTCAGACTGTAGTGATAGTCACCCCCTTTTCTTTTCTACCACCTCATTTGGTCCTCATCCTCTCTGCCTCTCGTTTCCATAGTCTGCTTTTCTTTCTTCCCTTCCTCTTTCTTTCTCATCAGTCTCAGGATTTGGAGTAGGAATGGCGATCCTTTTTTTCTCTCCGCAAGCCCTGTTTAGATTCTTATTTCCTGTCCTGTTTTAGGGCTGCAGACTTCCAAATATGTAATGTCAGTCATCTTGCTCCACAAATAGGGATCGATAATAGAGCAGTTAGAAGTCACAAGTGTACAGGCCTGGTGTTATTTGGAGAGTTAAACTTCTGTAACATAGGGTTGAATCCTGATCTTCTCTGGACAGACAGAACAAACTAATAGAGAACCCAGATTGAATAGAAAAGTGGGACAGTAAGTATAAAGACCTAGGTGTAGGGCACCTGGGTGGCTCAGTTGGTTAAGCAACTGCCTTCGGCTCAGGTCATGATCCCGGAGACCTGGGATCGAGTCCCGCATCGGGCTCCCAGCTCTGTGGGGAGTCTGCTTCTCCCTCTGACCTTCTCCTCTCTCATGTTCTCTCTCACTTTCTCTCTTTCTTTCTCAAATAAATAAATAAAATCTTAAAAAAAAAAAAAGACCTAGGTGTATGACCCTCTCTGTCTATATCTTTGTCCTTATTATGGGCAAGATCTTCTGATTAACTAATTGACCAATCGACCAATTAACCATTAACCTTTACTAATTGCATGAGTAAAGTGGAGTGTTGCATGAAGGCAATGTTACTTAGAAGCCCTTCTCCCTCTTTTTTGTTCATTTTGGGGTTCTCAGACTTCTTGCCTTTCTCTACCGCCGCTCTTGGCTTATTCTTCCCAAGACTCCAGTCCTTTCCTTCCCTGTCAAAACTTCCCCTGGCCAGTGCTCCATCGCCCCTGGGCCTGGCTGGATGGCAGCTAACTAGTTTGATGAGCTGAACCAGTAAGTTCATGTTCATGAATAAAGAAAGTCATGCTTTCTGGATACTACATTAGCATGTTAGCTTAAGTCCTCTAGAAACACACTGCTTGTCTCAAAGAAAGAGGATGGGGGACTGAAATAATAAGTTTCAGAACATGTGGTCGGGGTGGGAGGAGGAGGTGGCCCTCAAGGTCCTCAGGGCACAACCGGGGGCTGCCTGCTCAGGGGGGGCTAGCCATGTTTGTGGGTAAAATAAACAGCCGTGAGAAAAGGAGGTGGAAGGGTTGTGTGTCCACATGGGAAAGTAAGCAGCAGCTTTTGAGATGTTCTTACAGTTTTCAAAGAGATGTAGCATCTCTTTTCTCTTTGAAACCATCCTCTGCGTTGGACAGGAGAAGAGTTAAATTCCTTGTGACATGTCTACTGTATTTGTACATTTAGAAATCAATTAGTGTAATTGGGGCAATCAGAGAGGCTAAACAGAGGAACAATTTACTGAGAACAAATGTCTGGAATTGTGTATTTTGCCAATGGAATTTCTCACAGTTGGTACAAGAAAATACTCCAAATTAAATCATTCAGGCTGAATGTGACTTTTTTTTCCTTCTTCTTAAAAATGTTAAAAGAAACACAGCCTGGCTGAGAACTCCTCCCCCTCCTGTTGGACAGATTGCTTCTCAGAAGAATCCTCTACATTGACATTTTACCTGAAAAAGAGCAAAGGCAGAGGAAAAACTCCAGGTGTGCGTGCTTGGCGTGAATGCTTTTGCCAAACAAGATCATAAAAGGGTTGTCTGCTCTATTAGGACCTCAGGAAATGAGATCGTATGGGGCCAGGTGTCCTTAGAGGCTCAGTATAGGGAGTATGTGGGATGTAAGGAGCTTCTAAGAACATCGTTCCTGCTTTACCAATGAGAAAGGCCCAGACAATCTACAAAATTATAATTCATCCTGAGCCCTTCAGAGGGCTTGAGATCACAGTGTGCAACCAAGTTAACTGAATTCCGAAGAGGGATAACCCCTTCCAAAGAGAAGGCTACTGTATCAGCTGTGGCCGAGTATGGGAGAAAGAAGCAGCTGTTATACAAGCCCAAATCTGAACAGATTCTTAAAGGTCATTGTGAACCGCAGTGTGTCCGGAACCACAGGCCTCCGGTGGGTGTTCCTGAGAAGTACTGGGATAAGTCCGGAGACCAGGGAGAGTCCCCCAGGATGGCAAAGGAATACAGGAGGCACTTGGTGGCTTTGGAGGCAGAGGTAGAGGCAGGAACAGAAAAAGCCTTGTCTGCGTCCCCAGATCCTTCTCTCCTGTGAAGCAGAAACAAACCCTCTGACCTTCAGACTGTAGGCGAAAATCCATTCTTCAGGGCCAGGAATAGAAACAAACTACCTTGGCCCCAGGACACAGCAAAGGCCCAGCAGTGCAGCAGGAAAGGTAGAGGCAAAACCCCCTAGGGGAAGGCAGGAGACTGTCCTGGCCCCAAATGGTCTTGTGCCAGTAATGATCAGAGGTCTGCTACTGCTGGAGGAGGAGCCAGAAACTCCCATCCAAGACCAAGTACAAAGACAAGGTACATCTTGTTGCCACAGAGATGAGGGGAAAGAATGCTTAAAACAAGAATCCCCCCCACCCCGTGAGGTCCCGGTGCAAGACCTTTTGTAGTATTGTTTGTAACTAAGTCTAGACCAAGACAAAGGAGAGCTTCCCTGCTTCCCCCCTGCCCCAGGACAAGGAAAAGCATAGTACTGCTGGGAGGGGTGCAGAAGCATGAAGAAGGACCCCAGCTGAGGTACAGGCATGCAGGGCTGGCTGATAGCTGAAGGAAGATCAGGAATACGATCCCTCCAGCACCCTTGCTCCTACTTTAAGCTTATGGTACCCGCAGTCTCCATCTAGAGGAATTTGAAGGCTGTAGTGCACTGAAGGTAACAAAACTCAAACCTAAGTCAACTAACCTAAGTCAATACACATACACATACACACACACACCCATGCACACACACGTAAGAAAAAAACAAAACCATTGTCAGGAGGCAAAGCAATCAACAGAAGCAGACTCAGAGATGACCTGGATATTGGGACAATCAGATGGTCTTTACAATAACTGTGATTAATGTGTTAAAGGATCTAGTAGGAAAGGTGGATAACATTCATGAACAGTTGAAGAATTTCAGCAGAGGGATGGAAAGTATAAGAGAGAATCAAATAAAATGGTAGGAATTAAAAAAACAGTTTCTTGGCGATAAGGAGTTTCTTTGATAGGCTCATTGGTAGACTGGACACAGATGAGGAAGGCATCAAAGAACTTGAAGAAAAGTCCATGGAAATGATCAAAATTGACACAACAGAGAAAAAACCGTAGGCAAAGAGAAAACAGAACTGAGCAGCCAAGAGCTGTGGGACAATGTCAGTTAACTGAATGTACATGTAATTGGAGACCCAGAAGGAGGAATCTTTAGGAAGAGTAATCTGGCAAGCTGGTGTTTTCCCAAGGAAGGCATGTGGTTAAAAAGTGGCCACAAGTAGTTACTGCTTTGCTCTCCAGCTTCTAATTTAACCGAAGCATTTACTGTCATACTCTTCTACCTCTTTCTTGCTTATCTTCTACACCCAGTTATTTGGGATATGAAATATGCGACTTTCCCCATCATCCCCCGTTTGGCATCAAGAGGAGGGGCTGGGAAGGTAGCTGGAGTGCTGAAAAGATGCAAGGCAAGGTTCAGCAGCTTACCTTTTGCTTTCAGCAAACAACTTAAACTTGAGTTAACTGAAATAAAACACACGGATCCTGGTTTTGAAGAGGTGGTAGATTATGGTTCATCCCTGTGGTTCATTTCATCTTTGAAATACTGGAAATCTCCTGTATTGGCTAGTAATGCATTTTTAAAAAGACTTTATTTATATTTATTTGAGAGAGAGAGAGAAAGACAGAGAGCACGCAGGGGGAGAAGCAGAGGGGGAGGAAGAGGGAGAGGGAAAGAATCTCAAGCAGACTCCATGTGGAGCCCGACACGGGGCTTGATCTCACAACCCTGAGACCCTGACCTGAGACAAAACTAAGAGTCTGTTGCTTAACCAGCTGAGCCACCCAGGCGCCCCTCGTAATGCATTCAATAAGACAGTTACATAAGTTCCTTACCGTATACGTGCTGTATATTAGTTTTTCGGCATTCAGCGACTTTAGCCACTAGATGGTGACCAGCTGTCCAGCAACTCGCTGAGGTCAACTGCTGGAGAAAACTTGCTGCCGGAGGTCTGGGTGCTCTTGCAGCTCTTTAATTAAGATGCTTCCTGGATGGAGGAGGAGGAGGACACTTGATGAGAAAGTCTGGGAGCATGATCTCTGCAATTTTAGCTCATGCATTTAGAATTTGAACTCAAACAACTTCTCATCTCGCCATTGTTAATGAACTTGTAACCCTTTGTGTGCACAGGCTGCCTTGAAAAGGCCTCCCGGGAGATTTCCTGACCCTCTTGGCAGAGCAGCTCCTTTCTCCTCTGTGCTATTTCTCATCTCATGCGTGCCATTTTGGGCATTTTCACATTATCTTGCACTTATTTTTTATGCATCTGTTGCCTCTACTAAATTGAGATCTTCAGGGATAAGGGTCTGCGTCTTATTCATCTCTAGTGTGGTGCCAGGCACGGAATGGGTTCTTGGTAACTTTTGTCTGAATTGGATTAAGGAAATGCTCGAGTTAGATAACTGCCGGGACTCCGAGTGCAGCCGAGACAAGCGTTTGGTCCAGCCGTGTTCCATGGGCGCTCTTGTTCTGTGATAAGTTCCGGGCCGTCTCGCGTATCTCCTGTGCACGCCACAGGCACCTTGCATGTGACAACTATGGCAAATGGGGCTTGGATTCATATCACCACAGTGACAGACTCGGATGTGACTTAGGGTGACTATGTTGAAAGCAAACAAACAAATCAAAAATAGAGTTAGAAAAATACAAAGTCATAAGGAAGAAAGAGAACATTGATCCAGGATCTGGGATGGAAGCTGAGTAACACAATTTAAGATACCGATCTATTCGGATGGTCCCTTTTCTCTGGCCGCCTCCTGCCAAGAGTGTAGCTTTTGGAGGGAGGCCTGGGACGCAGGGAGGGAAGCAGAGGGACATCCTGTGGACCAGGGCAAGGAATAAAATCCTGGATATCAAACTAGAGTGGCCATGACCAGACCCGGATGAGTGATTGTGACTGAGGGTTCGTTCTGAGCTGCCTGGTGAGCAAAACAAGGAGAAATGGGCTTTTATCCTCTGATGGAAACATACTCGTTCCTAGGGGGGAAAACAGCAACCACCAAAACCACCAGCAGCAAAAAACCCCAAGCCCTTTTTTGTCCTTGGGAAATCCAGATTCGTTTTCTATGTGGCCGTGCCCTAGAAGGGATGTGTGACCTTGGCTACTCGTTTGACTACCCCAGACCTTGATTTCTTCTGCATTCAGGGATCCCAACAGCCCGTTCCACTCCATTCTCTGGGCAGACAGGACGTCTAGAATCCTGGATGGAGATGCCGACACGGGCTCCAAAGAGCAGGGACAGACAGCCCGGAGCATCCGCCGTCCCCTTAGGTGTTTTCCTTGTTGACTTAACAACTCCCCAGCTTTGAGGCATTCGGAGTGGCGACTGCTCAGGGCAAGGGACCAGTCCGCACCATGCCACTCTCCCTGCCGCCCTGTGGTCCCCTGTGGGAAGCACACGGCAGCAGCTGCAAATACCAGTGCGAGTCCTGAGCGATCGCAGGGAACCTTCCAGAACACTGCTGGGTTTCAAGAGGGGCTGGCAGAGAGCAGTGCTTGGGGAGGGAGGAGGGGTTCCTGTGCGGACCTGCCTTTGGGTAGAGCCGTGGGCCAAAGCTGCAGGGAGGGGCTCGAGGCTTCCAGAGCCCCCCACCCCGCGTCCCTGGATAGATTACTTTTCAGCCCATTTGTGTTTTGCAAATTGATTTGAGGAGAACTAGTGTTCTTCTGCCTCCCCCAGCTTCCTGTTCTCACAGATCACTGTCTCCCCTTCTGTTATCAAACCTGACGGGGACCCAGCCTTTATCAGATAAGCCCATTCACACCAGGGTGTGAATAATTCACACGCTTTGGACGCTGCCTTTAATGGTGTGCACGGTCTGCAAGAGGAAAACATCTCATGGTGATTTCTAGGCATTTGCATGAGGAAATGTTGCCTGAGGGCCCTCTGGTCGCCACCCAGCCCCTAACCCACACACACCCCCTGCCGGGCTGGCTGTGCTGACGTCCAGAGATTTGGCCCACTGCACTCTCCATGTTTGGGGGTGCAAGGAGGGACCGATGGAATGGAAGTGAGGGGATGTTCCCTTCGGAGCCCACCTCCTCGTTTCTCTACCACCCCAGGCACCTGTTTTATTCTTCCTCTCCAAGGCCCCAATGTAAAGAGAGTTTTAGAGATGGGGACCAGGGCAAGGAATAAAATCCCTTGCCATGAGCATTCGTTGGTCTCGAATGCCTGGACCCAAAGGGAGGGTGGGGATTTCAGGGGCGCATCGTGGTTGGGGCTGCAGGAGCCACACCCCAGGACCCAAGCCCCTTCCGCTATGGTGGTGAGGGTCTCTTCCTTCCATTAGCCAAAGCCTGCAGTGGCTGCAAGGCACCCCCTGCAAGGGAACATGCTAGAACAGTGTTGACTGGAACAGGAGACAGGAAGGAATGGGAGAAGAGAAGGGAATGGCTGGTGGGCAAGGAGAAGGAGGTGGAAGAAAACACACAATAGGGCACGGGGAGTGCTGATTGACTAACATCATCTTCCCTATGGAGCCAAGATCTGCCCATCACTGGAAGCGAAATGAGTTCCATCATATTGTTGAAATTATGTGTGGCTTTATCGAAGTCGCACTCTCCGAAGTCAGCTTTTGCCAGGAAGTTTCCAGGCATCTTAAGTGCCAGGATCAGAAGACAGGACACGTGAGCGTGCCAAGTAAATCCTTCTCTCGAACCTGGCCACGGACAGCTGGAACTTTCTGTGGTCAGGGAGAGTTCTGCTCCTGTGGACTGCCAATTGGGCGTGGAAAGTGTTGGTTCTCCCCACCCCACACCCCACAGCTGAACTGTCAGACAAGGTTTGACAGCATTTGAAAGGGCAAGGTGGCCAAGGGGCTATTTTAATACCAATTCTTCTGTCGAAGAAATCTTAACAGCTGGGTGGTTGGTATTTAATTCTCCAAAGAGCTTATTTCAGAATGTATTTTTTTTTTTTTGGGTTACTAAATATGCATCTATCTCTACAAATGTTTAATATACTCTAGTGTTGCCCCTTTGCTTTTACTGGTTGCTGCCATGAAAATTAACCAGGGGTTGCAGCTACAGCATTTCCATGAAGTGATTGCCAAAGGCGTGGCCAAGATCTGAATTGCAAGGTCACACTGCCTTAGTGAGAGCTTTCCCACACTTAAGATGAAGATGAATGCAGGGAGAGGTGTTCTTGTTTTCGCCCTGCATTCCTGTTATCTGGGGCTTCTGCAGAAAAGAGCTCGGAGAGGCTAGACCCAGCACCACTCAGGGCCCCTCTCATTCTTCCCTTCTGGCCCGTCACACATCTCTTCACAGGGAAGTGGCCTCATCCCAGCCACTGGAATAGCAGAATGCATAGTCCCCTAACCACGCTCTTCCTCCTCTCTGCTCTTTACAGAATGGGCTGAACGGCTTGCACCTGGCCTCTAAGGAAGGCCACGTGAAGATGGTGGTTGAACTTCTGCACAAAGAAATCATTCTAGAAACGACAACCAAGGTATGTCTCTTAGGGAGTGGGGAGCTTTTCGTTGATAATTCAAGTGGGGGGGTGTCCCTCATGTCTTGTCCCAAACTTGAGAGAAATCCAAGCGTGCTTCTGAATTTCTCTTGTCCTTCCCAGCACTTCCTAGTTCTAGGCGTCCCTGAAATTACCTGAAAAGCACAGGACCCTGTTTCCACAAAGAGTCAGTGGGCTTTTTACTTTATACCCCTTGCCAGATTATACACCTAGAATTAGAACCCTTTCCGTGACTTTCTGTTTTCTTGGGGTCTCTGACTCCTACAGGGGCCAAGAGCACTTAGAAGCTCCACAGTCAGGTGCCTGGGATCCAGATCCCAGCAGAGCTACTTCAAGCTCTGACTTTGGGCAGGTTAGCTCGTGAGAAGTCTCAATTCCCTCATCTATAAAATGGGGATGATAATACTTGGTTTCAGGATTCAGATGACAAACGAACAGGCATCAGCAAATATTGGTGATTGTGTTGCTACTGAGGAGGGAGAAGAGGGCCAGACCCTCTCAGTTCTCCTTCTCCAGCAATCTCCTTGGTCAGCTCCACACTTACTCCCTCCCCCGACCGATGACCGTGAACCAGCGTTCTCTTCTCCTATCAGGAGGCACTGGGTGAAGGCTGACGTCACAGCCCCCACACCAACATGCTCTTCCCCATAGCCCCAGTGACGTAAGCCCAGAAACGACAGTCTCAAAATCAGGCAGCTACAGGTTGCAAAATCAGTTTTACTTCTTACATCCATCCGTCCCGTTTGCTTAGCGAGCAAGATGCCACCGTCGGCACTTTAAAACAAACGACACACGAAAACCACCTCTCTCTGCTGACTCGAGGACTGCTTCCTCTTCTCTTCCTTCCCGGTTACTTCCCGCGGTTTTCCTCCCAGCTTTGTCCCGCCGGCATCTTCCTTTCCATCCGCTGTTCGTACCCGCCGTGGTCTCACGTCCAGCCTCCATCTCCACTCCAGGCGGCAAGCGTATTTGCCGCCGCCTGAGCGGAGACCCGGAAGAACGATAGGCGGACAATAGATAGAATGATTATGAAGTGCGTTACCAAAATATTAGGAAGGTGCAGTCATCCCTGGAGGTAAAAATCTGTGATTTTCATGTCGTGTCATTTTCATGCGATCTCGCTGGTGAAATAGACAAGAGCTGTTCTTTCTCCATGTCTGTGCGGCATTTTTCCCCCCTGACAAGTACCAGTTGTTTCCATCCTTCTTCTGTGGATGACGGGGATGCGGTTCGTCTTCCTTCTGGCGCTCCCACGGACCTGGCCGCCTGCAGCGTGCCATCTGCGGGCTCCTCTTCCCTGGCGCAGCCCCAAGAGTGGCGCGAAGAACAGGGCGCTTCAGCGTTTT